>OW204003.1:22944976-24144976 GCA_934047225.1 Ypsolopha sequella
CCCCGCCCTCCGCTCAGGGGTGTGGCGCTGGTGCTCGTATGCATGGGAAGTACCCGCCGAGGCCTCCTTCACCTGACTACGATAAGGTTGGTATTTAATCTCTTGCGATTCCAGGTCCCCTGGTACTTTTTTTAGGTTTCTCGATTTTCACTCTCTTGTTTGTATTGACAATTTTATATTTGCAATGAGTTCGTTGACTTTGAATTTAAATTTTTTAATTTAATTTTGTTGTTTTTTAAGCAATATTTGATTATTTCATACCTGTGTTGAATTCAAATGTAAATTCGAAGTTCATTCGCCACTGGAGATCTCATTATTCAAGTGGTGTTTCGAATTCCTATTATTAGTCTTTTGTCTTTATCTTCTTTGTAAATTACTGCTTTTGTCTTCTTTTATTTCGTATGCGAAATGTCTTTTTTAATTTAATATGTATTAGTTTGAATAAGGCTTTATACTATCCATTTGATGAATGAAGTTCATGACAGAAACTAAATGACGCTTGATTACTTTAACAGTATGACTCATCTGGAGTAAACGTACCTACTTTATCAATTACCATTGTAATTTAAACCTTGCGTTCCATCATTAAGAGGACTTGACCCGATAAAATCTCCATACAAAAGGTTATCCATATAGTTAGAAAAAAACACTTGTACTATTTCACTTTAATTAATAACGATAAATAATTACATAATAATTTTACAGCTAAATCTGTGAATTAATGTAAACAATAATATTTGCCCAATATAAAAGAAAATCAAAATCGGTATTTGAAAGACATCTAAATTAGTTTTTGTATAAACAAAAAAAATATGTAACAGAAAAGTTAAATTTAATTTTTAATTAACATTTGATGTGGAATCGGTGAAAGCGGTTTGTCAGGATCGTAGCAGATGGAAATCTGTAGTCTCTGCCTAGTGTTAATTTTTAGTTAGCAAAAAGCGTTCATAACTAATTTATAATTTAAGATCTCATGTTATCTATACTTATGTATAATAAACTAGTACAAAATTCGTGTCTGTTGACTTTGAATATATTTTTTGTCCGTCTGATTGTTCCGTTTTAACTCGCGAACCTCTCAATCCATTTGGATGCGGTTTTCTTTATCATCGTAGAGAGTGACCCTGGTGAACATGTAGCCTTTAATACATATAAATGTTAATAAAACAATCTCCAAGCTGAAAACTGACGCTTGTGCTTTTGCAAACAAATAAATAAATTGTTTGATCGATTGAAATCCTGCCTCCGGCTCAGATTTCTACCTTATAGGTACTTGTCTGGCAAATGCTCACTTCCTGTACTCAGCATTATTGTACTATTATCAAGAGAATTAAACCGCTAGTCCTCGGTAATACAGTCTGCCTGCAATATCTCAAGGATACCGTGCATTGTTGTAGTTGTTTGTAAACAAACACGCGTGCTGTAATTGTATTTAACTTGTGAGTCATTCATTGTGGAATTTGATATAATATTAAACGTACGGACCATGACATGTAGGTGATATACTAGGGTGGTTAAAATGTTTTTAATTTTGTAACCATGGTTAGGAGTGCCCACACAGCTTTAAATATTTTTTCAATGCAAGGGCTCCTAAAGGCCCACTTTTTATGCATCAAAACCGAACAGAAAGTCGATTATTTCGACCTAGGGCTTTATAATTATTATTTTTTAATAGTAGTTTACGCTACAAGGGCGAAAAGGAATAAATTACGAGTTTTAAACGTAACCGAGTAATTTATTGCTCTTATGCCCGTGTATCATACTGCATTTTTCAATGCATAGTGTAAGAAAATAAAACAAATATAATCAAAGAAAACAATTTAATTATTAAAGTTGAAAGTTACATTGTTACAATTTTGCAAGTTAATGATTGGCTCAAAAGGGCTGTATCCAGAGCCGTTAAACAGTGGAAAAAAAAGTATAATATTTATGATACACAGGAAAGGTTGCAGGTTAGCCAACTTCTCGTAACGGGCGTAAAAACAATAAATTACTCGGTTACGTCCTCGTAATTTATTCCTTTTCGCTCTTGTAGCATAAACTACTATAATGCACAGTATACATTGAGCAATTTTTTCATTTAACAAAATGCAGATCTCGTAAGTGTGCTTCTCCGTCATCTAAAGTTACAAAGGAAAGAATTCTGAAACTTTTTTTTTGGTACCGTATTATTTGAGTAATTTGAAAAAATGTGCTCACACTTTTGTTTCTAAAAGTATTAAATAAAATCTACACATATATGTAAGTATGTTTTTTTTAAATGGCCTGACCCATTACCTTTCAACGGCTGGACCTAGGAACTTGGGACTGTAGGTAGGTTCCTCATATCATATACCTATATGATATGACGTAGACTTTCATTATTTCATTTCATCTTCTGCTAAGAAGAATCAAGAGAAACGGGCGGATAGCGTCCGCTGGTATGTGGATATGAATAAAACAGTAATTCTACGGCGATGTTCCCAACATTAATATCATTTGAACATGTGATTTTATAATTATGTTATACCGGGTTGTGGTCTAGTGATGTATGAGAATAAAGACTCTAGTTTTAGGTTGTACGCTTTTTTTATACGGCCTTGTTCCGATTTGATACAAAGCCTTGATTTCAGGGCATGGCCTGCAAACCAAATCAAATTAAATATTTGAATTTTTCTGTTTGACCTCGTTATAACAACCGTTTTTAGTTTTCAGACCAACATTATTATTGATGAATTACGAAAAACGTTCAACAATGAAATCTACCGACATATCGTGTAAAATTTTCATGTATGTTAGAACATCGAGGGAATCAAACGGACAATCTTTGAATGGCCCATTGAATACCCCTAGCCGGTCAGGGTGAATGACACGCCTTGTGTCGATTGATATCATCAGCTTCTTTGATAAAGATGGCACTGTTGACAATGTCCTTACAAGCAATGTTATAAGGTCGAGAATACTCTACTGCAGGATAAATGTGGGTGTACTCCGTCTCATTCATTTTGGTTCTGAGGGGAATCTTGTACCAATGTTTCCTGTTTAGAATTCGTACAATAGTTACACCTCTTTGTCTATTATCTTTCCAGTTTGAACCTTGACTCGTTTAGCAGTGTTTATGTTTAAAGATTTACGATTTGCTTACTTTTATTTGTTGCTAATTTAACATCAGCTAAATACCAAATATTGTTCAACCAACAAAAGAGCAAACTCAGCGCAAACTCTTTGACCCTAAGACCCAGTGAGTGATATATGAAATGAGGAATACTTGGTCAATCTACTGATTAAGTATTCTTCATCCTATCAATCACTCGTCAGTGGGTGTTAGGATCAAAGTGATTGCGCTGGGCCTAGTTACCTATTCACACATGGGAGAATACTTTCAAAATCAAGCCCACACAGACAAACACTCTTGCCCCCGCAGCAGTATTGAGTCATCATTACGCAAGCATCCATGATGTGCTTGCCTGCTGCATGTTTCGAACACGTCCTACAAAACGTTTCCGCAATTAAGCAACGGTACCAGGCAGACAGGGCTTCCAACGTCCTTGCCTGGCCCACTGACACCTCATTCATTCGCTCAGCCGCTTATGACTATAAGTTATGATATTATGACAATAGATCTTTTGGTGATTTATATGTCCCTGGTTTGGTTGTATTCTACAGATTTAAAATTACTGTATTTTAATATAATTTGTGTTGCCTGTGAATGTATGTGAATGTGAATTTATGCAAGCTTGGTATTATTTCTTATTTCAAACACATGTTTTTCTACGTGTATGTGGAATACGTTAAATTATTGACAACTATTTTTGAAACACTCATTTTCTAATAGTATTATGTTGAAAAATGTTGGCTTTTCTCAAACATCCTTTTGAATATCAAACGCTGAAAGAAATGTATGAAAATCGTTTTACACAATAGGGGGTATTTTCATATTTTTCGTATTTTCATAACGACAACTTTTACAAATTGAGACCAAGGGGGAAAACGCCAAACAGCTAAGCCGACCGCTCGTTTCAATAGATTTTAAAACAAAAAACCATAAAAGTGGCTTCTTTCTTGTCCGGAAAAGTTTAAAATGATAATAATTTGCAGCCATCGACACGCTAAGAAGAAGAAAACAAAATTTCATTTCATATAGCAATTAACCCATGCAGCAAATTTTCAACATAGTGCGTATGTTAATTTATTTGTTAAGTTTATTTTTAAATGTTTTTATGGTTAAAACAAAAAACTTGAACATTTTTAGAAATGCGCATTATACTAACACGTTTGAACTTATTAGACAGGACTAAATTTTATTTAAGAGTTCTGTATTTTTCTTTCTATATCGAAACGACAAAGACAGGACGCTTAAAGTAAAGTTAGTCCTGTCAAATAAGTTACGAGCGGTTTCGCAACCAGATTGTGAAAAACCCGCCTTTTTCTAATTAATCGAAATAGAACACTTAAACTCAAAATTTTATTCAACATAACCTTATTACCTATGTACCTATTGTGTATGCTGCCATCGCAAAGTTTCCATTGGTTTCTGTAAATTAGAATTTCAATATTCTTGTTCAAACTGTGTTACACCGAATCGATACCAGTAACTACCCTTCTTTCCACCTCTCGGATATACCTAATGTACTATTTCAAATTCAAAGTTAATTTTGTAACAGAGTACAGTTTGTGCTTTGAACGGCCTTGTCTTTACTTGGAATTACCTTTTCATTCATAGCGTTAGAGTAACTTTATGCCAAGACGAGGGATCTTATTGCCTTTACTGTAAGGTTTAGAATGTAAGCACAAGTTATGCGGCCTCTGCCACCATATTTGTTACTCGGTTTCGAGAAACTGTTCTCACAGAATGTAGAGAATTCCTTTTAGACATAAGCGTGTCAGCTTTAGTTGGTTTGTTGGTTTAGTGTCATGCGAGTTTAGTGTAGCTCATGCTGTGTCTAAGAATTTTAATATTTTCATGTGATATGAGGTCGTCTGTTTTTGGAATTATTGTAACACGAAATATAAAAGGGTTCTAAAGAGCTGTCTATCACATCACAGCTCATTAAACAATCTTCATAAAACCCTTTTATCATCATGACAAGAGATATTTTGTAAACATGTGACTCTAAAAAGGCCACTAACAAGCTATTAACATTCTCATCGGCCTTTTATGACTCTGACACCAAATCTACCAAAATGGATACGGAACATTCCAGCACAAAGTACTCATGGAAATATCTCACGAATTTTAACCACCAAGTACTCATGAGGAAACTTGAAAATCAAACTGAACACGTTTCTCATGTTTACTAAATACCAACAGTCTTCTAGGTGAATGACCTACTGAAATAAAATTAAAGATTAACCAGCCGAAGTTAATAGCGGCTTCTTAGTAAGCCTGCTTATGGTAATGGGTGCGTTTCGAAGTAGCTTGGTTGTACGGCTGGTTTAAAATCCTGGAGCCACCCACATGCGTTGAATGATGTTTTTAATGACTGTCGAACGCAGTAATCGGCAGTCTTGTTCTAAAGCGAACTCCACGAAAGAAGCTACGTGGATTATGGCATTTTCTTTTTTATTCCTTTGCATTAAGTGCTTTGACAAGGGATTTATGTAGTTCACCCTACATTTGAAGATTTTTATGCATAGACGGTAAAGCTAAAAGGGTTTTCCTAAGTGCTTCAATAAAACATTTATGGGAACTGCGAGGGTAATGTGATTTTTGTGATTAAATCTATTTTGATATTGTTTAACTGTAATATCCCCTCGTTTGAGTCCATTTAAGTGCACTGTATGAGTAACCAGCTGATATTGGATATTGTGCTGCAATTCCTAATAAAGCAACCGATGGCTTTGCCTTGATGACGTCATCACGAGTCGATGACTTCAAACATCTCAAATTATCAACATGCCCCACACCAAAGAACTTGAAATAATTACACAGTATTTGGTAACCGTATGTTAATTTTCGGCTACAGGTAAAGGTTATTGAAACCTCAGAGAAGACGCAAAAAAGTCTGACTTCTAATTTGTAATTCGGCACGGTACCATTATTTCCACCAACATAAAATTACACTTTTTACACTTCGGTTCAAGATGTGGACTGTTTTATTCACAAGTTCCTGAATGAAACGTGTCCTGTATAGGTTATTATTATTCTACTAGCTTTTGCCCGCGGCTCCGCCCGCGTTGTTTAGATTTTCGTGAAAATAAGGTAAACAAAGGAACACGATTTTTTGAGCCTTATGGCTTTATCGTCAACCCAAACTGTACGTAAATCGTCAATTATCCATTTAACATTTGCTGTATCCATCTTCCAGTGCCATTGTCAGATTCTGGTCACCATGTATTACCAAGGTACTAATCAAGACCAATCAAATAAGCCCAAACTCCAAGGGTCTGCTGTTGTCCTTTGAGGAGATCCCGTATCTACCTTCCATCCCATATTTTACCCATATTTTATCATCATATTTTACAAACACACTCATCAATACCGACCAAATAAGTCCAAACTCGACTCTCGAGAGGTCTGCTGTTGTCCGTTGAGGAGTTACCGTATCCACCTTCCAGTCTCATCATCAGACACTGGTCATCATATTTTACTAAAAGCTTTAGGACGGACGGATGGACAGAACAAATAAATGTTACGTATATTTATACCTAGCCTTTTACCCATTCTAAAAATCGCTGATTTAGTGTTCTAATCACTCCCTTTCTATTTTTATTACTTTTCTTCAATGTGCTTACAGTCACACCGGGTTCCACTGTTTTGTTAATATAAACCTACCTATATTGATTTCATCTTTTAATAATGGCACAAAATATCCCCAATAATAAATAATCCCCTGCTACAGGGACCTTTAGACATAAACCCCGAATGGAGAAGAGACTGGCCTGCTCAGCAGTGGCGTGCACAGAACTTTTTTCCGGAAAAGCAATCAGAAGGTCAAGTAAGACAATAAAAAAACTATGAAATTTTTTTAATAACACTTTGAAAAAAAAAAGTTTTCATGACGCCAGGGTAGGCACTGCCTTTCCTAGAGTGAAAATTTTCATACAAACTTTTTTTTTTCAAAGTGTAATTTAAATTTTTTCATTTTTTTTTTATTGTCGTACTTGACCTTCTGATTGCTTTTCCGGAAAAAAGTTCTGTGCACGCCACTGCTGCTCAGGACTGTCCGACAGTTCTTGTAAGGACCCGTCTGTCCCACCGGCAGGGTTTCAGGAGAGCCGTAACACCTAGGTAACATTAAATCGACTACGGAGGGGTGTAGCTCGTTGTAAGTACCACCTTCACAAATGGGACCTAAAAAGCTCACCAAGGTGCGACTGTGGTGCACCAAAGCAAACCATGGCCCACATAGTAGACGAATGCCTGACACGCTGTTTTCCGTGTGGCCTTGTTGAGTTACATGATCTCATCCCGAAGGCGAAAAAATGGATTTCGCAAATTAATTTAAAACTCTAAGTAAAAACAAATACGCAGGAACAAATAAAGGCCATACGATGATGATGATGGCACAAAATTAGTCGCGGTGAGTTTTAGTCTTAATTCTTTAATCTAGACAGTTTCTTTCGAAACATTTAATAATCGGTTTACGTAAAGCAGCTGCCGACAGAATTTCAAGTGACTTTCGATTGCATTGTAATAGCGTACTAACAAATGTTGTAAAGAAACCTGTCGTTCCGAGAATATCGATTTCCTTTTTAAAATATTTTGTCTAAGAATTAGAAATTTTCACGTCGTTATGAAATAATTTCTCGTGATCTATGTAGGTTTTACTTGCTTAATTTTAATCGGTTTTGTTATTAGCTAAGTTTTTGTACATATGTTTGTTCATTTGTGTCCGCGACGGAATTCAAAAAGTGATAGGCTCATTGAACTAAATCACTTTCTGACAAAAACACCCCTTGACGGAAACTTATTTCGTATCATGATCATGATAAAGCAAATTGATTGATTGATTGAAAGCAAATCTATCACCCGCTTCTTACATTATTTATGGCTTTGTTTAGAATTATGTATGAGCGATGCTCTTTATGGTATTACCATCGCCAGTGCGTCTAGTCCCATGCCAATTCTCTCAGTTTCCGGTACAGTGGAGATCAAATCAAGCTATACACGTTAGATTTTGTACTTATCTTATATCCTTCATTAAAGGGCTTATGTAGTACTGCAAGTGTATAATTTGATGTGATTTCCACTGTAAAAGTATCGCCTTCTCTTCTCCTTGGTCTTCCTGGCGTTCTACTACCTTCTATTTTTGCCTTAATTATGTTTTTGATGAACTCCTTCATGTGTTGAATATACAATATAAGGTTAATTATATTCATCGGGATTAGTATATTCATCAAAAAAACATGTAAAAATAGTTCACTTCAAGAGAACAGTTATTGATTTGTTGCACTTTTCATTGATTAATCATACAGTCTACATCAAGACACCAGTTTCATTTGATATTGTTAGTTTCATCAAAGCTATCATGCAAATTGTTACTGGGTGGCACTTAATTGTCATTCTGAAGATTGACGATCACATTAACTAAACACAAAGCTAAGTTATGCATCTTACGTGCCAACTCTGGTGTAGCAATTCCTATTCTTTGGTCTTTTTATCTTTGTTTGAATCCCAACCATCTAAGAACGTTGCAGATCAACAAAGAATTGTCAAGGATAGCGTCCCGTTGCGCCGACCAGTACGAAGAAGGGTTCGGGTTACAGAGGACCTCCTTTCATAACCCTGGAGTTGGTATCGGCGGTTCACTATAACTTAAACTAAGTAGGTACGTAGTTAGCGGCTGAAGCCAACCTCACACTCGGCAATTTAGATGACAAAAATTTTACCTGATATGCTTCTGTTTATGATCTTCATGCATCTTCGATGAAAGATATTGTGAATACACAACATCTAAATAAATGCGTATAAAATATATCGTCACGACATGAATCCCCTAGGGGGTATCAGAAGGTGTTTCCAAGCGTGAACTGTGACGCCCGCTTTTCACAGACGACTACAACGATCCAAACGTGGTGGGTGGTGAGCCCTATCGCCGCTTGGGCACAAATGTACCAACGGCTTGAGTTGCACCGTGGGGATTGAACGCACGACCTCTAGCAGGAAAGCGCTCTTAGCGCTCTACCACTCGGCCACATAGGCGGTCAAAAATGAAATGCATACTAAAACTAAAACAAAATATACACATATTAAATTACCTCAAGTTTCTAACGTGGTTTCAAGTTTATAAGAGGAAGTCTAAGAAATAATGACCTCTCCTTGAATCGACCTGTTTTCTGAAATACATAAATGCCAGAATCATAAACTGATGTTACCTTATTCGTACAAGGATGTAACTAATGAAAGGATTGTCGCAGAAACTCCTGCCAAAGTCAATTTAAACTAATGTTTGCTTCAAATTTAATATTTATTTTATGTTTTATTCTTTTTTCTGTGTTGAGTGTGATTGTGACAGTAAATGAACTATTTTCTATTCTATTCTATTCTTTTCCCAACCGTATGCATGACGTTTTAAAAACGGGTTGGAATAAACATAAACGTCGTATTTAGTATCGTGATAAAATTGAATTAAAAAAAAAAGCCCCAATATCATTATGTAATGTTAATGTGTTTCTTGATTTTCCGGTTAACTTGGTCTATATTTATTCTTGGTCATGATTGATTAAATTCGGCTTCCATTAAATCTCTGAGACGCAAAAAGTAGTTCGGTTCTTTTTTGCCACCAACTATGTTCGATAGCGCAATCTTGATTCTGGTCATTGCCTCCATTGTCAGTGCGAAAAATCTGTTCATTGGCCTTTGCCAAACATGGTGCTGAGCCGCTATTATCTCCAGCACTAACTACGGTAATACCATTGAAAATAAACCCTATATCTTCACAGTTAAAGTTCAAAACCTAAAACGCATCGTGGCTGCTAATGGTTCAGTAGACAAATTTAAATTTGCGGATGCCGCAGAGAGAAGTAATTCTCTTGCTACTGTATTAAGAGTCTTTACAAAAGAAAATCCGACAAACGTAAGATATAAGCAGTGTTAAAATTACGGTGGGTGATAGACCTACGCTTTTTCCGTGGGTTTTATAGTGATTAATTTTCATAATAGTCGCTTTTGATTAAGCATGCCATGGCTTTGTAGAAAAGTAATGTAACTCTTTAACGTGGGCTTTGTCAACTGGAAATAGTAACGAGTTTTGCATTTGTGAAAGCAATTCAGTTACTACGTCAAACGTTCACAGTCTCCGAGCTAAAAGTTTCACGAGCTAGATTCATAATTACATTTGTCTCAAATACATGAAATTTAATTACAACAAAACTAGTCGGGCAGACGGTTTTTGCAGATTATATAATATAAATGAAATATATAAGTAAGTAAGTAATAATATAAGTGAAATACAAGTCACAGTCCACACTTGGTACCAGTGGCGTGCACAGAACTTTTTTCCGGAAAAGCAATCAGAAGGTCAAGTACGACAATAAAAAAAATATAAAAAAATTTAAATAACACTTTGAAAAAAAAAAGTTTGTATGAAAATGTTCACTTTAGGGTAGGCAGTGCCTACCCTGGCGTCATACAAACTTTTTTTTTTCAAAGTGTTATTTAAATTTTTTTATATTTTTTTTATTGTCGTACTTGACCTTCTGATTGCTTTTCCGGAAAAAAGTTCTGTGCACGCCACTGCTTGGTACACCCGCGTTTCACCAACGATTATTACGTCCGAATATGATGGGTGGTGAGCCCTATCGCCCTTCTTCGGGCACAAATACACGCTTTTTAGGGCATGCAAGTTTCCTGACGATGTTTTCCTTCACCGTTCAGCAAGTGGTAAGTATACTACAAATATTATGCTAAATTCCGAAAAACTTATTGGTGTATGCCCGACCGGGATCCAATCTGGATCTCAAGATTGAGAGGCCAGCTGAGCTACTGCCGCTTCAATTTTTTGAAATTTTAATGGCTTTAAAAAGAAATTATTAATGCCTGCTAGAATTATACATCCGAAAATTTTATTGTTTGTTTATTTGTAAGCTAATAATTCTACATCCAACTTTTGCTGGAGGAACGTTATTGACCCAGACAAACATTTAAAGTACTTTTTTCCATGCGATGTTGTGCAGTTTCCTAGAGATTGCAAAGACACTAAAACCGTGCCGACTATGCTGCGGCTAAAAGCCTCAGTCCTTATAGAAAACCACAGCCTGTACTACAACGCAATGCTTACCAGTTTTCTATAAATAGCTTCGCTGATACTGCCCATGATTCATGTTACTGTAATGCCACCAGTTAAATGAGCTGACAAACCTCATTGACATAGAGTCTAAATTCCTGTAACAGAAATATAAGGTTCATTAGGAAGCTGGCTAAATTGTATATGCAATGATTTTGAAGAAATAGCGCCTCAATTTTCATATGTTCACGGATTTCGATTACAAAACGACACTAAGTGTAGCGCGGCGATTACATCATTACGAAGGAATGTGTAATCAATTAGGAAAGTACTGTAAGATGAAGTACTAGACTTCATGGTATGCAATTTATTTAATGTTTGGTTTATTATGTTATGTAAAGTTTATTATTTCTATTTACTGGTACCCATTGATGCTTGTTAATATTCTTGGCATGACGCTCACTGACATTGTTGCAGACACTATTCGCAACAAATTCACAGGTTTAAAATGTAAACACAACAGCAAAGCAAACTTTAAACAATGCAAACAACGACTCAAACAAGCGTTGTCGCAAACACTAGTCAGCCACACATTTTTGCAATGTGTGCAACTTGCTGCGTGATGTTTTTCTTTTTGGTTGGAATCACTGGAATGTCGAAAGGTCTCCCGCGATTGCTTAGCTTTTTCCGACATTCTTCTAAAGGTCGATGTTCACTGTTTTGCTAACATGTCATACAGGCCGTATGATATCATCATTCTGTTAGGCTCATAATAGTTTATTCTGTTTATATTATCTTGTATTGTAGTCAGAAGTATTCAAGACTCCAATTTCCAGTCTGTCGTGATGGCCATCTCGACTGACGAATCTAACATTATCTGCTCTCTAACTCTCTGGTATATAAGTAGCATAGCAAACCTTCCTGGACAGCAGACTTTACGTTGCGATATCGGTACTACTGTCAACAGCTTTCTCTCAACAAAAACTTGAAGGGCCCTGAGCAAAGTGAGCAAGTAAATAGTTGTGACAGGTTCTTTACTGCTTAGCTGCTTACAATGTTGAAAGTAGTGTTTGGTAATATTTTGTTTTTATGAGTTTGCTTCTTGTTTGGGTACTTGTGGCTTGGATACAGAGTTTTTGTATTATGTCATTACAATGTCTCAATTATTGTCATCGATTGTATTTGTATGGCTAAGACAGTTTTATTATTTTACGCTGAATCTTTAAATTTTCCTGAGCCTAAGTTCAAACACTTCATATATATTTTATTCATGTTTTTCGACATCCTGAAAAATTACATCAATATAATTATCGGTTTTAATTTCAATTGAACCTTCTAACACTTTAACGTCAGTTGCGAAGTGTTAATTACAGGAAACTATTAACTAACAAATGGTTACAAAAAATACAAATTCGCCTGTCAACATTTATACTGCCATAAACTCAAGCTAAGTTATCGTGTTATCATTTATTGCGATTCAGTTGACCATGGCAGCTGCAAACGAAATTATTCAGCATAAATCGAAAATCTTCATCAAATAAAGTTCAAAGATTTAATTTGCACAAAATTTGTCCTAACAAAACACCGAATACATTTCGTGACAGTTATTCGACCGCTACATATCCTAAATTATTCAAGTCGTCTCAGCAGAGCGGTCAGCCGTCGAATTTACATTTGATACCGTATTTGTATATAGAGGAGTTAGATTCCATTGACCTTTGACCTTTATTGCGATACCTATTATCGACGTATAATTGCTTACGGAATAGATTATAAAACAGTTGATGGCTCGCCAAGACTTGATACGCACGTTTTGATTTGTTCCTTTGTTTAATAGTCTTTGTTTATGTTTCGACCTGAGTGCTGCTTTTTGTCAGATCTCCGTGAAAATTTTGTGCATATCATTGTATTATAGTGAAGTGTTACTAAGAAAATGTTGGAAATGTACTTTGAAGTGACGGAGGAAAAGCTCTATGATATGTCGGATTTGTTTGAGGTACTTACTGTTTTTACTTATGTTGACAACTTGGTTTTTTACCGCCGCATTTTGTTATCGGTCAATGCTAGTAAAATCTCAATTTAACAACAAAGTTTGTATCTTCTGGTCTAAAATAAACATAAACATAAACAAAGATATGGTTGATGATGTAGATCATACAATCAAAGAAGATTACATCACCGGTGTAACATTTAACACGGAGAGTTTAAAAACATGCAATGCAATTATGCAACTAGCGGTGGGTTAACCGTTATGCCTTCCCTAATTGAAGTTGACTGGCGGTTATAATTGGACTTTCTCTTCCTGGCATTGGAACCGACCTGCTGGTGGTTGCTGGTAGACCTGTTGATAAAATTGTACATGTTTTGTACTGTTATTTCTTGGACAGCTCCTGTTCTCATACCATTAGATCGCATTGATAGTTTAATAGCTTCCGATTCAATCAGGACAAACAATTTTCTATTGTTTTGGTTCTATATTAAATTGTAATCGGCAATAGAGTGTTTATAATAAAAGAGTTATCTCTATCTTTTCAGATAACATCGTCGTCAAGCGAAATGTGCGAGCGAGAACGTGCGCGTGCGCCACCACCGCCGGAGCCTCCGCCGCACCGCGTCAGAGCAGCTGATCTGTACCCGAGGTTGAGGACCCACTATGATGAGAACGGCCTCGATGTTCCCTTCACACCGATATGCGGAGAATTCGTTCAGGTGAAGCTCATTCTATTCTATACTATCCTGTTACTTCTACCTGCAGCTGAGGAACTTGGGGACAACAATACTTCCTTATACACCGATATGCGAGAAGTTCGTTTAAGTTCTTCTTCTGTTCATGGTTGGTATAGACAGAGCAACAAATGGCAAACTTCTGATCATTAGAAATGTCCAATGTCCATATTTCTTTGGCATCAACTTGGGGACAACAATACTTCCTTATACGCTGATATGCGAGGAGTTCGTTTAAGTTCTTCTTCTGTTTATTTTATGGTTGGTATAGATAGAGCAACAAATGGCAAACTTCTGATCATTACAAATGTCTAATGTCCATATTTCTTTGGCATCCGTTTACGACATGTACCAACACGCCTCTTGGTAGTGACAAAGCTGACCCCTCTACAAACGCCCTGGCTTATCAGCTGCAATGTCAAAGTGTTGTCCTCCTATTTACTCCACTTATAAACCACATTAGTCTTTCTTATTATCACTTCATTACCGCATCACGCGGCTCATAAATGGCAGGGGTGCCAATAGTTCAAATCGAATTCTATTTTCAAGAATGCATTTCGTATTATCATCATCAGCTTTGACTGGATTTCTGACAGTAATCATAATCCCTCGTAATAAAGTAATTATGCATAGTTTCTTGGCAGTTCGTTCACATTTTACTTGGCTTAATGACCTTTTAGGTCATCGGCCTGCATTATTACCTAAGTGTTCATATTGTTACAGTATGTTTACTATTGTCATTTGCTTGCACGAATTATTCTCAATCTTCTATTCTTATGCAAGTATATTTAAGAATTTGTTGGTTTTCCTGTTTATGTCTTCAGTCTTTGGAAGTTTTGCGACAAATGTTTATAATTTTGTATTGAATAATATTTTTAAATTGAAGCAACGATTAGTATTTCCTATCTTTAATAATAAGGTTACTAGGTAAACTATTAAATCGCTTAGATAAAATTATGTTAAGGTGTTTGAATTCGAAAACTATTCCATTTGCCTTCGTGTGACGTCATTTGAGAAATAGCTGTTTAGAAATGTGTCCTTTGCTATCAAGATAAATTTATAATAATTTGGTTCCGGTTGATATAACAGATGGATGACAGATGAGTAGACAGACAGAGATAGACCACTTTTTTATAAGCAATCAAACATCACAATCAAAATAATGTCTAAAATTCTCAAGTGACGTCATGTCGGACAATTCTTTAAAAAATCATAAAAAAATAATGGTCTACTTATATACCATGAAAAATTTTTTTTAGAAATTAAGCCATGAGAATTGTAATGGGATTATATTATTAAGAGAAATATTAAGAGAAATAGCAAATTAATACTATACCTGAGTTAATCTGTAAGATGAGTCCGAGCCACAAACTGGACTGTGACCTATTGCTTCATTGATAATGAGAATTCAAAGGTTTAAGTATAATTCGGTCCAACAAGATTGATCTAATCAGGAAACCAAAATAGTGTACCTATACTAACGATAACCCAGCAGCAAGGAATGCTACGCTTGAACAAAGAACGCAACACTACCTAATTTCACAATTTGCAACGCATTCTAGAAAACCTTTTCTCTGAAATTCCGCGTTTTTTTTCTTTGTGAATTCTTTATATGTATGTCGTGGGCAGATCGTGAAGTATTAAATCGAAAATCTTTTACTAAATATCAATAATAGGTGCGACGACGAACGGAGCGGAGCGAGGCGACCCCCCTTGTTTTCACAGAAATATGATATGTCCAGTTTTACGATGTGTTCATGACACATCTATTTTCACAGTCGTAATAGGTACCTTCTTTTCATCGACGATTTTAACGTCCCAACATGATAAAGGGTTCTTATCGTACTTCACAAATACTAGCTTTTTAGGGTACCTGCAGGTTTACATCAGTGTTTTTGTTCAGCAAAGGGTACGTGTACAAATTATATGCACATAACATACATATATATGACTGTCTCCCAGAGGGGTACACACCTCTTTCGCCTCTTCCACATACATAAATCGTAGTTTATGTTCATTACTTTCATAGAATTTGTACACTTACCACCAAGTACTGAACGGTAAAGGAAACACCCTGTGTGTAAGTAACCCTGTGGGCACAAACCCCTGTCTGACTGAATGTACGAGTCTTTGACTGTTCAGTAAACATCTGTGACAATCCATCGGGGTTAGAGTTAAAAAAAAAACGCCTTTTTGTAATTCATCAAAACTGAAGACTTAAAATAGTACATAGATAGGTATTGAGGATTTGTAATAATTTATATATATAAACATATTTTGAATTTTCTTCATTCATTAAAATCCGCCTGCAATACTGGGTGCCGGCAGATAAAATATGCAAATAGTCCAGCCTTGAGTTTTTCACGTAGATATGTGTAACGCCACAGCATAAACAAATTTAATTAGTAGCTGTCTGGTTCGATTTACAACTCAGGCTCAGATGTTTTATTGATAACTAGCTTTTGCCCGCGTTGATTAAGTTTTTGTATAGTCGTATCGAATCCCATCCCATCGCACTAATGCCACTATCCTATCCCATCCTCCCTCTCCCATTCCACTAATATTCAACGGCGTGAAGGAGTACATCACTTTTTTCTAGAGACTTGGCACCCCATTGCCTTCCAATGGCAACTGATTTATGGGATAAAAAGTAGCCTATGTCCTATTCCAGGTCTAGAACTACATTTGTGCAAAGTTTCAGCCTAATCGTTTCAGTAGTTTCGGCGTGAAGGAGTAACAAACATCCATCCATCCAAACTTTCGCATTTATAATATTAGTGGGATATAGGCATCTCCCGACGACGGCGCGGCGCCCATGGATTCGTTTCAATGCTTTTTAGAATGACCAGTTGTACAGTATTCGATGACAAAAAATACTTTCTTTTCTAATAAATTTTGTCAATTTCAGTGGGTCGGAAAAACATCAGACGGCGGCACGCTCGCCCAGTCCAACTACCGTGTCCACGTGCAGCCGCGGAGACGGGACGGCTTCGGGACATCCGTTCCGCTGAAACTGGTCGACTCCGTGGAAGTGAGGGACCTCGACCTGCTCGTCTTCTGCAAGGACGGGAAGACTCTCATGTAAGTTATGTTCTCCTGGTACTTTTAGCTGGTGTGATGTGGGGCAAGGGACAGCAGGACTTTCCGCTGAAGATGGTCGACTCACCAAATAGCAGAGACTACAGTTGTATATTTGTTAAAATCTTCAAAAAAGAAGAAAATACGGTATAATCATAGGAAATTATTGATGATAAATATTAATTAATAGTAGTTTATGCTACAAGGGCGAAAACGAATAAACGTTTTAAACGTAACCGAGTAATTTATTGCTCTTACGCCCGTGTATCATACTATACATATTTTTTCAATGCATAGTGTGAGGAAATAAAACAAATATAATCTTGTGAACTTTAAATTATGATTGGCTCAAAATGACTGTATCCAGAGCCGTTAAACAGTGTGAAAAAAAGTATAACATTTATGGTACACAGGAAAGGTTGCAGGTTAGCCAACTTCTCGTAAATAAATTAAAAAATAATAATAATAATAAAGCCCTAGGACAAAATAATCGACTTTCTGTTCAGTTTTGATGCATAAAAAGTGGGCATTTACGAGCACTTGCATTGAAATAATAATTATCTAGCTGTTTATTTCCCTTTATTTGTGTCGATATTTGTTTCATTAAGTTAGACAAATATTAAAAATCAAATATTAGAAAATTAACACTAAAATTTACTGTATTATTTGCTCTTAACACTTAGCCGCTAATTCTTGAATGTTACTCAAACAAAAATAACTGCAAAGGTCGCTTCTACATCGAAATAACTAATAATATTTAAATTGCGATAAAATATCACATGTAGGGTAGTTTTGCTTCCTGTTCCATTTATTTATATTGCTCTGATAAGGATGTCTATAGCGAAGGTGCCTATAGTTGTGTTTGAGGTCATTCACTGATAAGGCACATGGTAACAATTACCTAAGTCGGTTGTTTACTAACATTAGGTGTATCTAAGTAGGTGACGTCTCTTTGATTATATTATTTATTGGCTCCTGAATCAGGTTTTTATCAAATATTCTATAATGTTTTTAGATTACGTAGGACTATGGTAGTCGTTATTGGGCGCGAGCCTACCCAAGATTCATATTTTTTCGCGTTGTTAATATTTACATATAAGATTAAACATAGCAGGCGCCGTCGATACAGTGTCTTTCCTTCTAACTTGCTCTCTTGCACATTGACAAATGCGATACGCGTGAGAGCGCAAGTAGGATATATATATATATATACATACGCTGTATCTCCGGTGTGTGCTAGGAACGCAGGAGGGGTTATGTTATGAACCATGCACGCGCATGTTAGTTCGTAACAGAAAGTTAATTTCTAGGAAGAAAATTAAGAGGGGATCTCTCACTCCCCTCCCCAAATACCTCTTTTCCCTATGGATCATAAAATTCACTTTCTGTTAAAACTAGAACGGTCGCCTTGCTTCGCTCATCGTCGCACATATTTTTGACCTCTAACATCTGGCCGGTTCCAGCCTCTAACGTAACTTTGATTAAAAATACTTTACTATAACAATGTTTATGTGAAATTCTTAAATAATAAAACCGTTCAAAATTATACATTTATTACTTCAACCTTTTCAATTAATTACTCTGACTGTAATAATGATAAATCGTTTAATTCAGTCAATTATAGACCATAGTTACACAACACATACATTTTACAAATAATATTTAAAAAAAAAAAATTGTACAATAGAAATAAAAAAAAAGCTTAAATTAAGAATTAAGAATATATACAAGGTATATATACAAGGGCCAGTTATTACATATGTAATATATACAAGGGCTAGTTATCAGAGTTTTTAGGTGACATTCAAATTCAAAATCAAACAGTAAGTACATATGTTTTTGTTAGACGGAATGTTTTGTTTGTACAGCTAAGGACCTTGAACCAACTAAAAACTCGGCTGACTCTAAGCTAATTACAATTTTAAACAAACTCCAAATAACAACTGTTAAATAAGATTTTCGTACATATTTTTTCACTAACTGTCATTGAAACATTCTCCTTAAACATTATTTTACTGACTTTCAGAATTCCGTCGCTTTATCGTTAAGATAACAAGCCAAGCCAATTTTAATTATTGTTTGTACGAGTAGCTTAACGATAACAAGCCCGTGACAAGTGCTGCAAGATATTCTAGTTCTAGGAAGCGGCGAAACATTATGATTAATAGGTCAAAATGTAAGAATATTCATAAGTAAAGACCGCATTATGAGGCTATGCGAATTTTATTTTTGTCACTGTCACTCCAAGCGAAAAATCGCGCAGTGCGAGAGGGGCGGATTCAGGGCAAAAGGGAAAAAAGTTGGTTTTATATATTTTATTAAAAAAACTAAAATAGCTAGCAAAATTTCAAATATCAAATCTCTAGATATTGTTGAAACACACCTAATAAAATATGTTTGAGTTCTCTATGGTTCCTATTTGTCAAACGAAGAGAAAAAGTGTGTTTGAAGACCTCATTTCAACAATTATTTCTATCGAGGAAAATTTATCCAAACATATTTTCCAATTTCAAAACCCTAGATTATATAGTCAAAATGCATATATCAGAAATTTATTAAAATTTTCCGTGTATTTCATGAAATAAACAGAAAAGAAACACCCGTATTTTTTTCGCATATCGCCTTAACTTAAGAGTCGGTGGATTGTGAAAAAACCGTTTTTGTAATTAGTAAAAACTGAACACTTAAATTTAATATTTGCTCTATTATTTATTATACTAACTACGTAATTTAAATACTTGTATTTTTTATTGTGTCATAGTAAAGCTTCCATTGGTTTCTGTTAATTAAAAATTAAATACAATGTTTAAAAAGCGTAGTCCTTAAAACTTGTTCCCCTCAATATCGAAAGTATCATGTTCTATTTTAAGTGTGGAACTTTTAAAAGCGTGGATGGTCCAAAGCAATTTTCATAAAAACTTGTACCTATAACGATGACATAAGTATTATAATTCCGTACTATTAGTTTTTTATACACATTCAATTAATTATATATTCGCGAATAATTAGTTTATTTACAAACAGAATGTTTTACAGTATAATTTTGCTATTTAAAACTTTCATACATTGGATTACAAAAGTTTTAAATTGCAAAATTAGATTGTAAAACATATTGTTTGTAACAAAAACTGATTATTTGCGGGTGTAAAACTAATGGAACTTGCAGAAAATAGTAACAATACGATATTATAATACCTCTGTCGTCGTTATTGGTTCCCAAAAGTTTGTATGAAAATTGCCTAGGACCATCCACCTTAATACAGAATTAAATAACAAGGTAGGGTTATCAGACGACAGGAATTTTCATGACACGTCAGGAATTTTGCCCCTCTGTCAGAAAATCAGGAAATAATAAGATTTTCAGGAATAAAAAAAAAATTAATTATTATAAAGCTGTTGAAAATCGCGCTGCCTCGGTATTAACATAAAACCTTTACGAAAAATAAGGAAATTTTTGAATTATTAGTTATTTGTCTGGAATTCATGTTAATGGATCTGGTAACCCTGATCAAGACCATCTGCTACGATCCTGACACCATCTTTAGCTCCTTAACTTCAGCAAAATAATCTAAATCCCTCCCTCCAACAGATGCAGATTCAAAGACGCAGAGAAGTGCCTGGAGTGGTGGCGTCGTCTGAACACGGCTCTAGCGCCGGTCGGCACGTTGCAGGAGACGTTCGCAGCTGCGTACGCGGCGTGGGCGAGGGAGCAGCCGCCCGCCTCCGTCCATAGAGCGCTGATGAGGGCCTCGCATACGCCGATACGGCATTGGTTCGGCCCTGAGGTCTGTTACACCATCCATTTGTTTTAGCATGAATGAAAGTAGAGTGACGAAAGAAATTTATGGTTCATAAGTGGAAGGTAAAGCTGGGCCAGGCGATATACTGAAGAAGGGTAACGTCAAAAGTACCTGAAATAGAAGAGCTTGTATGGACTATATTGACGGATGTGGAATGTCAGGGTTGATGGATGTCAAGATCGTAGTAGATATAAATCTGTAGTCTCTGTCTACCCCTCTTGGAAACAGGCGTGAGTATATGAATGTATGTGTGTGTAATATAAGTCGCTTGGCGGCATGGTTTCATAACCATCCAGATAGCGCCAGGCGTATCTATAGTGGTTTTAGGCCACTCGTGCCTTTATTGCACCCAATATTCAGTTACAATATCTTCAGGCCATTAATCAATTTTTTTTCTTTATCGACAGCTGGAGCGTCTCGGCTTCACAGCGAAAGGTGCGTGGCGAGTCACCGCAGTGAATTCGGATTTCAAGCTCTGTCCATCTTACCCACCGCTGTTGGTCGTTCCCGCGTCCATTGGAGACGAGGATTTGGACTCTATCGCTCGGTGAGCGCTACTTCTTTATGTTACACTGGTACTATGGTTCACATAGGGGAAAAACCCAGAATATCGGATAGTTGTCCTTCATCGCTTATAAAAGAACTATGACTGATCTTGTAAACTTGGAGAAAAAAATTAAAAAGAATCCCGCATTTACTTTTTATATATTTTTTTTTGTCGGACGTAGATAAGGTTATTGTTAGCCATTGGGACACTCGTACAGCCTATTATGAAACGTCCCAATGTTCAGCTATATGTCACAGTTGCACAAAATACTATTCTTGTATTCTAATAACGACAAAAAATTCTTATAGAATTAAATGATACTTGAGGATAATTCATGATTTGTATAAAAACGGCTCACCTCAATACGTGTTATGATCGGGAAAGCCGACCAGTTTCAGCAGATTTAGACTGCCTTCATCTGGGCGAGTAAAGACGTTTACGGTTTACGGTTGATCGGTTTTTATACAAATAAAAAAAAACTGTAAAAAAACACAAAAGTGTGTAAAAAATAACATGTGCTTTACGTGGTTAATATTCATAAGAACATTGTTTAAGACCTCAGCGATTTAATTTTTATTTTGCTGTTTTATTCATCCAATTTGAACATATCTCTATATCTTGGGTCTTCAGAGCTCAACCCATACTTAAAAAACAAAACTAATCCTCAGTGTAACCCTTTCCAGGTTCCGCACAATGCGCCGCGTCCCGGCCGTAGTGTGGCGCCACCGAGGCAACGGTGCCGTCATCGCTCGCTCCTCGCAACCGGAGGTCGGCTGGTTCGGCTGGCGGTCGAGCGAGGACGAGCGGCTATTGGCGGCGTTCGTGTCCGCTTGCAACACTGATAGAGGGCTGCGACCGCATGGGACGAATAACAAGGTGATTTGGATCTCTTTTTGTGACTTTGTTGTTGTTGGCCGTTTGGCCTTCACAACTTTACTTTTGAAAGGAGAAGGGGCCTCAGCTCTGGACGTTGACGATTTGTCTTCTATAAGAGAGAAGCGATACACCTGTATCGCGTGTTGTTTGTGGTAGAGGTGTAGTTAACGCCGAGCGTTGTCTAAGAGCCTGGTATTTGTGCGTGTGATGTGACATCGAAGGTCATTTAGAATTTATTGTCACTTAAGGGTTGATATTTTAGGAGTGGTTACTTGCGGCATTTGTGCTTGCAACACTGAGAGAGGGCTGAGACCGCATGAGTCGAAGAACAAGCTGATTTGAACCTTAGTGCTCGAACTTTAGGGTTGTGATCAAAATCGATAGTTTTGAGGGGAGAAAAATGGCGATTACATTGCCTACAGTTTCAAACTGTGAAACGAGTGCAAGTGTATTTATTCATCATGTAGTTATCCAAGTTACACAAAGTGCCGACAATCGCAAGTATTAATCATAATTAAGTTTTCAATGCAAGTGCTCGGCCCACTTTTTATGTATTAAAACCGAACAGAAAGTAAATAATTTTGCCCTAGGGCTTTATTATTATTATTTATTTTTTATTTTTTACGAGAAGTTGGCTAACCTGCGACCTTTCCTGTGTACCATAAATGTTATACTTTTTTTCCACTGTTTAACGGCTCTGGATACAGTCCTTTTGAGCCAATCATAATTTAAAGTTGACAAGATTATATTTGTTTTATTTCCTCACACTATGCATTGAAAAACGTAGTATGATACACGGGCGTAAAAGCAATAAATTACTCGGTTACGTTTAAAACACTCGCTAAACTACTATTATAATTTTTTTATTCAAACTTATCACGAGGAGTTACGGATAATTTTGTCGTATACTGATGTTATTTTCTATCCCCACAGCAAATCAAGCTCCTAATCGTGGACGCCCGGTCCTACGCGTCGGCAGTAACAAACCGCGCGCGGGGAGGGGGTTGTGAATGTCAACAGTACTACCCGGCAGCAGATATACAGTTCATGTGTCTACCGAACATACACAATGTGAGGAAAAGCTTCCAGCAGCTGAGGGCGTTGGTGGCTGAACCCCCGGATCAAGTCAAGTGAGTGGAACTCCTTGTAACCTATAGGCGCCTGGTACTTTCTGCCTTACTACCCGGCAGCCGACATGAGTCTGCCCAACATAAACAATGTGTGAAACTTCCAGAGCACTGAGCAACTAACTGATGGCGTTAGTAACTGAACCCCCGGATCAAGTTAAGTGAGTGGAACTCCTTGTAACTTATATTCGCCTGGTACTTTCTACCTTACTGCCCGGCAGCCGCAGCCGACATGAGTCTACCGAACATAAACAATGTGCGGAAGACCTTTCTGCAGCTGAGGGCGTTGGTGGCTTAACCAACACCTACTGTCAGTGTACTACGGTGTTGGGTTGGCTGAACCGCCATATCAAGTCAAGTGAGTGGAACTCCTTGTAACTTATAGGAGCCTGGTACTTCCTATTTTAATACACGGCAGCCGAATTCAAGCGGTCGAAAACTCCTGTCAGCATCTACTGTTTTAGTTTAAGGAAATATAATTTGAGCCAATCCGGCTTAACTTTGGATAACAATGAATCGCGCTCACGGCTATCTGTAAACTGTGACCAACTGTTGAGACTTCTAATTCTTTAGAATCAAATAAGAGAATTGTAAGAAAAAGACCCTCATTTTTATTTACAACTACTATGTACGAGATAGTAAAATAATATTAATTTTTGTAAACATTCACTAATGACTTCAGGTGTGATGAACACCAGTACTCATTAAAATGTATCAAAACCTTTTACATCTGTTGTGTAAACAGATTCTGTTCTGATTTAATGACCCTACTATAACACAATAGTTACGCCGTCCCATTCATCAGCACAAATTTATTTCCTGAACTATACACCCACGTTCTACTGACGATTATTACGTCCCACCGTGTTGGGAAGAAATTAATTTCCCACAAGTATATTATCCCAAATCCATGGCAAATCCAATTGCTTTTCTATTCTATTCACTGCTAAAAGTTTTTCTCTTTCAGCTGGCACAGTAAACTAGAAGGCACGCTCTGGCTACAATACATCTCTGGTCTTGGGCGGGCGGCTGGGCTGGTGGCCCGCAACGTGTTGGGCGGGCGGCCGGTCCTAGTGCACTGCTCCGACGGCTGGGATCGGACTCCGCAGATTGTGGCAACGGCACAGCTGATTCTCGACCCGTACTATAGGACTTGTGAGGTTAGCTCCTTTTGTCTTCAGGTAGCCTGGTACATCGTCACAACTAACAATATGAATCCCGAGGAGTATTATACACGCTCGTACACTCACATTTCACCGACGATTATTATTACATTTTAGTGTGAGCCCTATCGCCGTGCCCTACGGGAGTTAAACCCGCGACTAAGTCAAACTTAAGAGTACACAGATCGTGTTTTGCTCAAAGATTTCAAAAGTTTAGATGAGCCCTGGCACCTAAAATCTATTGCATTGTTTTTGAATGTGTGCGTTAACATAATGCCGACGCGCGCAAACTAATGAGTGCGCAATCTGTCTACCTACGGTCAGCAAACTGATCAGACTAGTAAAATTGTTAAAATGATTAACTTTTAAGTGCACTTAAGGCGTCCAACTATCACTGTGTTCAGATGAGCACTGATTCCAAACGTGTGAGCGTCACCCATTTAAAGGTCGAAACATTAATCTTTGGTTTTGCTGCGATTCTGACATAACTTGTTTGCTTCCTTTTCATGTATCAGTCGAGTCATACAAGCTCTTCAATTTCATTCGTTCTTGAGTAATAAGGCTCCGAGAATTTTTACTGTAACTCCTTTAAAATTGGACATACTCCATCAATTTACGCATCCAGTAGGACTCAAGAATACAAAGGTTAATTTATAACAATTTTAATGACAATTTCCAGGGCTTCCGAGTGCTAATCGAGCGTGAATGGCTGGACTACGGACACAAATTCGCGGACCGGTGCGGGCACTCGTTCGGCCCAGAAGACGCGAACGAGCGGTCTCCCATCTTCCTGCAATGGCTGGACTTGGTTCACCAGTATATGATACAGTATCCTTGCAGCTTCGAGTTTTCGCAGGCTTATTTAGTAAGTTCGATTTTTGAAGTGGATACTTCTTTGTTGCCATCACTGACAGATTATTGTAATTATTTGTGATATACAACGTGTAACAGAAAGGTGTAACCATATTTGAAGAGCTTATTCAGTCCATGGTATAGAACAACTTTTACTATGGAACAAAACCTGTATCTAGAATTTTTTTTTTACTGTTTCATAGAAAAATGATATGCCGCTCGGCTGAAATGTATGGAAGGGCAGTTTTTTTTTTGAGATTTCAGGGTTGGCTCCATAGTAAAAGTTGTTCTATACTATTGACTGAATAAGCTCTTCAAATATGGTTACACCTTTCTGTTACATGTTGTATATTAGCATATCCTGGGTGTAATGATGACCTGCTCAGAAAATGAAACCACATGTAGGGAATACCTCTACAAAGCCATAAAAAAAACAATTTCGAGAAAATATTTCTGTTTACAGAAATTTGCTTTCTCGAACAAAATAAATCGTGTTCCAAGTGTGCACCTTCCCTTCCAGTATTACTACATGTCAGTAACCTGCAAGAAGCGGCAACATCGCACTTTTTAAGCCTGTTAAAAAAACGTGGTTAGTACGTTGCACTTGTGAGCCAAACTAAATTAATTATTAATTTGTAGATGTATTAATAGGAATGTCGAAATGAAATTTAGTACAAAGAACCCTCATAACATCCCCTATACGTGGTTTTATTTTCTGAGCAGGTCATCATTACACGGTGTATATAGTGTGGGCAATTCTTCCAGGATAACCGCCGCACATAGGGGTATTTGATGCAAAAACTTGGCCAAAATTCTAAAATCGGTGTTTTCGGTTTTACTTATTTTGTGATATTATTTTCATACAATAAAACAATTTTTTTTTTTATGTTTTATTTTTATTGTAAAATTTTATATTATTTTTCTGATGAGCAGCTCCATTCTTCTTCAAAATTGTCTGGTTGATGTTCTATGGCGTCATCACTCCTTAAAGTCATGTCTAAAACACGGAGTTTCAAGATTTTCAAACTTTTCCTGAATCTTTCTGTGTTCAAATGTCTTGAGAATGTCCCACAAGGTTTGCCTCGTCATATTGTTGCAATTATCGTTGGAATCTGTGGACAAAACAGATGAATTTAATTTTGCAAATGATGTGACCGATAAAATCATCAAAGTACTCTATTACTAGCCTTTCGCCCGCGGCTCTGTTCGCTTTTATTCCTATATATTCTATTTATTCCCGTTTTTGGTTTGACGGTTATTTTATCAATATCCCTTATCTTATAGGGGCCACTAGGATGATAACAAAACAAAACGCATTCAAATCCGTTGAGTGGTTCTCGAGGAACATACATACAGACAGACAAAAATTCTGAAAATTTATGTTTTTGCCTCTAATTATTAACTATTTAATAATAATGAACTAATTAATTTTTCATTAACTAATTAATAACACATTTCATTCAAAATGTCGAAAAAGTATTGGCTGTACAAACATGACTTTTTTACTACTTTATTATTAGTATAAAGATTAAAAATTAAGAATAAAATCAATTGGTCAATCTTGGTCAAATTTTTTTATGGATTCATATAGAAGAAAGACTGAACTTATTTTGCTACTCAGATACCTACCCCGGAGAATGCTCGAGAATATAACTTATACACTCGTGTTTATAAAAATATGAAATAAATGCCATTTAAAATAATAGTTGCCTTGGCAGAACGATAAAAATTACTACACGATACATAAAAAAATGCAGTTTATGAAAAAATACTATGCATACCTTTAACATCAGGATCCATTACTATGATTTCCACAAAAACACTTCAGGTCACAAGTAGTTAGGAAACACTTCAAACGGTTTTTTTCAATATCGACAAAGTTAACGTGCAGCATGAGCGACAGTCAAGTTGCGAAAGACGTATACCGTTCTTTTGTACAAGAAATCGAAAACAATAGATGCAGGTAGTTGGCCCGGTCCCTTGACTGTTATGTAAATTCAAAAATAACAGTAAATACTTTATTTAGTAGATTCGACTTCTGGCCAGCTTTAAGCTTTAAATACCCGTATGTGCGCCGGGAGTGGCAAAGTCCTGGAAAGGCTTATGTCCAGCAGTGGACAAACTAGGCTGATGGATGGATATATTAGCTATCATTGGTTCTTGCTTCTGTGATTGAATAAAGAGGCGGCATAAGAAGTCTTAATATGTCTAATAATAAACGATTGTATATCTGATACTTTGTAATTTCATTTATTTCTTTCAGATCAAACTCCTAACGCACGTCCATTCGTGCATGTTCGGAACATTCCTGTGCAATTCGCCGAAAGAGAGGGCCGAAGCGAGAGTGAGCGAGACGACTGCTCACGTGTGGAAGTTGTTGGAGGGGCCGGCGTATAGGAACCATCTCTATTCACCTCCTGCCGGCGAACAGGTCATTATGAGCTTTATTACCACTGACAAACGTGTGTTATTGGTGTCGATTAAACTTATTTGACAGGACTGAACTTAATTTAAGCGTCCTATCCTTGTCTTTTCGATAAAGAAAGAAAAAGACAGGACACTTAAAATAAGGTTAGTCCTGTCAAATAAGCTAAATTGTGTTAAACCGAATCAACAACATCGTTTGTTTATATTAAGGTAGTATGTAAAATGGAAGAACTAGAGATTTTGATGCAGGTGAGGTATATACGAAATAGATCTTTTATCGATTGAATTAGTGTCTCAAATCGTTAATCTATGTAGCCATTACAAAGGAGAGTTAAGACTATAATGTATTGTATAAATTCACGCCTTCTAGGTGGGTAGGCAGAAACTACATATTTCCATCTTCCAGGGATGATGAAACTTTTTCCTTCGCGTGCCAATATTTACTAACGAAATATGGCGGGCCAAGTTGTTGCATTTTTGGTTATATTATTTACTGAAATAAAAATAAATGTATGTATTTTCCGGGACACTAGTTTATGTTGTAATATTACAAAATAACAATTGAAATAAGGAAGAAATTGCAAATTGCAATAAAATTAAATTTTCAAGATAGATAGTTTTCTTTGTTAAACAAAAAGTTTTTTATTTAATACTTAAAGAAAATGTCTTCGACATATCTTTCGGCTACTTTGACTTTTAAAAACCGGCCAATTGCGAGTTGGACTCACGTACGAAGGGTTCCGTACCATTATGTATAAAAACGGCAAAAAAAAACATGTCTGTTGTATGGGAGCCCCCTTAAATATTTATTTTATTCTATTTTTTAGTATTTGTTGTTATAGCGGCAACAGAAATACATCATCTGTGAAAATTTCAACTGTCTAACTATCACGGTTCATGAGATACAGCCTGGTGACAGACAGACAGAGTCTTAGTAATAGGGTCCCGTTGGTTACCCTTTGGATACGGAACCTTAAAAATGAAGTTTGGAATGACACTCAGTATTCGTGAAGAACGTTTGAGAAATAGAAGAGGTTTATGTTAAAAAAAAAAGTATTGTCTTCCCCAAGTAGTGATCTTAAAGCTGGTTACTAATATCTCCATTACGTTTCCCAGGTCCTCTGGCCAGACTACAACGTCCGCTCCCTCCAGTTCTGGTGGGGGGTGTTCGTGGGGACCCGCAACGAAGTGGATGACGAGACCGACCCGGTCCGATCCTCACACAGCGATCTGACACAGCCGCCCAACGCGCCGCTTCCTTCCGAGTTATACTCTCCTGGTACTTCATTCCATAGTTGTGTTGCTTGTTCATTGATAAGCCATGTTTTCAGCCTACGCTTCCGGTTCCGTAGTACCTAAAAGGTACAAAAGGAACCTTTATGCTGAACCTCCGTTGTCCGTCCGTCCGTGTTCATAATATTTCCAATACAAAAGATAGCAAAAATATGACTCCTTTATGTAATCATATCGCAAGCAGAGATCGTGGTTCGAACTCGTATCGTTCTTGCAAACAAGTCCCGCCTTGAATCCGTACCGATTAGCTACTTAGGACGTTAGCTCAACCATGCCACGGCTATAATTACACTACTACAAGGTTGGTCGTGGGATTCGACCCATAGAAATCTAGACTACCTATGAATCGTGACAAAGGGAACGATGACCACTACCAATAAAACGCAAGTAGACAGAACGATATGTTAATGTTCCGGGAAGGTAAACCTATCTTAATCTAGCCTACACGAAGCCCTAAAACTTACGGTTTCTAAAGGTTCTCCAATCGCAGTCTTCGTCCACTTGGATTAGACTTCCGCGAGCCAAAATGACTGGTACCAATAACACAGGCTAGAGAACGGCCTTCTGGATCTTGTTACATCAGGGGGCCAGCCTTCATAAATTCTCACGAAAACTCTTGCCATTGCTCTTGTCCATCACCGCCTTCAAAGTGGC
The DNA here is from genome assembly GCA_934047225.1 of Ypsolopha sequella. Classification (NCBI taxonomy): domain Eukaryota; kingdom Metazoa; phylum Arthropoda; class Insecta; order Lepidoptera; family Ypsolophidae; genus Ypsolopha; species Ypsolopha sequella. The sequence continues at coordinate 22,974,665 of OW204003.1, forward strand.
GCGCGACTCGCTTTCTTTGAAATATGCGTCGCTCTTCTGTCACTTTCCCGCACCTTGGGAAGCATAAGTGACTTCACGATACAGCCGAATGGCTGCCTTCTTTTCTGGACGCTACAAAATCCGCTATAAAATCTTAAGAACACAAAATGGGTATCAATTTGATTGTAAAAATTAACAGTTTGGCTATATTTTCTTGCATATATTTCAAGAAATGTTGGAAAGACTACAAAAAAATGTATGTCCCCCCCTTATTTTTAAAACTGGTGAACCGAAAAATAAAAAAAAGTCATGTTAATATGTTATTACATAAAAAGATCACAAAATTCACGAAAACAAAATGACAAAATTCAATTTTTTATGCATGATACGGAACCCTAGGTATTTATGCGAGTGTGACTCGCACTTGATTGGTTTTTTCTACTTGATTCCCCGGTCCTTTTCATAGCGTTGTATTAATACATCCCCGAAAATTGGTATTTATTGTGTTGGAACCATGTGGCGTGACGTCATCCGACGCGACGGTCAAACTAAATGGCGGCTGCATTAGCATTTTGCGGGGATATAATGTTAATTAATTAATTTAATAAAAATAATCCTTTCTCTAGACCCCCAGACTAACAGTGAAAAGAAAACTGCTTCTAAATGCGTATAGTGCTTGTCTATTTATAAGCGAACGCTGCCATTTATGTGGATAGAGAAGAGATGTTTTGTATATTTTTTCCTAATTTAACGAATATCTTGTTATAGTCGCGATGACAAAGACACGCTCATGCGACAACCTGCTGAGTGAGGGAGAGAGACGAACCACGCAGCGAAGGTGCAGCGACCCGAACATCGCCGGTGACGTCATGTGAGACATTCACTTACTAATTTTAAACGACATAAATGTCCATAGCATATTCCTTGATTTGTGTAATTTTGTTTTCTATTTTTTTGAGTACATAATTATATTAAATTTCTTTTCTTTATTTATTAATAGTTAAACAGTAAAAATAGGTTTTTACATTAATAAATAAAGAAAAGAAATAAATAAAGCTTAAAAAATCTCAATATATTATAGCAAATTTTATACTTACGATTGTCGGCACTTGGTAAAACTTTAAACACATCTTGAGTTAAAAGCACTTGTACAATAGTTTCACTTTATTTATGTTTTCTACCAACCGGTTTCGGATTTTATACCTGATTTTAACCTAGGGTCAATGAAATGTATTTTAATTAACATCTTCCCTTGAAAATGGTGTAAAATCCGAAACCGGCTGGGAGAAAACACAAAGTGAAACTACTGTACAAATGCTTTTAACTTATAATATTAAAACATGCCTAACTAGTACCTAAAAGTTGGATTTTAAAGCAAATAAAAACCACTTATGCATTTTATCGGCGGTTTTCGAGTAATTTGATACTAATAATTAATTTTTGGATTTTAAAACGTCCACCATCAACAAAACTTTTAAACAAAATCATCTTAACACGTTTCCTCTCCCTTTACATTATTAAAAATTTACAGTGGCTTTTCAGACATTTTGTATTTTTTTATGTAAATTTAATTCTTAACACATAAGATCAGTCCATGATAATGCTTTTCAACAAACTATGTCCAGCGGGCCTATTGTGTATCTCTAGTTGCCTTCTGGACTGGGTGTCTATCATCAAAAACATAGATATACTATCGAATTCCGATGTCCTAAGGATATTTTCGCACTTGAAGTGACGACACAGATTGTTAATAGTTCAGTACCCACTAAAGGCAATTTTGAAATTTCAGTTTTTAGCTATGTTTTTGATGATAGGCACCTCGTGCAGTTGGCAACTAAAGATACAGAATAGGGGGGCTGTGCGACGGGCGAGTACCGATAAAGGTTAGTGCGTGAAAATGGCGCCGCGAACAAAGTATGACTCCGCGCCCTGGTATAAGGAGAACAGAGTGATTGAACAGGGAACGTGTTAACAAACTTCCGATTGTCTTTCCAGGAAACTCCAGCCGATGTTACCGAGCACCTCGCCGCTACCCCGGCGGCTGACCGAGAGTCACATCGACGCGCTCCGACTCGCCCAGACGGACGGTCCGGACGGAGCCGACCACGTCGACGGTCTGCACCCGGACCACTTCGAGAACGGGTCCGTGTCCCCCCCCGCGCCGCTGAGGGGTGGGCCCGCCAGCAACTCCAGCTCGCTCGAGCGGGAGCTGATCAGCGCCGAGCCGAGGGCCGAGTTCGATGATACTTACAGCGATGTTATGGAGGTGAGGGGCATTCTTTTTTTCCAAAATAATTTACTTGCGGTAAATTTCTATACTATGTACTTTTGAAAACGTGCTGTGAATTTTTGCGCAGTAATATTTATTTGTTCAGTATGATCAGAAACTTATGCGGTTTCATTTAAGAGCGGTTTCGCAGCCGGATTGTGAAAAATCCGCCTTTTTCTAATTAATCGAAACAGGAAACTTTAATTTAAAATTCACACAATAATTATTCAAAAAACCTATGTATTGTGTATGTTGCCATCGCAAAGTTTCCGTTGGTTTCCGTAAAACAGAATTTCAAAACTTAAATGTTCTGTTTCGATTAATTAGACAAAAGTCCGGCTGCTAAACCGCTCTTAAATATACCATTTATAACCGTTTAATTTTTTTCCTGAACGATTTAAATAAATAGTCACAGTTACAAAACTTCAGTCCTCTTTTTGTATTTTATTCCGTGTTAGGTCAAACCATACAATAAAAATCAAAACTAAACTTTATTTGTACATACTTTTTCTTTAACCAGTGTGTGTTTTTTTTTTAAATATCAATTAAATTAATTCATTAAATGTATAAAAATCATGATATATATCCCGAACCCTGCACTGGTTCAAAATCAAGTAGGAGAATTTATACTTAGTCTGTATCACATCAACCCACAGCGACAAGGTTATGACCGAACCCTTATATGCATAAATAAAAACCGGCCAAGTGCGAGTCGGACTCGTGCACGAAGGGTTCAGTACCATTATCTATAAAAACGGCAAAACCAAACATGTCTGTTGTATGGGAGCCCCTTAAATATTTATTTTATTCTGTTTTTTAGTATTTGTTGTTATAGCGGCAACAGAAATACATCATCTGTGAAAATTTTAACTGTCTAACTATCACGGTTCATGAGATACAGCCTGGTGACAGACGGACAGACAGGTCAGGTTACGTTGCTTTGTCCAAGTGGCCTTGGTGATTTAAATTGTTTAGTCTGATAAATGAAAATGCTTTAGCTTTTTTTTATCCTTGAACTTATTAAGTCCAAGTCCCTCTGCTGCCGTAAATAACAATTTATCATTTTGAGACAAATCATCGACGAAAAGAACAAGTTAAATTGTTCAGGCCACTCTCGAACTTCTGAGAACCCCTCCACTGTACCCGTCGTGATAATAAATGTAAGGAAGGAAGGAATGTGTAATGTTTGTGTTATTTGTAAAAAATGGGACAAACTGAAAACCAGCGCTGTCAGTTGCTTGCAACTAGCAGCATTTGCTGAGTTTGGCCCTTTTTGCCACTTTATTGATTTTTTTTTCTGTGCGTGTGTTTCTTTTCTGTGGCAAATAAATACTTTTTCACTTTTTCAAATGTATGATGTCCCCAGGCGAGTCGAGAGGCGGGCAGACAGCGTCACGTGAGCATCACGTGGCGATCCGTCTCGGAGTCGTCGCAGCACACAGACTCGTCCGCTGGGTTCGATATCGACCATCGACTGAACAGTGAGTCCATTTTGAAATTATTCCTAATGAAACGGTTAATGTGGCTTATGGAGAAAATTATGTTCTAGCCAGCGTTTACATAATAGTAGTTTATGCTACAAGGGCACAAAGGAATAAATTACGAGGACGATTTAAAACACGAGCGTAGCGAGTGTTTTAAACGTAACCAAGTAATTTATTGCTTTTACGCCCGTGTATCATACTATGTTTTTCAATGCATAGTGTGAGGAAATAAAACAAATATAATCTTGTGAACTTTAAATTATAATTGGCTAAAAAGGACTGTATCCAGAGCCTTAAGCAGTGGAAAAAAAAGTATAACATCTATGGTACACAGGAAAGGCTGCAGGTTAGCCAACCATTGTAAATAAATAAAAAAAAAAGTCCTAGGGCAAAATAATCGACTTTCTGTTCGGTTTTGATGCATAAAAAGTAGGCTATACGAGCACATGCATTGAAAAAAGATAAAATAAAAAAAAAAGTTTAATTAAAAATATAAATGGTTGGCCAATGAAGTTTTACCAGGGGAATAAAAGGATAATAATTTAATGTGGTAGAAGACCATTGAAAGCTAGAGGATACATATAAGATATAGAGTAAGTGTTTCTAAGTATGAACAGTATGCACAGGTAAGCGCAAACGCTAGTAGTCACAAGATTACAGTGCGCGCCAATCTTTTCGTCGCCTCTGAATGAATTACGATTGCAAGCTTGCGCAGGTACAGTCTAGGAAACAATAGTATTAACGGTTAATTATTAAATGTTTACTATAAGTGGGAAGGTGTACTTGTTGTACCTACCTATTTCATTATTTATTTATTATTTTAGTGTGATCTTAACTATATAAATAAAACGCATTAATATAAACACCATTTTCCCACATTGTCGCCTTAAAACGCTATAACGTCCGCGAGGCATAACAACAACAATAAACTTTAAAAACAACAAATAAAGGCAACAAAAACAATAACAAACAGATTCAACGATAAACTTAACGAATCATGGAATTTTTTCCTCGAATGTACTTTTCATGCAACGCGCGCGTGTGTAGTGTACGGACGTAGCACTAACACTAACGCATAGTGTTGACACCTGCTAAAAGGCGAGCGGCGGGTGTGATGCGGCACGCAGGCGGGTGTGCTCCGCGCCCTCGCTCTTGTAACGTCCCCCTGACACTGTAAAACGGCTATTGCGTCGCCTCGTGCGGCTATCTTCAGAGGCGACTAAAAGATTGGCGCGCACTGTACTAGCGGTGCGAGCGCCCGTAAACCCAAATCAACGAACAGTAGGACTTGTCAACGGGCAGTTTTAACCTGTTTACTTACAAACAGACGAAAAGTAACAATGGATTTAAGGTTGAGGAACCCTAAAAATTCTTAGCTCCAACCTAAATTTACAAATTAATTCCACGGTTTTATTCATCCTCAGATAACCATAACTCGACAGACGGCGACTTAGCCAATCACAACGTAGTGGACGTGATGTCTGCTACTCTGACCAATCACAACAGGATAGAGGACCCATTGGGCAATGGCGAGTTGAGCAGCAATGGCGACCTCGGTATTGGAGAGAATGGAGACTTGAGCAACGGGGATAGGCTGGATGAAATTTCGGCGAAATTACTTGAAGCCGAACTTGGTAAGCTCCTTGTAATTTATGGTAGCCTGGTACATAGGCCAGTTTCTGAATTAAAGAAATCTCGCTAAGCGACACTTATGCAACAAATCGCAGCGCTTCGTTTCATAGTGAAGCACCGCTTAAAGGTCGATTCTTTAGATTTGGGACGACATTACTATAATTATAGTCATTATACAGTAGCTGTAAATTTAAGTCGGCTAAGATGTTTCGTAAAAAGATTTGGAGGTACATATCATTACGCTATGCTTGAAGGGAGCTGCTATAATTATTTTGATGAAACAAGTCCGAGAAAAGCTGCTGATGGCAAAGATTCTATTAGCGCGGATGGATCCGCGGGCACAGGCTAGTTATTAAGGCGATATGCGAAAAAAATACGGGTGTTTATTTTCTGTGTATTTCATGAAATACACGGATAGTTATACTCAGTTTCTGGTATATGGATCTTGACTATATTATCTAGGGATTTGAAATTGGAAAACATGTTTCGATAAATTTTCCTCAATATAAATAATTGTTGAAATGAAGTCTTCAAACACACTTTTTCTCCTCGTTTGACGAATAGGAACCATGTACAGAACTCAAACATACTTTATTAGGTGTGTTTCAACAATATCTAGAGATTTGATATTTGAAATTTTGCTAGCTATTTTAGTTGTTTTATAAAAATTATAAAACTAACATTTTTCGCTTTCGCCCTGAATCTGCCCCTCTCGCACTGCGCGATTTTTTGCTTGGAGTGACAGTGACAAAATTAAAATTCGCATAGCCTCTTAATAAAATTATGTTTACCATTACTCGAGTCAATGAACCTTGGGAATAGAAATGGTCACCCTATTGACCAGTGGCGTGCACAGAACTTTTTTCCGGAAAAGCAATCAGAAAGTCAAGTACGACAATAAAAAAATATGAAAAAATTTAAATAACACTTTTGAAAAAAAAAAGTTTGTATGAAAATGTTCACTCTAGGCAGTGCCTACCCTGGCGTCATACAAACTTTTTTTTTCAAAGTGTTATTTAAATTATTTCATATTTTTTTATTGTCGTACTTGACCTTCTGATTGCTTTTCCGGAAAAAAGTTCTATGCACGCCACTGCTATTGACGTAGATAGTACAAGGGCCACGCGCTCTTGCTGTACTGACAGCAGAGACCAAACGCGCACCTGACATATGTACGTCACAGTATGGGCACAAAATAGATACTACCAGAAGGCCGACTCGACGACGAAGCGAAAACAGACGCACATATGCATGACGCGTACGAATGATGATCTCGGCAGAATTTCTTATTGGCATTCACCAGAGTATCTCCGAGATCGTCGTACGTACGCGTCTGTGTGCGTGCGCCTGTTTTCGCTTGTTATACGGAGTAAACAGGATTTGAGCGATCGACGATGGTGTTGATTCGGTGTAACACAACTTAACTTGTTTGACAATTGTGTCGATTCGGCGCAACACAACTGACAAGACTAAACTTATTTTGAGCGTCCCGTCTTCGTCTTTTCGATACAGAAGGAAAAGGACAGAACACTTAAATTAAGTTTAGTCCTGTCAATTAAGTCAAGTTGTGCTGCGCCGAATCGGTGTTAGTACTAACCTTATTTTAAGTGTCCTGTCTTTTTCTTTCTTTATCGAAAAGACAGGACAGAACGCTTAAATTAAGTTTAGTTCTGTCAAATAAGTTAAAATGTGCTATACCGAATCGACACAAATATATATATATTGACTGCTGTCTGCTATTGATTTTTTATGCTATTTGTATTTCCATGTCGGAATATAGTCGGATGTGGATGTTCTATTCCCAAGGTTTATTGACTCGACTTATCAAACTGCGTGAAGTATTGAATAATTTCAATAGTGGCGACTAGAGGTGGTCGTTTAAACGAAAAGCTGTAAACTAAACAGAGTTTTTGACAAAAAAACGTTCAAGCACGTTTACCATTACAAGCCCATTACGTTTCAAGCTTAGTCAAACATTCAGTCACTTAGTCAGCTGACGCTACAGCTACGCCACCTGTTGTAAAAGTTACGAACAATTTGGTAGTTTTGTTTATTATACCAGGAAACGTTTGTGAACGAAAGTGGATGCGACCGAATGCAAAAACACTGACATTTAAAAGTACAAGCTTAAACTTCACTACCATTCAAATTCAGCCGTCTAATGTAGCTCGTATCAGACGACCAAATATCCACGGCAACAGAATTCAGGCCTACGCTTCCAAACGACAGCATTTTACATTGGTAGTATGAAAATTCCGTTTAAAAACTCTATTACACGATTCATTTTGCGTGGTAATAGAAATAAGGCTTACGCTTTTAAATGATGGTATGTTTACTTCGGTCGTATAAAATTTTCGATAAAGACGTTTAAAATTCTCGACTTGCTTTTCAGTGTTTATTAGCTTTCGTTGTTGGGTGGATGCGTTCATATGCTTTATGCGTTTTAGTTGCTTTACGTGATTAATTCGTGTTAATTTTTGTTTCAATTACGTAACGTCGTGTAAACAAACTTTGTTGACTGTAAATAAGTGTAAACCTATTTCGTGACTGTGTAAATAAAAGTTAAAATGTCTCGAAACAGCAGTGGAGTAGCATTTTGAAAATCAGCAGCATAAAAAGCAATGTAATTTTTGTAAAAAAACAATAAGAAACCTAAAAAAACACGTAAGCCTTAAACATATAAGTGTATAGAATACGATGGTGATGATGGGAAGTTCATTGATAATAGAAAAAGAGGAAAAAATACTTTATAATGGTTACTATGTTCAAAAAAAGTAAAAAGCGATTTTAAGCTATAAAGCTGTTTATACAGCCAGCTTTTCATAAAAACCATTAAGCTAAAAGTCATTTTCAATATAAAACCGTTTTTCCATCTCTGGTGGCGACCCCTGTAGGAGGATAAATATTTAGGAACACGTTACGACCGTCCATAAACAGATGTCGCTACCGTCGCTATACAGAGCATTGTCCATACAAACAAGCTATTTTGTATACGAATCGTACATCGCGGTATCAAAGTTTTCATGTCCATCCAATATAAGTATTAATTTCAACATTGTTGTGAACACAGGTGATACGAACTAACGACGAAGTTTTCGTTATTTGGATCTGTGAATCGGAGTTATGGTACGGTATCCTGTGCATTTGGGAGTCTTGGTCCTATGATCTTGGTTCTAGAAAAAGCAGGCAGATAATATCTGGGAGGCGCCCGTGTTGAGGCTGTTACCGTTGACGCCATGCAACTCCGTACGTCTGCCACATTCATTTTTAATTTACAATAACGAAGTTGGTCTGAAAACATTGGGATTGTACATGCTGACTTTACTTGCAATTTTAGCGCAAATCACAAAATTTACGGACGAAGTCATTTAATTAGGAAAGTTCTTTTTTTTTTAATTTACAGCAGATGTTTTAAAAATCTTTTGTGCATTAATAGCTCAACCGTGTTTAAATGTACAATCTACTGATCATACTGAACAAGTTTCCCGGAAAAATATAAATAAAAATTAAAAAAATATTTGCCTATACTCATACATACATCACAGTATGTTTTCAAAATTAGTAAAATATTTTTTTACTTTCGCAGCAGGTATGTTTCTTTGGGAAAGTTGAACAGACGATTATGTGGTAACTCTCCATTTTCACCCAGTGTAATTAATATATCGTAGAAAATTGACGTCAGATTAAGAAAATGCATAGTGCACGATGTCTTCTGAGCATTAAGGCGCTCTTATCCCAGAAGAGTGACTCTTTGTCTTTTTCTTTACGTGTAAGGAGTAAAGAAAATAACCACACTTTTGTACTTTTTCGTTGTTTTTATCGGTTTTTAAATTGTTTAAAAATAAGGGATATGTTTATTAAAACCCACTTACGTGGTCGACCTAGAAAATTTAAAGAGCAAAATTACCAGATATGTTTCGTTAATAAAATAGTGGAACTATGGAAATGGCATGATTTGAAAGGTCTTATTACATGCTGTGTTCGTGAATTATTTCTATCGAGCAAAGTTTATCTGATCGTGTAACACATGCGTGGAAGACCTAGATAAAGGTTCGAACTATATTGCGTATTTTTTTTTGGAAGTTTTAGACGATATTTGAAAGTTCTATTTGACTTTGAAATTACTGATTTTGGGATAAGAGCGGCTTAAATGAATTTGAATTACCACCTAATCACCGTTCACAGGAACATCGTCAAGCGTCTCCTCAGAAAGCGAAGGCGAGGAGGGCTCATCGACCCGGGTTAGAAGGAACCGCACCGTGACGTCACGGCGCGCCGCCAGCCAGCAGACACTGTGCGGGGGCTCGCCTCGCGCGCAGCCAAGGAGAGCTTGCTGCTGCCATTGTTGTCGGCGCGCCAGTCAGACCAGTGAGTGGCTTTGGTTTACTTTGGAGAATCCTAGGATCAAGCGACGTCTGACTGTCAGTGGTAGGCAGAGACTGGATGTGCTGCGATCCTGACACACCTTTTTCATAACAGAAGACAGGTGTAGCTTTTGTATACTTTGAAGAATCGTGAGATCAAGCGACTTCTGACATTCATAAAACAATAATATACTTGTCCGCAAAGATTTCAAAAGTTAAGATGAGCCCTGGCACCTAAAATCTATTGTTGTTTTTGAATGCGTGCGTTAACATAATGCCGACGCCCGCACAATATGAGTGCGCAATCTGTCTACCTACGGTCAGCAAATTGATCAGACTAGTTGTTAAAATGATTAACTTTAAGTGCACTTAATGCGTCCAACTATCACTGTATTCAGATGAGCACTGATTCCAAACGTGTGAGCGTCACCCATTTAAAGGTGGAAACATTTTGGTACTGTCATAGTACGGTGAGGGCTTATCTTTACTTTTGAAATCTTTGCTTGTCCGACGATAACCTGAGTATCGTTGATCGGAACGTCATGAAATTCGGTACGCGAGTAATTTTTAAGTTCGAACATGAGCCAAATCGGTCAAGGGATTGCTGAGATATGAGGTTGTAAGAGGTACATCGCAAGTTCACAGTTCGGAGCGAACTACTAGTATTTTGCGTTCTGAAATTCTTACAATACATCTAAGAATATTTAAACTTCCCTATTCGCAGGCGGCATCGAAACATCAGGCGACTCCCTGGCTGGCAGCGAGAAGTGTTGCTGCGTCGGTGGCGAGAGCTCTCGAGCTGTGTGCGCGTGCGGGGGCGGCGTGCGGAGCGCGGGGAGGGACCCGCTCGACGGGCTCCCCCCGCGTCCCGACCCCGCGCAGCAGCGGCTGCACCAGATCATACTGCACCAGCGGGTGAGTGCTACTCCTTGGTCGGTGTGTGCGCCTGGTAATTAAGTCGAGAGAGTGACACAATTTAAAAAAGAAAGTGTCTAGTCTGCCACCAGCGGCCGTTTAGCAAAATAATAAATTCTGCCACTACCGGCAGAATAACAAAAATAATTATTCTACAACAAGTTTAGGATTATTGAAATGTAAATATATACTCCGCCCATTTGATTAGTCTTGCTAAGAAGAAGGGCAACACCGACTCAGTACACCCTGACTCTATACAGTCTTTTGGCTACCATCCCTAGAGTGTATATAAAAAGCCGAAGGCGCGAAGAAAAGGCAGCCTTCGCCCGCCGTAACAACGGCCGACCTTGGTACGCAAGGGCGAAGGGGCTGCACTTCCCGCAGCGCCGTAGCCGATGCAGAAATTAATTTGTGTCATAAAAATACTTCAGTATTGATAAGTTCAAATGGCCAATAAATAAACTTGCGGCAGGATAGCCGTTTCTGCTATTCAGCCACCAGTAGCTATACTCACTACGTTCAACCAACGGATGTTATCTAGTTGACGTTAGGAAGTACATTTCAATAATCATAAACTTGTGGTAGAATAATTATTTTTGTTATTCTGCCGCTAGTGGCAGAATATATTATTTTGCTAAACGGCCGCTGGTGGCAGGCTAGACACTTCCTTTAAAAAATCGTCGGCGAAAAGAGGCGGTCGGACGGTGCAACACTTGGAAACACTGCCCTAGATGTATGTCATGACGTTATATTAAAAAGGCCCGAGCCTAAGTTTTCCAACTCAGCTAACCATTGTGAAGTATTCATGTCTCACAAAATACTACAACAGACCTAAGTAAATCATACCAATTAGATAGGGATGATGCCTGGGTTGTCAATAAATTTAAAAACTTGTACGGGTAAGATTGATGTTCAAAATTAGTGCCTACTTATTTCATCATTTTCCATAAAGTTCAATTTAAAAATTTTAATACACTGAAACAATTTAGAAGTTATTAAATTGCTTTCTGACAAAATAGAAAGTTATGACGTCACTTCTAAGTATTTTCATACAAAATATAGTTTTTGACGTTTCATAAAATAACAATAACAATAACAATATCCATTTATTTCAGGCATCTAGGGCCCATAGATAAATACCTTAGAACTAAAATATATATTATTTTTCAATGCATGTGCTCGTAAAGGCCCACTTTTTATGCATCAAAACCGAACAGAAAGTAGATTATTTTGCCCTAGGGCTTTATTATTATATATTTTTTTAATTTACTTACAATGGTTGGCTAACCTGCAGCCTTTCCTGTGTACCATAAATGTCATACTTTTTTTACAACTGTTTAACGGCTCTGGATACAGTCCTTTTGAGCCAATTACAATTTAAAGTTCACAAAATTATATTTCTCGCTACGCTCGTGTTTTAAATCGTTCTCGTAATTTATTCATTTGCGCCCTTGTAGCATAAACTACTATTACAGAATCGTGTTAGTAATAAATATAAATGCTATGTTAGTGTCACTTAACTTATGCACTATGTCTTTGTACTGTCCTGTGGCACTTGTCCGCGGTTGTCAAAAGGTTGTTGATTTGACTAATAGTCATCATCCCTATTGGTCCAATTTAAAAGCATCCCAAATGGAACACCTTGGCCGATTGATGAATGTCCAAAGATGACGAATTGAATCGGTTATAATGTGAAGAGAATTCATGACATGAACAAACAGCTCATCTCAATAATTAGTACGATCGCGATGGCCGACCAATTTAAGAATGTCTTCGTCTGGGCGAGTGAAGACGTTTATTTACCTTCCAAAGCACGTAGATAGAACACAACGTGCCCCTGCGGGGAACAACTAAACACGGAGGTTTTTTTTAATATTAAAGTGAAATTTCCAGATGGTGGTGGAGTCCCTGAACGATCAGCTGCGGGCTGCGCGCGCGGCGTTACAAGCGCGGCTGACGTCACCGCCGCCTGCTGCCGAGCCTGCGCCCGCGCCGGAACCGCAACAAGTATTACACTTCTATATGCTTGTCACCACTGTTATGATAAAAACGTGACTCGTCGTGTTCCAGCATGACTTTCACTTGACCCTTCTTCAATATGTCGCTAAACTTTTAACGGCTGGATCTAGGAACGTGCAATTTGAACTGTACTTTCTTGTGCGACGTTGATGTCTAAGATAAGAAGGGATTTTAGGATATTCCCACAGGATCTAGAGAACAGGCATCCATTGGAGCAACACTGCAGAGCGTCCGCTTGTCCTTGCTGAAATTATTTTTCGAACCCGGGACCGAGCGATAGCTCTACTTATGATGTATCACCTTGCGATGGATAAATCATCAAGCAAGTGTTGTATAATTTTATTTTCAATAAAACAAATATCATCAAAGAAAATAATTTAATTATTAAAGTTGAAAGTTACATTGTTACAATTTTGCAAGTTAATGATTGGCTCAAAAGGACTGTATCCAGAGTCGTTAAACAGTGGAAAAAAAGTATAAAATTTATGGCGAACAGGAAAAGTTGCAGGTTAGCCAACTTCTCGTAAATAAATTTTCAATGCAAGTGCTCGTAAAGGCCCACTTTTTATGCATCAAAACCGAACAGAAAGTCGATTATTTTGCCCTAGGGCTTTATTATTTTTAATGTATTTACAATGGTTGGCTGACCTGTAGCCTTTCCTGTGTACCATAAATGTCATACTTTTTTCCACTGATTAACGGCTCTGGATACAGTCCTTTTGAGCCAATCATAATTTAAAGTTCACAAGATTATATTTGTTTTATTTCCTCACACTATAAATTGAAAAACGTAGTATGATACACGGGCGTAAGAGCAATAAATTACTCGGTTACGTTTAAAACACTCGCTACGCTCGTGTTTTAAATCGTCCTTGTGGTTTATTCCTTTGCGCCCTTGTAGCATAAACTACTATTTCATCATAGTAAATGGTAACATGGACAAAGAGTCTATGGTTTTAAACATAATATTTATCCACAGATGACAAGCAGCGTGTCAGGCAGTGGGAGCGCGTCAAACAGCGGCTCTGCGTCCGGCAGCGAAGTTGAAGTGGGCGAGGAGGCGAGAGGCGTAGTGTGGGTACCGGATAGCGCGGCCCCTCGGTGCCAGTACTGTCGGAACCATTTCTGGCTGGCCAGGAGACGGCACCACTGCAGGTAGGGGCCTCGACTGTTTCTACACTCAATCTTCCGTCAGCTAAAAGGTAATTTAAAATTGGTTGTGGTTCGTTTTCTCATGCATCGAAATGATAATGGTGCATGTACTTTACCTTCTAAATTCACATTATTGCGAAAACAATAGTAAACCAATCGTGATCCATTTCACAGATAAAAGGTCGTTGCCCATTACAACGAATCGGCACCAGACCACCTCAACGGCGACACGTCGTACACTTGCAAAATGTCACGTACGCACCATTATTTAAAGCTCACATTTCAGTGCGTACTGAGAGGCGGTCCGGTGACGAGGCGTTACAATATGCGACGGCTCTAATTCGTCTGAGACATAATTTAACATAAATATTCTTTATTTTGCACTGAAATAAAACGAGTTTTAAATGTTTTTGGCGGAATGGGCGATCTTATTGCTTAGGGCGAGGTCTTCCAAATAACTTCAAGACCGATTCTTAGTTCTTCTTAGATTTAGTTAACCTTGCCTGTGATTCGATTTACCTGCCTAGTATTGAGTGTGATTTATAATTCCTCTGTGTGATAGAAACTAAATTTTAACTTCGCTCATGTTTTAACTTATTTTTGTATCTACCTATAATGATGAGTCAGATTTTAAATTCCTTCGCTTATGATTTAGTCCAATATTTTATATGCCATTCCTACTAAGTGATATTAGTTTATTCCTTTTTCATCTATCCTATCATTATTGAACAGTGTCACTCCTCCACTCCACTAACCGAGATGTATGTATTCCAGGAAGTGCGGCGGTATATTCTGCGGTTCATGTTCCGAGATGAGTTCAGCGGGCGAGTGGTCGTCCGGCGCCGTCCGACTGTGTAGACGATGTCGCGCCATCAGGTGACCGACGCAATAGATACCTCTGATTCATGGGCGCCTGGTACCTAGCCGTATGTTGTTACTGGATGCCTGGGACAAAGCCGAGCAAAATAACGATAATCATTTGAAAAATGTGCGCAATAACCGTGTTGTAAGAATATGACATAATAGATACCTCTCTAGCTCATGCGCGCCTTGTTGATGTTTGTTGCAACGCATATTAAGTTCCTATGATTTCTAATCTGGGCCTTCAGATTTTTATTTGGGATCTATAAGGCAGGGGATAGTGTTTATTCAACCTATATGTACGGATCTGAAAACTAATAGAAAATGTTTTTTGTTGAATGAAGAACTTCGAACGAGACACTGTCCGTTCTGGTCAGCAATTAACTTGCCCAATAATAATACAAAACATGTACAAAGACCTGAATAACAAATTGATTCGCCAATCTTAGTTATTCGGTAGAAAATATTCGAGAT
Source organism: Ypsolopha sequella (assembly GCA_934047225.1). Lineage (NCBI taxonomy): Eukaryota > Metazoa > Arthropoda > Insecta > Lepidoptera > Ypsolophidae > Ypsolopha > Ypsolopha sequella. Next base: position 22,989,814 of record OW204003.1, read on the forward strand.
TAAACAAGAAAATTGAGTAACCATGGTATGAATGTACCTTTGCATATCGATTTATTGTGTTACTTGACCCAGATTCAAATATTTTACTTTGAGCACGCAAACAATAGGCTACTCACTATAAAAGGCATACATTTTGCCTGACTAGTTTTGGGTACAACTAAGGGAAACAGGGTTACGCGCGCCGCCCCGCTTAATTCAGGTCTAAATTGAAACCCTCGATGTCTCGCTTCCTTATAAATATGATATTGATACCTTTGTGTCTACACAATGTGCAAACAAAGGATTTTACAAACACGGTGATGGCGAGAGTAATGAATTAATGTGTACAAGTGTCCTTGTATGTTACATCTAGTCTAAAATGCGTGTAGTTATCGTCAGGCTAAATGTTGTTTCCTTAGAAATCAATCTGGAATGATGGATAGCTAAGGAAACTGACTTTTGATGTAAATATTAGACAAAGGTTTATAGTGGAAGAATTCCTGAAAGGCTGATTTGGCATGGTTGGTAACGTTTTGAATTTTCTATGAGTATATTTATTTTTTTCTTTTTCTGTATATTTTTAGTTCTTAATCGAATGTTAAACTCCGTATTGATTTGTTGGCTACAATAATTCGATTTTAAGGCAGGTTTTCTAACTAGAAAATTAATCAAAACCGTATCATACATATTCAAATTGAAGTTTTTGCTAAATTTTGTAAGAATTTGTTTTTTTTTTGTATGGTATGGTTTTATCGAACGAAGTAATAGATCTTTGTAATCTTTTTTTTCTTTGTAAATTGGTTCGAAAAGTTAGATAATAATGAAAGCTGGCCCTAGGATGTTGGTTTGTGATAAAATGGACGCATAAGACAGTGTTAATATTTTTTGTATAGAAATGTTTTCTTTTTTGTATTATAATGTTTAATTTTTCGTTTTATCGTATTTGCTACTTTAGGGTTTTGTTTCACTGCTGTCTTTCATTCGGTCAGCTGATTTTTTAAATCAAATATTCAAATTTAATATGCAAGCAACCGAACCATACTGATTTTTAAGAACTAATAACGAAAAAATATATAAACGAGATATTTTTTTCATATAGCAATGATTGCTGATTTATATTAATTTATATAAATGCTTCCCCAAGCTCTGTTCGAATAGGTTCGTATTGATTTGTGATATTCTATCGATAATTCTGTATATTATTGATTTGTAATTAGAGTTTATTAATAATACGTTGTATAAAATTATGTTGGTGAAATTTTTCCGTGTACGTGTGTGGTCGATATCTTGGTTTTTATAGAAAATTATCACATTCAACAATAATGTTTCATCGTATATTCCGAAAATACGGACAACACTATCGGTCGTTTAGAGCGCTTAAGAGCTTCGCAGCTGGATTGTAAAAACCCGCCTTTTTCTAATTAATCGAAACAGAACATTTGAATTCAAAATTCACTCAATAGTTATTCAACAAAACCTTGTATTGTGTATGTTGCCATCGCAAAGTTTCCATTAGGTTCTATAAATTAGAATTTCAATATTTTAGATCAAAATTTACTTTTTTGAAAAGTGACAATTTGAAGTTTACTTTGAATTAAGTGGCGACACGGAAATGTACCAAAAATCACACGATTTTTTCCTCCTCTCTCTCTCTCTCTCTCTCTCTTCGTCAGTAATGTAATAATTGTCACAAAATCTAACTGTGTTATACTACGATCAAGTCGGATTGAACACTGAGGTAAACAAACCGTTTAGGATGAAAATTACCGATATTGTACACACCTCTTATTAAAAACTTCACATACATCGATTCTAGACACTTTGATCTTCATGTAGAATACACTTTTGTTCACAATAAATACATATTACCTCGATTTTTGGTAAAAAAACTATTCAACAAAACGATAATCCATTTTTTCTGTTGGCGGCTGCACATTTTTATCTGTGTGACCATAATGAAATTAGTGATGGTCCACTTTTACACAGATTAGCAAAAAGTGTCATGAACAAATGAATGAATGAATTGGGACAGCTGCCGGAGGTAACGTGATTAAGTTTTTCAATGTTCGCTTGATTCGTTATTTCAGATTAGCCTTAGGTTTTGAAAACTGGGTGCTGAGTTCGAAAGCTGGTAATAACTAGTAATGGGAAATAAGTAGAATAAACAATATTTGCTTGTCCAGCATTTTGTTAATAATATTTCATACTTTATATAACTTTACATAACCTTAAAACTGCTCATCAAGAATCTAAAATATACTGTGTTTCTATTTATTAAATATTAAATTAACAGAAAAGAACAAATAGACCGAATGAATGAATGAAAAAAGAATAACTCGTTCATCACCGTAAGTACATCACTATAACTGTCAAAAGGTGTCAAGTGTGAAAAAATCATTGACCTAAAGGTAAGGACCAGGCCAACGAAGCGAGTAAATGACCCCAGTGCGTAAGTGCTAAAATGTCAATTTAGCACAAGCGCGACTCAGTGTTCCGCGGGAGATTGTGCAGTGTGTTTGTGTATGAACTTCTATTAAAAATGCCTTGTTGCACAGTAAAAAGCTGCAAAAACTATGAAAAAAAATTTAAAAAGCCAGATGGGATATCGTATCATCAATAAGTAACAGTACATCATGTTTTTTGCTTGTTTAACAACTAAATAAACCATTTTCGAAGCGATAATTATATTATCGAAGTCCATAATGGCGGCCATGATGTTCGCTACCACCTCACGCGAGTTTGAATAAAAGCAACTTTGTACGGGCGTCATTTTTATCAACCTGTATTTTATTTTTGTCTTAAAACTTATGTAGGAAATATACTTTAAACTTATGTAGGAAATTTAAAATTTTGCTAAGGGGAACTTAATATACGATACTAGGAAAATATAATAATAATAGGAAACTAAAAATTGGATGAAAAAAATAATGAAATGAAATAATTAACTTTATTTTCAAAAGTAGAATACCACGAAAACATTTTTCTGATGTCAATAAATCTAATAATAACTTCGGCCTGGATTTGATTAAGATTTGCTTAGCAGACTAATGGAATAAACTTAGTTTCATTTGTCTAGCTTTTTACCCGACTACGGCGAAGCCAAAAGTAGGGTTACCGGTTGGGGTGTAGATAAGATGGCACTATGGTATCGTGCCCCCTTATCGACACTCTGACCGGGTTACCTATAATTAGGACTACGGCAAAGCTAAAAGGAGGGTTATGATTTTGACCTGTATGTATGTATGTATGTATGTACGTATGTATGTTCATCTGTTCTCTTATAACTTCTAAACTACTTATCATAATTTGATAAATTAGGTATCGTTGAAAGCGTCTTGACCGTCCGTTAGTTATAAGTTATGTGTCGTCACAATAAATTGAACGTAGCGCCCTCTAGAGGATAAAAAGTCAAGAACTAAAAAAAAAAACCTATGGTGCCGTGTTTAATATCATATGAAAGGATTTAATAAGCATATTTCAAAAATATATATTTTATTTTGCTCGCGGCTTTGCTTGCATGGACCCGATAATTTGATAATTTGGAATAATTCATTAAAAACAAACAATATATTATCACGAAATAATAACCCCAAAATAATTTAGATAAAATTAAGTTTAAAAACTAAAACCCGATTACTCACGATCACGCTCTAAAAAGTATGAAACAAGAAAATAAACGTTCATAGTGATATTCACAGGATAGCCATGGTTGTATGCACACTGCCTTAAATAAAAAAAATAATGCATTCTAACAGTATTAAGCTTTAGGGCAAAGTGGCATACGACCACGGCTATCCCCTGAACATCACTATGAATATTTGTGATTTTCTTGTTTCATACTTTTTAGAGCGTGATCGTGAGTAGTCGGGTTTTAGTTTTTGAACTTAATTTTTATATACTTTGAATTACATCAATACCTACAACACGTCGAATTTATCACTGATTCACTCACTACCATAAAAAAGAAATTAAGGATTCATATACGCACGTACAAGGTTACATCGCACACCTACGCAACGTGGCATTCATGTTCGCGCCAAACCCGAGTGAATTAGTACCAGCGAGACAGAGAGAAAAATATGAAAGAAATATATGATGTATGAAAGAGAGAGATATACTAACGTCCGAGGCGTCATAAAGTGTGGCGCCAGTTGTAGTTTGGGAAAATGTTTAGATGGGCATCTCCTTCCTTTTGAACTCATTGGAAAAAATCTTTTCTTTGTTTACTTGTCCACTCAATCCGACTTGATCGTAGTATACTACAAAAGGGTGTTTAAACGATGTTTAACTTTAGACAGTGTTTAAATGTGTTGCTGTCACTTTTTTACAATATGAAAGAAAACGGGACAACAACAGATTTAAACACTGTCTAAAGTTAAACACCGTTTTGTAGTAACACCGTAAATATTTAGCGTGTTTGCAAACCTTAGGGCGATATGCGAAAAAAATACGGGCGTTTCTTTTCTGTGTATTTCATGAAATACAAGGAAAATTATAATCAGTTTCTGGTATATGCATTTTGACTATATAATCTAGGGTTTTAAAAATTGGAAAACATGTTTGGATAAATTTTCCTCGATTTAAATAATTGTTGAAATGAGGTCTTCAAACACGCTTTTTCTCCTCGTTTGACGAATATGACTCATATACAGAACTCTAACATATTTTATTAGGTGTGTTTCAACAATATCTAGAGATTTGATATTTGAAATTTTGCTAGATATTTTAGTCGTTTTATAAAAATTATAAAACTAACATTTTTCGCTTTCGCCCTGAATCTGCCCCACTCGCGCTGAGCGTGTTTTCGCTTGGAGTGACAGTGACAAAAATAAAATTCGCATAGCCTCTTAAGCACACTAAATCATTACGGAACAGTGCGTTGACGCTTTAGATTTCGCTTTCGTCTTTAATTTCGGGGTTTGTATTCAGATTTATAGAAACAAAAGCTCATTTGTATTTTGTCCCTCTCCCTCTACATTAGTTTTAACAAATAACTACCAAAAACGACGTTCTCAATAAAAACCAAGAGCGATACCCCGCGTGCATAGCTTTGTTGATTTGTTCCAAATGAAATTGTTAATGAAATGTTGCACTTAGAAGATAGTTTTGGTTGTAAATAAGAGTTTTATTTATATGACTTCGGGTGAAACATTTCTTTGTATCGAATCAGAATTCGGTCGACTGTAGGACAGAAAACCGATTCTGCTTTGGCTCATATTGTAACGAACTGCTATTCTTTTTTATATGTATTGCCAATTTAATTGTGAGAAACTTGAAAATATACTATACTCTCACCGATACGATTAAATTTAGAATCGAAAGCCTCACAAGTAATTTGGGACTCATATAAACGCTATCTGAAACTTTGAAATCGAGGGGTTTGTTATGAACTGCATATATTTTATTGTAATGGCGAGCCACGTTACCAGGGGGGTAGAACTGAGCGGTGGAATGATAAAGTTTGCGTCGAAAGGCTGCAGGTAGCGTGGCGAGCGGAGTAATATCGAGTCAACTCCACAGATTCTTCCAGAGAACTGTTAAGTCTGTGACCAATGATTATGACACTATGTGAAATAAAGCATATTTAGTTTTATGAATAGCGTCGTTTTATTTCGTTCGAATTGCTATAAAATACAAATGGGGTCGGTTACATGTATTTCGTGAGGACGTGTTCCGTTTTGTTCGCAACAAAGCATCGCGCTCTTATACATGTTACCAACATAACAAAACTCAACACCTTTAATTCTTATTGATAGCTGTCACTTCCTCTTTTAGACATTCAACCAAGGATGGTGATAGCTTTGCATCAAAACTGCAGCCCAAAGTGCGTAAAAGTAACGTAAGCGCGGGCGAAACTTGGTATAATAAGGTTACTTCTAGCATTGAAATTTGGCACGTAGGGAGTGCTTTATACGGTAATGACGATCCACAGGCAAAGCTAATTACAGATGGCGCTAGCATAGGTCCAGCCAATAAATTGTACAGTCCGGCTATGTCAAACTTTGTTGATGTGTATGTTCCGGTTTTCCTACTATTTTTCTGAAATATTTCGCAATTATTTACTTCCTCTTATCACCTGTATTCCAATATGTTACATATTTGATACAAGTTATTAATTTTTATTATTAATTTTTAATACGGGGTTTTTGGGAATAAATTAACACCATTATTAAAGCAATGTGGTATGACACACAAAGGCATAATTCCAAGAAATTAATCTAAAATCACAAAAAACTACGCAAAAACCATAACAATGTACAGAAATGACAGATTTTTATGTCCGGATCGACGATGCGCCATCTACAGGGATAATTTGGCAGTGTGGATCTCCAAAATAAAAGAATTGGGCTGCTGTTTTTTTAATTGCTTGCATCAAACGCACCTGGAACTCACGTAATCCTAAGGAACTAGGTACCGATTTTATTTGCTAAATCTCTGAAAAGAAAGGTAATTATCAATCACTTGTATCATTTAAAAATCACCTTTATTTTCAATTAGTAACATGAAATAATAGGTCTTTACATATGAAATTGCGGAAATTTTCTTATAGATTCATGAGTTCATAATTCCTGTAATAGAATAGCTATTTCAATTATTTGTTTTTTGTTTGAAAGTTGATTTCAAGGTTTTACATATTTTTATTTTCAGTTTGATTATAAAAATGAAATCTTCAAAAACAGTTCGTCCTAAATGCCATGAATTTCCATTATAATATAACATTCGTAATAATTTTTTACAGTTGACACTTTACAAAAATTCAATTAATGTTTTTGTTATCTTAATGTTGTCTCATTCATATACAAAAGAAATGACATAATTTGGATTTATCATTCCTAAAAAAAATGCAAAAATGTTAGTACTGAAAATTCAGTTCCCTTCAAATTCTCTATATATTGTTTTACGTTAGCTTGGAAGATTCGTTTTAAGATTCTGAGACAATTCTACGACGTAGAATCTACGTGCAATCTTAGGATAAACAAATGTTCTTACAACCACTTATACATAAATTCGTTTGGAGATGTATTTTCTAATTAGACAGCTCTTAACAATAACAAAAAGTCAGGAGTTTCAACAACTGAAGTCATTTCGTGCAAGTAGTAAGTACAATAGTTATTTGTGCAACAAGAGCAAAATATTTTTTTTGTTGCGAGTGCCGAGTTTGAATCCCGAGCAAGCGAAGGATTCTATAAATTGAATGAAGTGCGTGGCGAGGGATTCTAAGTGCGTGGCGAGGGATTCAAAGGCACAAGAAACAGAATAAATTTGCACTCGTGTGACACATACAACTTTTCACCTCACTAGCGAGAAAACACAGATGCAAAGACACCATCTTTTCGAACGAACTTATAAGAATTCGATGTTATTTTTCTTTAAGCAATACACCATATAAAAATATTGCACATAAAATAAAATGTAATGAATACCAAATGCCGCGAAAATCGGAAAATCTTTGATAAACCGATAAAACGCAAAACAACCATCACGCGGGATACGCGGGAGTTTTACTCTATCTATCCGTTTCCGGATTCTATACACATTGGAAGGCCATACACAAGATTTCGAGAAGTTTACCTTGTCTATGGTATCCGACAACTGTGGGGCTGTGTATAACCTCCTAAAGTGTATGGAATACATATAGAGTGAAAGAGATAGCCGCCATGCTGATGTTTGCTGTCTCTCTTTCTCTTGAGCAAAGGATATGGAATTTTTGAACAATTCGCAATGTTCTTAATTTGGAACACTTTTTTCGGTGTTTAAAACCAGTGAGCAAAATCGATTTTTGCTCACTGGTTTTAAATAGCGAAAAAAGCAACAAAGCCGCGCTTTTCGAGCTAGTAAGGTGAGAAATATGTTTTCTTTTAGTTACGTAAGTAAGCATTGCGTTTTAACATATTTCATAAGTATACAAACGTAACAGATATCACAACAGTAGAAATGAATCTCGATATCTGAGCCTGGATTGCTAAAATATACCATATTTATTGGATAAATATACTATATTTACTTTATTGGTTTTGATTCTTCTTTTATTTATTTATTTTGTAAATTTGGTATCCACTTCCACATTACGTATAATAATACTTTCTTCACCACCCAAAGGTTAGGTGGAAGAAATCGCTTTAAGTGATAAGTCCCCCCTTGTACAACATTGTGTGTTCAAAACCCTGTACATTTTTTTTTATTTAACCGTGTACAATAAAGTGTGTATTCATTCATCTAGTATTTATAAAAATTAAGTTTAACAAGGAAGCCTGCATTTCAAGCTACCTAATTTGTACAATTTTAACCTCTAAGGAAGCTATTGGTATTTTAAACACGTAATAAGAAAACAAAAAATATAAACTATAAAAAACATGAAAATTAAGTATTTTGTGTAATTGGACAGAAAACCTAATCTTACTTTTACTACACTTCCAACACTAACACGCGCGTAATTAGCTTGTCCATACACGCTCGTGCACACACACACACGCAGCGAACAAGCGATACTGAGCCTTGTACTGAGTACTGCATGCACACGATCGTGTACCTGATTTACGGGCGACGATATTCTTTGCTTTTAATGAATACTTGAATACTTTTATTTATAAAAAAAAGTGGAATTTTCTTAAAACTAAACATGTCCAACAAAACTGCATGTACAGTTTGACTGTGGGATCTGTAAGTCTCTGATACAATTTTAATTAAATTAATAAAGCCGATTCTAAAGACTTTAATTTTAGTTTTAGTGCTGTCAAAACTAAATTTTCTTAAATACAAAATAGTCCTTAAGAGTTAGGATTAGAAGCTAAATTTCTTTGGAAAATTTTAAGCTTTGATAGCACTAAAACTAAAATTAAAGCCTTCAGAATTAGCTTTAGTACCTACTTAAATAAAAGTAATTAGTACGATTATCCGAACATAAGCGGCCACGCCTCCGCTACTACTTGACGTGCAATTGCTAAGTTATGAGGGTAGTTACTAACAAGTATTGGCGTGCGTATCCGCTACTACTTGACGTACAATTGCTAAGTTATGAGGGTAGTTACTAATAAGTATTGGCGTGCGTATCCGCTACTACTTGACGTGCAATTGCTAAGTTATGAGGGTAGTTACTAATAAGTATTGGCGTGCGTATCCGCTACTACTTGACGTGCAATTGCTAAGTTATGAGGGTAGTTACTAATAAGTATTGGCGTGCGTATCCGCTACTACTTGACGTACAATTGCTAAGTTATGAGGGTAGTTACTAACAAGTATTGGCGTGCGTATCCGCTACTACTTGACGTGCAATTGCTAAGTTATGAGGGTAGTTAATAATAAGTATTGGCGTGCGTATCCGCTACTACTTGACGTACAATTGCTAAGTTATGAGGGTAGTTACTAACAAGTATTGGCGTGCGTATCCGCTACTACTTGACGTGCAATTGCTAAGTTATGAGGGTAGTTAATAATAAGTATTGGCGTGCGTATCCGCTACTACTTGACGTGCAATTGCTAAGTTATGAGGGTAGTTACTAACAAGTATTGGCGTGCGTATCCGCTACTACTTGACGTGCAATTGCTAAGTTATGAGGGTAGTTACTAATAAGTATTGGCGTGCGTATCCGCTACTACTTGACGTACAATTGCTAAGTTATGAGGGTAGTTAATAATAAGTATTGGCGTGCGTATCCGCTACTACTTGACGTACAATTGCTAAGTTATGAGGGTAGTTAATAATAAGTATTGGCGTGCGTATCCGCTACTACTTGACGTGCAATTGCTAAGTTATGAGGGTAGTTAATAATAAGTATTGGCGTGCGTATCCGCTACTACTTGACGTACAATTGCTAAGTTATGAGGGTAGTTAATAATAAGTATTGGCGTGCGTATCCGCTACTACTTGACGTGCAATTGCTAAGTTATGAGGGTAGTTACTAATAAGTATTGGCGTGCGTATCCGCTACTACTTGACGTACAATTGCTAAGTTATGAGGGTAGTTACTAACAAGTATTGGCGTGCGTATCCGCTACTACTTGACGTGCAATTGCTAAGTTATGAGGGTAGTTACTAATAAGTATTGGCGTGCGTATCCGCTACTACTTGACGTACAATTGCTAAGTTATGAGGGTAGTTACTAACAAGTATTGGCGTGCGTATCCGCTACTACTTGACGTGCAATTGCTAAGTTATGAGGGTAGTTACTAATAAGTATTGGCGTGCGTATCCGCTGACGCGCGGGATTAGTAAATTAGTAAATAATATTAGTATCCATTACAAGATAGAACGATGGAATGAGGGGTTTTCAAAGTCAAATTAAAAAAGAAAAAGTAGTACCGAACGACTCAATAGATGGCGCAGCCTGTACTAAAAGTGTCAAAAAATGTCTTCCTGGCAACACTAGTTTCTTTTGATTTTGACACTTCGTCTTTGCTTCGTTCTTTTTTGTGGTCAATCCATGCCTCACATGTATTATTGCTAAGATCTATTCTTTTTTCCGTAATTAATTCTTAGGGAAACTGTCCTATATTTTTACAATTAGCTACAACGATGGGCTGACCATGTTAAAAGTTGAATGACACACCAAGCTATTTTGTTAACGTAAACAATATAGATAGAAAACAACACAATATAAACACAACGAAATAGGAATGTCTTTATGAAGGTTGTTGTTGGATTTGACAATTGACTTGACAATTTTTATCTTGCTGCCCACAGATTAAAAAATAATCTAAGATTTTTGACACTTGAAAGCAGGGTAACGCCATCTATGTTTACTTCTGAAAGCTTGATCAAGGTCAGTCTGGAAAACCGCTCATTGTTATAAAAAAATTATATAACCGTAGAACAGTTAAGAAATACGCATTGTAGCGACGACAGCGCCATCTCTGTTTTCCTTCACCGTACAGCAAGATAAGTATTAGGTAATACAAATACAATCTGTCTTGTAATGCACTCTAATCATATTTAGAGTTTTAGGATTTCACTATAAATCATACATTAATATTGCAAAACGGCTCACTTCAATTTTTGTTCGGGATAGCCGACCAGTTTCAGTAGATTCAGACTGCCTTCTTCAGGGCGAGTGGAGACGCTTACGCGACGACGTTGCGCCTCGCACTGAGAGACAGCGATGCGCGCGACGACGTTATCGGTGCAGTTGGCGTGGGTGGTCAGACAACTTGGGCGTCTCCGTACAATTATTATTACTAACTATTTACTGTTTAAAGCACAGGCTTCCACATCGAGGGCAGGGCCCAACCACTGTCTCTATTGAAATTGGGACGTCAACTAATTTCGATAAATTCGTGAATTTTACGTGGCACAAATAACTTTACACACATTAACACTGTCGCTTTGTCGAATCGCATGAAATGTGTGATATCCGAATTTATGACGTGGTCTACAATGGCGGATCCGGAATCGAGATTTTTCATGCTTCTGATGTGTTCCGTCTGTCTTGTCTCACCACGCCACGTAAACTGCAACGATGACGCGAGCGCTAGCCCGCAGTGCGAGGCGCAACGTCGTCGCGAACGCGTCTTCACTCGCCCAGAAGAAGGCAGTCTGAATCTACTGAAACCGGTCGGCTATCCCGATTAAAAATAGTTATTGAGGTGAGCCGTTATGCAATAATCATGTTTCACCCTCAAGTTTCATTCAATTCTATAAATCATACATTCTTACTTTACACTATATTATCCAAGTTATGTTACGTACTCGTATATTGTATAACTAACAATAACAACATCTTAACATATCGTTAAAAAAATATTAGAAAATTAGGAATAACATAAGTAAAAAAAAATATATATATAAAAATTAATACTGAAAGTATAAAGTATAACGTCAAATCAATAAAAGCAGGTACAAATTATGCAGTTCGGGCCAGCACAAAAGGAGGGTGTAAAGTTGGACACAGGCGGCGTCACATACCGTACGGTGTACGAATAAAAAATGTGCAAATTGGACAAGCAAGCTGTTTGGTACAGAAGTACTTGAGACCCTAATGATAGTAGACCGTGAAAAAAGGCGGGGTATCCCATATGGTTATGACGCCCCCTTAATTATTTTTCTGAAACCTATAGTGTGGGGTATCAAATGAAAGGGCTTCATGAGCTGATTGGAAAAGTATACTACATCTTGTTATTTTTGTGTGTTATTCTTATTTATTTTTGTTGATTGTACCGTGTTGTGTTTGTGTTACTATCTTTAATTATTGTAATTGGTTTGTCCGTTTTAATTAAAGTATATAAATAAATTTAAAAAAAACTTCACATTTTGGCCACTTGTTTTAGAAAAGACGAAAAAACCAAAACAAAAACCAAAAATTCAAAACACCAAGTTCAGGCTCCTCCGGCTAAAGGAAATGTTGTAAAAAATACGTCAAGTTACTCGTAATATTATCGTCATATCCAAAATCATTAAAGACATAAAATCGCGGACCTTCGACGCGGAAGAAGGCAGCTGACAGCTGCTGACTCCACGCCTGCCTTTTATGCTGTGCTGAACCGTAAGTACAGTGCGCGCCAATCTTTTAGTCGCCTCTGAAGATAGCCGCAAGAGGCAAGAGGCGACGCAATAGCCGTTTTACGGTGTCAGGGGGACGTTACAGATAGTCGTTCATAAACTCACACCGAGTTGGGTTTCCTACCCGGGTCGCAACACTAACCCGTTCAAAAATGAACTCGCGTCTCAACACCGACCGTTCAAAAATGACAGTGTCGCTACACTGGTGTCGAATTTTTCAACATCAACTCTCAGGGTTCGTATAGGCTCCAAACGTCACCTGACATTCACGTTAATTTTCGTAAATGAAATGACGTTAATTTTTGTACCGAGGGGGTCTTCTTAACGTTATAGTTGATATATTTACGTTAAATTTCGTGTAGAGGGGGTCCTCTCAACGTTATTATACTAAATATAATGCAAAAATGACAACTGACGTTTGGAGTGTCGTCACACGACGAAACCCGTTCAAAAACTCAGCGTTACACAACCCCAGTGTTCCTACCCAGCCCAGGGTTATTTAATGAACGCACTTCAGGAGCGAGGGCGCGGAACACACCCGCTTACGTGCCGCACCACACCCCCCGCTCGCTATTTAGAAGGTGTCAACACTATGCGTTAGTGTGAGAGTGCTACGTCGGTATACTACACACATGAAAAGTACCTTCGAGGAAAAAATTCCATGATTCGTTAAGTTTATCGTTGAATCTGTTTGTTATAGTTTATTGTTTTCGTTGTCTTTATTTGTTGTTTTGTTGATTTAGTTTGTTAAAGTTTATAGTTGTTGTTATGCCTCGCATACGTTATAGCGTTTTAAGGCGAAAATGTAGGAAAATGGTGTTTATATTAATGCGTTTTATTTATATAGTTAAGATTGCACTCAAATAATAAATAAATAATTTAATAGGTACGTACAACAGGTACACCTTCCCACTTATAGTAAACATTTAATAATCAACCGTTGATATTATTGTTTCCTTGACTGTACCTGCGCAAGCTTGCACTCGTAACTCATTCAGAGGCGACTAAAAGATTGGCGCGCACTGTAATAAGGTATTAAAGCTTAGTCCATAGTCCATATTGTTCCTAACACATCTAATAATCAATTAAATATTTCGTCCAAAATTAAAAGTAACATTATTCAACAAAATACATAATCATTTCACAACATTACTTCGTGCTTAACAAACATGTGCATTTTAGGCCAGAAAGTACAGTAGACCACAGCTATAACTAGTCCTTCCAAAACCTAGAATGTGGACGACTAAAACCGGAATAAAATAATAACAAGTAAGAATACCAATATGTCAATGCAGTTCGGCTTCGCAATGAACTTCCGCAAACCCTCAGAAATCTTCCTTCTGAAGTTTTAGATTTAACCTGAAAAATTATTACCTTTCATCTGTTTGACTAGACTGACTGTGCTACTTTATTTGTATGTATGTATTTATGTAGTGTATTAAAATATTAGGATTGAAGATTATTTTTCTTTTTGCACAAATATGATAACTTAACTTGTAAAATGTTTTCTTTCTCCACACCATCGGTTGACTGGAAGAAATTTATTTAAGGAATAAGTCCGCCATTGCCTTTTTTTATTCTGTATTCTGTGTTCTATTTTAATTTTATGTGCAATTTTAAAGTGTTTATTCATTCATTCATTCAATACCTCGACAAGGATCCGACAGCAGCACACAGATGAATGTTAGAAGGCTTTGGTTAAGTTTGGCTCTATTTGGCCGGTTTACTTTTAATTCAACACATGCTAAAAAAGTTTGTTTAATCGACTTAGTAGAAATTATAAATCCTAACCAGAAATTAGACATACACCGAGTCAAAGGATTTTTTTCATTATTTGAGACTCCGAATAGATTTGTTGTCTTATCCCGTACTAGTCACAAAAAACATATATTATTCTAAAAATTAAAATACTATTTTATTACATACTCACATAATTTGGCCAGCTGTATTGATCTACTTATAAAAATAATCAGGAACTTGATAAAATACTTCATTTGTCGTGGATATATTGCCGTTGCGAATTAGTTGCTTCCAGATATAAATAAAACAAAATTGTAATTTATTTGAAATTATTGGCAAACAGCCAAGTTAAATGAATTTTAAAATAGAAAAATCACCTTGTATTGTGATGAATAAAAAATATAAAAAAATAACTAATTGGCGGTATATTAATCTGAAAGACAACCACTGCGAAAAAATATTTCATAAATTATTTTCTTATTATCACAAATAAATAGGAACTCAAAATGATGGCGATTTAGAGAGATGAATGGAGCTATAAATAAAGCAAAAAAATATGAGTATCAAAAATAAACAGAATTATCACCTATCTATGAATTTTCGATGCACAGAATCGCCCAGTGCGCGTTAATTTTTACATCTGTAGTCAGCGTAACCCATATCAATAGTCCTTGGGATTATAACTACTCGTATTTGTTATTTCTTGCAATCCAGATGAGGCAGTCTTTGTCCGCGTCGTTACAGCCTTACAGGTGGTCGACGACAAAGGGAATCGCGTGGGGAGCGCGCGGCAATCTTGTGTAAGAGTGTATATTTCACACAATCGTTTTATGCAACATAAGCCCGCCCCCGCGCCCCTGTAGCGTCGCGGGCGAAGACTGACTTATCCGGCCGGTCTATAGCTGCTCTACTTGCAGTAACTCGTCAAGACTAGAGATTCCATCGTGTTAGTTCGTAAACCGAACTTTACCAACGACAACATCCAATCACAAGCCAACGCAATAACAAATACAACTGACGCGCTCGAAGCGTGATTTATATTAGCCATGGGGGTCATGGCTCCCTCCAAAACACCCAGGATCCCATAAATTTGACTAGAATTTTCGATTCAATTCGGGTGCACTTTATGAAACTTTTTACTTTGTGGTAAATCTTGTCAGAATGGCCACCCCCCTCCAAAATCAAATCCTGGATCCGTCTTTGGCGCGGAGGTACATTGGAACCTCCGAGTCTTGTCGCACTATTTAGTGTCGTAGTGTACGTTGCGCTAGTGTGTGTACGTTGCGCTAGTGTGTGTAAGTTGCGCTAGTGTGTGTACGTTGCGCTAGTGTGTGTACGTTGCGCTAGTGTGTGTACGTTGCGCTAGTGTGTGTACGTTGCGCTAGTGTGTGTACGTTGCGCTAGTGTGTGTACGTTGCGCTAGTGTGTGTACGTTGCGCTAGTGTGTGTACGTTGCGCTAGTGTGTGTACGTTGCGCTAGTGTGTGTACCTTGCGCTAGTGTGTGTACGTTGCGCTAGTGTGTGTACCTTGCGCTAGTGTGTGTACGTTGCGCTAGTGTGTGTACGTTGCGCTAGTGTGTGTACCTTGCGCTAGTGTGTGTACCTTGCGCTAGTGTGTGTACGTTGCGCTAGTGTGTGTGTGTGCCGGAATGTGTCGTACACACAGATTAGCACGTTATATAGATACTTCACACAAGCAATGCAGATTTGTCGTCGTAAATTGCAAGAACTATACTGAAAACCAGGTATTTCCGGTTACAAACTCAAGACAAGTTGTTTGATTCTAATATGAGCGTGAGATTTAGCCCCTTATTATAATAATACTGTTTGACTAGTTGCGTCACCCGGAGTTGCGCGTCGCCGATGACGGAGTACATATCTGAAGTGAATGGATCGAAGTCTTGCTTCTTTTTCCGGCGACGGTATATGCCCTCGCGGTTTGTCATTGCGCACTCCATTTCAGCCTGAAGACATAAATAAATAAAATAATATAAAATGAAAATTATTTATTTATCAAGACTTGCGTGACGAACAATAAAGTAATAGGTATACATACAGGGTGTAAATGCAAAACCAAGAATCCCTTTAGGGTATGAAAGTATACACGATACTGATACGATTACGATAAAAAAGTATACCTTAAATTTTTAACAAAAATTATATTAAAGCCAATTCTGAAGGCTTTAATTTTAGTTTTAGTGCTGTCAAAGCTTATAATTTTCCAAAGAAATTTAGCTTCTAATCCTAAGTCTTAAGGACTATTTTGTATCGAAGAAAATTTAGTTTTGACAGCACTAAAACTAAAATTAAAGCCTTCAGAATCGGCTTTATTGTTTTCCTAAGATCCAGCTACGCACTCTTATCAATGCCGTTCATTCACCCCGTAGTGCGGTAACGACCAATCACATTGAGTAATTATGTCCTGTGCTACTGACGCTATCAGAGGTCAACGACCAGCGAGAGTGTCCACCGGTTTAGAGTATTTCAAGTTTAATTTTATATTTATATTCAAAAAATTGCCGCTATTTTTTTTAAACACTGTATGATTCATACTAACATACCCTAGAAGGATTCTTGCCTTTGCTTTTACACTCTGTATAGCATAATAAATAATGAGCTTTTCATTTAATTTAATAATTATAAACACAACAAAAATAACAGTTTTAATTATTTTCGAGATATATTTCGGTCCACTTTGTGGCCTGCATCAGTCGAATGAGTGAAAGATTTGAATACAGAATGACATGAATTAAATGGATTACATCCTATATATAAATATAATTAAAAAAATATATATATTTTTTTTTTATTATATTTATATATAGGATGTAATCGTTAAGTGTGACCAGGCGATTATTCCGTAACTATTACAGATATCAAAAAAAATTTAACTGTAATCGAAAATACGTTACCTAATCAGTAGAATGAAGTCATTAACTTTTTGAAAATCAAAGGAGAAGTATCCAAAATTTTGACATTAAACATTCCCATACATTTAGTATGAGATTAGTAGAAAGGTTTTAGTTTCCTTAGGTAGTGGTCTAGTACTCATTTTACCTTAATCTCATTTTATGATTACGTATGATATGATATTAATGATTATCAAATAGATACACGTGTAGATTAATTATGTTACCACTTCAAATTAGTAATAAACCTTGTTTCAATATCGCATTAATTTGAACTGGCTGAAAAACAACACACTACAAAAAAAAGATTCTTTGGTGTTCGTTCTAAATTCAAAACCTTTATCGCGGGTTGTCATTCCCGCCAACTGTTAATAATCGTGATTGTTTCATTTATTGATTGAAAGATGGCATATTCCAATATTCTACTAATCTCATACTAAATGTATGGGAATGTTTAATGTCATTATTTTGGATACATCCCGTTTGATTTACAAAAAGTTATTGATGTCATTTTACTGATTAGGTAACGTACTTTCGATATCAGTTTAATTTTTTTTGACATCTGTAATAGTTACGGAATAATCGCCTGGTCACACTTAACGATTACACCCTGTATAACTTTATGACTAATTAAATTAATAATAAATAATGGTTTTACACTTAGCCAATAGCCTCGGGCCAGGATTCGAACCTATGACCCTTTGCTTACAAGGCAAGCACGCCACCGACTGCGCCGCCGAAGTTCTTTCCTGAACCGGTGAATTTCTCCACACCAGACCCCGTACTTACATTTGTAACGGTCACATTGAGGAACGCCAGTATTCCGCACAGGACCGGCCTGGTGTCTCTGACCAGCCGCTCATAGAAGACCACGTGCACCGGACCGGGGAACTCCGTCAACCAGGAGTGGTGGAAGTCCGCCCAATCGGGCACGTTGCGCGACACGTAGCCCTTCCAATCTAGTAAGGCGAAACCAGAGGTTTTAACAGTAAACCAGTACAAGCGTTTTATTCAAGATGTTTCCTAACGAGCTTTATCTTTACAGGGGTACTAGCATGAACTTGGTATCGACTCGACATCGATTCGATAAATAAAAATGTAACGCTTATAGCGTTTACTAACCCACCAAGCCAAGTAGACACCTGGGTGGAATGGAATGCGAATTAATTTTGATATTGCAATAGATATAACTTGAATTTAAATTTCAATATTGACGGACTTTTGCTGCACCCATTTTCATTTTATTTTTTTGCCATCCATACCCGAAATATGTGCGCCGCATTCCGGGTGACGTCACATTTGCCAGGTGCCTACTTGGCTTGTTGGGGGTAGTAGAATTTATCGATTCTATCTGTCAAATTTATCTAATCGACGCGTACGTGCTCTCATAGCAGTTTAGCAAGTGGTAAGTAAGAACAAATATTATGTATATAAATTCCGAAAAACACATTGGTGCATGCATTAGTGGCTTAAGGAAACTTTTAGGTCAGTGTGAGGCCTTTGGTGTGCGACATGGGTAGAAGTACAAAAAAAAAAGAGTGAGTTAATGCTATTAAAAGGTAAAATTAAAGAACCAGCCCATATTCCTCCAATCTTTTTGAACGGAATACCTCTGAGGGGTGTTGTACAGTTTAGGCAGAGAATATAAAGTATTACTACGTAAAGAAGCGACACTCACCTCCCCGCGCGAATTTATCGTCCCCCGCAAGTTAGTGGCAAATCTGGAGGCAGGCAGAGCTCGAGTAGCACTCGTTTGCTGCGCGCGAATTTTGTTTTGTTTTCTTGATTTTGAACACAAACACTTGTACTATTTGTTTCATAACATTTATTTTATGTTATGAAACAAATAGTACAAGTGTTTGTTTGTGTCCAAAATCGAGATGCTTTTTATGTTTCATCAAGTGCCGACAATCGCGAGTATAAATCTTGTTTTGTTTTATTACGATAATGATTTTTAATCAATATGGTTCGTTATTGTGGTATATATGAATGCCTAGAAAACGGAGCAACCATTAAATAATAATAATAATATAATAATAATTATATATAAAGAACGGAGATTTTTCAAATTTGCTTCCTTCCGATGAACTAAGCCATTTTCTTTTATGTTAATTTATTTTTAAAGTTATGAAAAAGCGGCGGTAACTCAGGGGTAGAACGCTGGCCTCTCAATCATGAGATCCAGGTTCAATCCGCGGTTGGGCATGCACCAATGAGTTTTTCGGAATTTACATAATGCGCATCGTATTTGCTTATAGGTAAGTACTTCCCACTTTCTGAACGGTAAAGGAAAACATAGTGAGGAAACCCGTATGTCCTAAAAATCGTGTGGTTGTGCCCAAAGTACTTACGGCGATAGGGCTCACCTCCCACCACGTTGGGACGTAATATTTGTAGGTAAAACGCTGGTGTACCGAGTGTGGACTGTGACTTGCATTTCAAAGTTCACACTCGGAACACCTCTGACACCTTCTCGCGCATTCAGGTCGTGACAATATATATTATATTTAATATAATATTTTTTTAAATACATATTTATCCATGGGGAACCAGAACTAGGACCTAGGGATTAACCACGCTAAAATTTAGTAAGAAAATCATATAAGTTGCTGACTATAAATGTTGTCCCTCTCGATCGACGACGCTCACACGCTTGCTGCCAGCCCTAGACTAGCTCACGCACACACACAAGCGTGTGCGGACAAGCCAGATGCGCGCGTGAGAGTGTAGGTAAATAACTTGAGCGAGGACTATGAAGTGTCGGGGGTATGGTTTAGGTTTCTTGGTCATATTGTGACAGAAGATCTAAAGGATGAAGAGGATATTGAGAGGGGGAGCGCAGGGCGCTGTCGATTCGGGGAAATATGTTGGCTCATAGATTCATGCGATGTACGACTGGAGTGAAACTTGCGCTTTTCAGAGCATACTGTCACAGTTTCTACGCGTGTGCTCTATGCTCCAACTTTACGCTCAAATCGTACAGCGCCTTGCGAGTTCAATATAATAATACTTTCAGGGCCTTGTTGAGGCTCCCTCGCTTTTGCAGCGCGTCTGGCATGTTTGCAGAGGCTGCCATCGATGATTTTTTTGCACTTATGCGCAAAAAAGCATCATCTTTAATGCGCAGGCGTAGGAAAGCAGCAATGAGGTCCTGAAAATGATAGCGGACAGAATGGATGCAGCTGTCTTCCGGAGGTTCACGGAGTTGCACATTCTTCGTAGGGGTCGCTGAAACACCTGGCTAGCTGGGTCCATCCCGTTTATATATATTTTTTTGTTTTTTTTTTTTTGTTATAACTTGCTGATACTAATATAGTTATAAGGTGTGTCATGTTACTAACCTCTATGGAATTGAATGCCTGAAAATAAAGATTTTTTTATTTTTATTTTTATTTATTTATTAGCCCCCATGCATGCACCAATGTGTTTTTCGGAATTTATATACATAATATTTGTTCTTACTTACCACTTGCTAAACTGAGAAGAAAACATCGTGCATGCATGGGGGCTATCATAATGATAATGGTCTTTGTCATAATAGTACTCGTTAATATTAGTATCACTTATGTTATGATTTCTCTAGAATTAACCAAAGTACCGAAGTTTGGCTTCAAGGTTAGGCTCCACTTTATCGAGATAATTTTTTTTTGTCTCTCTCTAATTAAACATATTTAACGTTTTTTTTTCTCTTTTTGATGCGTCGCGTCGACAAGTACAGAGGATAAAATTAAAAATAAGAATGCAATGAGAAAATACATTGCGAGTTAGACATTTTTAATTAGAAGTGTATTTCTGTTGAGTTTTTCCGAAGTTTAGAAGTATTTGTCGCCATTTCATTGTTTACGTGCGTGCTTGTGAATTGATTAGTTGTATTTTGATTTAGCGAGGTACCTAATTGATATTTTTCACCGGTTTTTGTTTATTTTATTGTGTTTATCTCACATATAATGACTTTAATGCATACCGAGTGCTGTTCGACTAATTATTTGCTTAACAGAGATACCTATGTACTTCATTTTTCAAACTTAGTTTTGAAAACAAAAAGCATGTCATTCAGTTAGGCCGTGCTCTTCCAAATATGACTGTTAATTGCAAGAGGCGAGAGGGGTTTTTTAAACATTTTCATACCTCTTTGTACGATAGATATACGTGAATGACAGGCGGTTGCACACTGAACGAAATGTTTTTCTTTCAATGTTTATTATTCTCTAATTCGAACACATTTTGTATGGTGAAAGTGAGGCCTTATCTTCTGAAGAAACATTAAGAATTGGCCCTTGCATCACGCGGTAAGTGTTTTTTTTTTTTGGATCGGCTTACCACCGTCATAATCCCACCCTCGCCACTGCTGCCTCAAATTAGTTCGTTGGTGCACTTTTGGGCACCACAGGGGAGAGACTCCAGCCTAAGGGGGCTGTGTGAGGTGTTAATCTTAAAAGTGTGTCCCTGAGTCTTGGTTGTGTATTAAGCCGGCGTGGAGTGTGACGCATCGTATGTCGGATGTTTGCGGCTTGTGCGGTGTCTGGTGAACACGAGTCCTTTGACGGTATCGTTTGGTCACGTTTCAGATAACGAAGCTGTTCCAATCTAGGAATATCAGGTGTAAATGGAAAGGTATTTCTAAATAAACCACATAATCTACCGATCATACTGAGCAGTTTTCCCAAAGAAATATTAACGCGCAAAGGAAAAAAAAAAGATGATTTCACTAGTTATTTTTAATGAGCTCTGACTCCGGTGAAAGTCGCATTAATTGTAGTGGCTAATAACCAATCTTACCTTTTATATCATTTTGATCAAAAGAAGTTATTCGCACCGGGACTACGCCAAAAGAGTGGAGCAGGATGTTGTAATATTGAACGCAACTGATTGTTACTTTTAGAACGCAGCAGTTGCTTATGTCAAGTACTGAGGTTTACCCCCGGTTTCTGAAAGGCCAATCAAAGTTAACAGTAGATTAAAAAAACTTTAACCGCAAATAACGGTGAAAATAAAGCATATATGAAGTCTGAATAGTGATAAATCAATAATTAACTTAGTTAATTTTTGATTTCAATGTAAAATTCCCACTTTTTCTGGCTTAATCCGCAGATAATTATTTTTTAATCTACTGTTAACATTGATTGGCCTTTCAGAAACCGGGGGATAGTCTATTGTCGATTCTCTATTTGTGATGCGCATGATCCGTATACTTAAATATAGTAAATAAACATAAACCTTAGAAGATTTTGTTTCATAACAACACAAGAGTCTGGTAATTTTGTTCTTAAAGAAAGGGGACAAAATCCTACAAAAGAACTAGAGACGTTCCTGAGCCACTCTGAGCCTGAGCTGCTCTCAAGAGTTATCATGAATCGTCTCGCCCATCGATTCAACGACTTCCAACCTCCAGAGCAAGCTGGGTTTCGTAAAGACTACAGCACCAAAGAGCACATCCACACTCTAAGGCAGATTGTACAGAAAACCCAAGAGTATAATGAGCCCTAATGTCTAGCGTTTGTAGACTACGAGAAAGCCTTCGACTCCATCGAAACTTGGTCTGTTCTGCAATCCTTGCAGCAATGCCAAGTTGACTGGCGTTAGATGGAGATGCTGAAATGTCTATATGACTCCGCTACGATGTCCGTCCAAGTACAGGGTTTATAATCAAGACCAATACACCTTCAGCGCGGCGTGAGACAGGGTGACGTTATTTCGCCATAACTGGTTACCGCCGCGCTGGAGAACGTCTTTAAAACACTAGATTGGAATGTACGAATTATAAACGTGAACGGAGAGTACATTTCACATCTTCGCTTTGCTGGTGACGTCGTCCTAATGGCTGAATTGCTGGAGGAAATGCTGCGCAGCTTAAGCGATTCTTCCAGACGAGTGGGCTTGCGGATGAATTTGGATAAGACTAAGTTTATGTTCAACTGTCCCAAAGGCCAATAACTGTCGACAATGTCAGCATCAAAAGTGTTCAAAAATATGTTTACCTGAGTCAAGTTATCCAGCTCGGTAAAAACAACTTCGACGCCGAGGCTGACAGAAGAATATGCTTGGGATGGGCAGCATTCGGGCAGTTTCGTCCCATATTTACGTCGCCAATACCGCAGTGCTTAAAGGCTAAACTTCCTTCCAGTGATGACGTACGGCGCTGAAACGTGGTCTCTTAACAAGGACTTGATCCGCCGATTTAAGGTCGCTCAGCGAGCTATGGATCGGGCTATGTTTGGAATATTTCTGATGGATATAATCCGAAACGAGAAAATCTGTCAGAGATCGTAAGTGACCGACATAGCCTGCCGAATTAGTAAGTAGAAGTGGCAGTGGGCTGGCTATATTTGTCGCCAACACGATGACTGTTGGGGCCGAAAGCGTTGGAATGGAGACCACGTACACCAAAGCGTAGCTCAGGCCGAGCTCATGCCCACTGGCCCGACGACCTGAAGGACGTTGCGGGTAGCGGCTGGATGAGGATGACACAGTACCGCCAAGAGTGACGAAATATTGAAGAGGCATATATCCAGATTGTTCAGCAGCGGACAAACACAGGCAGATGGATGGAATCAAAAGAAAAGCCGACTTCATATTTACATGTTTACTCAAACATAATACTTAATTCATTGCGTCAAGACTTATTTCGCATAAAAACGGTGTATCGGGAAAAGACAAATTGCGGCACGCGTACACGCGGCTTTGAAAATGTCGCGCCCGTCCCTGGCAATTTGAATTTGAACTTTATACTATGCTAATACAGCCGAGATTGCAATGATTATCAAACTTTAATGAACTTTATCAAATAGTGTCTAAGCCTAGTGATTGCATCATGCTCCAAGCTAATTTAAATAAATTTATTGATTTTTGTAACCTCAATGTTTTATTCCTAAATGTAGATAAATGCTATACGATATCATTTTCTCGGAAACTCAACATAATTCATTATGATTATATGATATGCGGTAAAATTCTTAAACGAGTATCTCAAATTAAAGACTTAGGTGTAATTTTGGATTCCAAACTAGATTTCTGTGCCCATATTGATCATATCGTTACTAAGCCTTTTAAAAATCTTGGCATGATTCTTCGTTTGGGTAGAGCTTTTAAAAAGATAATGACATATAAAATGCTTTATTTCGCGTACGTGCGTAGTGTCCTTGAATTTGCTTGCATTGTTTGGAGTCCTATGTATAAAGTGCACATTACTAGAGTGGAAAGAGTCCAAAATAAATTTCTGAAAATTCTGGACTATCGTACTGGACATTTCTTTAAGGGTTATGTTGAAAGTGCCCAGCGAAATAACTTGCCATCTTTACAGCACCGACGATTATTACTTGATGTCTCGTTTTTGTTCAAACTTGTCAATAACCAAGTTGACTCACCTACACTACTTGAGAAAGTTCTATTTAAGGTCCCTCTTAAGTCCTTCTCACGTTCTGGTAACCTGTTTTATGTTAAATTTGCTGGTACAAATTATGCTAAACACACCTTTTTCAGACGCAGCTTACAATTTTATAATAAGAACTTACAAGATTTAGACTTGTTCGCCCTAAGCCACCAATGTTTTAAAATAAATGCTCTTAAAGCAATATCTAAACTATAATGTGTTAATCTTATCTTAAAACTACAATATTCACTTTGTCATAATATTTAGTATTCAAAATCCATTTTGATGTCTGTGTGATGTGCCTTTTGTGTTTATGTCTTATGTTGTTTACGTATTTTTGTAACTTTGCTTCTTAATTAAGTGTATTTGTTTTGATTGTTAATTTCAGGAACCTCCAGGTCTATTCTTTACTATTTTTAAATGTATTAAGATTTCTGTGTGACTGTTTGTGTTCTCAATAAAACAAAATTAAAAAAAAAAAAAATTATCGGAGCGTTTTCAAACGAATCAAAACAGGTAACACGCGGCTTTGGTAGCGATGCGACACTACGCCCATATGGTGTTTAATTATCCGTTTTAAGGCTGATTTCACGTTGAAACCAGTCATTGTGTAGAGCAGGGGTCGGCAACCTTATGATATAGGAGGGCCACAAATGTTACCAGGGGATCAACAAGGGCCGCATCTCATTTTTGTATTAAAATAAATATCATATTTATTGTAGTTTTAAACATTTTAAGTATTAATTATTAAAATAATTAATGCGATTCTTGCGACTGCATTTGACATCCAAGTTTTCGTATTTCGCTTGCATTTTAAATGCTTAAATGCGCAGTGTTGCGTCTAATTGTGCATTCTTTAACCGAAAACAATGCTTGCTTTTTGGATAGTTCAGAATGGAAAACATCTGCTGAAGCTGCTCACACAAATATGTACTACCAAATATAATTATCATGAAGTAATTGCGGGCCGTACCAAAGCGGTTCACGGGCCGCATGCGGCCCGCGGGCCGCCGGTTGCCGACGCCTGGTGTAGAGTAAAGGAGCCGTTCGTGACGCGCCTTGCTTTGTTACCGCGCCCGGCGTCGGCCATAGCATGGGCGCAGGGTCTTTAAGTGCGCCAGCGCCGCCGTAAGCGACGCATGCTCTTTGCAGGTGTCGCGAGCGGCGCTCTTGGCCCCCTAAGACCCTGCGCCCGTGGTCATGCACAATAGGGAAAGCCGCCTCTGATGGTTAGCGTTTTTTTTTTTCAAATACCTAGTAGTTATTTTTACACTATAAGTTTTATGAAGGCCTTAACTGCTGCGAAAGCGCCACTTTGGAAGAAAACGGCTGTAATTAGCTATAATAGCAAGTTCAATGCTATTTCTAGACATTTTATGTAAAAGTTTTTTAAATATTGTTCTGATAAGAAATGTTTTCTTTTTCAATGTGGCAGCACTTTCGCAGCGACAATACCTTAAAATTAGATATGAATTTTACCAAATTTTTTTGCTTCAGTGCTGGATTTGAAAGCGGATTTGGGCGCCACGCCCACATGTCCTTTGTGCTGTCTGTTAAATTCTGCCTGAAATTTATTATTCGCTTTAAAAAATCTTAGATATTTTACAACTTGCATTATTCTGTAGATTTTTTGTAAAATCCCTAAATCCCACTATCCCATCCCACTTCCCACTAATATTATAAATGCGAAAGTTTGGATGGGTGTATGGATGGATCTTTGTTACTCCTTCCCGCCGTAACTACTGAATTGATTGGGCTGAAACTTTGCATAAATGTAGTTCGAGACCTGGAGTAGGACATAGACTACTTTTTATCCCATTAATCGGTTCCCATGGGAACAAGAAATAGTGTCATTTAGAGACGCGGCTTGGCCTTCAGGGTTGCCAAACGGCTGAAGAGTCATTAGCAGAGGATTAATTCAGAGAACAAAAATAGTGTTGATCAGAAAAGCGGCTCGGCCAATGACACTTTACATGGGGATCAAATTATAGATAATGAGAATCCAAAACACTCCATATCTCCAAACCAAAGTCAGATCAACTACAAACTAAGAATTAATCATCTGAACACAAAAACTTAATAAACGCGGGCGGAGCCACGGGCAAAAGCTAGTACATAAAATAAACTGCACAAAGAACTAATAACTTTTTCATTTGGTTTTTTAAATCTTTTAAAACAGATTTAATTAATTTTATTGCAGATGTAGATCAACGCAGGAACTCACGGATTTTAAAAGATCTAGGTAGTTAAACTACGCTTGGTTTATTATTGAGGTTTTTATAATATTTATATTATTTTGTAATATTGATAGTCATGAATTTCTTAACATATTATTTGTTTATATATTTTAATTATTTGAATAATAACTTAATAAATTGGAATGACCAAAGTCACTTATTTTATTTGATTTAAATTATTAATAAATGCGTGAAATATGTTCTTCTGGTTACTGATTTTTCCATACAAAATCAAAAACTGAAGGTTGGATCATGCATGACTTAAATAAATTTAAAAAAATCAAAAATTTTATATCTTACCAATAACGCATCCCTGGGATTCCTTATCAACAGTACGGCAGACTTGTACTTGTCTCTGTCAACTGTTGGTCGTTTGTGCGTCTTCACAACTAGTACCGATCCATCTGATACATTCTCAGCCGGGAAGCCATTGTCCAGGAGAGCATAGTCCATGTAGATGGAACCTGTTAAATACCCTGGAAAACAAATATTTCGAATATAAATTAACATTCTTGCAGAACTTTTACTTTTCAAATTCTTGTTATGTATGAAAGTTAAAACATGAGAACCACTAAATAGTTTCTACTGCCAGCCAAGAATATTTTCAGTATTGGTATGTATAATGTAACCATTTATTTTTTCCTCAAAATCAGACATGTTAAATTTATATTCAGTTTAGTAGAAAACATGTTCATGATTCTACTGGTTAATTCTTTTTCTTAGCGTGTCGATGGCTCAATGGCTGCAAATTATTATCATTTTAAACTTTTCCGGACCAGAAAGAAGCCACTTTGATAGCACTGCTTTTGGGCTTGAAAAGGTTGGTCATCATGCAGGTCGTTAGCAGCGGCGTGCATTGAACTTTTTTCCGGAAAATCAAAAAAAAAAATTGGCCTACCCTGGAGTCATACAAACATTTTTTTTTCAACGTGTTGTTTAATTTTTTTCATATTTTTTTTATTGTCAAACTTGACCTTCTGATTGCTTTTCCGGAAAAAAGTTCAATCAATCACAATCAATCAATCTTTTGAAATAAAATCTAAAATAATCTTGTAGAAAATTTAAAAACCTTAAGTTCAATCAATGCTCATCTCCATAAACCAAAGATCAGTTAAATAGTTATAAGTTAAACCGCACTAGGCAGAATTGAAATACAACAGAGTGACAAAGTATTACGTAACAAAATACTTGCTGAAGCTACACTCCTGCCAGCGCAATATTGTTGATATGTTGTCATCGTCATTTCATGGATTTTACAATTTGCCTAGGCGTATCTCAATTCTGTTAGAACTACTGAGGCCCCAAAATGTATTTATATGTAAACCTTACACGCTCCTCCTCTCTCTGCTGGTTGTTGTACCTATTTTTAAATTTTTGGTGAAACATTTTCAGCTTCATACTTTACAATTTGCCAGATTCATACTTTATAATTTGCCAGATTCGAAAAAATGACAATGGCAGATATAAATTCATCTAAACTATTATATGTCGCACCGTGCTGCGTCACTCTGTTGCATCTCAGTTCTGCCCATTGTGGTCTAAAGTTTAAAATGGATTTTTCTACCTGTACTTTGTTGCAAAAGATGCCTCAACCAAGTGTTTCCGCTGCCAGGAAATGATACCAGGGCCACAGGGTCGTTAGGCACTGATCTCCAATGTAGTTCCTTACACCAAAATAGGTTCACACCGCGCCGAAGAGAGGAAAAAGGCAGCAACCCGTTGTTCACTGCATAGTAGTAACCATGGCCGATTTTCTTCCCATGAAGTGGTTTCAGTATCAATAATATAACTGAGAAGTATAAAATTACTACCGTAGCTGCTATTAGGAAGAAAGATCTCCTGGACATGTTATTGTGCATTAGTTTATTGACTTTCTTCGGGAGTAAACATCGCCTCTCATGTGAGACATTTGTTTGTTATTTCACATTGTAAATAATTATAAATTGATTGCAGTTGGTTGCTGAGTATTGCACATTATTCACGCTATTCATTTTATCATTGTTTATGTTAGCTTTTATTTATAAAATATATCTCCGAGTTTTCATTTTCTAACAAAACAAATCGATTGAAATCGATAAACCAACAGCGCGTTCAGCATAGCGCTAATAGTATTTATTTGAAAAAACTACCATTAAACTCCTCACGCCCATCAAGTCGTTCCGAATGGGAAATGGCGTCCATCACTGCTTAAACTTATGATCCATTTGGAACTCTTTTGAACGTGATATGGACGTTGAAACTTGAAAGTGACAGAATTTGTCGTGAATACAAACGATATTAATCACTTTACTAGACTCGAGAAGTGATTTCTTGTAACTACAAATCTTGGAATCATGATTTAATATTAAACTCTTATGCTCCGAATAACCTTTTTTTGAAATTGTCGCCAACCAGCTATTCATAGATCGCTCACAGTGCAAACGCTCTGAATCATGGACGATGATAGCACAACATATCGATTTTGGGCACACAGTGTCTCGGAATGATGAAAGATGCGATATAATAATCGATTTTGTCTTGACTCGGAACGCACTGCAAACCAAAGAAAAAGTTTGTTCCAAAACACTTTTGTTAGTTATATTCACTCTGACTGTCAGAGTCTGACAGCAAGATAGTGAATGGAGTTTACCTGCTTTATGAAAGAGATAAATACCTGACAGGGTAAATTTTCAGTTTTGGAAAGCGATTGATTTACGTTTCGTTCGGTAGTGCTGCCGGCAGTAAAAAACGAAAAAGTCCAAAACCCTTAGACTATTTTTTCTTTTTACTTCATTGTGTGTGACTGATGCCCGAACCCAAATGACCCGAAATATATCTCACAAAAATTTCATTTTACCTTGTTTTATCTAATTCTAATATTTTTTTTAACAAAAAAAGTCAATATTTAATATTTTATTTAGACCATTTCACCAATACTCAAAGCCAAAACCTAACAAACCCGAATGAGCTAACTTTAATCAACATACATTTCAACTAAAAGAATGTGTACAAAATATTAAAAATCTGTTTCATTCCTTTATTTTTGGATGGTGGAACTTAAGAGCCAGTTGCAGAATGTTTTTATAAGTTTAATGAACCTTTAAAATCGATGTCATCCCATTATAGGTACTGTTTTTGACAAAAAAATGAACAGCACTAATTTTAATTTAAGGCGACTAGCATTGTGAAATAGGTACTAATATAATGAAATATACCAAAATAATGAAAGCTGTCCTAAAATTACTTATACAGGATGCTTGGTAAGTAATTCGACCTATTCCTTGAAAGGCTTTATACTAGAGATCATTTCCAACGAAAGTCCTTCCAATTATGTGTCGAAAATGAATGGTCTCCGAGTTACGAAGGATTTTGTATTATTTTTCAAACTTTCAGACTAATAACCAAAAATAAATAATTCAAAAATAACTATTCCTCTCTCAGCACTTATTTATTATATTTCTGATCAATGATAGACGAGTGATCAATTGATCATTCATAAAAAAAATACGTGCCCTGAATTCCCATTAATCTCAAAATTAAAAGTTCTTAAGTGGAAAAGTGGAAAGAAAACCTTTTTTATTTTGTAATTTTTGAAATATCGACGTGTTTTGCTTGAAAAAAAATATATAATTTTCGATCCCTAGTTGATAGGCATTATTTGTTGGAAATGATCCCTAGTATAACCCCTTTAAAGGTATAGGTCGAATTACCAAGCAACCTGTATACACTGAAAAAAAATCATTAAGAAATTAAGCTATGGGAATTAGGCATATTAAAGCTATAAACATCATAGGTATGTGTAATTGTGTACGGAGTTTCAATTTTTAAATTGATAGGATGCGACATATTAACATTCAAAAATATCGAATTTCACATTTTCACAAGGATAGACTAAAAAAACCATTCTGCAACTGGCCAATAATCTAGTAAGCAAGTAAAACATGAGTAAAACCTTAGAGCAGAGTAAAACCAAAACAAGTTGATATCCATAGACAATAGTTTATTATTTTGATTTCATAATAAACATAGAAAGGCTATGACACATTTGTACACCTCAGCTTCCTCAATATAGTGTGGCAACTCTCAATGTTACCAGTGCATATTTCCAAATACATCTGAAGTGGCAGGACACGGGGTGAATTGATCTGTAGTAGAATTTTCCGGGCTGTTACGAGATCTCCTCTTAAGATATGACAAACTGCTGCCTTAGCCCAGACAGAAACTCCAATCATGTCCCTCATTTGTACGGGAAGAACGCTTACAAGTTCATGAATCATTGGTGGATTCAAATGCTCCACTGCATCGGTGATTCTGTCTAAATTAATCAGGGCTTCAGCAGCATATATGTGTGCCCAGGCTTTGTGGCTGTTAGAAACATCTGGTTGACAGAGTAACTCATTGGCACTAGTCAGAGCTGACAGTGGATCTTGCAGGTGGAGTAAAACATAACTTTGGAGTATCAAAACAGAGTGCTTCAGCTCACAACGCTGCTTCCAGTTGATTGGCGGTCCTGGGGGGGCTTGGATTAATGGAGTTGTCACATCAGCTGGAACCTCCTGGTTTGGAAGTAAAGTAACTGCATTTCTGAGACATAAGGCGGCAAATTCAAGGGAAAGGGATGGTATGGCAAATGATTCCCCAGATGTAGAGTATTTTTCTTTATTTTCTCTAGCTAGTAAGATTCTTGCGTGCGCTCCGCTGCCTAGTTTCCTTACTGTAAACTGTTGAGCATCATTACTACAACATTTTCTCACACAGCAATCGGCTAGTCTCAACCAAATTCGAGGGTTATTTGGGTAATGACGGGCTGCTTCTACAAGACATTCAAAAGCTCCTTCAGGATTATTGGCCCCCAGAAGTGCTAGTCCCAAATTATGAACATAAAGTGGCCTATCTCTGCATGTTATCAGTTGTTCACTGTCCTCATTTTCCATTACTCTGAAATGTTCTTTGATAGTGACCTGAAAGTATTTTGTAGCCAAGAAAGGCTTTTTTATTGATAAATAAATTACTCCCAAGTTGTTATTGATGGCTGCCCATATTTCTTCACCTTGTGTTTTCAAATCATAATCAAACTTTAAAGTTTTGTATTGTGCTAGTATTTTGACCGCTTCATTTGCATCTCCATTCATATGTTGCTGTTGAGCCAAAATGAAAACATTTTCAATCATATCTGGTTTTAAATTCAACTTGACGCTCTGACCGAGCAACAACTGTGCTCTAGAAACAAGCCTCTCGAACAATTCACTTACTTCAGTACTTCCTTTGACTAGATCTCCATAGTTTTTGGCTATTTCTAAAGTCTTGTCATACGTACGTCTGCACAGAGTCGCTTCCATTAGCAACAAAATGATCTGTTGTGCCAACCTTTTATCTTTAATATTTTTAATGGAACCAAGTAGTTTTTCGAGCACTACAGCGCACTGATAATAGTACCGAGAGTGGTACAGTAAAACAGCGTAGTTGTAGAAGACGAAGGGCGAATTTACGTCTTTGATTTCGACATCAGGAAAATTCAGTCCAGTCAGCTGGCCGATCGCTTTTTTGAACTTATCGATATTCTTCATGTTACCAACCATGAATTCACAGACCGCTTTGTTGTGCTGCACTCGTTTGTTTGAAGTCCCGACTAGATTTTCTAATTCGTTCAGGTGCTGGAGTGCCGAGCTGAAGTCCTTCTTGAGGAAGCATTGCTGAGCTAAAACCGCAGGTTCATCACGATCTTTTGTGTTAGCCATGGTCCTCAGTGCCGCAAATAACCGATTAAAGTTATATGTTTATAAAAACGACCTTTTTGTGATTTCTAATAAATAAGCGAATACAAAAAGGAGAAACAACTTTGATTGAACGACGACGTTGAATGAATAAAAAGAATGAGTGATTAATTGTATCAACCCCTGCGGTCCGAAATAGAATTACAATGGATCATAAGCCACTCACTTCATACTTTCGTAGTCGATTTTAGCGATGTAATTTTATTTCGGACCGCAGGGCCTGATTTTATAGATGAAGTGCCCTGCGCTGCGGTCCGAAATAGAATAGCCATTCACTTCATACTTTCGTAATCGTCTTACCCTGCGTTCCGAAATAGAATTATATCGCTAAAATCGATTACGAAACTATGAAGGAATGGCTTATGATCCATTGTAATTTTATTTCGAACCGCAGGGTTAGTAATAGGGTCCCGTTGGTTACCCTTTGGGTACGGGACCCTAAAAAATGGTCTCGTTCGGAAACGCGGCTTGGTCTTCAGCCTCGCTAAACATTCTTCATTCTCTAGGGGTCGCCCTTGTAGTCAATACCGTTGTTTAAATTGCTCCGATTGTCTTATCAAAATTTACGATAAATAAGTAGTGTTTTTAAGTTTAAATGTTTTCTACGTTTTAACCGTTTGGTGAAGTTCGTCAATGAGTGTTAGTTCGTCTGTACTCTGCATATTTTGAAATTTAAATGCAAATCGTGTTTTGAACAAAGGATTTTGCCGGTACCCTCGACTGTGACGATATAATTCAAATCGCATTACTTTGTGCAATTCAACGAGTGAAAATCAGTGACTTTATAGTGAAAATTTCTTAATTTGTCTCAGTGCTGCTGCCTACTGAAAACAACCTGAAACTGTACTTTTTTTCAAGTCAATAAACACAGCGCCATCTATCCGTGGTTCTAAAAACTAACTTCTCTGCGAGAGAACGTTCGGCGCCCACGCTGTCAAGTGATTTGGCTCACAAATTATAGAGGGATACTACGTATCAGATAGCCCTCTCGCCTGTAGTTAACCTCAGACACGTCTTCTGCCTCCTGATTGGCTGGGGGAAAACGATATATCACTTTTTTTATTATTCACATCTTATTGTGTAGGCCAAGACACCAACTCTAAACAGCCATATTAAAAAAAAAAAGCAGGGAGGCAGACCTTTCGTTTTTCATAGGACTAAAATTGCACAAAAGTTGGAAAACCTTACGATTTTTCCTACTTTTGTGCATTTTAGTCCTTAAATGAAACAAAATTAGATACGAAATAAAACAAATCTATCTATTTTATTACCTTTTTAATTTTTTAATTTTATATTTAAGTAAAGCTTTTGCGTGCATATGCTGCAAGTTTTTGACATTTTCCAAACGAAATACATCTGCGCCTCTTAATATTTTGTTAATGAATGACATTACACCAGCTAAAATTTGCCAGTCTGACTGTTATTTCCAATGATTTTGATGTTGAGGGTTCTGAAAATAATTGAAAATTGTTAATAAATTATAATTTATTTATTTACACACGCAACAATAATACACAAAAGATAACAAATAAACCACAATAAATGAAAAAATATTCAAAAAACAAAAACCTGACGGCATGAAAAATTGTGAACTTAAAATTTTCGAACTTAATACTCGTAAATGAACTGAAAGGATAGAAAGAAGTAAAAATCAAATATTTAATTATAATATTAATCAATAAGTATATCATCAGGGAACAGTGCAAATGGGGAGTTTGGGTGAGTGCTCTTAATTAAGAAACATGCACATGAAAAAACCTACATGATAAATATAATAATGCTATATAATATGGTATAAAGATTTTAAATATAATAAGTCAATTTAACTATACCTGAATATCGATAATCGTGTTGAAAACTTGTAACACCTTTTTGGTTCTTCATAATTGGAGGAGTTTCAATAGAAGTCACACTCGGTTCAAATTGAGCAGGCTCAAGTGATTATAATGGTGTGTGATCTAAAAATTATAAAAATTCTTAACATCTTCAGTTCAGCCAGCACTATAATATAAACAAGGTGGCTTAGCTCACATAAATTAATGTATATAATAATAATTCATAAGCCGCATAAGTCCGTCTTCACCCATACCATTGCAGAACAGGGAACGGAGGTAAGCTTATTTTGTACAGAGAGTGTAAGAGAGAATGAGAGATACATACTCTCTCAAAAGCCTGCTGCTGCTCCCCATGCAATTCTTTATCCCTATATGTGCATATTCACCAATCGCTGTGATACTTAACACAATTACAATTTCAATACAAAATGCCTGGATTAGTTAATCCACTGTCACTGTATAACAAGATTAGCACCAACAACAATTACTCTGACCAAAATAAATGTAAGTAGGTAGGTACCTGTTGAAGTTCCCATGGTATGAATAGTTTTTTTTTTGTGGAGGTTGTTCATGATTTGACGCGGCATATGAATGTTCATTGTGCCTCTTCCTGGCATAGCTATGATCAGCTGTTGGATAATAATTCTGTGGACATATAAAGATAACAATGAATATTAGTGTTAAAATGAGATAAGTACCTATTAATACTACACATAATAAGTAGGTAGCAAGTTTATTCTTACTAGTCATTCTTACCAGAATGAACTGGTTGGCTGGTTGATGGACTGGTTATTTCTTTAGCAGTAAATAATGCTGTGTAAGCATCGTCCAAAAGACGTGATTTCCATTTGTCTTTTGAGTCTTCTCTCAGAATTTGGGAATTTATGCAATTTAACGTCCTTTCGTGTATTATTGCATCCCGGCACACAACACTTATCATAACGCATTCCTACAATCACAATGTCACAGAGAAACAGTAAGTATTTAATGTAAATGGCACGAAAAAATATTTTTACGCCAATTTCTGATATTCTCAACGACAACAAACATACAAAATGGCGTCTTGATCTAGAGGAGAAGGCCGGGGTAGGAGAGGAGAGGAGGGGGAGAAATGTCATGTATCATTTTCCCAAAAAAAAAAAAGTCAAAATACGTGTCCGAAATATTTTGTTCCTTGATTAGGGCCCGTGATTTGGCTCTAGTGGAGGCCCGTTGATAGTTAGACTGGGAAGTCACTACCTACGACATCAGAGGGCGCACTAAGTTGTGTGCTACGCGAGAGGCAGTTAGCGGCGGTACCTACCAATACTTGGCTCTGAGAGGTCATAGTTACAATGTCTAAGAAAAGTAACTGTCCTGCGTGCAATAAACATGTGTTGATCATGGAGAGGCTGCAATGTATCACATGTAGGAAATATTATCATTACCAATGTCTCAACATGACTGCGGACTATTTCGCCGCTGAGAGATTTAATTGGGACAATACGTGGGAATGTCCGGAATGCACAAGTAGCATTAGAAAAGGGCGTAATGATAATACCCCTATACGCAGATTATATTCGGAAAATTCTAAATCTTCTACCCCTATGGGCATACACGAGACAAATATAAATGACACTACCGTTATCCCTATGACGACGACTCAAGTGAAACAAAAAACACCTTGTCCAAATGAAAAACTAGGTGCGATTAATATGGATCGGGAATTTGTTACTATTCGGCACAAACCAAAGAAAAGTGGTTCCGCTATAGATCTGGACGCATCTGAGGTGGCACAGACAGAAACAATAATGGAATACGAGAGGCAAGATGTACACCTGGATGAAAAAAAAGAACCACTAGTGGATGATAATAATAGCATCAGCATTAAAATTTTACAAGAACTTTTAGAATTCAGAAGAGAGGTGTCGGAATTACTTGGCAAAAAGAATGGGCGCATACATGACCTAGAAATGACAATTCGTGAACTAAAAAAATCTGTTGTTGATGCCCATTCAAAATACGATTTGTTACTCAAGGATATAAAGGATATTTTGAAAGAAGAGGCTACAAAAGAGAAGAGACAAGCAGAGAAAGTGCTTAGACAACCAATTCTAGTGAACAATAATAAAACTGACCAAAAACAGAAAACAAAAGTGAAAAGTCCCATTGTTAATAGCTTGAAGCCTGAAACCGGGAAATCCATTATTAGCAAAGGAAACACGAATATTCAGAAGGAGAATTATACAGATCAGGAATTGAATAAGGACGACGGTAATTGGACGCTAGTTAATGAGAAAGGCAGAAAAGACGAACAGAAGAAACCTAGGTCTAAAGTTATACGTGGCCAAAACACCCAACTTAGTAACATTCAAGGAGTACAAAAGATAAAGTTTCTGCATGTTTGGTCGCTGCACCCTAATACTACATCGGAATCTATAAGGGAGCATGTGGCCCTAGTGTGCAGTTCAAATGACATATCGGTGGATAAAATTAAACCAAAAGCAGAAAAACTGTACTCATCGTTCCGCATTGGAGTCCCAGAGTCTCTATACGACAAAGTCTACAAGAACGAGGTATGGCCAGTTAACACACGCATAGGCGAATGGATATTTTTTCGTACCTACAGGCAACAGCGAACCTCCACGTCACAATAATCAAATACAAATATATTACCAAAACACTCAAGGCCTTCGAACAAAAATAAATGAATTCTGTACAAA
This sequence comes from Ypsolopha sequella, assembly GCA_934047225.1. Taxonomy (NCBI): domain Eukaryota; kingdom Metazoa; phylum Arthropoda; class Insecta; order Lepidoptera; family Ypsolophidae; genus Ypsolopha; species Ypsolopha sequella. The sequence continues at coordinate 23,026,831 of OW204003.1, forward strand.
TATTGCTCTAACAGATGCAGACTTATTTGCGATCACGGAAACTGGTGCCTATGAGGGTATTGATGACGGTGAAATAGTCCCGAAAGGATACACATTATTACGTTGCGACCGAGCTGATGGCCGTAAACAAGGAGGAGTTCTTCTGGCTGCGGCACCTCGTCCTCACCTCCAACTAACTAAAGTCGCGCTTCCAGTCAATTTCGACATAGACGCGTCAATATTTGAACTCATATGTGGATTAGTGAAGTTTAAAAATGTTTCGTTTCTATGTTGTGTGGTATACATACCACCTAGAAGTAAGGATTGCGAGTACTTACAAATGTTTAATTTATTGGAATCAATCTGTGTTGATTTCAGGCAAGTTGTAGTTTTAGGTGACTTTAATTTGTGGTCAGCATCTACGGAAATTCTGGCTTATTATGAGTATTTTATAAATTTTTGTGAATTCTGTCAAAGAAATTTCATTACGAATGTAAATAATCGTACCTTGGACTTAGTATTGACGAATCTACCAGAGAATAGTACGACAGTAACCCGTGAATCTGAATCATTAGTCGAGGAGGACCGTCATCATCCTGCTCTTAGAGTGCAAATGAGTATGAAACAAAATAACAGAGGGCGGGCTGTGGCACCTGCCCCTGGACCCCCTGGTCACGATGGATTAATTAAGAAGAGGAATTTTCGGAAGTGTGATTTTATGTCCCTATATAATTCCCTTTATACTATAGATTGGAGGCCATTGTACGACATACAAGATGCGGAAATGGCAACGCAATACTTATATAACGTCATTAATAAAATTATAATGGAAAATACATCTCCTATAACGGGTCAGTCACCACGGAAATATTCTTACCCCGAATGGTACACGGCTGAAATAATAAATGACATCAGAACTAAATCCGAATTCCATAAACGCTTTAAACGAGGGGGATTACAATTGGACTACGACATGTTTTCATTCTATAGAAAACGAGTGAAAATAAGCTCTAAACTAGCCTATCTTGAGTACAATGAAAGATTGCAGGCCAAACTTATTGCCGATCCAAGATCTTTCTGGAGCCATATACGTACTAAACGATCAAAGCATAGTCCTGCGACGGTCACTATGAATGCAGTGGAAGTACCATTGGTGGATCGGGCCCGCAAATTTGCAGAGTACTTCTATTCAGTATATGCAAGCACTCCTCCCAAACTCAACGTAAAAGAAGCCCTCAAAATAGCAAGCCAAAGAGAGGATGGCATAGGTAAGGCTCATATTTGTGTTACACAACTTCAGGTTAAGGAAGTCAGCACCGCTTTAAAGCGCCTTCCTGCCAAGCTTTCTGTGGGTCCAGACGGTATTCCGCCGTTCCTTGTTAAGGACTGCAGAGATGTGCTGGAGCAGCCTCTGACTCACATATTTAACTTATGCCTCGACAACGCAACTTATCCGGAATGCTGGAAGACTTCCCGGGTGATACCAGTACCCAAAGGCAAGGGCACTGAACTGAGTGATCATAGGCCGGTGGCGGTCCTATCGACATTTGCTAAGGTTTTCGAGTCGGTAGTCCATTCTCGGATCTACCCCCAGGTTAACCCCCTATTTAGTGAATGTCAGCATGGTTTCCGTCAGGGTCGTGGCACAGACAGCAACCTTTTATCCTTTGTAAATTACGCTATACCAGCAGTGGACAAAGATTCTGGGGGTCAGGTAGATGTCGCCTATTTTGATTTCCGCAAAGCTTTTGACCTAGTCGATAATGACGTACTACTTACAAAGTTCGCGGTAATGGGTTTCTCTCCTGAGCTACTTAATTTCTTTTCAGAATATTTGCGCGACCGGAAACAATATGTTGAGTACGCAAACTACACATCTGACCCTTACGTGACCTACTCGGGGGTTAGCCAGGGGAGCAATCTGGGCCCACTGTGTTTTAACATAATGATTAACGATCTCCCAGACGTGATTGAGCATTCTAAGTGCCTTTTATTCGCCGACGACTTGAAATTGTGCCTGAAAGTTGTCAGTGGTGAGGACAGTACTCGTTTACAGTCGGACATTAATAATGTAGTCGAGTGGAGTAAAAAGAATTTATTGCTTTTCAATTATGCAAAATGTAATATTATGTCGTGTACAAGAGCTAGGAACCCTGTACAGCGTCACTACCTTATTGATGAAGACCGGATAGCTCAGGTGAATAAAGTAAGAGACCTGGGAGTTCACGTGGGGTCAGATCTGAGGTTTGACGACCATATTAATATAATTTGCAAAAAAGCATTTCGTAGCCTGGGATTTATTATTCGCCAAACAAAGGACTTTAGGGGCACCACAGCTGTAAGAGTACTCTACAATGCGCTAGTGAGAAGTAAGTTAGAGGGTGCATCAATGGTCTGGAATCCACATGAGGCTAAATATAGCCTCATGTTGGAGAAAATCCAGAACAAGTTTATGAGATACCTCTACTTACGACAATACGGTGTCTACCCGTTTTATCCGCTTATGTATCCAACCCTATTTGTGCTGGGTATGGTTGGATACTATAGGTTGGAAGTTCGAAGAAACCTTGCACTGGCCAAATACTTCTTCAAACTCATAAGGGGTAAAGTAGTTAACAGGGATGTACTAGCTTCATTATCTCTGGCAGTACCAAACCCCCGACTAAGAAAATAAATTAGGCAAAAAAAGTTTACTGTGCCGACCGCTCGCACTAATTTACAGAAATATTCACCATTGGCCAGGGCTATACAGATTTTAAATGATGTGGCACGTATGACTGACATAATGAATTGTTCTATGGCAGAATTCACAAAAGTAGTCCTGAATGTATTGACTTTGACGAGAGATTAAGATTAGTTGATTATTAAAAATGTACTAGATATAATAATGACATGTATTTCTTATTATGTAATTATTTCTTCATTGCTTGCTGAATTGGTTATACACTGTAATGGTTTGCAATTTGTTACTTAAATAAATAAATAAATAAATTAATAAATATTATCTAGGGGATCAAACCAGTAATTTAGTATCATTTGCTGAGTTTGTTCCTTTTTGCCATGTTGTACTGTTTCTTCTTTTTTATAAATGTTTTGTGGTAAATAAATTGATTTCACTTTCATCAAAAAATTACTTTGGAAACGCGACTCGGCCGTCGGCCTCGCCACAGACCACGAAAGTGAAACACAATATGTTTACGCTTTCGGTAAATTTGATCGGAAAATATTACTCCGCCTTAGATCGTTATTTCCTACCTACTTAGGTCTTTAGGTAACAGTGTTACTCGTTGGGACGAAAAAGGCTGTCGATGTGTAACAGATTTTAATCCCAACGAGTTACACTCTTGTTTTGGGGGTGTGACTCGTTGGGACGAAAAATAAAAAGTTGTCCCATCGAGTAACAGTCTAACTGGTTGGGACATTTTATTATTTTTGTCCCATCGAGTTACACTGTGACTGGTTTCGGTGTAACTCGTTGGGACCAAAGGATTCATAGTCACAGTCACTGTATGTTATACCGTTATACCTATACAAGGTGACTTTTTGATCATCGTCCAAATTCATACTGGTGGCTTGGTAAGTGATCAGTATCATGGATCAATAACAATTTTGGTGAAATTCGTAAAATGAAATTTCGACTCCCCATAGTGATTCACTCGGGACTTGAACTGAATTTATATGGGAAACCGAAATTTCATTTTAGGAATTTCACAAAAATTGTTACTGATCCAAGATACTGATCACTTATCAAGCCTCCAGTATGAATTTGGACGATGATCAAAAGGTCACCTTGTATATATAATATAATGTTTTATTATACCATGGTTTTAATAGTTTTGTGGCGACACGTCTACACGTCTGCCGCATTCTTTTTAGATATGAATAATCACGTATATTTAAAAATAAGTATAAACATAGACGAAGTCTATGGTTCACAGTAAACAATTTTCCAAAGAAACGTGAATACGTGCCCATACAACATTTACAGTTGGTTTTCAAAGTATGTTTCTTTGGGAAAGCTTTTCAGTATGGTCAATAGAATAATATAATTAACTATTAATAAGTATGTTTAAATACATCCATTTTGTTTTAATTTTTTTATTAACCAGTAGGTAGTTGAAACAATATTTTTTTGAAAGAATCTTTATTAGTGCAAGATCTCGGTAATACCGAGATTTAATTATTTTAATCTTGCAAATACCGAGATTGCCATTTAGGTGCAAGATTGCATTACCTATGTGTGTAGCAGAGGCGTGCATAGAACTTTTTTCCGGAAAAGCAATCAGAAGGTCAAGTTTGACAATAAAAGAATATGAAAAAATTTAAATAACACTTTGAACCTAAAAGGTACAAAAGGGAACTCTATGGTGAGACTCCGTATTATATTCCTTGCCGTTGTCCGTTGAAATGTTCAAAATATTTCCAAAACAAAAGTGAGAAAAATAAAAATACTATCCTAAAATACAATATGGGTATCAAATTGTAGATATTAAAAAGTTGATTGTAAAATTATATACTTTTGCTATATTTACTGGCACTGGTTTCGAGAAATCTTTAAAAAACCACAAAAATATGAATGTTCCCCCTTATCTCAGAAACTGGTTGACCGAAAAATATGAAAAAAATGTCGATTATAGATCATAGCTGGCCAATTATAAAAACTATAGCGATTAAAAAAACGTTGGGCGCAAATGAGAGATATCAAAAAAGAAGAAATAAAAGAAATTATATATATATTATAAAAATATTAAAAATACAATATGGGTATCAAATTGTAGGCATTAAAAAGTTGATTGTAAAAATATATAGTTTGGCTGTATTTAATTGCATCTATTTCGATAAATCCTTGAAAAACCATAAAAAATTGTATGTTCCCCCCTTATCTCCAAAACTGGTCAACCAAAAAATATGAAAAAAATCATGGTAATATATGTTTACGTAAAGATTACTTACAGGAAAAATAAAGCAGTTAAGAAATTCACAAAAGAAAATTACAAAATTATCATCTACAATACGGAACCCTACTAGGTACACATGGCCAGTTTTTTTATTGTCAAGCTTGACCTTCTGATTGATTTTCCAGAAAAAAGTTCTGTGCACACCACTGGCTGTGTCGTAGTCACACTAATAGGTTATATAGGTGAAATAAGTTGGAGGAAAAGTGTAGACATCTGAACATGAACAATTAGAGTAGGTACAAGGCAAATCTGATACCTGTTGTTAGGTTAGATAGGTATTAACATTGTTATTTACTTACTGAGCCGTCTAAGGAATGGAAAAAACAAGCGAAAGAGGTGTGTCAGGATCGTAGCAGATGGAAATCCGTAGTCTCTGCCTACCAGAGCTGTCACATGGACCAAATAAAAGCCCTAAGTTGGTCCGTTCAAATAGGACTCGGACCTGGTCCGATGGACTTTTATGGTGAGCCCTAAACTCAAGCGGACCGAAGGGACTAGCCCTATTTCGGTAAAAAGCCGGTCCGGTCCGAGTTGGTCCGAAACAGTCCGTTAAAATCTTTTTATCTCACTGCAAAATGCAAAAAAGATACGTTTTAATAATACAAGAATACAAACTCGAGTCACGCGAGCGTACGAGAGTCATGGTGACGTTGCGTGGCATCCGTTTCAGCTTTTAAATTGAACAGCTTTTACGTTTGCGATGTACCCGGGAATCTCGGGCAGCGGGCAGCGGTCGTCATCACATCCTTCGAATAACATTATTTTGTTATGCTATACCTACTTGCATAAAACCATCCATAATCATTTCGTTAAACACATTTTGGACCAGCAACGGACCAACGGACTGAACGGACTAACCCGAAGCCCGATAAAGTCCGAACGGTCCGTGGTCCGCGGGCTCGCTCACGGTTGAAAAAGTCCTATTTGATGATTTAAGACTTTTTATACATTTTCGGTCTTTTACGGACTTTTTGTTTGGTCCATGTGACAGCTCTGCTACCTACCCTTTTGGGAGACAGGCGTGTATGTATGGAAAAACAACTTTTTTTTTTAACCGACTTCAAAAAGGAGGCGGTTCTCAATTCGACTGTATGTTTTTTTTTTTTTTTTGACGTTGTTACTCCATAACTCCGTCATTTCCGAACCGATTTGAACAATTCTTTTTTTGTTTGAAAGAGTATACTTCCAGGTAGGTCCCATTTTAGGTTTGGTCATGATTTGATGAAGGTCTTCAGAGATAGGCAGTGGAACTCCTCAGAAAATGACAGCATATCTCTCGAAATTGAGGCAATCGCTATGTACTTGGGTGCTGATTACAAGGTATTACTTGAAAATCGACATTCTTCCACCTGACCTTCGATCCTGGCTTCATCAACATATTCACCATAGAACTCTTCAACGGATCAGAGCACATAACTCGAGATTGCGGCAATCACTGCGTTAGGGTGCTGATTCAAGGGTATTACTTGGAGATTATCAGAATACCCACCTGACCTTCGATCCTGGCTTCATCACCATAGAACTCCTCAACGGATGACAGCACATAACTTTAGATTGTGGCAACCAGTTTGTGTTAGGGTGCTCATTGCAGGGCATTGCTGAAAATTGCCAGTGTACCCACCTGAATTTCGATCTTGGCTTCATCACCGTAGAACTCTTCAACGGATGACAGCACATAACTCGAGATTGCGGTAATCATGTTGTGTTAGGGTGCTGATAGCAGGAAGCTACTCAAACATGGCTACTTATACTCACTTGAACTTCGTTTCATATTAACACCACGTTTGCAAGAACTACCTATACCTCACAATTTAACCCAGCAACACTAAAAAATGTGAAATAAAATAAACTTTTAACAAAAAATAGCAACCGACTTCAATAGTAACAGCAGTCATTCTCTAAAAAGCTAATAATAATTCTATAAAGACCGATGGTACCGAAGCAACACTTTTGCCGGCTTCTTTCTTCCTTAAACATTATGTTATCTAGAAATCGGCGTATTTCCTACGATATAGCAACATAGAAACCAATATAAGAACGCCGACTTCTAGATAACACAACGTTTAAGGAAGAAAGAAGTCGGCAAAAGTGTTGCTTCGGTACCATCGGTCTTTATAGAATTATTATTAGCTTTTTAGTGAATGACTGCTGTTACCATTGAAGTCGGTTTCTATTTTTTGTTAAAAGTTTATTTTATTTAAATTTGGTGTTTCTGCCTTTCAGATAATAGTATTCCAACTAGAGTTGCTGATCCTTATCTATACATTTATCCTATCTATAGTGTAGATAGGTATTTATAAATAAAATAAATAAATAAACAATGTCTTATATAAAAGTCAAATATAAAGCACCGGGATTTGTTAAGGGAAAAATTCAAAGAAATATATTAATATATTAACTGTTCCTTGTGAATTTATTTACCAAGTTATTAGATATGTCAGAAAAAATATTGAGTCTTTCCCAAGGATTGGCGGTCAACACTGTTGAGAAACTAGAAATAAACATAAACTGGCTTTTCCAAAAATCAGACCTGCCAAGGTGACTACCTCTTTCACAGGACATGGTATAAGATTTTACAATAAACTTCCAAAGGAGGTCCTTATTTTGTTAGAGAATAAGTTTAAACTGTATATTAAGCAGGGCCTACTGAAAAAGGCATATTATAAAATAAATGAATATTTGGATGACGGTGAAGCATGGTGTTACAGTGATAATGATATTTGTCATGACAGTAGTTTATAATTTAGTTAAGTACATAGTATAATTTCCTAACTGATGATTCCTCTATGGAGTTAACATTAATTAATTACAGACTGTAAAAGGAAATAGACTATATGAGACAAGTAGACGAAGATATTTGTTTTTCTTTTTTTCATTAACTTGAATTCCTTCTGTCTTTTAGTTTCTTATCCCTTGGTTAAAGTAGATATTTAAAGTTATTTGTATAGTATAAGTTTTATGTAAAAAAAGACATGATGTTGCCAAGTTTCTTGCCCATTCTTCTTAGCAAGACGAATCGAATGGGCAGAGGTAGGCATGTATTTATATATGTAACCTATTAGTATGTATATAGGAAGTGATTTGGTCGGCCCCCTGGATTCGTGCTAGGGGCTTGGTTGGTGATCATTGAACCTTGTTCCTGGTCCCTGGCCGGGTCTCCGGTGTGGGTTCGGGCAGTTGATTTTTAATTGTATATATATTGCTACATAAATTAAATACACCTTTAATCTAGTCCATGTACTTTTATTACATATCCTTTTATTAGATTAAATTTGATGTGTAAAAAGTGTATTATAAATACCTACTTTGCAAAATAAACTATTTGAATTTGAATGTCTTGAGACTACAGAGCCCATAAACTTTAAAGACAGGTAGGTTCCTAATATGATAAAGGCACTCACTAAGATCGGGTATCTTCAAAATTCGAATTTTACAGGGTAATACAAGGTGGTTGAGGTTGTTACACCTCCAGCGCATGCACAATCTTCCATGGGCAAAGGGCCAGTAACAAATAAAAAAAAGAAAGGATAATTTTCAATTTATATTGCTTACAAATCAGGATGAAGTTGGGATTTCAATTTCTTAGTGGATCTCTCTGCTGGCCTCACACATAAATGTTTACCAAATAATGTTATCCTTAAATTTTTCACATGCATCTCAAAAACACTGCCTTTTTTGGGTATTGTGGTCACCAAATCATTTTTAGATACGATTTTAAAGGTATTTCGGGTGTCCATGATACAAATTCCAATTTTCCCAACATAGCTTGGGCATTTTGATCTTATAACATGGAAAATACCCCCATGAAAATCTGCTTTGTATAAAGATTGTGTAAAGCTATCCCAAGTTTTGTTTGCGCAACTAGGTATGGGCTTATCTAGGTCTAAAACCTGACTCATGTAGCCAGTCCAAATAGAATTCATAGGGAGGACATCATTGTATTTTATACTATTTCTAGGTATAGTGTAAAATCCCAATGATTTCTTCTCTTTCTTAGTCAGGCATTTTGTTTTCTTCTTACTTGGCTTCTTCTTCTGGCCTTTACGTTTTTTCTTTGCTAAAAGGAAGTCTTTCTTGAGTTCAGTTTCAACATTTGGAATATCAGTACGTGGTACGTTGGTTTTTAGGAATTTTATTACAGTCTGAAATCCTCCTTTCTCTATTGGTTCATTGGACGACATTTTCCTTGATACGATAAGTTTAGGAACATTGCCTTAGCTACAATAATAGAAAGACCTTAAAAATAAATGTTAGTTTCAAATCAAATCCACTTTCGCTTCGACCGAATCGAACGAAAACACAATAAGGGTACGTTTCGTAACGTGTGATTATCACTCGGAGCGATGCGAATTTTACCCTGCATCGTTCAAAAATCGACCCGAGTGAAACCGAGGGTAAACGAACTGTTACCTGACAGTTGCGCTAAGTGTTTAGAAACGCTTTCGGGGAATGTGAATATCGCACTGACAAGTGCGATTTCTAACTCTGTTTGGGTACCGTTAAAATTCGCCTGACAGTTGTCATTTCGGAGTTTTCTCGGGATTCGGACAATTTTTGAAAATAGAATTCAACATTTCCGTACGAATACGGGAAAATGTTTCGAAACTGCTTCGACAGGATTATGGCTTGCAAATGCAAAGGTTGCAATGCCATCCATATTAAAAGCAATAGGTATTTAGCTACTTTACTTAATTTATTTATTTTGATTTGAGGTTATGTATTTACTTGACGTGTGTCACTCCAGACCGTTTCAAAACGCTTTTCTCACGGGAATCACTCGCAAGAGTTTCAAAACCAGATCTTTCATTCTCTTTCTAGTATATAGCTTTGTCTCTTTCTTAAAAACGAGTGAAATTTCGCACGAAGATCACACGTTTTGAAACGTAGCCTAAAATACTACAAAACATATGTTTTTGACGTTTTCTTTCTTTTCATTCATTCATTCATCACTTGAGTTGTGTAAAGTTGTGTTCATGTGGCAGGCAAACAGTAAAATTCGGTATTTTACGAACGGCGCGGCGTGTCCTCAGTTTCTATCAAACACACATCACAATCAGTTTAATGTCTAAACCTCTCAAGTGACGTCATATTGGACAATTCTTTAAAAATCATATTAATAATGAAAACTGTGTCCTAAAATGATCTTATTTGAAAAAAAAAAATCACTCAACAGATCATGTTAGACTCAGAATCACATGACGTTGATAAAGACTTTAACAACCTAGATATTATTAGTACAAGTAGTTGACAGAGTCTAAATTAAATACGAGTACAGATCAACATCTAAATCTTAACAAAATATTTCTCATAATAACAATTTAAAAAGCTTCCTAAAAAAATGTTTCAGGAATGAGGGGTTTTAAAAGTCAAATAAAAAAAGAAAAAGTATTACCGAATGTCTTGATAGATGGCGCAGCCTGTACTAAAAGTGTCAATAAATGTGTTCCTAGCAACCCTAGATTTTTTTGATTTAATTCATGCCTTACATGTATTATTGTGTCTATAAAAAAAAAAGATTATTGCTAAGATCCATTGTTCTTTCCGTAGTGAAATTTTTAGGGAAACTGTGTGTTGCTATATTTTTACAATCAGCCACAACGCATGGGCTGACCATGTTGAAAGTTGAATGAAACATCAAGTAGAAAACAATACCATATATAAGGTCTTTCAATTTAAATGGAAAGTAATTTAGGAGGTGGACAAAGTGGTCCGATCAGCTGACTCAGTTTGTATGGATAAGTGAAGAAAAAGTTCGCGCAAAAAAATGTACTTTGCAGTGGAATGTGATGTATTAACGATACTGAATCACCTCCTAAATTACTTTCCATTTAAATTGTAAGACCTTATATACACAACAAAATAAGAATATCTTTGTGAAAGGTGTTGTTGGGTTTGAAACTTGACTTGAAATTTTTTAGTCCACATAATATTGCTGCCCACAGATTAAAAAATAATCTTAGTTTTTTGACACTTGAAAGCAGAATAAAGCCATCTATGTTTACCTCTGAAAGCTTGATCAAGGTCAGTCTGGAAAACCGCTCATTGTACCTCTGAAAACTTGATCAGGGCAAATACTTTATATTCTCTGATCAGGGTCAATCTGGAAAACCGCTCATTCAACACGATTACTAGAGGGTGAATCGGTAAATCCCGATTAAACCGATTAATCGAATCTAAATTTATAATTTATCATTTCGATATACCTTTGTTCGTTCAATCATTCATTTCGAACGAACGAACGAAATTTTTTCTCAGTTGACTTTTTTATGCAATTTGGGATAGTTGTCGCCATAGTTTGTCGCAGTCGCTGTGTTGCACGAATAAGTGCTAATAATTTGGAATCATGTCTAACAGGACAGGAGCATTTAAGAATCCGTTCTCCAGACCCTCGATGACGGATTCGGGCGCAGCGGCTGCGGCTTCCGGATACAAAGGGTTGAAGGGTGTAGTTGCCGGCGGAATCACTGGCGGCATTGAAATTTGTATAACATTCCCCACTGAATATGTAAAAACACAACTTCAATTAGACGAAAAAGGTCAGTATTTTTCCATCTATCGATCAAGTTCTTAAAGGCTTCCCTTGCTGAATCTGCACCAAATAAACTCCGCGTCGGAAAACTATTTTCGCCGAATCTCTAAAAATATTAGAAGTTTTACGTCATTCATGGTCCCGGATTCCAGATGTCGTAATCGATAGTGTTCTTTTGTTGTAACATTAGCTTCTGATAATATTTCCATTCGATAATATTTAGCTTGAATGGGATTTTAATTAAGTACAAAAGTAAATAAAAACTTTTCATAATTTCTCCTAACTTCTACATTTACTCTAATATCTTATTCACTTTGCTATCATTAGACTTTGGACTTACGTTAAAGACCTATTTACATTCATACAGACAGTATAAAGGAATTACCTATTCCTTTTCTTCTGTGCTCGAGTTCTCAAGGTGGCTTTAACCATAAAAGCTGGCAAAATTTTATTAAAAGTAATCAATAAATTGCAATTATTATTTTGAAATTAGGTAATTAGTTATAAATACCATAAAAATGGTGTTGATTTGGTGTAGTATGACTTATTTGACTGGACTAAAATTATTGTAAGCGTCCCGTCTTTGTCTTTTCGATACAGAAAGAAAAAGACCGCACTCTTAAATTAAGTTTAGTTCTGTCAACTAACAAACTGTCCTACAGTAACAAAATGTAGGTAATCTCTTTTATTCTAATAATTAATTATATTATAATTGTATCGATTCGGCGCAACACAACTTAACTTATTTGCCAGGACTAACCTTATTTTGAGCATTCTGTCTTTGTCTTTTCGATACAGAAAGAAAAAGACAAAACACTTAAATTAAGTTGCGCCAAATCGATACCATTATTTATATAACACAATTAACAAACTTAACAACACACATTCACAGTCCACACTCAGTACACCTGTGTTTCACTGACTATTGTTATGTCCCAGTGTGATAGGTGTTAATTATATCATAATATCTATATAATGAAATAATGAAGAATCGTCAGTTTTTGATTAAAGACAAAAAAAATTGTTTAACACTTGTATATTGCCATGTATGTCATGAACAAACAAGCAAAGACAAGCTCTACGAGTATGTCAGAACAGAATGAAGAGGGGCATGCCAAGTGTCAAACTAAAAGACAAAATTAAACTGACCGATATAAGGGCGAGAACTGGTGTGGCGGATGTGACATACACAGTGAAAAAATTGCATGGCACAACATTATAGTATCTTGGAAATTTATGATACAGGCGTGAAGTAGATGTTGCTAACATATCCAGGGTGTTTTTAAAATTAGTAGAGAAAAAAAAAACATGTTCTTCGCATTTCTTTTTTAACACAATCCCATTAAACACTGCTACATTTAGCTTTTGCAAATAGTATATATTTAGCTAAAGTGGAAGCTACAGCTTGACTTAGCTGCTTAAGGAGGATGTCCATTGTCCATCCATGCTTTCTCCACTGCCTTTCCAAGATTTCACCATTCTTGGCAGACCTCCTGTAAGAAATGCCCATACTTACACACGCTGGGCACGCAGGTTGGTGAAGGAGGTAACCGAACTAAACTAGTGAAATACTAGAGCAAGGCAATGTATTGGTGAAAAAAGCCCTGAATATGTTGTGTTTTGGGATGACTAGCTTCCTCTGTAGTTGTGGGCAATAACTCTCGGGCTTCCAGACCATCTAAATATGTGGTAAAATCTACTTTAAACTTGCACCATTTTTCTATATTACAGAAATTTATGAAATGGTAAATGAGGTATTATCATTGAACCATGAAACACACGTTGTAGGTGTAATATATGTCATCCGAGCCGACAATAATACCAACCTTGAATATTATACAGAAGCATGCTGTGACAATAAGCAAAATTAGCACCTATTTATTTGTAACAATACTGTTGGTATGGCACCAGTATGTATGGGTAGTTATACTCTGGTAAACAAGCAATCAGCCTCGCCTCTAGCAAATAAGTATTATATTTCATGCATGTCTTTGCAATACTTGCATTTAGGGTTGCCACTCCCAAGAATAGAAAAGCCGTACCCAGATTCCTATTTAGCCGGACATTTAGCCCTGAAAGCCTGAAACACTGTTTTTTTTTTTATAAATAAAAACAATACAAATAGTTCTTTTATTTGTTTATTTATCAGGACTTTCTCTACTCGTAATTATATGTTATTATGAATCACGATTTTGTGCTCTTTAAAGTATTTTGTAACATTCTTACATTGAAAGTAACTAAAACAATCAATAATCAGCCTTGTCATTTGTAAACAAATTACCGTATCTAGGTAGATAGGAATAACTTTCCAGTTTACAAAAATAAAATAATTATTTTTACTCCACTTTCTACTTATGGATGGTCGTCATGACGCGACCAATTCAGTTGTGGGCGTGGCCAAATGTCATGCTGTTTCATTTCACTATCAGGTGCACGCTCCATGAAACGTGCGAGGGCAATACAATCGTGCCGATTTCGTCGCCGGGGTAAAATTGAAAACTTGTTTCAAGAGAAACTTGTTTCAACCATTATTTTTGGCTATAATTATTCAAGATAACATTTTCGATGTTTGACCCGTATTCATTTTTTGATTTTATCTAAAACAATAAAAGCACATTCGGCTATACTTTTGGTAAACAACCGTTAAATTTACGTATTTTAGGTTTTTTTAATTCAAATTTCACGGTTTTTAGTTCGACTTAAACATAGATCTAGGTAATGTTAATGGACTCAGCCTAAAATATTATAATAACATTCCACAGACACCCCACAATATGGTGACAGCGTTTGTATGGAGGTTTACGCGTAACGACGCCTCTTAATCAGACGAAATAGCTCTCAGGGCTTGACTCTACTTGAGATTTCATTACTTTTTAACAGTGACAGTTTTATGAGACTTCACAACCTACTTTACATGAAGTGGTTTTGGTGGAATTGATTTATTAGGATAAAAGGCAGCCCTTTTTTATTTTGGTTCACAATTTATTTCATACTTATCTTAAGCTGCTTTCAAAGTTTCCAAAGTTCTAATTTAACAAAACAAACTAACTGTTCAGCTTTCTTGAATAGCTTTGCCCGCGGCATAGCTCGCGCGGAAGTGTATTTTAATTATCGTCAGTTTTCGGCTTGGTGGTTAATTTATCAACACCCTTTAGAGCCTATATGTTGACCAGGGTCAAGACGAAGATAATAAAGAAAACTGCATCCAAATCCATTGAGTGGCTCTTGAGTTAAAACGGAACGCGCACAATTAAAAAAAAAAATAGTTTTGGCCTCAGTAACTAAAAAATATGTCCATTAATTATTTCAATAGGGCAGCTGGAAAATCGGTCAATGACTTTTGCATTTTGTACTAGACCCTGTACCACGAAACGCAGTTATTTGCTTCAAGCGATAAGTTAAGATTGTGTGGAGAGATTCACGCATCGTTTTCTTTTGACACCATTGGTGTAAAATTGTTCTGAGTTTGACACGTACAAATCCTCAGAACAAGTTATTATACATCAATGTATATATAATATATGCAAGCTTCTCTCACATAGGGCTAGATAGAGAGTAGATACTACAAATCTCCCTCTGCTAGTACCCTAACACAGCGTTTCTTAACCTTTTTTGTCCACGGACCCCTTAGAAAATAAAGCACAATTTTAAGGACCCCCTTAATAAAAAAGCAGCAATAAATTTCGGACCACTTATTTTACAAAATTTACTTTTTTATATAAAATACGTTAATGAGAAGGTTTTTTGGTGGAAAAAAACTTTTGGTGGCATTTATTTATGATTGTTAAATGGTCCATAGATTAGGCTGCGGACCCCCATACATATGCTCGGGGACCCCCAGGGATCCGCGGACCACAGGTTAAGAAACACTGCCCTAACACATAATGTGTAGCGGCTTTTAAAAATCCCGCCATAAGCGAATATGCAGCCATTGGCTTTGTAAATGTGTCTTTTTTGTATCGCTGGCTGTATGGCGATGGCAACAACTGCCATTTTCATTTTGATGTAGGTACAGATAATGCTGATTGGGTAATCAGTAATCACTAAATTGAGCTTGTCACGATAAAAATAAACATAGGTAGGTAAGTGCATACCGTGCGTCAATAGGTAGTGAACATACTGAACAACTTTCTGTAAGAAACTATTAACCGTGAAAATGACAAAAAAGTAAGAATTCACACTTTGACAAGCATGCTAAATTTCACATTAAACTTCTTGAGCTATTCTATGTTTCAAACTTTGCGATTTATTTATTGCAAGGAGATACAAATTACCATTATATTATCGCGGTATAGAAACGTAGAACAAAATGTAAATCTGGGTTTGAGAAGCTCTGAACCAGGATCTCTTTTCTACACCGTCTTAGGTCAATATCTACACCGTCTTAAATCACCGTTTCTACACCTTTTACACCATCTTAGGTCACCGCTTCTACACCGTCTTAGGTCACCATTTCTACACCGTCTTAGGTCACAGTTTCTACATCGTCTTAGGTCACCATTTCTACATCGTCTTAGGTCACCATTTCTACATCGTCTTAGGTCACCATTTCTACACCGTCTTAGGTCATAATTTTTACACCGCCTTAGGTCAACGTTTCTACATCGTCTTAGGTCACCATTTCTACATCGTCTTAGGTCACCATTTCTACACCGTGTTAGGTCACCGTTTCTACACCGTCTTAGGTCACCGTTTCTACATCGTCTTAGGTCACCGCTTCTGCACCGTCTTAGTTAACCGTTTCTACATCGTCTTAGGTCACCGTTTCTACACCGTCTTAGGTCACCGTTTCTACATCGTCTTAGGTCACCGCTTCTGCACCGTCTTAGTTAACCGTTTCTACATCGTCTTAGGTCACCGTTTCTACACCGTCTTAGGTCACCGTTTCTACACCGTCTTAGGTCACCGTTTCTACATCGTCTTAGGTCACCGCTTCTGCACCGTCTTAGTTAACCGTTTCTACACCGCCTTAGGTCACCTTGTCTGATCCGGCTTAGGTCAAGTTTATACATCGTCTTATGTCACCGTTTTTGCACCGTCTTAGGTAACCGTTTCTACACCGCCTTAGGTCACCTTGTCTGCTCCGGCTTAGGTCACCGTTTCTACACCATCTTAGGTCACCGTTTCACGTTGAGATGTTAAACAATGTCAGTTATAAGTGTAACTTTGTGTTCAGGTGGCACCAAAAAGTACACGGGGATCATCGACTGCGTGAAGAAGACAGTGAAAGGGCATGGCGTGCTCGGCCTGTACCGAGGTCTCAGCGTGCTCATCTACGGATCTATACCGAAGTCTGCTGTCAGGTGAGACTTGCAGGATGCGCGGCCGCAGGAGGGGTCGATTTTTCGGATTTGTCACAAAATATTTAGATATTCAAAACGCCCAAAAACAAAAAGCAAAAAACAAATAAATAGTTCTAACTCTACTATAGTAGCTTCAAAATAATTGGATTTTCTGTAGTCAGGTGAACACCTAAACAATTCCTAATTACACCTATGCCTCTGTGGTCTAAAACTCGAATACTAATCCGGAGGTCGCGGGTTCAACCCGGCAGGGCACTTTTGTCACACTGGACTCAGTTTTGTCATTCATATCGTGTTCCGAAAACCGACTTGACCTAATTCTATTCGGAGGGAGGCCCTTCCAAGTCAGCAACGGAATTATTGATGAAGAGATTAACCCAAATTTGTTTAAAAATAGCCGTCGTTGTCAGAGGAGACAGGCAAATATTACTTGGCTTCAGTGTCTTCAAATAAGTATATTTTGTGGTCAGATTATAGAACACAGAACGAAGTGACTATCGCTTCGGAAATATTCGGTTTCTATCTAGTATTAGATACGAGGGTGAATCCAAAAGTTCTAAGCCCGACCGTGAAAATGAAAGAAAAGTGGGTTCAAAATTATTTTTATTTTTCGACATAGTCTCCATCTAGATCAACACACTTCTTCCACCTGACCTGCAACTTGTTTATACCCTCGAAAAAAATGATTCCGGAAGGTCGTCAAAATAGTCATTAACTGCGACTATCACTTCTTCTCTAGTCGAATATTTAGATCCCCCCAAGTGTTTTTTAAATTTGGAAAGAGATGATAGTCACAGGGGGCTAAATCCGGCGAATAAGGTGGGTGGGGCAGCAACTCGTAACCACATTCATGGATCACAGCCATCGTTTCAACCGAAGTGTGAATTCGTGCATTGTCTTGATGAAACAAAACTCTCTTACGCAACATCCCCGGCCGTTTTTCTTTTATTTCTTCGCGAAGTTTTCGTAATAGGTTACAATAATAGCGTGAATTTATAGTTTCACCTTTAGGTAAATAATCCAATAAAATAACTCCCTTCGAATCCCAAAAAACAGATGCCATGACTTTGTTAGCTGACAAAACGCACTTGGCCTTTTTCGGCGTGGGTGAGCCAGATCTTTTCCACTGTTTGGATTGCTGTTTTGGTTCAGGAGTATGGTGATGAACCCAGCTTTCATCCATGGTAACAAAACGAGACATAAAATCCTCAGCATCTGCCTCAAAAAGTTCCAAACAGTCACGCGAAATTGTGAATCGAACTCGTTTTTGGTCAGCTGAAAGCAATCTTGGGACCCAGCGAGCAGAAACCTTACGGAACCCCAATTCTACAGTTATAATGTTTTGCACTCGGCCATAACTGATGCCTGTGATCTAAGCTATCCTACTAATGGTCAATCGTCGGTCTCCTAGGATGAGATCACAAATTTTGTCAGTGTTTTCTTTAGTGGTAGACGTTGAAGGCCTTCCGCTCCTTGGGTCATCTTCAATGGTCTCCCGACCGCGTTTAAATTCAGCTACCCACTTTTTGACAGTGGAATACGATGGAGCAGATTCCCCTAATGTTGTTTCCATATCTTCATGAATCTCTTTAGGTGAAAGACCTTTTTTATTGAGGTACTTAATCACAGCACGGTGTTCAATTTTTTCCATTGTGAAAAATCCCGTCAGACTGCGTTAAACAAAATATCACAAAAAAATAATAGCTTGCAGTATCGAACTTCAACTTCACACAATCAATCAAGAAAAAACATACTAACAAATGACGGTAGATTTACAAAGATTTGATACCTCTTTGTAGGTCGGGCTTAGAACTTTTGGATTCACCCTCGTATATTTAATTACTAGCGACCCGCCCCGGCTTCGCACGGGCATGTATTATAGATATGTGATATAAACCTTCCTCTTGAATCACTCTAACATCAAAATCCGTTACGTAGTTTTAAAGATCTAAGCATACATAGGGGCAGACAGACAGCGGGAAGCGACTTTGTTTTATCCTATGTAGTGATTCTATTAATTTAAGAGGTCTGTGCTCGGTGGCTTGAAGTCAGTCGCGCACGTGGTCGCTATGCTTGCTATTTTCGTTCACATTCATAATATAAAGTGCGAGCGAGAGAAGTAAACTAATGCATTGCAAGATTCATGAGGCTGGTTCTTCCCACGATTTCAGGAGAACTATCCAAATATCGAGATGAAACGAAAACATTTTGGATTGGCATAAAATATACTAAGCTGTGAACCTAAAATCAAATCAATAATTTACCCAGGCGTTTAGGAGTAGAACCCGGTGTGTCTCTGTGCGTTGAACAAAAGCAATAACAATAGAAAGGGGGTTTTAGATTTGTAACGACTGTAAGTTGAGTTTATAAGTACAAGTTTTTGCTCAAATAATGTTAAATTTCGACATGAAAACTTTTTTTAGTTTTTGGTTTTTTATTTCTCAATGAGTTCTGAAGATTCTGTTTTGATAAGAGTGTGCATTATAAATATTATTAGAGTGCATTACAAACTAGAAAATGTCAATCAGAAACAAATCCAAAGACAAGAATTTGAAAAAATTCCCCGGGCCAGGATTCGAACCTGCGACCTCTTGTTATCAAGACAAGCGCGCTACCAATTGCGCCACCGAGGTTCCTACCAAGACCGGCGAATTCTTCCATCATACTTGTCCACTGTTATTTTTGCATCTGCTTGATATACTAGCTTGTACTGCACATACAGAACGCTCACGAGGGCGTGAGCTAAATATAATATTTAGAGTATGCATAGCGATGGATTTCGCAAAATAAACATAATCTTGGTGTGCATTATATATTCTTGGCAGAAATATTTTTTTTTCAAGGTGATATGCAAAAAAAATACGGGTGTTTCTTTTATGAATATTTCATGAAATATACGGAAAATTTTAATAAATTTCTGGTATATGCATTTTGACTATATTGGGTTTTGAAATTGAAAAACATGTTTGGATAAATTTTCGTCGATAGAAATAATTGTTGAAATGAGGTCTTCAAACACACTTTTTCTCCTCGTTTGACGAATAGGAACTATTAGGAACCATATACAGAACTCAAACATATTTTATTAGGTGTGTTTCAACAATATCTAAACGTTTGATATTTGAAGTTTTGCTAGCTATTTTAGTTTTTTAATAAAAATATAAAACCAACTTTTTTCCCTTTGGCCCTGAATCCGCCCCTCCGCACTGCTCGATTTTTCGCTTGGAGTGACAGAGACAAAAATAAAATTCGCATAGCCTCTTAAATATATATTATTGCTGAATTTTTCAAACAAGAAACAATAAGTTATGGTTTTGAGGTGACTATCCTCTCAAGGCGATATGTAAAAATTTTAGCGTCTCTGTTACTCTATATGTGAAAAAACCCTCAGTGCGAGAGGGATTCGTGGAAAAGTTGCAAACAGTCGGTTTTTTATTAATATAAAATGTACTAAAGTTGCTATCAAAATTTCGTTTAACCAGGTCCTAGATATTGTTAAAACCCATCAAATAAAATATAATTGCAGTCCATACGTCGTCATTCTGAATTGTCAAACCAGGAGAATTGGTGTCGAAAAAGACCTCATTTCAACAAATATTTCTATCGAGCCAAATTTCTCCAATCGCGTTTCTGTTTTAACAGATCCCTAGAAAAATATTCCAAAAATAATATACTATTTTATCAAAATAATACATTATTTACTGAAGTAGATATGCATGTTCTAAAAGTGTCGATTTTTTTATTTATTTATTCTTATTGCACACAGAAAACTTAATTCTAAATCATATAATAAAAGTTATGTACAATGGCGTGCTTATCTCAATAATGAGATTTCTTCCAGCAAACCAAGGATGATAAGGATATTTGAAATAAATAAGATATTCATATTGTGCACGATAATACTTATACAGAAACAAGATTAAATTAATAGTAGATACCTAATTAGTTCAAAATAATAACAAACTACATATTTTTTTTTTCCGTAGCGCCTTAAGTATGATACATTATGCTGTGTTTTTAGTTAGATAAATATACCAACAGATCATAATACAAGAAACTCCCCTCGTGTCTTCGCCGTGTTTGCAATGATAAGAGAGATAACTCAGGCAACGACAGATAACAAGGGTTCATTATGTCACCGTTGAGTTGCCATGAAGAACGGCAGTTGGGGCATTCTGGATCTTATTCTAACGTGAATAAGGATGTGTTTGACCAGAGCTCTTTAAGTGGTTCAATGTCGTTTAGGACATCGAGGCATGACTTTCATTCAGTGGGGTTGCCCTCTATTCGGAAATGCTTACGATTCATGGAGAGGACATGGAAAACAAACGTATGGCTAATAATGATTTTTGACAGGTAACCCTGTCCTACGTCGATGTGGGGGGCTCTGAAGTGCGTTTATTAAATAACCCTGGGCTGGGTAGGAACACTGGGGTTGTAACGCTGAGTTTTTGAACGGGTTTCGTCGTGTAGCGACACTTCAAACGTCAGTTGTCATTTTTGCATTATATTTAGTATAATAACGTTGAGAGGACCTCCTCTACACGAAATTTAATGTAAATATATCAACTATAACGTTGAGAAGACCCCCTCGGTACGAAAATTAACGTAATTTCATTTACGAAAATTAACGTGAATGTCAGGTGACGTTTGGAGTCTATACGAACCTTGCGAACCCTGCTCAGAGTTGATGTTGAAAAAGTCGAAACCAGTGTAGAGACACTGTCATTTTTGAACGGTCGGTGTTGAGACGCGAGTTCATTTTTGAACGGGTTAGTGTTGCGACCCGGGTAGGAAACCTAACTTGGTGTGAGTTTATGAACGACTATCTGAGGGCTCGTGCGACCACTTTTTCGTCTTCCACCTACTAGCTTCCTATTCAGTCATTCAGTCTTCACTAGGCGGAGCGCGGTGCCACATGTGCATATCACAAGAAGCTTGCGCAATCGCGACAACGTAATTTTGCCATTGGCCTAAATGTGATGGCCGGGTAGTATTGGGTTGGGGGGATAATAATAAAATGTGATTAATCTTAATTAGATAAGTAGATTGAAAAAGCTTTGCCCCGTTTCCGGGTTGGCGGTTCTTTTATTGATACCCCTTATAGCCTATATGTTGACCAGGGTCACTCACTACGATGATAATAAAAATAAACCGGCCAAGTGCGAGTCGAACTCGTGCACGAAGGGTTCCGTACCATTATCCATGAAAACGGCAAAAAAAACATGCCTGTTGTATGGGAGCCCCTTAAATATTTATTTTATTCTGTTTTTTAGTATTTGTTGTTATAGCGGCAACAGAAATACATCATCTGTGAAAATTTCAACTGTCTAACTATCACGGTTCATGAGATACAGCCTGGTGACAGACGGAAAGACAGACGGACAGCGGAGTCTTAGTAATAGGGTCCCGTTGGTTACCCTTTGGATACGGAACCCTAAAAATGATGAAAAAAAAGATAATAATAGAAGACTAATTAATTATCCCTGAATGGATCCTTTCATTAAAAACTTTTTACAAACCCATAAATCAGCGGTAATAGACGTCAATCAGAATCAGAAAGTGAAGCATTTACATCTGAGAGAAACGCATATTTTAGTGGCAACGACGACTTTACGACCTTGTATTCTATATTTACATCACTGTTGCGTTGCTGTTGCATTGGTTTTTGATACACTTTTACATAAATACATACACTCACGCCTGTCTCCCAGAGGGGTAGGCTGAGACTATAGATTTCAATCTGCTACGATACAGATAAACCTCTTTCGCATCTTCCACATTTATCAATCTAGTCATACAAGCTCTTCTATTCCGGGTACTTTTGACATGGCCCTTCTTCAGTATATCACCAATTTGGTCAACATACGTCCTTCTAGGGCGGCCTGGTCGAGCTGTACCTTCCACTTCATCATCATCAAGTGCCATCTCCATCCCGGAGGTCAGCGACCATTTTTCTAAACGTTTTCCTATCTTCTGTTATGCGAATTAGTTCCTCTGTAGTTTCCACTGCGAGCCAGTCTCTTATATTTCTAGTCCATGTTCTCCTTCTACCGCGACCTCTTTTTCCTTCAACAATCAGTTGTATTAATTTATATTTTTCATGTCTATAAATATGTTCGAAATTCGCCGTTTTGGGTTTTTTGATTGTTGTAACTACTTCTAATTTTTTATTCATCAAATTCAAAACTCTTTCATTCGAAACTCTGTCTGTCCTATTAATTGTAAGTATTCTCTATGCTAAATCCACATTTCAAAGGCTCTAAGTTTATTTATCAAGTTCTGTTTCAAGGTCCAGCTTTCGGATCCGTACATAAGGGCGGGGAGTACATAACATTTCTCAATAACATATAATTATAAAATACAATCAAATATAATTTTTCAATAACAGAGTGCCTGGAGTCAGTGAAATATTTTAATTAACATCTTCCCTTGAAAATGGAGTAAAATCCGAAACCGGTTGGGAGAAAACATAAATAAAGTGAAACTACAAGTACAAGTGTTTTTAATTCAAGATGTTTTAATTCAAGACATAACATTTCACCAATCTCCACCTCAGTTTTAGATTAATTTTCCACTTGCGCACCATAAATTTATTTCGTCACTACTTTCAATCATCCTCTCTACATGTCCAAACCACCGAAACATTCCTTTTTATATTCTAGTCACTACATCTTCTTTCAGACTGCAACGATCTCGTATGTTGATATCTTTCACTCTGTTATTCAATGTTAAACCACACATACTACGTAATGAATGCATTTCCACTGCATTCACTCTACTTTGATCTTTATCTTGCCATACTCAATATTCACTACCATACATAAGTGTAGGAGCCAACACTCCACTATGCACTGCCAATCGTGCCTCTGCAGTCACATTTTGGCTGCCCATAAAGGCGTGTAGGGCTCCACATTCACTTTATTTCCCGCATTCATTCTTCTTTCAATGTCACCGTCACATTTTCCATCGCGCGTAAATGGACAAACTCGTTAATATGTTCTACTTCCTTGTCTCCAATCTTAACCTTGCACTCAGTCACCGCAGCACCATAACCTTTGTTATTCCTACGTTAATTTTGATTCCTACGTTACAATCTCTTGCAGCTCATCCGTCGATGAAGCAAGGAGAACTTGGCCATCGGCGTATAAGAGGCATTTGATAAGTAACTACCCTAATTTCAGTCCACATTCACGCTCTTTTAAATAATTTAAACAACTGTCCATAAATAGATTTAAGGCGATATGTAAAAGTTTTAGCATCCCTGTTACTCCATATGCGAAAAAACCCTCAGTGCGAGAGGGATGGATTCGTGTAAAAGTAGCAAAAAGTCGGTTTTTTACTAATATAAAATGTTCTAAAGTTGCTATCAAAATTTCGTTTAACCAGCGGGCCTATTATGTATCTCTAGTTGCCTTCTGGAATGGGTGTCTATCACCAAAAACATAGATATACTATCGAATTCCGATTGTCTAAGGGCATGTTAGCACTTGAAGTGACGACACAGTTCGTAAATAGTTCAATACCCACTAAAAGCAATTTTGAAAGTTTAGTTTTTATCTATGTTTTTGAAGATAGGCATCCTGTCCAGTTGGCAACTTAAGATACAGAATAGGGGGGCTGGTCCTAGATACTGTTAAAACCCATCTAATAAAATATAATTGCAGTCCATATCTCATTCCAAATTGTCAAACCAGGAGAATTGGTGTCGAAAAAGACCTCATTTCAATAAATATTTGTATCGAGCCGAATTTATCCAATCGCGTTTCTGTTTTAACAGATTCCTAGAAAAAGATTTCAAAAATGGCATACTATTTTATCAAAATAATACATTATTTACTGAAGTAGATATGCATGTTCTAAAAGTGTATTTTTTTTCCGTAGCGCCTTGAATAGCCACGTTAACCTTGCACATAATAAGTATATACTTTTGTCTAAAGAAAATATATTTTAACCCTAGTTTTTTTTTCGTTTTAAAGTGTTCCTTAAAGGAAAGCGTTTACGGGATCGGCTTAATTTTTATTCACAAAATAAGGTATACAATTATGAAAGTAATCTCTACTAAAATCCAAATATTTTTGCTCATAAAATATTTCACTATAAGCTAGGAACCCTCCATTGTTTGTTTCGCTGTGATTATTAGTGTTACCCGTTGAAGACAAATAGGCCAATGAGCCAACCAATAATCGCTTCTATTAAAAGCTAATAAAGTCTTCTTTTCACTGTCGTTTTTGTTTTGAACAGTCACATTGTGTTGTTCTTTATTAATAATTTAAATAAACGTAAAGATACATTTTTTTTAATTTTAACATATTCTCGATATAAGACCTTCATCGTATCAATAAGGCTTATAATCTTCAGTTTTCCGTCTCTGAGCAAAGACCTTGTATGTTAAGTGTTTGACACGAATAATTTATTTATCTACCTCTCGTGTAGTATTACATAATCAAAGAAAAACAATGCAGAATATGATTACCAAAGTGAATTAACAAAAAAGAAAAATTTGTTAGAGTTAGTTCGATAAGACAAAACTCTTGCTTTTTTTGGCATAGTTGTTCCACATACAATCTATTCATTCAAAATTTAAATTCTAAGGTGAAGAACAGCGGTACCTTTTTAGATGAGAAGGGGGTTTGAACGAAAATTGTAAAAATTGCGGAAGCCATTTTGGAATATTTCGACTTTTTATTTTGAACTAACCTTTCGCTCGCGTTTATTAAATCTTTG
This sequence comes from Ypsolopha sequella, assembly GCA_934047225.1. Taxonomy (NCBI): domain Eukaryota; kingdom Metazoa; phylum Arthropoda; class Insecta; order Lepidoptera; family Ypsolophidae; genus Ypsolopha; species Ypsolopha sequella. The sequence goes on from OW204003.1 coordinate 23,052,327, forward strand.
CCCCGTTTCCGGGTTGGCGGTTCTTTTATTGATACCCCTTATAGCCTACATATATGTTGGCCAGGGTCACTCACTACGATGATAATAAAAATAAACCGGCCAAGTGCGAGTCGGACTCCCGCACGAAGGGTTCCATACCATTATCTATAAAAACGCCAAAAAAACATGTCTGTTGTATGGAAGCCCCCTTAAATATTTATTTTATTCTGTTTTTTTAGTATTTGTTGTTATAGCGGCAACAGAAATACATCATCTGTGAAAATTTCAACTATCTAACTATCACGGTTCATGTGATACAGCGTGGTGACAGACGGACAGAGTCTTAGTAATATGGTCCCGTTGGTTACCCTTTGGGTACGGAACCCTAAAAACCGCATCCAAATCTGTTGAGTGGTTCTCGAGTTAAAACGGAACATACAGACAAACAAAAATCTAGTTTGGCCTCAGTAACACAGTTCATTTAAAATTTCGTAAAAATATCAATGTACAGACAGACACTACTCTTTTACTACTTTGTTATTGATTACTCAAAATATCAATGTACAGACACGACTCTTTTACTACTTTGTTATTGATTACTCAAAATATCAATGTACAGACACGACTCTTTTACTACTTTGTTATTGATTACTCAAAATATCAATGTACAGACACGACTCTTTTACTACTTTGTTATTGATTACTCAAAATATCAATGTACAGACACGACTCTTTTACTACTTTGTTATTGATTACTCAAAATATCAATGTACAGACACGACTCTTTTACTACTTTGTTATTGATTACTCAAAATATCAATGTACAGACACGACTCTTTTACTACTTTGTTATTGATTACTCAAAATTCAAAATTCAAAAAGTTTATTTTGCAAAGTAGGTATATATAATACACGTTTCACAAGTCAAATTTTAATCTTATAAAAATATATGTAATAAAATAATAAATGTACATGAACTACTTAGATTAAATGTTTATTTAATTTATGTAGCAATATATATACGATTAAAATTATAGGTAAAATATTATTATACAAGGTGAAATCAAATCAGCCGCCCGAACCCATACCGGAGACCCGGCCAGGGACCAGGAATAAGGTTCAATGATCACCAACCGAGCCCCCATCACGAATCCAGGCGGCCGACCAAATCTCATCCTATATACTACATACTAATAGGTTACATATATAAATACATGCCTACCTCCGCCCATTCCTACTTACTAACAGAAACATAAAAACTTAAATAACATGAAATAAAACTAAAATTAAACCTTACAAATTTACCTATAACTTTGTTATTTGTATATGTCGCTAGCAAATAGTATAATTCCGCTGTTTACAAACGGCGACGTCACTTTCTAGACGCTCGCTATTTTGCTTTTTGACAAATCTACAAATTGCAAAACAGCGAGCGTTTAGAAACTGACGACGCCGTTTGTAAACGGTGAAAGTTTACTAAATTGTCGTACATATTCATGAGTTCATAATTCCTGTAATTCAATTATTTGTTTTTTGTTTGAAAGTTGATTGCAAGGTTTTACATCTATGTATTAAATTTTGTTTTATTTTCAGTTTGATTATAAAAATTAAATCTTCAAAAACAGTTCGTCCTAAATGCCTTCCATTTCCGCGATAAGATTCAAAAATGTTGCTGTTAGCTTAATGTTGTTTCATTCATACACAAAAGAAATGACATAATTTGGATGTGTCATTTCTAAAAAAATATATATATTTCATATGTAAACCTAATATTTGCTTGAGACCATGAACGTAAAAAAAAGTCGGACACCGCTTCGCTAACAGAATATTAAGAGACCCCATGATAAGTCTACTCGCCTGTACGCACGAGCCGGCACACATACATAAACATAAATATTGAGGGACCCCATGGTATGTCTACTCGCCTCTACGCACGAGCCGGTACACATACATAAACATAAATATTGAGGGACCCCATGGTATGTCTACTCGCCTCTACGCACGAGCCGGTACACATACATAAACATAAATATTGAGGGACCCCATGGTATGTCTACTCGCCTCTACGCACGAGCCGGTACACATACATAAACATAAATATTGAGGGACCCCATGGTATGTCTACTCGCCTCTACGCACGAGCCGGTACACATACATAAACATAAATATTGAGGGACCCCATGGTATGTCTACTCGCCTGTACGCACGAGCCGGCACACATACATAAACATAAATATTGAGGGACCCCATGGTATGTCTACTCGCCTGTACGCACGAGCCGGCACACATACATAAACATAAATATTGAGGGACCCCATGGTATGTCTACTCGCCTGTACGCACGAGCCGGCACACATACATAAACATAAATATTGAGGGACCCCATGGTATGTCTACTCGCCTGTACGCACGAGCCGGCACACATACATAAACATAAATATTGAGGGACCCCATGGTATGTCTACTCGCCTCTACGCACGAGCCGGTACACATACATAAACATAAATATTGAGGGACCCCATGGTATGTCTACTCGCCTCTACGCACGAGCCGGTACACATACATAAACATAAATATTGAGGGACCCCATGGTATGTCTACTCGCCTGTACGCACGAGCCGGCACACATACATAAACATAAATATTGAGGGACCCCATGGTATGTCTACTCGCCTCTACGCACGAGCCGGTACACATACATAAACATAAATATTGAGGGACCCCATGGTATGTCTACCCGCCTGTACGCACGAGCCGGCACACATACATAAACATAAATATTGAGGGACCCCATGGTATGTCTACCCGCCTGTACGCACGAGCCGGCACACATACATAAACATAAATATTGAGGGACCCCATGGTATGTCTACCCGCCTGTACGCACGAGCCGGCACACATACATAAACATAAATATTGAGGGACCCCATGGTATGTCTACTCGCCTGTACGCACGAGCCGGCACACATACATAAACATAAATATTGAGGGACCCCATGGTATGTCTACTCGCCTCTACGCACGAGCCGGTACACATACATAAACATAAATATTGAGGGACCCCATGGTATGTCTACTCGCCTCTACGCACGAGCCGGTACACATACATAAACATAAATATTGAGGGACCCCATGGTATGTCTACTCGCCTGTACGCACGAGCCGGCACACATACATAAACATAAATATTGAGGGACCCCATGGTATGTCTACTCGCCTCTACGCACGAGCCGGTACACATACATAAACATAAATATTGAGGGACCCCATGGTATGTCTACCCGCCTGTACGCACGAGCCGGCACACATACATAAACATAAATATTGAGGGACCCCATGGTATGTCTACCCGCCTGTACGCACGAGCCGGCACACATACATAAACATAAATATTGAGGGACCCCATGGTATGTCTACCCGCCTGTACGCACGAGCCGGCACACATACATAAACATAAATATTGAGGGACCCCATGGTATGTCTACTCGCCTGTACGCACGAGCCGGCACACATACATAAACATAAATATTGAGGGACCCCATGGTATGTCTACTCGATTGTACGCACGAGCCGGCACACATACATAAACATAAATATTGAGGGACCCCATGGTATGTCTACCCGCCTGTACGCACGAGCCGGCACACATACATAAACATAAATATTGAGGGACCCCATGGTATGTCTACCCGCCTGTACGCACGAGCCGGCACACATACATAAACATAAATATTGAGGGACCCCATGGTATGTCTACTCGCCTGTACGCACGAGCCGGCACACATACATAAACATAAATATTGAGGGACCCCATGGTATGTCTACCCGCCTGTACGCACGAGCCGGCACACATACATAAACATAAATATTGAGGGACCCCATGGTATGTCTACTCGATTGTACGCACGAGCCGGCACACATACATAAACATAAATATTGAGGGACCCCATGGTATGTCTACTCGATTGTACGCACGAGCCGGCACACATACATAAACATAAATATTGAGGGACCCCATGGTATGTCTACTCGATTGTACGCACGAGCCGGCACACATACATAAACATAAATATTGAGGGACCCCATGGTATGTCTACTCGATTGTACGCACGAGCCGGCACACATAAATAAACATAAATTCATGGTCAAGGGCGGCATTAAGAGCCCGCGGGCCCAAATTTACAATTTTCGATTCACTATATTTCCTACTTATCGCTTGCCTACTAATTAAAAAATAATGATATAGATACTACACACATCATATCTCAAATGAGCACACCTGACCGATACCTGATAGGTAAAATTTCGCTCGATAGTATTAAAAAATTGCATCTAATTTTTACTTTGTTTCGATATTATGATTTTATTATTTCTTCTTGATTTTTAGACTTAGTAAGTAAACATGAGAAACTTTCGATGACTTTCGATTTTTTTTGTCAAAACTTACAATAGAAAAATAGTTTATGAAACTTAAAATATATTTTTGACTCTATAATGCCTATCATATACTTTTATGAAAGTTTTTGGACCACCCGTGTGGGAGGAGTAGGCATTCAAAGACAGGACCAAATCGCAGTTGGAGTATCCATTCGCCTTAACAAAAACCGTTTATTTCTTCGTCACGACGAGGCGTCAAAAGCGACACATAAGTGGCCGTGCGAGTTTGAAACTAAGTTTGACGTGATTAGCACCAGTTTCGCTTGAAGAAAAATTACGTGCTTAATTTTAGGTCCGCGGGCTTAACTTCTTCTGAAGCACGCAAACCTAACAAAAATGTGCCCCTAGAGGATTTGAACCCGTGACCTCCGGATTAGTGAAAAAGAACGACCACATCGTGGTCACCACAGAGGTGGCACTTGAAGAATAAGAAAAAGAATTTATTCGCTGCAATAACAATTAAAAAGTAAAATAGAGTAGATTAGAATATTAACAAACACAACACTCACATACACAATGATCAGTAACACAATAACAATAAAAACAAGAGATGTTGTGTTGAGGCAGCGAAAAAGGTCTGACTCAGGACAATGCGATTTAAAAAAAATCTCAGTGCCCTGGTGTTATGTCAGGCCTGTTATCACACAGAAGGCTTTAAAGAACCGATGCAATACTCTTATTTATTATGTTAATAAATAACATTATACATATAATATACATAAATTACTTACTTACATTACAACATGAATATTAAATTAATATTGTTGTGTATAAAGATCACATACATACATACTATATACATAGAAAAAGAAAAGAAAAAAAGAAGAAACAGCTAACAGCTAATGAAGCATTATGTCTTTTCCCATTTCAGATTCGGTGTGTTCGAGCAAACAAGAATGTACATGGTAAAAGAAGATGGCACCCTCTCGACGGCCGGGAAGCTGTTGTGCGGTCTGTCCGCTGGAGTCATGGAGGCCATCATTGCTGTCACGCCCATGGAGACGGTCAAGGTTAAGTTCATTAACGACACGAGACGCGAGAAGCCGAGGTTCAAGGGATTCTTCCATGGCGTCAGGACTATTGTTAGAGAGGATGGTGAGTGGTTTTACTTGGTATAGCTATGCAAGTGGAGATAATAGGGGTGGCTAAGTGGAGCGGGGGACGTGACTGTTTTAGTGACTAGCAGCTTGTTTGTCACACAGTCCCCGTCGCTCGCCGACTATGTATCGAGCAAGTCAATCAAGTTACACACTCCCCGTCGGTCGCCGACTATGTATCGAGCAAGTCAATCAAGTTACACACTCCCCGTCGCTCGCCGACTATGTATCGAGCAAGTCAATCAAGTTACACACTCCCCGTCGCTCGCCGACTATGTATCGAGCAAGTCAATCAAGTTACACACTCCCCGTCGGTCGCCGACTATGTATCGAGCAAGTCAATCAAGTTACACACTCCCCGTCGCTCGCCGACTATGTATCGAGCAAGTCAATCAAGTTACACACTCCCCGTCGCTCGCCGACTATGTATCGAGCAAGTCAATCAAGTTACACACTCCCCGTCGGTCGCCGACTATGTATCGAGCAAGTCAATCAAGTTACACACTCCCCGTCGCTCGCCGACTATGTATCGAGCAAGTCAATCAAGTTACACACTCCCCGTCGCTCGCCGACTATGTATCGAGCAAGTCAATCAAGTTACACACTCCCCGTCGCTCGCCGACTATGTATCGAGCAAGTCAATCAAGTTACACACTCCCCGTCGGTCGCCGACTATGTATCGAGCAAGTCAATCAAGTTACACACTCCCCGTCGGTCGCCGACTATGTATCGAGCAAGTCAATCAAGTTACACAGTCCCCGTCGCTCGCCGACTATGTATCGAGCAAGTCAATCAAGTTACACACTCCCCGTCGGTCGCCGACTATGTATCGAGCAAGTCAATCAAGTTACACACTCCCCGTCGCTCGCCGACTATGTATCGAGCAAGTCAATCAAGTTACACACTCCCCGTCGGTCGCCGACTATGTATCGAGCAAGTCAATCAAGTTACACACTCCCCGTCGCTCGCCGACTATGTATCGAGCAAGTCAATCAAGTTACACACTCCCCGTCGCTCGCCGACTATGTATCGAGCAAGTCAATCAAGTTACACACTCCCCGTCGCTCGCCGACTATGTATCGAGCAAGTCAATCAAGTTACACACTCCCCGTCGGTCGCCGACTATGTATCGAGCAAGTCAATCAAGTTACACACTCCCCGTCGCTCGCCGACTATGTATCGAGCAAGTCAATCAAGTTACACACTCCCCGTCGCTCGCCGACTATGTATCGAGCAAGTCAATCAAGTTACACACTCCCCGTCGCTCGCCGACTATGTATCGAGCAAGTCAATCAAGTTACACACTCCCCGTCGGTCGCCGACTATGTATCGAGCAAGTCAATCAAGTTACACACTCCCCGTCGCTCGCCGACTATGTATCGAGCAAGTCAATCAAGTTACACACTCCCCGTCGGTCGCCGACTATGTATCGAGCAAGTCAATCAAGTCCAATACATAATCATGTTAGAAGCGCCCCCCCCCCATCTTTATTGGTAAAATATGCTAAAGGCGCTACGGAAAAAGAATTGACACTTTTAGAACTTGCATATCTGCTTCAGTAAATAATGTATTATTTTGATTAAGTATCATATTATTTTAAGAATCTTTTTTATGGATCTGTTAAACAGAAACGCGATTGGAGAAACTCGGCTCGATACAAATATTTATTGAAATGAGGTCTTAGCAACAACAGCATCACACAACCACCTAACCACCATCATCCATCACACAAGAAGTGCAGTGATTAGATAACATCAAAAGTAAACAACACCATCTGTACAGAAAGAAACCTATATTTTATTTATTATTATTTTTCTAGAAAATAGTTACTAAAATTGTTTACACACTTTTACTTTTACTTTTACACCAAAGGGTAACCAACGGAACCCTATTACTAAGACTCCGCTGTCCGTCTGTCACCAGGCTGTATCTCATGAACCGTGATAGTTAGACAGTTGAAATTTTCACAGATGATGTATTTATGTTGCCGCTATGACAACAAATACTAAAAAACGGAATAATATAAATATTTAGGGGGCCTCCCATACAACAGACATTTTTTACCGTTTTTATAGATAATGGTAAGGAACCCTTCGTGCGTGAGTCCGACTCGCATGTGGCCGGTTTTTTTAATATAATACCTAAATTATATTTCAATATTTTTTTGCATTCGACTGATGACGGCCCCATACCGAGGGTCGATATACAAGTGACTTTTTGATCATCGTCCAAATTCATACTGGAGGCTTGGTAAGTGATCAGCATCAGGGATCGATAACAATTTTTGTGAAATTCGTATAATGAAATTTCGACTCCCCATAGTAATTCACTTCCAGTCCTGAGTGAATCACTATGGGGAGTCAAAATTTCATTTTATGAATTTTCCAAAAATGGTTATTGGTTCATGATGCTGATCACTTACCAAGGCTCAAGTATGAATTTGGACGATGTTTACAAATTCACCTTGTATATCGAGTAATAATTTTTTAAATTGTTTTAATACTAATAAATAAATAATCATAGGAAATGAATAAAGCTCAAGTAAATAAAGAATCTGTTTGTGGTCGTCAGGTATCGGCGGCGTGTACAAGGGCGTGACGGCTACCATCATGAAGCAGGGCTCCAACCAGGCGATCAGGTTCTTCGTGATGGAGTCGCTGAGGGACTGGTACAAGGGAGGCGACAGGGACAAGGTCGTGCCCAAGTATATCATCGGGATGTTCGGAGGGATGGCCGGTGAGTTGCTTATATCTGTCGCACCTATAAAATATAAAAATATAAATATAAAATATCTTTATTGACCGTAAAACATCATAAAATACAGTGAGTATCTGACTCATAAAAAAGTGTTAACTGTAAGCTAGGAGTCAGCACATTCCCATAATTTCAGTTTGTTATAATAATAGCCAAAAAGGTACATACAAAACTATGAAACAATTATTAATTATTTTTATTTAACTTAATGTTAGTATGTTAACAAAGAATAAACAATAGTACATTGTTCACCGAGGGAAGAAAGGGGAAGATTACCAACGAGGGTGTAGTTTGAGGCCCGAGGCGAAGCCAAGGGCCTCAATACACACGAGTTGGGAATCGCACTTTCTCCCGAGTGATACATAGTGCTTTATACTACACCTGCGAGGAAATAGTATCATTTTACTTTTAATCAAGATACAATAAAAGAAACCGACTGACTCGCGTGCGATTGTCACTTTTTTTTTTTTTTCATTTTCCCACTAAGTGGAAAGGCAAAGGGATCTTAGCCCATACAGCCATGTTTGACGTTATAGTTTTTTATGTTTATATGCACTATCCTCTTCTGTTGAGGATCATCTGAAAGGTCTGTCCTGTCTAAGTCACTGTCCTGTCGTTTCCGCTATAATGATAGCCTTGTAACGCAAATACAACAGGGTTAGAAAAAACACACGAAAAGGCACAGCCCGCACTTTTGTTCCATTGAACAACACACTACACAGGTTACGGCGATTTTAATTCACAATATCCTATCACTATTGTTGATCAAAACACCCAAAATGCAATATTTTTTCAATAAAACAAAAAAACGACGCCATCACATCTTCGCGCCTTTTTTCCAACCTTTTATTTCCTTCTTATTTTTTATTATGTGCAGGAAAAGCAAGTGGCCAGTATCATTTTTCGAGTTTTATGTACGAGTTCGCAAAATAATACTGGCCACTTGGCCACTTGCTCATTCTTTATGTTATTTAAAAAAAAAAAAAAAAGCACGTTAACAATGGATTTGCATATACTTTTTCTGCCCGCTCAAGCACGTTAACAATGAATTTTCATACACTTTTTCCGCCCGCATATTTGTATGACAGTAATGACGTACTTTCTGCATCGTTTTCAACAAAGAAAGAAGGTACTTTCCGAGCAGGTGTAGTATAAATTAATAACTGTAGTTTTTTTTAATAAAATTATCGACTGCTTTTTCTATAACTATAATAAAATAATAAAAGTGCAGTTAATAATAAAAGAGGCATTACGGTTAACAATTACCTAGATTAGAAAATGAAGGTTTAACATTTGGTCAGTTTTTTTTTGTGGTAGTAGTGTTAGTAATTGCTAAAATTAAACTTATTTATTAATATTAAAAAAGTGAAAAGAAGGTGTATACTGCATTAGAAGTGAGTGTGTGTAATTAAGTGTATTATGTATGAGTGTGATTGTGATATAAGTTGAGTGTATGTGTGTGCGTGGAAGTGTGAGAATACAAATAAAAGTATATATTATTAGTCCTATAGTACCTATTTGTGACTTTTTGTTGAAAGACTTTCGATTTCATACTTGATGGTATGCCCATACCACAGAACTATTAATAGGAGTAGAAAGGCCATGAAAGCCGTGACTTTCACGATATGATCAATACGTCAAGACATAACTCGCGGGCCTCTCATTTCTCAACCGAACGCGTTAGAACAAACATATTGTAAAAATGGTGTATTGTAGCGTGGCAAATTGTTATAACTCTTCAAATAACGCAAATAAGACATCCAAAGGAATTTCATTTCACTCGTAAGTAATTTAAACATGTATTTACTGTGATATTTACAGAATAAACCTCGCGGTGAATAAAATTTCAACCTTAAAATAAAATATTTAGTGTTGTAGCGAGAAGCGTTGAAATTAGAAAATATTTTGTCCATTGCAGGTTATAAAGAGTGTCACACATTGAGTTAGAATATTAACGCCGCAATGTATATTTTTTCAAACATTATCAACACGGACCTAATTGTGTCATAGTGCGGCCGCTGGTTATGGCTCTTTACATACATTGGCACAGTGCCATGACGTGTTTGTTATTTTACATCTAAGCTTCATAGAAATACAGTGTTATTTTGGCTGTATGAAGACGGGTGAATCTATGTGTGTGCCGCGTATGTTTACTAACTAGGTAATACTACGTTATTCCAAAAAGTGGCGACAGAGGTTCTCGTATAAAAGTTGTGTCACGCCATCCCCGTGGTCCATACTTACGATATGCCCATGACATATTGACTCAATTCGCTTAGATTAAATTATGTTAAGTAAGGTGTTTTAATTCTAAAACCATTTCGATATTTAGGTTTAATAAGCCGTATTTTAGAACTTCTGGTCTAAAAAACCTCATGATGATGAATACTTTTACGAAAAAGCTGCAACTTCCATTTGCCTTCGTGTGACGTCACTTGAGAAATGGCTGTTTAGAAATGTGTCCTATGCTATCAAGACAAATTTATAATAATTTGCTTCAGACTGATTTGACAGATGGATGACAGACAAGTAGACAGACAGAGACAGACCACTTTTTTTATAAGCAATCACACATCACAATCAGTATAATGTCTAAAATTCTCAATTACCTATGGGTAATTTATATACCAAAATAATGAAAACTATGTCCTAAAATTGCATAAATTAATAGTAAATAAAGCTATAGGAATTTGACTTTGTATCAGTTTGCTCCATCAACGGTTGGCCTGTATATTTCTTGTAAGAAATCCGCTAAAGGATTTTAGGAAATTGCTGCACCCTGACAGGGTAACTAAATTGCTGCACCCTGACAGGGTAACTAAATTGCTGCACCCTGACAGGGTAACTAAATTGCTGCACCCTGACAGGGTAACTAAATTGCTGCACCCTGACAGGGTAACTAAATTGGAGTTTTCTAGCAAAGTTGCGTTTTTATGCATTACTTTGTAAATGATCTTGTACAACGTAAATAATTTACAAATGAATGCAAGATTTTGAAATGTTTGCTGGCCATGAGTTGCTGATCAATTAGTTATTTCTGCTCACAGATTATGTTTTTCTGCTCACAAAAATACCAATACTATGCTAACCATTTAAATAACACCCATATAATAATATCCCAATTAGTTTCGCCTTATCGGTATTCTAAGTTTATATAGTATATAATTTCTCTAGTGTATTGTTATGTACAATTTGGGTATGTATTCAGACATAATTTATACATTTAGTAACGAGACCCGTTGCATCCACTTTAATAAAGAAATATCAAGATTATCATATAATTTAGAATTATTGTTATTATTATGTAGGTACACTTTTCAGTCACGGGCCCATAGGGACCCGGTCATTTGAAAGGCATTCATGGGGCCGAAGCCAACATTGAAGAGGCCTTTGGTAGCATTTAATCTAAATGTGAGATGGCTGCATCCATGGAGGCCTCTCCCTCAATGTTTCATTGGATACACTAACGGACAGTCCCCCACAGTTGCTAAACTATTGCCAGGAAGGAAGCGACTTGGAGTGGGCTATGAGGATGGGATGCTAAATGGGCCGGATAACAGGGCTATGGAGTGAGATAACGGACATCTGCCTCGAAAATCTCTCACAAATTTAAGTATGGCAGATGGTGACTTGCTGCTTGATAACTATCCAACAGGATAGCCGTTGTGGGCCCCCTATCTAGCCACCATGGGGCGGTCAGGGGGCAACACTATGTAAGCAGCTAAGGTTGTCGAGAGGTGAGTCTGCGGGGCGCAAGATCATTATACAGTCAAGTGCCCCCGGCGTTATGACATTTTACACTTCCAACCTGGAGCATAGGTTCCGCTCTTGCATCTCCACTCTGGCCGGCTGGTTAAGGCAAGCGCAGAGGCAGGGGGTGTGTTGCTGTATGTATGTGTGTGTGTAAGCGCATGTGTGATAGAGTCCCCTGGAGGTAGGGTCCGTGGTGTCGCCACTCACCATCGGCTCGCCACAAGCCGCCCTGCGGTGACTGATTGCACTGGACGTACTGGACATACCAGAGGGCGATGGGGTCGTCACATCCCTACGCCTTTATTATTATTATTATTAATTAACTCAAACACAAATTAATGTTGTTTATTCAGGAGCGGCTTCTGTGTTCGGTAACACTCCAATAGACGTGGTCAAGACCCGCATGCAAGGGCTCGAAGCGGCCAAGTACAAGAACACGTTGGACTGCTTCATTAAGACGTGGAAGTCTGATGGACCCCTTGGGTTCTACAAGGGCACGGTGCCCCGGCTCAGCCGGGTCGTGTTTGACGTCGCCATTACCTTCACCATTTATGACAGTATCATAGACATGATCAACTATGTATTCAAGTAATAGACTGGTTCACTGTTCTCTATAATGTCCATTTTACGAATTCTAGAGGCATTTTCGGTTACATTTTGCCAAATTTCGACCTGCTGGACACGAATTTCGATGTTGGCGCCCAAATATTGACCGTTAGTTCAGGATTCAAGATGGCGGACGTTTAATATTACAGTACTCCCAAGCATATAATGCGCATACAAATCTTCGCCACTGTTCGGCAAAGTTCGTATTTCCTTACAAGTTCTATACAACCAATAAGGTCACGTGGTACGTCCGGTCGCTCGGCTATAGATTTTTATAGACTAATATTAGCTATATATTTTCAATCCTACATCATCATATGTATATTTTCTTCATAATTTGGTGGCCAGGCAAACCGGACCATTTACTTAGAGTTTCTTTTTTAGTTTTTATGGCAGAACTTGCTTTCTTTGTGCCGGTTTCCTGGTCAAAACACTGTGGTAATAATTCATTTAAGTTTATCTTCTGTGCATCATCAGTTTTTTCTAGAAATTTGGGAGTGATATCCGTTATTGTTTGCAAACTCCTTGCCGCACCATTCCTAATTTTCGCAACATATTTCTTAATTGTTGGAGTTTCATAATGAAGACGTGTCCCTTTAGCATCTTTTTTGGATATGTCTAAATCGGTTTTAATACATCTTGGGGAGTACTGTACTATATTATCTCTCCCGGGATTTTTTAAAATCTAAAGACTGTTTATAGAGTTATTTTTGTTGTAAAACGCAGTAGTAATCAGTGCCAGTTTTAGCATTAACGGCGCCCTGGGCGAGAATTCTACGGCGCCCCCTATCTGTTTCCTAAATTATTCATGTGCAAAAAAGAAAAAAAAAACATGGGAAAGATTATTTCAATCTTCAATCATGACCATTTATTTTAACAAAATTTTACCGCGCCATCCCGTGATCCAAACTGACGAGGGGGCGCTGGCGCCCCTTTATGTCTGGCGCCCTGGGCGGTCGCCCAACCGCGCCCTACCCTAACGCCGCCACTGGTAGTAATCGTGTTAGACTGTTTAAACGATAATATAGCCGTTTTTACTACGTAAAATAATATACTGTACGTTTATAAATATAACGAAATACGGTAAATGCCGCAAAAAAAAAAAAAATTGGGCTGGCCAACATCATAATCGAGTTCTATTTATTAAAAAAAGCTCAATTGGCCAAATGTTACCGAAAATGCTGCTAGAACCAGTCTATAAATGTTTGTAGTAGTAACAAAGTGTATTTATGTCTTAGAATAATATTCTAAGATTTACCAATTAACTTGTGGTGGATTATCTGCTGTGTTATGGTAGATTTTAATCCAGAATTGTCACAAGGCTGAGGTTTTTGACTAAACGGTTTTAGGTAATGTTTTTGTACCAAACGTTTGGTAGTCGTTGACTTGTAAGGTACAATATTAATTGTTGTTTTTACTGCTTAGGTTGATTGAATGGTTATTGTTATGAATTGATAGTTAATCGATTCGTGCTTTCGAGTCGTGTACCGAATTCGCTAAAATCGAATTGTTGTTAAACAGTAGTATTTATAATTTTTTTTACAACGAAAAATATATATTTTTGTAGGAACAAGCAGTGTAGTGAGAAAAATATAATGTAATAATTACAAAAGACGTATTATTAAAAATACTTGCCATTAATAATGTCGAGTTAGTTATAATAATATGGCTTTTTTATATTATTTATTCACATGAATTCTATCAGGGTTTTGGATGGTATTTTTTTTATCAAGTCACAAATATAGATTGCAAAAGTTTTTTTTTAGTACATATTTGTATTTTTTTATCTTTTTGTATACATTTTTATACTATACATTCTATAACTTCACGTGTATATCTACATTAGTAGAGCAGGGTTAAAATACAAAAAAGTAGATAAATAACCCTTCACAAACTTTTTGCCAAAGGAAACTATGATTTTTTAGTTTTCAAGCATTTTATGCATTTGAGTTTTAAGTTTATTTTTTAATTTCAAGTGTTAGAGTTTTTAGTTTATTTATTAATTTCAAGTGTTTGAGTTTATTTTTTAATTTCAAGTGGAATGTCTTATTTTAAGTGCTTTCTTCCATAAATGAATGATTACCAATATATTTTTGCAATTTTTGTACTTTCAATATTATTGCACGGACGCCAGCACAAATGGCTACCATTGCGGCATTATAGTCGTTTGCCAATGGGAGCTCGAACTGCTGGCGTCTGTACCACAGATTTCTTGTAGACATTCCAATAATTGTTCTATACTTTTCATGTAACTATTTTCTGTGAATACAATGAAGTACCTCTACCATACAGATTTAAAATGCTATTTTGATTAAGTTTTTTATAATTTTAAGAAGAATGTTGACATGTTTCTACTAATTTATGACTATATTTTGTTCAATAAAATTGTCGAACAATACTGGATTTTCTTTTTAACCACAAACGGAATTTTCCTGATGGACCGACCTGTTGGTCAGTTAGCTGCTCTATGGGTCAGTACGAAAAAAAACATATAAGAAAGTTTCATTTGTAATGTAAAATATATGTTTAACAAGTGTATATATACTTATAAAATCAAAATCATTTATTTATAACATATTTAACAGTTTTTGTTGCCGAATTTTCCTTTTAAGTTTTCACCTGTAGTAGGTGAAATTCGCTCTTTCATCCATAGTTACGACAGAATTATAAATTAATATTTAAACAAAGCAAGACATTAAAATGTACCATCGAAGAAAAGCCCGACATCCCACTCATCGCCCGCACTGCAATAGTAATAAGAGCGTTAAGTAGGTCAGCGGCAATCTCCACGATGGCACGATAAATAATGAAACAAATTCTAAATGCATTCATTTAGTTTTAGTGCTGTCAATACTTACATTTTTCCAAACTAATTTAGCTTCTAAACTATTTTGCTATGAAAAAAAAAATAGTTTTGACAGCACTTAAGGTTATACGTCAATCGCTTAGCACAAAGTGCATAACATAACCTTGTTTTTCTTGTTTAGAAGGTAAAAATTTAAAAACCTTTTGGTGTGTGGCATTTGACGCCAATAGTTCAGTATTAGTAAGATTAATAAAGCATGAGTTTGAAGTTTAACGAAAAATTAATCATGATGATTATTTTGTATAATGCAGCATGGAACACCAAAGTAATGTAAGAGACGAGTAAAGGAAGCTAGTCCCCACCACCCAGGGAATCCTACTGTGGGGACTAGAGAACGCCAATCTTTGTTTTTTTCCTGTTAATAAATAAATTTGAATTTGAATTTGAATCTTGTCCAAACAAAGTTAAAACAGCATTTTATGTTGGTTTTGAAAAGATCATGACTAATCGTGTATACAATTTACAAACTCTTTCTTTATAAAGTTCACTAATACTGAACTATTGGCGTCAATCGACACAGACCAAAATGCTTTGGAATTTTTAATTTTTTAACAAGAAAAACAACTTGTCTTGATAACAAAAGGTCGCAGGTTCGAATCCTGGCCCGGGGAATTTTTTCATATTCTCGTCTTTAGGTTTGTTTCTGATTGATCTTTGCTAGTTTGTATTGCACTCTAATAATATTTAGAGTATTCATAGCGATGGATTTCGAAAAATAAACATAATCTAAGAAAAACAACGTTAAGTTATGCAGTTAACCTTGAACTAAAATTAATGCTTTCAGAATCTGCTTCATTGTACAAACAAACGGACTGCTTCACTTGCTGTGCGTTATTATAAAAATATGTTAAATATTGGTACGTATTTTGTACAGGTAATGTGACACAAACTATCAGGAGCTTCGTTAGGCTGGCTATACAGTACTTCGTTAGGCTGGCTATACAGTACTTCCCAGAGATATACTAAGCTGTGAAGCGAGGGTTGTGTATGATATCAACCAATGGGATCGTTTAATTTTTAGGGTTCCGTACCCAAAGGGTAACCCACGGAACCCTATTACTAAGACTCCGCTGTCCGTCTGTATCTCATGAACAGATGATGTATATCTGTTGCCGCTACAGCAACACATACTAAAAAATATTAACTATTTAAGGGGCTCCACACTGCTAAACATCAGTTTTGCATTGGATTCAGTTCCGTCAATGTAGATGGTAAACATTTGAAAAAAATATGGCGTGTTTTTTGACTCAAGACTATTATTAATCACACTTTATAAATAAACATATTTTCAATCTTCTTTTAATTATAATAGTTTTGAAAAAGCATGAATTTCACGAAAAAAGCGATTCAGTTTCCATATTTCAAAACCGATTGAAATGAAACTAACACACGCAATTATAGTTAATGTCCTAATGTCGCCGCGATTTCAAAATAACTGAAGATTTGCGTGCGCGGCATCTGATTAGAGCAGGATAGACAGTTTAAAAGCAAAAGCGTTAGAGCGGGACTGAATTTTAGCGTTGTGGAGCCCCTTAAGGGGGGTCTCATACAACAGACATGTTTTTTTGCCGTTTTTATAGATAATGGTATGGAACCGGAACCCTTCGTGCGCGAGTCCGACTCGCACTTGGCCGATTTTTATAGCTTAGCTCTGGTGGAAAATGGGTCAAGGAAGCCATGATTTTTTACATACTCGTTAGACAATTTACTACGTAATAGTTAAGCGGAGGGTAGCGAAGCGCATTTTACATACTCGTTAGACAATTTACTACGTAATAGTTAAGCGGAGGGTAGCGAAGCGCATTTTACATACTCGTTAGACAATTTACTACGTAATAGTTAAGCGGAGGGTAGCGAAGCGCATTTTACATACTCGTTAGACAATTTACTACGTAATAGTTAAGCGGAGGGTAGCGAAGCGCATTTTACATACTCGTTAGACAATTTACTACGTAATAGTTAAGCGGAGGGTAGCGAAGCGCATTTTACATACTCGTTAGACAATTTACTACGTAATAGTTAAGCGGAGGGTAGCGAAGCGCATTTTACATACTCGTTAGACAATTTACTACGTAATAGTTAAGCGGAGGGTAGCGAAGCGCATTTTACATACTCGTTAGACAATTTACTACGTAATAGTTAAGCGGAGGGTAGCGAAGCGCATTTTACATACTCGTTAGACAATTTACTACGTAATAGTTAAGCGGAGGGTAGCGAAGCGCATTTTACATACTCGTTAGACAATTTACTACGTAATAGTTAAGCGGAGGGTAGCGAAGCGCATTTTACATACTCGTTAGACAATTTACTACGTAATAGTTAAGCGGAGGGTAGCGAAGCGCATTTTACATACTCGTTAGACAATTTACTACGTAATAGTTAAGCGAAGCGCATTTTACTCGCTCCACTTTAGCTTTGGTGGAAATAGACACATAGTTTCGTAGCTTAGCTCTACGCTACCTCGCACATCTCTGGTGGAAAGCCAGCCTAATGCTCGCCTAATGTCTTTCTTTACGAGCATGAAGTTAGTCAGGCAGACACTGCGCATGCGCAGGTGATGGCTAACTTCACACCGCATTTATTCGACAAGTACCTTTGTACGGTGGCTACCAAAGTATGAGTACACATTTTATTTGGAATAATACAAAATCACATTTTGCAATAATTTCCCACAGCCTTTTAATTATTGGGACACATTTAAAACTTAAAATTAATGGAAATAACAATTTAAAAAAAAGTGTAAAGCTTTACAAAAAAAAATACAATTATAAATAAATATTACGCTTTTCAAAAATAATAGTTTACGCTACAAAATTAATGTTTCGCACTAAAACGTTTTCTGGGTTGTCATAAAAAATAATAATCACGAATTTAGCTCTTTTCTGTGCTAGTTTTATATAAAGAGCTTATAGTGGAAATCATTATTTTTATAGTTTATTTATACATATCCCTTGTTTATTTTGTAAAATGTTCAAATATAATGCTAAAAAGGGTAATTCTTGAGATTTTTGAACGGCGTTGCGGGCACGCAGCGATGGTTTATATTGAAACTGTCAATTGTAACCATTTCGTCCTCGGTTAGAGAGAAATCAAATAAATTCAAGTTCTCTTCAATACGGGACTTGGTAAACGATTTTGGTATGACGGCAATGTTTCTTTGAATCTGAAATAAGAAAAAGGCACTGATTTAAAGCGGTACTTGTATACGATAGCTTTGGTAACAAAAAAATTACAAAATGCATATCTATTAACAAGTTCGGCAGTTAAAACTTAGCAGTAAAGTAAACAAAAATGAGTCGTAAAAAATAATAAAATGCATCATTTAATAAATACTGAGCAGTGAAATAACTAAATGGGCAGTTACGAGTGGGCCGTTGACAAATCAGAATTAGTCGGTAAGAAATCTCATTCTAAGCAGTTCTATAAACAATGAGGTGGTAAAATGTATTCCCCGTATATTCAGTATTTTTTTATCCCTCATAGAGGGGGGGACCACATGCCTTCAAGAGCGCATATCTCTCCGAATATTCACATAAATAAAGTAAAAGTTCCTTTTTTGACACAAATTCACTTCTGCAACGGCTCCGGCGCTTCAGGATGTGCACATGTCATTTCCAGAATGAAAGATGACATGATATAATACAATATAGCAATAATCTAATAAACCCAAAGGCTCCTTTGCCTGCTCCGTAATAGCAATTATAATTCAATTATTAAATAAAGCAATTACTTAATTCCAGTAAGTATATTATTATAATAATAATAATAATTTCCTTCGTATATGTATAAGTATTTCTTCACATCCGCCATGCACGCGGATATACTAAATCAATATGGCGTGTTATATAAAACCACGACATTTCCAAAAATGTACTTACGAGGTATCTCAAAGCAATCTGCGCTTTACTCCTGCCATATTTCTCGGCCATGGCGGCAAGTCTGGGATCAGTTTTGATGGTGTCCAGACCAGTGAACTCTGGCCTCGCCTCCGATAGTAGACCGAGGGGCGTGTAGGCCACAGGCAGTATGGAGTTGGTGATGCAGAACTGCACTAGCTCTTGTTGGGTCAGCGTTGGGCTGATCTGAAGAATGGATACCATAATGTCATTATAAATGTTGCAGCATTTAAACTGTATTCTGTATCTCTGATTGGCAACTGGACCGGATGCCTATCATTAAAAACAGATAAAAACTGAATTTTCAAAATTGCTTTTAGTGGGTATTGAACTATTTACGAACTGTGTCGTCACTTAAAGTGCGAACATATCCTTAGACAATCGGATTTCAATATAGTAATATGATAGGCACCCAGTCCAGTTGGCAACTAAAGATACATAATAGGCCCGCAGGTGTCTTTTTCGTTCACCGTTTATAATTATTTCTTAAGATTTGTTGAAAACCTGAAGAATCTATTTTTAAGGCTACGGCACACAGAAAGCGGGGCTGGAGCAGGTCGCAATAATAGCGTGCGCATTGGCGGGCGAATTACTATGGAAGTATAATATGAGAGACGCTACACAGAAAGCGCGGCGTAAAACCAGGGTCACAGCTTCAGGCTTCTGGCGGCGCTTCTTGCTGCGCTTCCAGGCGGTTTTTGCGACGGGATTTGCCCTGCCACGTCACCGGTCGGCGCCTTCCACCGCATCGGATGTATAGCGCGCTCGCTCGCTAAAAGCGCTCGATACTAGGTTCGTCCTGTGCGCTTGATCACCGCCGCCCGCCTCCCCGCACACCGCCGTCCCGAGAGCGCAAGTCACTCGAAGCCGGACAAGACGCGCGAGCGGCGACCCATGGCCGGCTCTATACAACTTCATACATTTGTTCTATCTATATTGGCGCGCCTCTCAAAGCCTGTAGCTGTGGCCGAGGGGTAACGCTCCGCTTCTGAACCGCTTTTTATGTGTCGAAGCTTTTAGGCTCGGACTACATGCATCTGTACGGTTCCGGTTGAAAGGGACAGACATATGCAAGAAAGTGTAACAGACTGTGGTCTACCTTACTCGTATTGGGTTTGTCCCTTTCATCAGAACCGAAACGGATGAATGAAGTCCGAACTTTAACTTTTATGTCTATACCAAAAAATATAATATACCTATATACAGATAAAATGCCCTCATCTAAAACTCAACATTCACTAAATTACATTCAACATATTTTGGATTCAAAACAAATTTACTTTTTCATCATCATAACACTACACATCAGACACAACATAAACCTTACACACTTATGTACAGTCCTTCTCTTATTGTGTACTTACCCTTATTACTTTCTGCTCTGAACACTACCCTAAGAGCTGGGGGTAACTGAAAACCAGCGCTGCACACTGTATGACAGCGTCAGCAAATGCTGAGTTATTCCCATTTGTCCAAATAAATGCTTTGTTTAAATGTTTATATTTTGTGTACGAACTGTTTGTGTTTTTAACTTTTTAAATTTTAATATTTGATTGTACTCATTTTTATTTTTTGTGTGTATTTGGCAATAAATGTTTCTTATTCTTATTGTTAAACTGAAAAAACTCAACAAAATGGAATATAAAAATGAAAAGACTCACCTCAATTTGATTAACAACAGGCTTCACTTGACAGTTATGGAGCAACCGATCTAACTGGTCGACATTAAAGTTGGAGACACCAATAGACCTCGCCAGACCGAGGGAGAGGGCTTGTTCCATACCGCGCCACGTCTCCATGTAGTCTATGTTCGCTTCTTCGCCTTTATCCTAGAAAACATTATCACATTCAACCACTAAACGGATTTGGATGCAGCTGTATTTATTATCATTGTAGTGAGTTGTGACTAGGGTTGCCAGATGTCGGGTTTTGGACCGGACAGTACGGTTTTTTGAACGGCTGTCCGGTCTAGAAAATTTTGGAAAACCGGACAACAGAATGTTCATTTTTTTGAAAATACGTGATATATAACCTCACTCACGAGATGGTACAATATGTGTGCACTGTTCCTGTTTCCAAGCCTTCGTAGAAAGAGTTTTTAGCGTAATGGGTAATGTATGGACTGACGAAAGAAATTGTGAATACAGTAAAAAGCGAATTATGTGTTTTCAGTTGCACTGAAATTAAAGAAACAATTTCAGGCAATAAAAGTTTATTGAAAGCAGTAATATCTAGTGCCAAATATGTAAAATTGTGTTCACAGTCAGTAATTTTCGCTAATTTTCTCAGTTTGATGTGGCCAAAACCTTTCGACAAATTGTACCAAAAAAAAATCATACCCTTTGATAAAAAATGTTCGGTTTTTTTATCTGGACCATCTGGCAACCCTAGTTGTGACCCTGGTCAACAATAGGCTATTTAAGGGGTGTTGATAAAATAACCGCCAAGCTTAAAATTGTCGAAGACGCTTCCACGCGAGCGAAGCCGCGGGCTAAAGCTCGTCAAACATAAACATAAAAAACATGTCATCGCGATGTATGTCCTCGAGGGGTTTACCAGAGCCGTTTCCGAGTTTGGACTGTCACTGGAACAGTCAAAACTCGTACCGACTCTCCGCTTTTCATTAATGATTATTACATTGAGTGAGGCTAGTCCGCTGCATTAAACCTTCGATAAAATATTTGGGAAATATGTGTGGTATTTCTAATGAGAAGTGTATTAGTGTATACGTTGCCGCTAGCGGTGCTTTAAGCTAGTAGGTCGGATGCGATGCCGCGAGAGGTCACGTGGCTATCGCGTGAAAAAACTGAATAATGTTCGCTGGAATGGTCGCTAAAAATATTATTTGGAAATCATACTTTGCTGGGGGAAGGATAACTTAGCGGCATCCAATGAATAAAAGATTTTCTTTGGTACAGTTGATCATTAGAACCTAAAGATTAATTTAGGATAAAGTGCGCTTTTCCACCCAGATTTCTATTGATAAACAGTGCCTTTCCGAGCTTGTGAGGTGAAAAATCTATTATTAGCCTTTACTTATTTTTGTAACAACCACGTAACATTGCAGTAGCAACCGTTCAACAAACAATTTCTCTCTTCATCTATTGTATAATATTGCAGGTAGCTATCATTATGTATTTGTTTCTGCTTTTGTGGGCATAATCTCATGCACGAATATGAGTATTATTCACGAATTGTAGTATAAGGACAAACTCATGTGAGTTTATTCATACTATTCATCATGTAATAAAATAGTGTAAAATCATGAATAAATAATAAAAAAAAAACTGACTATAATATATGGTGACATTAATTTATAGAGCCAAATTCATACTGAAGACTCGGTAAGTAGTCGGTATCAAGGATGACCTTTTTTGGGAAATTCGAAAATAACTTCGTTATTTTAAAAAACCCTGTTCCCTACATACGCAAGCCATGCGCCAAGTCAATTACTATGGTAGGTAGGTCAACATATTATTTTGTGAAATTAACAAAAATTGTTATCGATCCGTGATACTGATCATTTACCAAGCATCCAGTATGAATTTGGCTGCATACATACACACCTTATAAAATACCTCTTTCACGCGTGCATCGTTTTAAACAACCCTACCGAGTAAACAGTGATTTATGACCTTGAGACCGTCACAGTAAAAGAAGCTCTAGCGCGTAGTAATTCCATACATTTTCGCTTGCACACAATTATAAAAAGTTGCCGAAGGGCGGGTGCGAGCTAGTTTGTATTTTATTGCTGCTTAGCGAGAGTAGCTATTTATTTCAATTTATTTATTTATTTAATGTTTTTACAAGGTGATTCTTCTGTATATAGTATTTTATTCTGTGGTACCGCTGCAACATTTCCTTTTTTATTGGAAGTGTATATGCTGCTGCTATTGCCGGTACCGCATTCAATCTTACTAAAGTACCGCTAACGGCAATGTCACTTCCTTTCTGATGAAGGGTATTTCTAAACATCTGTTTGAAGAAAGTGTGTGGATGACATACTTACACTATTTTTCCATTTGTGGAACAAAATAGATGACTTACATTGACTGAGAATGGCCAGTGAACAAGGTAGAGGTCTACATAATCTAGCTGGAGTCTGTCAAGAGACTTCTTCAATGTTGGCACCACATCCGCTTCAGCATGAAAGTCATTCCATAACTGTAAAGAAAAATTATTGTTTATTTTATTTTAAATGTCATCTCGTCTCTCATCACATCACATTATTGTATAAATTAATTACTGATTTTTCTACTTAAAATATTATTTTGGATTCCTATCTTTGTATGATATAAGTATTAAGTACAGTACCCTCTCGCTAATCCGCCACCAAAAAATCCGGACTACCGGCGGTTTACCGAAAACGGTGGATTACAATGTACAGGAACATCAAATTGAGGAAAACAACAAAAAAACATAGTAATTTTGTATTTGTACTTATGAAGGTTAATACATAAGTGTGTACATTTGTATTAAAATTTAAAAACACACATTAACTGATTCCTCAGGTTTTGAAAAATACTGCTCTAATTTGGCTTGTTTTTTACCAGAATAAATCTTCGTAATAACATGATTACAGAGAGACATCGACTTGCAAAAAATGGGCGGATTATAGTAGTTGTCGGATTATCAAGCGGCGGACTAGCGAGAGAGTACTGTACTTAATGGGTTTTTTATTCGCAAATATCTTACAAAGATTGCAGGGCCCACACTGGAATAGAGTAGCACGAGCGAGGCCATTTTGCTGCAAACTTGC
Source organism: Ypsolopha sequella (assembly GCA_934047225.1). Lineage (NCBI taxonomy): Eukaryota > Metazoa > Arthropoda > Insecta > Lepidoptera > Ypsolophidae > Ypsolopha > Ypsolopha sequella. Next base: position 23,076,474 of record OW204003.1, read on the forward strand.
TTTTTCTTGTTGAGATGTTAAAATGTGAAAAAGGTTTTGGTCTGTGGTCTTTAATTTTGTTTTGACCAAAGACTATGAATAGTTGACGGTGAATGTTGTTGCTTCTTGATGAAACGACATCTTGCAATATTAAATAAAACTTCTTGGTACTCGGTTCCACAAATATAATAATGTTTTAAGTTGCTACCGGTTTCGTCGTTTTACGACATCATCAGGCACTGTATTTGAGGTGTTAATATAATAATGCTTCAGTAGTTACTTAGCTGCGACTCCGTCCACCTGTTTTTTTTACGTTCATAGTCTTTCAATATTAAATAAAACTTCTTGGTACTCGGTTCCACAAATATAATAATGTTTAATTACCTTTTAAGTTGCTACCGGTTTCGTCGTTTTACGACATCATCAGGCACTGTATTTGAGGTGTTAATATAATAATACAGTGCCTGATGATGTCGTAAAACGACGAAACCGGTAGCAACTTAAAAGGTAATTAAACATTATTATATTTGTGGAACCGAGTACCAAGAAGTTTTATTTAATATTGAAAGACTATGAACGTAAAAAAAACAGGTGGACGGAAGTCGCAGCTAAGTAACTACTGAAGCATAGCAATGGCAGCGGTTTGTAAGTGTGTGAGCGAACTTTCTATGGAAATTGGCTTACTGTGATGTGAATGTGTGCATGCCTGGGCTCGTGCGTACAAGCAAGATGGCTTCAGTTGTTTGTTAGAGAAAGAGAAACTCTGTCTGTATATTTGAATGTCCGTGCCAAAGACTTTGTATGATTGTATGCAAGTTTATATATTTGGTTTTGACAAAATCAATAAACCTAACTTATAAGTAAGTACTAAACTATTGGCGTGAATTGCAACAGACCAACCAAAATCTTATCCACTTAGAACTTCTAAACAAAAAAAAACAAAAATCAAGTTGTGCACTTTGTACGGAGCCATAATTAAGCATAAGGAGCAATATTCTACCTTAGTTGTAACAAATAAATCTTCTCTCTTGACAATTCCTTGCTTTATTTTGTTAGCGATTCCCTTACCGACATCTACTTCATTCTTGTAACTCGATGCAGTGTCAATGTGTCTGTATCCAGCATCAATGCCGGTTTCCACTGCTTGTTGGAATTGGCCAGGCTCTGATTTACGCTAGAAAGTAGCAAAAGTTTTAGGCAGGTGAAAATATACTTAACCGATAGTCGGCCCGATACTGTTATGAAGGTTAATTCAATGTGGGTGGCTATTACGAAAAACTTCTTCTTCTTCCAGGGTCTGTTCAGAGAGACTGATTTTTAAGGTCATCTGAATGTTAACTTACAGCGTAAGTTCCAAGTCCAACAACCGGCATTTGAAGTCCATTGGAGAGTTTTACTTTGGGTGCTGAAACCATTTTGAACCAATTTTACTATTAACTTAAATCGATACAGCATACCAATTAATATTTCTGTTGTGTGGTTATCCTTGACCCTTTGAACTTGAGAAATAAGTGTAATTGAAATAAAATGCAATGATAAGAAAAAACAGGTTTTAGGTTATGCAATTGTTTATGTTAATATGTTCACCGCAAAATAACTTTTATTGCAAGGGTACAAGAGTTTAAACAAATAAAACGAGGTTGAAAAAAATCGTTGTTTGTGATAGAAGCAGTGATGTGATTTAATGCCATTCGATTCGATTCGATTAATAGCTGAAATTTACCGTTTAAGTACTACCCTACTACCACCATCTTTTATATAAATTTTGTTTGACAGCTAGCTAGCACAAGCACAGCCAGTGTTGCCACCTTAGCCCTTTTCGGGCTAGATCTAGCACTTTTTACTGTAGTTGAACTCGTTTTTTGATGATTTAGCCCGAAAAGAGCAATCTAGCCCTTTTCGTTATGTGTATATTTATAGTTCTGTGAACCTAATTAAAACTAAAACCAGAAACAAAATGGGGCTAAAAACAATGATATCCATACTACGTATACGATGGGGTTTACAACGACTGAGAGAGTCTTGCTGTCCACACAAGGTGTCAACTGAAATAATAAAAAAACTGTAGGATTCATTTGAAATTTTCGTTCAAATCCGCAAAAAACGCAGATGTCAATCAGCCATCAACTTTTTCTGCTTCAGCAGGTACGATTTTTAACAAATTCAATAACTTAGTTTTAATTACTCTGTTGCATTTTCTGAAATTACTTACTACATTTCAAATAAACAATTTTTAGCACTTTTGATGGCAAAATTTGCTAAATCTAGCTCTTTCTAGCTTGTCCAACTGCTCTTTTTCAAAAACCAAGGTGGCAACACTGAGCACAGCGCATGGTTATATTGTCTTTGGCACAGCGTTGTTTACTGGTTTCGGCTATGTGTTAAAATGTACTGAAATTTTGTCATTTCTAATGATTATAGACGATTTACACGATTTTTAAGTGCATAAGTAAATAAACAATCCAAAAATGGCTATTAGAACTTACGGCGATAAGCCGATAAGCTTCCAAATCGAGGAGGGAGGAGAGTTCTACTGTGTCGGATCGGAGGTAATATTTTGAGATTTTGCCTATGAAACGAGTCTAAAAGTTCGTTTAACTTGTACTTACATAATTGAAAACTAATCTATAAACGCTAATTTAGACCCACCATCCCACTTTATAAATCGTTGCCCCCTTAACGACACTGACCAAAATTTCCGAGTGATACAAAACTTACGAAAACAATTTTTCTAGGTCGGTAACTACTTGCGATTATTTCGTGGGTCTCTTTACAAGAAGTACCCTGGCATGGTCAGGAGGACCCTCACCAATGAAGAGAGAAAACGTCTCGTCGATAACGGTCTCGGAAACCATGTATTATCAAGTTCTGTGTCATTGCTCAAGGCATCGGAGGTTGAAGATATTATAGAAGGGAATGACGATAAGTAAGTACTTATTTTAAGTCTCCTGCTGGCCATGGTAGCTATTAGTGGCACTCGATACTTATTTAGATTAAAAAATGCATTTTTAGCTGAATTGTGACTCGCCATACCCTCTAGTGACATTGTGGTGATGTTCTTGTTCATGCCCCCTCCCCTCTCCCTCTATGTCACGTGACTTTTATCATGAAAAATATAAAAGGCAATTAAATGAATCGACAAACTATATTTTTTATGTTTTTGTACACAATTAATAATTAGGCATTATTCTTAGTCATGTAAAAGAGTAACAACAAGGAGTCAAAACTTTGTTTACCTAGAGATTCATAAGAATAGTCATATTTCACAATTTATGATACAATTTCCATAGCCTAATTTTTAAAAAAATTTCTTTTCAGAGAATAAAAACTTCGAAAATATGGCTTAATAAACCTAAATCACGAAATAGTTTTTGAATTAAGACACCTTAACATAATTTAGTCTATGCCAATTACACAATGCTAATAAGTTGAGAACCAACAAAGAATTAGGGATGCGTAGATACACCTTTTTGCCGATACAATACCGATACTGATACTCTTAATAAAAATATCAGCGATTCTGATACCGATACGCTTAGTAAAATTAAATGAAGGTAAAATAAAAACACAAGTTGGGTTTAATATATTTTTTAAATTAATATAGAAATGACAGACTTACAATGACATAATTAGTTATTAAGGGGATCATCCCTGCGCTTCTCAGCGAAATAGACAAAACAACACGTGTGTTTACATTACTTGCTTGAAGTAGTTGCTGAAAGCGTGAAATGTTAAAAGTATCACTGCATTGGCAATAAAAATATTGCCGATATCAGCAAACCCAAGGTATTGCCGATATATCATTATCGGTATCGGATGCATCTTTACAAAGAATCAACATTTTAATATGAACACATGTTATGAACTTGATGTTCATTTTAAAATCCAGAATCAAATTGTTATCCTTAACAAAGAGCTTCACGATAGCTGAACAGCACAAAACAATATTCACAGTTCCAAAAGTCATAATTCCTAAATAACAAGCATTAAACAAACCCATTATCCTTACAAAATCCTTTATTTTTTCAGATACAAGGCGGTGTCTGTCAGCCAGGAGCTAGCGACTCCTCGGGAAAGTAAGAGCAAGAAGCCGCACAACCCGTCATGGATGCCCGTGATGCCTAACTCCTCACACCTGGACGCCGTGCCGCAAGCCACTCCCATCAGCAGATCCAGGGTGCACAATAAGAAGGTAGCCAGTAAAAATCATTCAAGGCTTTTTTTCAAGAAAAAAAAATATATTGTCACAACATGATTATGCAAGTCACATACTCGGTACACCCGCATGTCAACGACGATTATTACGTCCCAACGTGATGGGTGGTGAGTAGAGAAAGCAACCTGGTATGTTTCTCAACCCGGTCGGGCCCGGTAGCATTCATCGCCAACCCAGTCAGGTCCACCGGGCCCGGCCGTGTTCATGTGTTAGCGATGAAACCCTTAAAGTATTTAATGAAAATTTGCCAATATATGAATGGAAAAAGACAATGATTCAAGGTTACGAATTAATATTTATTTCAAACTAGCAAATCAAATATAATCACAATAATCAGTCTCACTCAAAGTCTAAATCACTGGTTTAATACAGAATTGATTACTTTTACTTATGGTATTTTATGGACGGAATAGTAACATTAGTATTAGTAATTATTAATTGTTATAAGATTAAGCAAGCAGGTTTTTCTCTTAACTTCTTATAGTGTCTATTTGAAAACATAGTATTAGAATTTAGAATAAAAAACTAATAACGCAGCTTAATGTACTAAACTTGTCTTATCAACTTACATTAGATAACTACTAACTTTGGTATCTTTGGTATAAACAAAACAAATTCTTATTTGCTAAAAGCGAAATATTGTGTTTTTTCTTAAACTTTAGCTATTAGACTAGTAAGTGTTACTATTACTAATTGAGCAAACAGCAAAATGTTATAACTACTGTAAGCTCTAACTGTAAACAACCAAACTTGTATAGTTTTAACTAACAAAATGCAATGTAAATTTGGTTACGTTATACGTAGTAGGCTTAGTAATAATATAATTAATTGTTAATAATGAATGGCAAAAACTATAATAATTTTGAAAAAAACATACATCAATCAAATAAAATAAAATCGCTGATTCTCGTGGAATGACAAAAACTAATAATTTTGAAAAAGACACATCAATCAAATAGAAAATATAACCTAAAAGGAATATACAAACTAAGGAGTTTGTATCAATTAATAAAGTAATAATATAATAAAGTAGGCTTAATAATAACAAAAATAATAATAGCGGTTGCCGTGCCAATTTTCTACGAGTTGGCGCTCCCGCCTCCCTCCCGCGCCGTGGTTTTCATACCTACCGGGTCCGGTGACCGGGCTCGGTAAGAATAGCCGGGCCCAGTGGGTGTCTAAAAGGGCACCGGGCAATCTCTAGTGGTGAGCCCTGTCTCCATACTTCAGGCACAAATAGAAGTTTTCAAGTTTTAGTTTATAATATTTGAGTGCGGTTGCATGTGCCCGGATCGTAGGTTTCTCGTAGTGGCTGTCTAATTAGCTAAGTATACTTATGCCTGTTTTCACTAACCTTTGGAGACACCTAAATCAGATGCCTAAATATTGAGGAAATAATAGAGCCTAAATACGTTTTACCAAACCTTAGGTCATGAGTATGGGAACTCTTTGCTAAGTAATGGTAATATTAAGTTGAATTGCAACCCTGTGCTCAATCAGGCTTGACAACATGGCGCATCTTTGCTCCCATATAATAAATCTCTTTTACAGAATAAAGAACCAGAAAAGAAAGATGAAGAAACAGAATTTGATATGTTTGGAAAATCAGTAACAGTTCAGTTAAAGAAAATGCCTTTGACGGAAGCACTGAGCCTGCAGAAAAAACTTCGAGATGCTGTCACAAGATACAAATCATACGCAGCCAGTAGTTTCCTTGCCTGTGAAAGTAAAGTTGAAGATCAGGATGCCTTTTTAAGGAACTCAGGAAAGATTCAGGAAATAGAAACGCGTGAAGGGAATGAATTGGAATGGAAGACTGAACCAGAGTTAGAATCTGAATTAAAGTTAGAATTTGAAGTCTCTGATGAAGATTTATAATGATTTCGGTGTTAATTTAAGTTATTTTGTAAATATGTATTTTGAAATAATTTTTATCTCTATTCTATATTTTTTTTATCTGTATTTTATATTTTTAAGTAAGTAGGTACTTCAATTTGTATATCATTGAATTGAATTACGATAAGTTTACCTAATGGATTTGTGTTTAAATACTTATATTATACTATTTTTTTTTAATTTAAAAGGCCTCTTTATTTTGCATGCACATATCATACATAATTCAATAACAAATGAAGAGTGCCTAGTTTTTGTACGGCACGATTCCAACGAAAATTTCTACTGTTAAAACATACAACACAACCCGCCCCACTTGATTCTCACCACACCGCACCGTGCCGCCCAACGCTCCACTCATACAGTAGGCGAATGGTTTGTCTGTCTGTACTAATCTATAGTCTGATCGCGTCATTTAGAATCAATTAAATCATTGAAATCACTCCTAATTTGTAGTGTTCCGTCCACTTTCCAGGTGCGGACATTCCCGCTCTGCTTCGACGACACGGACATGACGGCGATGCTGGAGAACTCGTCGCAGAAGCAGATCCTTGTCCCGATCCGGCTCGACATGGAGATCGAGGGACAGAAGCTCCGGGACACGTTCACGTGGAATAAGAACGGTTAGTACTCTGAACCTGAGGAGCAACCGCAGGGTTAGCCTGACATGTGACTCGGTGTGCAGCGACATCTAGTGGTTCACTTAGGAACTAATTAACGCATTGTATACGTCAGGGGTGGCCAAGAGGTCGACCGCGGTCTACAGGTCGACCGCGAAGGAGATTTAATTAGCCCGCACGAGTTAAATTAAATTAAATAATAAAGATGAAAAATTGCTATTTTTAATATTTTCCACTACAATACAAACCAAACGTCATTCTCACTTAAGGGTAAAATCTCCGGATTTGTAACAAAATATTAAGAAATAATTATAACGGCCAAAATACAACATTTAGGTTAAAAAAACTTATTATTAAAACTTTGCTATATGTATATTTTAAATGATATTATGGTAGCTTCAAAATATCTAGCGAAGAACGCAAGGTGCAGTGAAAAATGCGAACTTTGTACTAAAATAAAAATAAAAAAATGAACTTTGTACTATCAGTTAATAAATACTTGTTGTTTTTTTCCCCTTTGCAGTCGACCGCATGAAATATTTTTGAACACATGTAGACCTCACAGGTCAAAAGTTTGCCTACCCCTGGTATAAGTAGTTCAACAAAGCGCCATCTGTTAATGTGATTGGTGAACTAATACCAGGCCTGTTCACTCCGCCAAGGCTAAAAATATCGGCGGCCCGCTCTGGCGTGAACAACCATTCAGTGGGTGAAGAAGGGATAGAGTTACGCGATAGAAAGAGAGGCGTCTTGAAAGGTAGCCACGCAGCGCTGTGCGAGCTGAATTGCACTTTATTGCAGCGGGACGAGAGTATCTTTTTATTTAAATTTATTTGAACACTGGATTTTCTGTATGTTGTACTATTATTGTTCTGTGTTATGCTAATACTGATATGTATTTTGAACAGAGTGAAAATCCCATTTAAACACGTTCAGTAGTTATCAATGATCATAAACACAGACTGACGAAAAATAAAACCGATATAAGTAATTATACCCGTGAGGAGAGGTGTTCTCATATATAGACTGTCACTAGAACGGTCAAAACTTTACCCACTTTTACCCGACGGTTTCAACGTACCATAAATATACGCTTTTATATTACCTCATCAAATTTGCCTTCAATGTTAAACAAGTGGTACTATCCTTTGAACGCATATGAATTTAGAAACTTATTCGTGCAAGATCGACCGGCAAGATTTGAACCTGGGTCTGAAAATTGAGAGTCGAGCATCCTACATACTGAGCATTCACTGCTTTGGATTAAATGCCGACAGCACCCTAGGCAGCGCTTTATAGAATTTATTTTGCAAAATGAGTAGGTAGGTAAGCCAGGTCATTTGTAGGCAAGCAGGTACAGTGCGCGCCAAACTTTTAGTCGCCTCTGAAGCTAGCCCCAAGAATCGACGCATTAGCCGTTTTACGGTGTCAGGGGGACGTTACAGGAGCGAGGGCGCGGAGCACACCCGCCTGCGTGCCGCACCACACCCCCCGCTCGCCATGTAGCAGGTGTCAACACTATGCGTTAGTGTTAGTGCTACGTCCGTACACTACACACGCGCGCGTTGCATGAAAAGTACGTTCGTGGAAAAAATTCTATGATTCGTTAAGTTAATCGTTGAATCTGTTTGGGTTGCCTTTATTTGTTGTTTTGTTGATTTAGTTTGTTAAAGTTTATTGTTGTTGTTATGCCTCGCGGTCTTTATAGCGTTTTAAGGCGACAATGTAGGAAAATGGTGTTTATATTAATTTGTTTTATTTAAACAGTTAAGATTGCACTAAAATAATAAATATATATTAAATAGGTAGGTACAACAAGTACACCTTCCCACTTATAGTAAACATTTAATAATCAACCGTTCATATTATTGTTTCCTTGACTGTACCTGCGCAAGCTTGCACTCGTAACTCAATCAGAGGCGACTAAAAGATTGGCGAGCACTATAAAAACATTTTTTTTTAGATTTTTCATGTTTAAATACTTCCAGGCGCGCCCCTTGAAACCTCGCGTCCTAGGCACGTGCCTAATTTGCCTAAAGAATAATCTGCTTCTGCTGCTCCTGCAAAGATTTTATTTTAATGTTACGTTAACCTTTGACATATAATGGTGTCGATTCGGTGTAGCACATCTTAATTTATTTAACAGGACTAAACTTAAATTGAGCGTTCTGTCCTTATCTTTTTGATAAAGAAAGAAAAAGACAGGACGCTTAAAATAAGGTTAGTACTGTCAAATAAGTTCAGTCGTGTTACGCCGAATCGATGCCAATACCAGTAATCTATCAATTATGTAATTATCTGTAATTAGTAATCTGTCAAATATGTATGTAATTTTTTTTTTACTATTTTGCATTAAACCTGACCTGTAATAAAGAAGTGTATATAATGTATCCATAATACATAAATAAATATATTTCAATTCATGTCTTCCAGAGTCAATTATAACACCGGAACAGTTCGCCGAAGTCCTCTGCGATGACCTGGAATTGAATCCAACTACCTTCATCCCGGCTATAGCGAGCTCCATCAGGCAGCAAGCGGAGGCATTCCCATCCGAACCCCCTCCTATATTGGAAGAGGCCGACCAGAGGGTCATTATCAAGTTGAATGTTCACGTCGGGAACACTTCGCTTGTTGACCAGGTAGATATCTATTTATGTTAAATTTCAGCAGTAAATATTGCTCGTATTTCAACTTATAGCTTGACCGTACCTGCTGTGCCTCGCCTAAGGCGCCGCGCGGCGAGGCGGGGAGAGGATAGGAGATAGCATGAGTTCACATAATACAAAGATTTCAAAAATTTTGATGGCACCTAAAATCTATTGTATTGTTTTTGAATGTGTGCGTTAACATAATGCCGACGCGCGCACACTTGTGAGTGCGCAATCTGTCTACCTACGGTCAGCAAACTGATTAGACTACTAAAGTTGTTAAAATTATTAATTTTAAGTGCACTTAAGGCATCCAACTATCACTGTGTTCAGATGAGCACTGATTCCAAACGTGTGAGCGTCACCCATTTAAAGGTGGAAACATTTTGGTGTTGTCATAGTACGGTCAGGGCTTATCTTTACTTTTGAAATCTTTGATATAATATCGATATTTGCGTCGATTCGATGTAACACGACTTATTTGACAGAACTAACCTTATTTTAACCGTCCTGTCCGTCTTTTCGATATAGAAAGAAAAATACAGAACGCTTAAATCAAGTTTAGTCTTGTCAAATAAGTTAAAACGTATTACACTGAACCGACACAAATGTCGTATCTTACGAGATTTGCTAAAATATTTATATTTTTAATTTATTAGGAAATATTATACTACTATAAGATATATACTTGCGATTGTCGGCACTTGGTGAAACTTGAAACACATCTTGAATTAAAACACTTGTACTTGTAGCTTCACTTTATTTGTGTTAACTCCCAACCGGTTTCGAATTTTACTCCATTTTCAAGGGAAGATCTTAATTCAAATATTTTACATGACTCCAGGCACTAGCTCTGAGCAACGTAAACAATGATAATGTTAGACTAACATTATCATTGTTTACGTTGCTCAGAGCTAGTGCATGGAGTCATGTAAAATATTTTTCAATGCATGTGCTCGTAAAGGCCCACTTTTTATGCATCAAAACCGAACAGAAAGTCGATTATTTTGCCCTAGGGCTTTATTATTATTTTTTTTTTTATTTGTTTGCAATGGTTGGCTAACCTGCAGCCTTTCCTGTGTACCATAAATGTCATGCTTTTTTTCCCACTGTTTAACGGCTCTGGATACAGTCCTTTTGAGCCAATTACAATTTAAAGTTCACAAAATTATATTTGTTTTATTTCCTCACACAATGCATTGAAAAACGTAGTATGATACACGGGCGTAAAAGCAATAAATTACACTACTATTAATTAAGATCTTCCCTTGAAAATGGAGTAAAATCCGAAACCGGTTGGGAGTTAACATAAATAAAGTGAAACTACAAGTACAGGTGTTTTAATTCAAGATACTATAAGACAAGTGAAATAAGTAATTAGGTACGTTATATTAAAATTATGTTTTTCTTTTAAATATTTTATTGAATTGAAAGACAAAAGTAATTCCGTAATTTACGTATATTGTCCGGAATAGAATGTCCCTCTGATCTACAGTGATCGTTCCTATATATGCTCTTACACTATGCTTACATGGCTAACGCATACAATATTAGTACACTCATTGGTGTGCTCTACGCACACTACATTATGTTTCATAAAATTATATGGTTCAGAGCTCCTCACATCCAGATTTACTTTTCTTTCTGCGTTTCTATACTGCAATAATGTTAATTTATATCTCTTTGCGATGGATAAATCGCCAAGTGTTCAAACATAGAAATTTATTTCTATCATCATAGTTAATTTATTTGTTTTATTTATTTACCACAGGTGGAATGGGACATGTCAGAGAAGGAGAACAACCCGGAACAATTCGCGATGAAGCTCTGCGCCGAGCTCGGCCTGGGTGGTGAATTTGTGACCGGCATCGCGTATAGCGTCCGAGGACAGCTGGGCTGGCATCAGAGGACTTACGCGTTTAGTGAAGCGCCGCTACCTGTCGTTGAGGTGAGACAATCGGAGAGAGTGCTAATGACGCTATGGTCACGCCTGCCAGAGAAATATGAGCTGTCGTGCTCTGACGGTTAAAGCGTCAATATGCGGTATCCAGGTCAGTTTATCGTCTAAAAGTACTCCGAGGTATTTAAGAGCGCACCGAGCTTTTTACACACACAAACACATTTTTATAACCCTTGTTTGAAGTAGTAAACAATTAAATTAAAATCTAGGGAAATATATTGGTATTATTGGGGATATATACTAGACAGTATACACGGTGGAAACACGATTTGATAAAGTTGGCTCGTTAGAACAAATTCGCAAAGTTACCTTTTGTCGAGCAATTTTTTCCTCTACTTCCCTACTTTTTTTATTAAAAGTAATTTGATATTATGATTCATTTACTAAAATAAGGTTAATAAACGACTGGAGCGTTTCCACACGATAGTTTTTTATTTAAGAATAATATGATGAAACTAACAACGAAAAACATTGAAAAAGTGCATAAGTTTGGTTTTTTTCTTTACTCTTTACACGTAAAGAAAAAGACAGAGACAAAGGCAAACGCTCGGTGCGCCCTTAGTAATCGATACCCTCGTGAGGTCTATGCAAGTCCAAACCGCAAGTGTGAGCCCAAAGTTTTATATTTCTGAGTTGGTTATTTCTAATTGAAAAAGAGAGAAACCTACTTTTATCCAAGTTAGGGGAAGGCAGGTTTTATTGTAACCAGCGCATAATTTTATAATAGGGTTAAGGGATGGCTGCCATCAGAGGACCTACGCGTTCGCTACCGGTCGTTGAGGTGAGCCAATCGGAGAGGGTTTGATGACGTCTTGGTTGGAATAGCCAATCAGAGAAAGGGTTGATGATTCTGTGATCGTAATAGCCACTAAGAGTATAACTGTTGGTAAATAGGCTGGTGTGAGAGGCTCTACGCGTTCAGTGAAGCGTCGCTACCTGTTGTTGAGGTGAGCCAATCGGAGAGAAAATAGATGATGTTATGGCTGTAACAGCCAATCAGAGCGAAAATGGATTTGAAGACATTTAAAACTCGCCCCTTCAGTCATTTTATTCATGACGACAGAAAAAAGTTGACGTGGTATTCTTTTGAAGATAATGTTCATTATTTCATTACAATCGTGTGGTCATGGCTACATTGACCAAATTTTTCATTTTTTTAATCTCTCATCCCGTTAACCCGCCAGACACCGTACCGGCAGCCGTCGGAAGCGGAACAGTGGGCGCCGTTCTTGGAGACGCTAACTGACGCAGAGATGGAGAAGAAGCTGCGCGACCAAGACCGCAACACGCGGCGCATGCGCAGGCTCGCCAACACTACGCCCGGTGAGTTACTAACACCCCAGACACCTGGAGACGCTGACCGACGCAGAGATACCTTGAATACCATAGACGACTCAGTGGCGTGCATACAACTTTTTTCCGAAAAAGCAATCAAAAGGTCATGTTTAAAAATAAAAAAATATGAAAAAATTTAAATAACACTTTGAAAAAAAAAGTTCGTATAAAATTGTTAACTCTAGGGTAGGCAGCTGCCTACCCTTTTCATTTTTTTAAAGTGTTATTTCAATATTTTCATATTTTTTAAATTGTCAAACTTGACCTTCTGATTGCTTTTCCGGAAAAAAATTCTATGCATGCCACTGAGACGACTGGTGCATTATTGGCACCAGGTTTGCATAGTATTTGTACTACATACCACGTGCTGAATGTTGAAGGTTTTTTAGAAAATAGGTAGGTGGTTGAAATGTCATCATTTCTAGTAGCTACCACTTTGAGATGGCTATCATAGTTTTTTGACATCCTAGCAAACCTGTCTAACTGCGGTGAAAAGGAAAACGAGTACTACAAATTATATAATTTTATTAAATTTGGCTAGCTGGCCCGTGTATAGCCAGCAAAGGAGAGGCCCAGCGCAAACACTTTGATCCTAAGAACCACAGGTGAGCGACAGATGAGATGTAAATTACTTGGTCAATACACAGACATGCACTATTTATTAAGTATATTTTATATCATCAATCACTCGCCTGTAGATCTTGGGATCAAAGCGTATGCGTTTGTCTCCTTTGCTCTCATTGTTTTAAAAAACACTTGTACTTATCCACATATTACGTACAACTTTATTATGCCCGACCGGTTTCGTTGTAAAGCATTTTCTAGGGCTTTTTACACATCCTAACTAACAAATAAATCATATAAACTACAATCATGTCTAAAATGACGTGCAATAAATGAAACAACACGTCAACATTGCACGTCATTTTAGACATGATTGTAGTTTATATGATTTATTTGTTAGTTAGGATGTGTTAAAAGCCCTAGAAAATGCTTTACAGCGAAACCGGTCGGGCATAATAAAGTTGTACGTAATATGTGGATAAGTACAAGTGTTTTTTAAAACAATGTTTTATAAACTCCACCAAGTGCCAACAATCACTAGCATCTACTATCCTTTGCTCTCTGTTCTATCATATTCCAGTGACTCTGCGAAGCCTCTGAAACCACAGAAGTCGGTACAAAGTTTGTGGTTGTACATCTTTGATGATATGAAAATGTTTCTAGCGAAACCAGTTGGGCCTAGTGATTAAATGTTATAATTTATGGCTTGACCAAGCATTCATTTCAAAAACCGACCAAGTGCGAGTCGGACTCGCGCACGAAGGGTTCCGTACCATTATCTATAAAAGCGAGCAAAAAAAATCATAGATATTTATTTTATTCTGTTTTTTAGTATTTGTTTTTATAGCGGTAACAAAAATACATCATCTGTGAAAATTTCAACTGTCTAACTATCACGGTTCATGAGATACAGCCTGGTGACAGACGGACAGACGGATAGACAGATGAACAGCGAAGTCTTAGTAATAGGGTCCCGTTGGCACAAAATAACCACTTACAGAAGGTTTACTCCGCATAACTAGCGAAAACAGGCGCACGCACACATAGACGCGTACGTACGACGCTCTCGGAGATATTCGGGTGAATGCCAATACGAAATTCTGCCGAGATCATCATACTTACGCGTCTATGCATGTGTGCGTCTGTTTTCGCTCCGTCGTCTCGTCGGCCTTCTAGTAGTATCTTTTTTGTGCCTTTGGGTACGGAACCCTAAAAAGAGGTATGAAATAGTTCCATATAGTTCATAGTTCCACCAAGTCATAGATAAATAAAGGAAGGATAGATTGCTATCTCCTTGTACTGTTCGCAATACTAAAAATAACGTTGCTAGATGGCGTTACTTGTCTCGCTGGAAATAAAATTTGTCTGAAATCGACGAAATATAGCATTTACTGTTCTGGTTCATCATATTTATTTATTTTATGAATAAAAACACAAAATTTTCATAACATCGCATTCAATAGTGAATTCTTAATATTTCATTCAATTCAATAGTTTTTAACATTTTTTTCATTAAACTTTCGTTGGTAAGCTGGCAATCTAACTAAGCGTGCAGATGGTTATTCTGAATTCCGGTAGATGGCGCACATATTGTCACACCACACGTATTGTCGTATTCTAGCAAATTTTTGTTTTTGTGGGCGCAGTATAGTTGCTACACACACACACTTACACACGCACACACATCGAATTTCGTTTCATCAACTGTTCGATAGATGGCACTAGGTATGTCACATTTTATCTAGTATAGTAGCGACATCAAAAATAATAAGTCGAACTACTAGGTACCGGCGAAAATAATAAGTTTTACGCGGGCTTTGTTCTAATGTATGGAGTGAGCAATCTATCCTTCCTTTATTTATCTATGACCAAGTATCAACTATGAATGTTTGTGTTGCAGATGTATCCCTGGGGCGCGCCGTCAACAGAATGATTCGTGGCGAGGAAGCGTTTCAGAGCACGCCGGAGAAGAGGAGGAAAAAGATTTAATCATCGTGCGCTGGCAACACCGACGTCATAGCTTCTTGAAATGTTCCTTGTGTGGGATTATTTCTGTTGTAACTTTTGTTTTGAATTATGAGTACTTTTGTAAATCGAAAGATTGATAACGAAATAGATATTACAGTTATGACTCACTTTGATTTTTACGAGAAAAACTCGACGTTTCGGTCAACTTAAGAGTGACCTTCTTCGCGGGGTGCTCCCGGCATTTTTTCCTTTGAAATTACAGGTTGTACAAGAAATAAAGAATCAATGTCAATAAATTCAATTTAAAATAAAAAGTATAATTAATTTAAGTTCGACTTAAGAATCTCTTCTAATACAAATTGCAATTAATTCCGTCTATAACGGACAGTGCAACTATTACATTTGACTATTACAGTGCAACTATAAAGTCATGAAATGGAACTAAAATTGTTTTACTGGTAACACCTGATTTCCCCATACAAAAGATCTCAGGTGTTGCCATATTAATTCTGTTTTGGCAAAGAAAGTGGCGCCCCTATTTATTTCATGACTTTATAGTTGCACTGTACCCTAATTACCAATTTTGTAACTTTTCTGAATAAATTATATTGGAAGAAACCGTTTTTCATTTATTGATCACGATTATAGGAAACGGAAAACAAGCTTTGCCGACATAGACAGTCAGGTCTTATCTGTTCAGCTAGCCTAACATGGCTAGCGTTTAACACCTATTATTAACACCTTTTGACACAACAAAACACCATATTCCATGTGTTTAATGTCGAATTGGGCTGTCAAAAGGTGTTTAGAAGGTGTTAAAAACCGACCATGCTGTATTTACAGGTGGACGAAATTGGAACTAAAGCCGAATATATTTATTATATTTTACAGTATAACAGGGCTTGGTTCAGTTTAATCGTCGGGCGACACCTTTTGCACGCGTTGAACTTGTCAGTGTTATCCAAGCGTCGGCGGGCGACCAAACTGAACGCAGCCCTGAGCTAGAGCATGCTGCTTGTTATGTCTATGGCTTTTACTGAATCCAAAATTATGATAGATGAGCTTTATTAAATGTCATCTAAGTTTCTCATGGGTTCGCTCGCTAGATGGCGCATATCATTAACTTGTACAAGTGTCGCAACGGTTTATGAGCGCTCAGCGAAAGAGGCATATGTTCATTCGCGAAAGTACTCAGCATAGAGTATTGAATACAGGGACTAAGTGCGGTAGAGAAAAAATTACTAGCGCATTCAGGGTCAGCGGCCATAAACCGTTGCGCTACTTTTATCAGGTGTCGAACCTTGCTCAAGATTTTTCTAAAATTATCATAGAATTACGAAATGAATGCGCCCTGCGCCAATAAAGTAAGCACAGAGTGATTATCAGAGAACGTATATCATCACATCGGGTAGATTTAAATTTCAAGTAGGTATTTACATAATTATTTCAGAATACTGGTTCTCTTAGAACAATAGCAGTTATTATTCTGAGCTGGTTCTACGCGTTTCGTTTATAAGTTTATTTTCGTATCGTATTTTATCTAATGGAAACTAGTTATATTCAAAGTAAAAATATAGTTTACATTAAATAAAATAAAATGCAAGTTACTGTGAGATATATTTCGGGCCCTATCCTGGGTCCGGCATCAGTCACAATGAAATTGACAAAAAATAAATAAAAAAATAAAAATCTAACCTAAAAAAGTGTCCAACCTAATATATATATCGGTTCTTTGCGAGAAAAGTAAAAATAATGTTTTATCAACACCGGTTTTGGATTTAATTCACCGGTAACCAAAAATGTGCGCCAAAATTGTGGTTTTACGGGTTTTCGGGAAAATAGTATTAGGTCCTTAAATTAGAAATTGGCGTTTTATATGGAGAATTTGAAGGAAATTCAATTTTCAGTACTAACATTTTTGCATTTTTCTTAGGAATGACAAATTCAAATTTTGTTATTTCTTTTGTGTATGAATGAGGCAACAATAAGCTAACAGCAACACCAATTCAATTTTTGAAAAGCATTAGCTTTTTAAAATTATTACGAATCTTATCATGGAAATGGATGGCATTTAGGACGAACTGTTTAAAATTAATTTAATTTTAGTTATCAAACTGAATATAAAAACAAAATATAATACGTAGATGTAAAACTTTTAAATCAACTTTCAAACAAAAAACAAATAATAGAAATAGGTATTGAATTACAGAAATTATGAACTCATGAATCTGTAAGAAAACTTTGCCAATTTCTTAGGTAAGCAACCAATATTAGCGGTTTACAAGCTAGTGGCTCAGACCAAATTTGGTCCGAGGCTAGTGGTAAAGGATGCCTTGTAGACAATACTGAATACTGTTTAAAATCAGTGGAGTCCGGTGCAGGCTCTGAAATGTCTGTGGGAATTCCAGCACAGGATAAACTAAACGTTTCGAACACCGCTATAGATACAACTAGTAGATTCCTATTTTATTATAACTGGTGCAGAGGACATTTTAAATTGAAACCTTTTCTACAGATTCTGAACAAATTCAAAATGCAAAACTTACAATTTGTGAGAAATAGCGGAGATTTATTATTATGTATTACCCTAGGGCCAGGATAAAAAATCACCCAATCTGCAAGGAAAAATGCATTTCCGAAGCAAGAGATAGTTAAAACAATTTGTTAAGTATTTTTCATAACACCAAATTAATAAATATCGTCACGACATGAATCCCCAAGGGGTGGCAGAGGTGTTCCTAAGTGTGAACTGTAAAAGTCACGGTCCACACTCGGTAAAACCCGTTTTACTGACGATTATAACGCCCCAACATGATGGGTGGTGAGCCTATCCCAGTTTTTCTTGGGCATAAATACAGGCGTGGAGGTTATTAGCTAGTATGTAAAAAATACTGAGCAACTAAATTCCGAAAAACGGATTTGGTGCATGCTCAAACGGGGATCGAACCTGAGTCCCAAGATTGCGAGGCTAGCGTTCTACCGCCTGAGCTACCGAATTATAATAAAAAAAACCGGCCGGTTCCGTACCATTATCTATAAAAATGGCAAAAAAATCACGTTTGTTGTATTGGAGCCCCCCTAAATATTTATTTAATTCTGTTTTTTAGTATTTGTTGTTATAGCGGCAACAAAAATACATCATCTGTGAAAATTTCAACTGTCTAACTATCACGTTTCTTGAGATACAGCCTGGTGACAGACGGACAGACAGACGGACAGCAGAGTCTTAGTAATAGGGTCCCGTTGGTACCCTTTGGGTACGGAACCCTAAAAATAAGTCTCGTTTATTTTGATATAAGTAATCAAGAAGGAGACAACGCCCACATTTCTGTAGGTTTTGAAAATGGTAAACTGACTGCCGTGAAAATCATTAGTGCAGTAAATTCAATTGAATTTAAGAGCTGTGTTCTAGTCGGTGGAGTCCTCTCCATTCACTTCTGCACTCCGCCTTTTCTTTAACTTCTTGATACGATATGACATTTACTTTTCTTATTTGCCTGATTCAATAATGTTCTCCTGGACCTCCCTCTTTTACTTTTCTCCTCCATTTTTCCTTCAATTATGTTTTTAATAAAATTATCGTGTCGTAATCAGATGTACCAACATCTTTCCCCTTCTATTAACTATGGTTTTGGACGAAATAAATATTTTTGCCAAGAAAAGCGATCTTATACTTCTAAATTTTGGCAGTGTACCCACGTAGTACTTTCGTAGTACACAATTAAAATGTAGTGAACAGTTGCTTTTTATTTTGCTGTTTATGGCTGGTTCCATAAAAGGAAAAATAAATGTTTGAAGTGAACGAGTATTTTTACGATTTTTCGTTTCCAAAACCATTTAACCGCGTGTGAAACATTGGTGTAAAACATATTTGAGCCTTTGAAAATACCAATCAAAATTTCAAGGCTGTACAGTCTGTACACATAAAATATAATACAAAAAAATATTAGAAATAAACATAACCGTGCTTGATGAACAAACGGCGTCTGAAAAACTAACTTAAAAAAATTAAACTTGACACTGGCAAAAAGTGGCGCTTAAAATAGCAGCCGACGTCGCCAAGAAACAAAAAAAAAACCAACATCGAGTTCAACAGAAATGAAAATTGTTAATAGTAGCAGCTAGGGAGCCCTTAACATTATTTTGCATTTTCCCGATTGTAAGTTGTATCTAGGTCAGACAAGCCATTGCTAAACGGGACCGATGGTAATTTAACAGAATTCTGTTACTGTATATTACCATAATGTACAATAAGGTATATGGACTTGGAGGAAACACTGAACCGATTTTTACTCTTTATTCTTTATTGTACACACACATATACAGAAATAGGGATACATACAGGGTGTAAAAGCTAAAGCAAGAATCCTTCTAGGGTATGTTAGTATGAATCATACAGTGCTTAAAAAAAATAGCGGCAATTTTTTTTAATGTAGCAGTACCATATAATAACACGGTTTGTTAAACTTGAAATACTCTAATCCGGTGGACACTCTCGCTGGTCGTTGACCTCTGATAGTGTCAGTAGCACAGAACATGATTACTCAATGTGATTGGTCGTTACCGCACTACGGGGTGAATGAACTGCATTGATAAGAGTGCGTAGCTGGATCTTAGGAAAACAATATAATTTTTGGTAAAAATTCAAGGTATACTTTTTTATCGTAATCGTATCAGTATCGTGTATACCTTCATACCCTAAAGGGATTCTTGGTTTTGCATTTACACCCTGTATAATTTTTATATTTAAACAATATGCACATTGGCGTGCTTATCTCTAAGAAGAGATTTCTTCCAGCAAAACCAGCAGGAAATAACAAACAAAAAAATAATAATATAAACGAGTAATCATACAAGTTTTAACTATTATTTCAATAGCAATAAAGATGAAAAGTGGGTCCGTGACATTTTCCGTAAAAGTACAACTCTCTCGCCAATAACTCGGTGATTGATAGAGCCGGGATAAAACTCCCAGATTTGATATTAATAGAACATTGACCTAAAAGCAATGAGGTAGTAATTTAGTATAATATTATAGACTAGCCTTCCACCCGCGGCTCCGCCGCGTTTATTCAATCTCTGCCATGTTTTCGGCTTGGATGTTATTTTTTCAACACCCCTTATAGCCCATATGTAGACACGTTTCACTAGGATGATAATAAAGAAAACCACATCCAAATCCATTGAGTGGTTTTCGAGTTAAAACGGAATAGACAGACAGACAGACAAAAATTGTAAAAATAATAGTTTTGGCCTCAGTACAAACCATCCATCCATCAGCCCGTATTCGTCCACTGCTGGACATAGGCCTCCCCAATATTACGCCACTCTTGGCGGTCCTCAGTCATCCTCATCCAGCCGCCACCCACAACGTCCTTCAGATCGTCAGTCCAGCGGGCACGAGGGCGGCCTACGCTACGTCTTACTGTACGTGGTCTCCATTCCAATGCCTTACGGCCCCAACGGTTATCACGTCGGCGACAAATATGGCCAGTCCACTGCCACTTCAACTTACTGATTCGGCAGGCTATGTCGGTCACCTTCGATCTCAGTACAATCCATAAGTAATATAATATAATGTACGTACAGATACGACTTTTTTACTAATTTATTATTAGTATACAAGATATATGTGCCATAAGTGATTTGCAAGAAAATAAGGGATTATAAAGATATATCATAATTCAATCTTGTAAATGGAGTCGTCTGTAAACTAGCTTTTGCTTCTGAATTCGTCCGCGTTGACTATAGTCTTGGACGGAAATACACTAGTCAGTGGTATTAATGTTCTACTGATTGCACAGACAAACTTATGTGATTTTATCAAATAATATCACAAAGATAGGCCTCAACTATGATCTAAGTATCATTTCATTCTTGTTATATTCAAATCCGATAGTTTATAATGTCACTAAGTTAGGTTAGTTTTTAAAACAACCCAACATAAACCTGTACCGTGAAATTATAATTCCACTAGTGAAATGATAAACTATCGGTTTTTACAATCTTACGGTAACATTACATACAAAATAAAAAAAAACAATGGACAAATAGAACACTTAAAACTAACAAAGAAACCCTATGATTCCACAATCAAAAATACTACGAGAGCGCTACGCTCAATTTACTACGCTTGTGCTACGCTCGTAGAACGGAATCGTCTATTTTTGGTTTCCGTTCTACCCGCGTTTCCCTTTTGTGGAAGTGGAAGGAATCGGACTGGAGTGGTCTTTTAGTATTAGCATAGGAAAATATTTTGAAACAAATACGAATTTTGGTAAGCAGGTTTATAAAAAAAGATAGTAAAAAATATATTATTCACAAAACACTCAACGCTGATTGCGTAATATTAGGTGTAGAGAGATCACCTCAAGCGGCTCCGCTTCGCTCGGCTTCTGAATTAGGAACTTATAGAACATAGCAACCTAACACGGCTTTCATTGATCCGCTTCGCTTCGCTCGTCGTCGCTCCTATTTTTGACTAATTCCCATGACTTAATTAAGTTACGTCATTTTAAGACATAGTTTCCATTATTTTAGTATATAAATTAACCATTATTTTTTATGATTTTTGTCACTTGAGAATTTTATTGTGATGTGTTGCTTTTAAAAAAGTGGTCTGTCTCTGTCGGTCTACTCATCTGTCATCTAGCTGTCAAATTAGTCTGAATCAAATTATTATAAATTTATCTTGATAGCAAAGGACACACTTCTAAACAGCCATTACTCAAGTGACATGAGGGCAAATGGAAGTCGCAGCCTTTTCGTAAAAATATTCATCATCATGAGGTTTTTTAGACCAAAACTTCTAAAATACGGCTTATTAAACCTAAATCTCGAAATGGTTCTCGAATTAACACACCTTAACATAATTTAATATATGCCTATTTAGTTCTTATATATTGTAACGAATACGATGGTGGAATACGGCGGTGGGTATACCTTCTTTTGGAAGGGAATCTCTGCCTCAGAGCCTAGGAGATCTGGCGTTGGTTTCGCGGTACAAAAAACGATCGCTTCGAAGCTGGAGGAGTGTCCAGTACACACCTCGGACCGTGTTACTTCCTTGCGTCTTCGGACTGGAGTGGTCTTTTAGTATTAGCATAGGAAAATATTTTGAAACAAATACGAATTTTGGTAAGCAGGTTTATAAAAAAAGATAGTAAAAAATATATTATTCACAAAACACTCAACGCTGATTGCGTAATATTAGGTGTAGAGAGATCACCTCAAGCGGCTCCGCTTCGCTCGGCTTCTGAATTAGGAACTTATAGAACATAGCAACCTAACACGGCTTTCATTGATCCGCTTCGCTTCGCTCGTCGTCGCTCCTATTTTTGACTAATTCCCATGACTTAATTAAGTTACGTCATTTTAAGACATAGTTTCCATTATTTTAGTATATAAATTAACCATTATTTTTTATGATTTTTGTCACTTGAGAATTTTATTGTGATGTGTTGCTTTTAAAAAAGTGGTCTGTCTCTGTCGGTCTACTCATCTGTCATCTAGCTGTCAAATTAGTCTGAATCAAATTATTATAAATTTATCTTGATAGCAAAGGACACACTTCTAAACAGCCATTACTCAAGTGACATGAGGGCAAATGGAAGTCGCAGCCTTTTCGTAAAAATATTCATCATCATGAGGTTTTTTAGACCAAAACTTCTAAAATACGGCTTATTAAACCTAAATCTCGAAATGGTTCTCGAATTAACACACCTTAACATAATTTAATATATGCCTATTTAGTTCTTATATATTGTAACGAATACGATGGTGGAATACGGCGGTGGGTATACCTTCTTTTGGAAGGGAATCTCTGCCTCAGAGCCTAGGAGATCTGGCGTTGGTTTCGCGGTACAAAAAACGATCGCTTCGAAGCTGGAGGAGTGTCCAGTACACACCTCGGACCGTGTTACTTCCTTGCGTCTTCACTTGGCCAATAACAACTACCTGACTGTCGTTAGTGTCTATGCGCCGACTATGGACCGAGATGACGATATCAAGGACAGGTTTTATGAGGAGCTCACACAAACCCGTATCGTGATTGATTGATGATTATTGTAACGAAGTTTCTTATCACACATTCACACCACGTTACAGTCACGCATATAGTGTGGTGTTATCTGTGTATTTACAAGCGTATTTTCTATGTATAGATATCATCCATCAGCCTAGTTCGTCCACTGCTGGACATAAGCCTTTCCAGGACTTTGCCACGCCCGTCGGTCATCCTGGAAGAATTGCCCATACTCACACACGCTGGGCAGGCGGGTTGGTGAGCGCGGTGCCGGAACCCACTGACGCCGCTGCCCGTCACCAGTCTGTTCCATATAGGGCCCGGCTATTAGGGATGGATATACCGCTATCCATCGGTCCCAGGCATGGTGGGCCTCCTGGTTTTTTGCCTGTGAGCTGTCCTCTTACTCTCCCCCGAATTACTTTGAGGGGGTCTCCAAGTAAGATGGTGGTACCTCCACAGTCGAGCCCGGTGTCAGCTCTACCACCTGTATAGATATGAACGTTGTTAATTAATGTCATTGTGCCTGTTATTTAATATAAAATATAAAATGTAGCAAAAGGAACTAATTTTCGTTCTAATCGGGTATCCCTCTTGTTTTTGTTTCTATATTAAAAGCGGTTTCGCAGCCGGATTGTGAAAAACCCGCCTTTTTCTAATTAATCGAATCAGAACACTTAAATTCAAATTTCACTCAATAGTTATTCAACAAAACCTTATTACCTATGTATGTGTATGCTGCCATCGCAAAGTTTCCATTGGTTTCTGTAAATTAGAACCTCAAAATAACTATTGAGTGAATTTTGAATTTATGAGTTCTATTTCGATTATTTAGAAAAAGGCTAGTTTTTGATAATTTGGCTGCAAAATTGCTCTTAACGCCAACCAGCGCTGGGTAGACCCACAGAGCACATGGTAGATTATCCAGCAAAACTCCTAATTTTCGGACTTTACCCAAGCATCTTGGGTAATTCTACCCATGTAAACCTAGTTTTACCAATTCTTTTAGCATTACCCCTGACATATATGTAAATAAATTTGATAGGCCGTTTAAAAGAGAAGACATATTTTAGATCGAGCAAATCTTGCCTTTTCCAATTTTCAATTTGTACGAATTCGAATCCTTAAACGATCAGGTTTTCATTTACCGTCAGGAGGTCATGACATGAATATTCTAAAATTTAAATACGTAACGTTATTTCCACGTTATAAACCAGCCAGTGATAATTTACATCATCGTTCACTCCGGTATTTAGGGTTATAGAATTATGGATGTTTCCCTTCGTAAAATCCCAAGTTCCATAACGATATCGGCCGCTTCCTTGCTTAAACGAGATTTGTACTTTAGGATATCGAATAAGAAATGAACCCTTTCTCGTTTCGGTAAGGTACGTTTTTGTTTGGCAGGCTTAAAGATATGTAAGGTTGTGGTAAAGATGAGCAAGTTTGTGAAAAACAAGCACTACGCATGCGCCATGGCTACCAATGCTGTGATGAGTGCGTGCCGAGTTCCGTATGACAATAGAGGTCGGAAAACTATTGTCGTTTGAGTTAATGCAGTTCTGGAACATATAAATTGGTGACGGCTGCGTTTTTATCTATTTTAAACTTTCTTGAAGCCTTTTGTAAAAAGTTTTTCAGAAAGTAAAAATATATTTACGAGTAATTTAACTTATATAAAATATTTCAAATGTAACAAAAATACACATTAAAGGTCGTCGTACCTTTACTAAATGAACGAATTAAATCAAAGTAATATTCGGATAAGTGCATTCGGAGAGTATCGATAGAAGCACAACACTAGGGGTAAATTTCCCAACGCTCAGTTGGAGGAAATGTTCGCGAGAGGCGGAGGACGCGCGGGCGGTCGCCCCTCTCCCGCCAACGCGAAATTTAAAAAAAGAACCATCAAACTCGAATCAACAACGGGAAACAATACTCAAAATTAGAATCTAATTTGTGTGAAACATTTTCTGACTGGCCAGTAGGCTTGTGTTAATTCTTTTTTTTATTTTAAAGATTACAGAGACTTTCAAAGAGAGTACTTATTAAGATATTTTAGAAAAGTTAGTGCAATAGTTTAGATTTAAAGGATTAAATTGTGCCAATCGAGGAGGGGCGACATTCATCTTATGGAAGTTTTGATTCATAAGGTAAGAAATTTTCGAAACTAATCCTAAGTAATATTTTTTTTATTTTTCTAGAGGCATTTTGCTACAAGATTGATGAGAAATGAGACGCGGCCAGAAACTTAGATAAGCTAACGTAACCATAGAGAAGTTAAAAAAATAGGATGCTGCTTAATTATCACTGGCTCAATATTATCAAATCAGTCGCTCGGAAATCTACAAAAAAAAAAAAAAAAAAGGATTTATTCCTTCCGATCGATTTTTGGTATCCTAACGAGATCTGAATCAATCCCTGGTTGTTACCCCGCGGCTTCACATGCTTTCAATTCATTCTTTACACTTAAATGTTTCTTTAACTACTGCATCGATTAAGGCGATATGCGAAAAAAATACGGGTGTTTCTTTTCTGTGTATTTCATGAAATACATGGAAAATTATAATCGGTTTCTGGTATATGCATTTTGACTATAAAATTTAGGGTTTTGAAATTGGAAAACATGTTTGGATAAATTTTCCTCGGTACAAATAATTGTTGAAATGAGGTCTTCAAACACACTTTCTCTCCTCGTTTGACGAATAGGAACCATATAGAGAACTCAAACATATTTTATTAGGTGTGTTTCAACAATATCTAGAGATTTGATATTTGAAATTTTGCTAGCTATTTTAGTTTTTTTAATAAAATATAAAACCAAATTTTCTCCCTTTTGCCCTGAATTCGCCCCTCTCACACTGCGCGATTTTTCGCTTGGAGTGACAGTGACAAAAATAAAATTCGCATAGCCCTTAAGCTGTTTTATTTTTATTTTGCCAGTCTAGCGGACGCCCGCGGTGTTGCCCGCGAGGATCCTGTTTCTCCCGATCCTAAAATTCCTTAGCGTATGTATACGTCACACAAGGAACCTACAGTCCGAACTTCATGTTCCAGGTCCAGCCGTTTGGTCTAGGCGTTGACAGATCTGTCATTCAGTCAGGGTATTCTTTTATAAATGTACTTATATAGATTTTAAGTTCATATAAGAGGTTCAAAATGAAGCAGATTTTTTCAAGGGAAATTGACTGAGTTTTAAACCCAAAGCGAGCGTTAATCAAATATTATGAAGAGGCATGTTTTCTAGAATTCTCAGAATTGAAATCATTTTGACAGATTGTCGATGGCGTGACCATAGCTCTTATTAAATTTTTCCTCTGTGTATGGGCGTGACAGTGACAGGGCGATATAATATTGGGTTTTTACCTATGAAATTGGCGAAATTTTATTACAGATTCATAAGTAATTCCTGTAATTTAATAGCTGTTTCTGTTATTTGTTTTTTGTTTGAAACTAGATTTCAAGGTTTTACAACTACGTATTAAATTTTGTTTTTTTTTTCAGTTTGAAAACAAAAATTAAATTTTCAAAAACAGTTCGTCCTAAATGCCATCCATTTCCATGATAAGATTCGTAATCATTTTTGACAGCTGACACTTTTCAAAAATTAAATTGATGTTGCTGTTAGCTTAATGTTGTCTCATTCATACACAAAAGAAATTATCCAATCCAATCCATCAGCCAATATCGGTCCACTGCTGGACATAGGCCTCTCCAAGGGCACGCCACATTTTTCTATCCTCGCCTCGGCCATCCTCATCCAGCCACTACCGGCAATCTTTTTTAGATCGTCAGTCCAGCGAGCTGGCGGGCGTCCTACACTGCGTCTGCCGGTTCGTGGTCTCCACTCGAGAACCTTTCTCCCCCATCGGTTATCGGTTCTTCGGCTAACGTGGCCAGCCCAATGCCACTTCGGCTTGCTTATCTTAGAGGCTATGTCGATGACTTTGGTTAAACCAAAAGAAATTAATTATAGCTAAAATTTGGATTTCTCATTCCTAAAAAAATGCAAAAATGTTAGTGCTGATAATGTAGTTACCTTCAAATTTTCCATACAAAACGCCAATTTCACATGTAAGGACTAATTTACGTTTGTTTTGTATGAACCAGTGAATCAGCAAATGTTGGGGAAACAGTGGTTGCTCAGGCGATGAAGGAAAACATCACGGTGTTTTTAGAGCATGCAGGTTTCCTCACGAAGGAAAACATCGTGAGGAAACGTGCATGCCCTAAAAAGCGCGTATTTGTGCCCGAAGAACGGCGATAGAGCTCACCACCCATCACGTTGGTGTACCGAGTGTGGACTGTGACTTGCATTTAACAGTTCACACTCAGGAACGCCTCTGACACCACCTCAGGGATTAAGGTGATATATCGTCCGTGCGAAGGTCCCCGTTATTCCAGGCGGAAAAACTCGCAGTGCGAGAGGGATGGAATCGGGGAAAATGATCAAAAAATTGGTTTTAAATTAATACAAAATTAATTAAAATAGCAACGAAAATTTTCATAACCAGTAATTTAGGTATTGTTAAAACCCATCTCAATAAATATTTTTGAAGTCTGTATGGTATCCCAATTTGTCAGAATATCAAAAAAAGTGTAAATTTAGATCTCATCTCAATAATTATTTCTATCGAGTGGAATTCCTCCAATCGCGTTTCTGATAGCTCAAAATCTAGAAAAAGGTCCCAAAATTTTTATACTAATTTATTTTACTTGGAACTTCTTTAAAAAAGCAGATAAATAACTTCAAAGAATGTCAATATTAACGATATACCACCTTAATGTCGTGATGACTATAAATATATTTGACAGATTGTCGATGAAGTAACATTGACAGGGGTGATAGGTTCCTGTCTTAATGCAATTAGAGCGCTTCAAATATTATACCCTTAGTTATATTAGAAGGGGATAGAATATACATTCTTAGGTACGTTTATTATGAACCAGTGAATCAGTAAATGTTGAATCCAAAATGGGACAAAGGTAAAACCTCGGATTACCTTCAATATATAAATTTGTTTGCGCAATTTGGGTAAGGGCAGCCTTATTTATTGGTTATTGGCGTTAGCAACATATTTCAAAGCCTTTTTTGTAAAGTGTTTTATTTCGGTGTCCATATAGAATTCTACTTTTCGAGAGTAATCATGCAAAATAAATATTTTAGATTCACATGCGCCCGTAGCACAATGTTACATACCATCGTGTTACGCTCCTTGCACTTGTGATTCAACTAACTTGCGTTGCGCACGATTAAACATTATACTACGGGTGCAGCACTCGTAGCACGGTAAATGTGACTTCGTTTGTCACATGTTGTCTCGCGCACATCGACCAATCGACCAATCATATCACTTATTTTATTCAATGTGGGCGATAAAACGCGTGACAAATGAAATCGCCTGTTATCGTGCTCGATAACAGGCTTTGGGCCCTCTATCCACTAGTAAACCAGTATCGGTCTTTCAAAAATGTTACGATACAAAAAGATCGATCATTACGTACAAAAAAAGATAACAAAGAATATTCTTGTACATTTTTTTTTGAATAGGTACGAAAGAGATAAGTGTAAAATGAATAATGAAAAAATTAGATTCTTTGGTCTTCAATAAAAACCAAAGAACATAATGTTTCATTAATTATTGAAATGTACTTGTGACTTTTAAAGACAACAAAATCACGAACGATAGTGTTAAATTTATATATGTACATCTGTCTCTATAATCCATCCATCAGCCTAGTTCGTCTACTGCTGGACATAAGCCTTTCCAGGACTTTGCCACTCCCGGCGGTCATCCTGGAAGAATTGCCCATACTCACACACGCTGGGCAGGGGGGTTGGTGAGCGCGGTGCTGGAACCCTCGCATCAGTGACGCTGCTGCCCGTCACCAGTCTGTTCCATATAAGGCCCGGCTATTAGGGATGGATATACCGCCATCCATCGGTCCCAAGCATGGTGGGCCTCCTGGTTTTTTGCCTGTGAGCTGTCCTCTTACTCTCCCCCGAATTACTTCGAGGGGGTCTCCAAGTAAGATGGTGGTACCTCCACAGTCGAGCCCGGCATCAGCTCTACCACCTGTTAAATAAATACACCTATTAATAAGAACTTAAAAGCAATAAATTTGATAGATTTGCAAAGAAATTAGGGTCAAGGCAACAGTGATGCCATTTAGAATCAGTTTTTTCAAAAAGGTTAGTATATTTACTTTATAAAAGTCAGCTTGTCTACGTCGTAGCAAAAGAGAAACATGGCGTTAAAAAAAACTTGCTACGCCATAGCAGAGACACTGTATAGAAGAGATTATGACATGTATATAATGTTCTTATTTTAGAATCAGTCATTTGCCCATTACCGACTTCCGCAGATTTTGTGGTAGTCTCTGGACAGATTGATTGACGTCTCGAACTCGCTTCATCGTAAAGTCGTTGCTTAGGAAATTATGCAAATATTTTAGTAATTGATCCAAAACAAATTTCTGCAAGAAGAGAAAGAGGTGTTTCAGGATCGTAGCACATTGCGATCTGTGGTCTCTGCCTACTCCTATTCGATTTAGGCGTGAGAATATACGTAAATAAACTTAATGATGTACGAGTATTTCTTTAAGGCGATATGCGAAAAAAATACGGGTGTTTCTTTTCTGTGTATTTCATGAAATACACGGAAAATTATAATCAGTTTCTAGTACATGCATCTTGACTATATAATCTAGGGTTTTGAAATTGGAAAACATGTTTGGATAAATTTTCCTCGATAGAAATAATTGTTGAAATGAGGTCTTCAAACACAATTTTTCTCCTCGTTTGACGAATAGGAACCATATAAAGTGTGTAACAATATCTAGAGATTTAATATATGAAACTTTGCTAGCTATTATAGTTTTTTTATAAAAATTATAAAACTAACATTTTTTGCTATCGCCCTGAATCCGCCCCTCTCGCACTGCGCGATTTTTCGCTTGAAGTGACAGTAACAAAAATAAAATTCGCATAGCCTCTTAACTATGTCGTTTATTGATTCCCCTCCCTAACAAGCAAAGAGTCTTCACAAAAATGAGGATTACATCTTCCAAGCCCTCCAGGGACGTACTAATCAGGAAACCCTCCACGTGGAAGGAAGCTGTCGACATCTGATGACTTTTAGTCTGTCAAATCAGTTTCGGGTGTCTATTTCAAAGTTTTCTTCAGTGGCGACTTTTGGGCAAAAGGGTTGCGACGTGTTTTTATCCTAATTGCGCTTTTGCGTTCGTTACAGTGAAGAGAAAAACCGGGCAAGGGCGAATTCGAGTCGCGCACCGAGGGTTCCGTACTGTTTTAATTATATTCGGCCTCTGCAGTCTAGTGGTTCGAGCAGTCGACTACTAATCTGTGGGCGTGGGTTCAAATCTCGTAGGGGCACATTTGTATTCGGTCTGCGTGCTTTTGAAAGCCTAACATGCCTTGGGTCCATGTTTGCCCCCGAAGAAAGGTCACGCTGGGTCGGTGAATTGACTGTCGGTGAAACGTGGGTGTATGAGTGTGGACTGTGACTTGCATTTCACAGACCACAGTATAATAGGAAACACCTCTGACACCCCCTCGGGGATTTATGTCATGATTATGTATTTTAATTGAATTAATTTGTACGGTGAGAACTTGCTTCTATGTAAAGTTCCAAGGTTCTATCTAGCTAGAGCATCCTCTTTGACTAACTAGCAAGTCAATACAGGAAACGGATGTGCAAGCAGGATGTCGAAAGTGGGTAGTTCCAAACATGAAGGTCCTATCTATTTACATAGGCATTATATGTACTGGAAAGTTCTGGATAGCATTTCTGACACATGCGTTGCGAAGGTGGAAGGCGGGTGATTTCTACTACAGAAAAAAATATAGCTTTTAAAATAAAAACTATTTGACTAGATTCATAACGTGTAATTAGTAGCATTTACCAGGTATTTTAATGAGTTATAGTTATAGTTAGTAGAATTAAAATCATACGGCATTTATCACGCAGTAAACAAAGTCCTATGAAGAATAAATCGTGTGTAAAATGTTGCCAGGGTCTTATTATCTAAGAGGGTATTTTATGTAAGAGAATATTTTATCTAAGAGAGTATTTAATCTAAGAGAGTATTTTATCTAAGAGTATTTTATTTAAGAGAGTATTTTATCTAAAAGAGTATTTTATCTATAGGGAGTATTTTATCTAAGAGAGTATTTTATCCAAGGGAGTATTTTATCTAAGAGAGTATTTTATCTAAGGGAGTATTTTATCTAAGAGAGTATTTTATCTAAGAGAGCATTTTATCTAAGGGAGTATTTTATCTAAGAGAGTCTTTTATCTAAGAGAGCTTTTTACACCCCGTCTCTCTTGGTAAAGACTACATTTGAATAACGGGAATAAAACTTTGCAACATCAAAAATTTTTCTATAAGGCAAGAAAACAACATTATCCAAAAGTGGCTTCGAACCTTATCGTATGAAGGTACAGAGACAGCTATTGTGTGTTATAATTATAATAGTGTATAAATGTATAATTTATGAATAAGCTCATGTTGAAAGATCGCATTCCTGTAATGGTATATGTAAGTTGTAAATAAATAAATAAAATTTCTAAAAAGACTTACATAAAAATTATATCAGACATATCCGATATTTTTTTTCAAACACACTACACACACATTTCTACACACACCTTAAATATACACTACAGATAAATACCTAGGTATAGTTGATTCTAGTGTTCAATCGTAATTTAAATAATAACAATGTATTGTAAAGCTCTGTTAAACTTTATAATAGCTATAAAATATTAAAGTATAGATTTTCATGAATACACTTTAATCACTTGTAAATTTGGGAATTAAAACCGTTTTTTATTACCATTTACCGTTTTTTTGTTGATACGATTACAATTCTATTAGGTTCGACCCAGTTTTGATATCCATTCTGAATTTTACCTATATCTTATATAATATAAATTAAAAATATTAAGAGAGCTTAAGGTAATTATGAATGAAAAAAGCGTCATATCCGAAGCATCATCCTGGAACAAGTCTCTTACGAAGTCATTATCCCTTGGTAATAAGGTCAATATTCCGCGAATCCCTTCGTTCGCTGGTGTCTACGTGACTTGAACGAGTTATCAGCCCGGTGAATTGAAGAAATGGCCTGAAAGATGGGATACTAAGTACATGGCTATTACATCTACATTCATCTTCTTAACGTTACATACGAGTTGGGCTTGGGAGGCCTTCTGGGATTAGATATAGTGCGGGAAATATTTGGTCCTACTTATGATTTTATATGCTGGTCTGGTTTATGGTTGGTATTGTTAGTAGTTACAATAGTTATCCGGATGCGTTTTTACATTCCCATATACAAAACTCTATATGCGTCTTACAATCTCAAAACGATCACAGCGCTATAGCAATTCAATTATGACAAATTATAAAACAAGAAGGATTTTTGCGTATAATTTAATTTCACTCCGCTCCGCTTCGCTCGGCTCCCTTAATTTATATACATGTCATCCTAACAGCTTCCCCTCGCTTCGCTCGTCGTCACACCTATTTTTGATTTTTCGTTAAAATTTTATATATGTTTTAAATTCTAATAAAAAAAAAATATAACAAGGAGATATTATTATACTTCTGACGTGGATTCGAACACAGACACCTGGTTTTCTGAATTTAGGGCTCTACCAGTACACCAACGACCCGATATCTGAAGTGACGAATCAAGTGATCTCAAGACAAGAATGAGCTGTTCCACATAAACTTTGTAAGGGAGTGATAAGTATGTGTTTCATCATGTAGTATTACAAGGCTGAGCTGAAAATCGGCGGCTGTCTGCATGTGTATCAGCTAGCTGTATGCCGAGCTTAGACCTTTTTGTCTTTTCACTTTTGTTTTTATTGTTTTGTGTATATGTATTAGCACATTTGTAAGACAAATAAATTATCTTTTATTTAATTTATTTATATGCTATTTATTTAACTTTCCAAAGTTTATGTGAAGACAGCGCATTCGAGCCCAGCGGATAAGAGAAGCTTACATAAAAAAATGCATGTTTTTTGTTCATTGTGGATGAAGTGCACTCACTCACAAAGTATATCTGTGAAAGTAAAGTAACCACTTCGACGATTAGCTAGGTATGGTTTCAACGTCGGGTGGTGAAAGACTCGGCCGAAGCCTACCCCAAGATAAAGTGAAAGGATTTGTCAATTAGTTGTGTCCTGGTTAATTGTCCAGGGTGCGCAGGCGTATATGAACAAATCAGCGGTTATTTTTCAGTTTACGCCACTCGCGGAAAATCCTTTTATGCACCCCTTTTAATACCTTGTTCAGAAAACGAGACATTGCCTAATACTTAAATAACTCGAAGCTTACTCGATGACGTGAAATTATTGAGTGAGTGCTCTTAGTCAATCAAATCTAAATCTTGTTCCAATATTCTAGAGCAGTGTTTCCTAACGTCTGGGTCGCGACCGGTCTGTTTGGTCGCAACCGGTCCGTTTTTGCTACAAAAAATTTAATCGTTTTCTAAAAGGTTGCCTTTTATTTGAGTCCTCCACGAAAACTTCAACTTAGAAACAGTGGAGGCAGGGATTCGCGAAAACGTCAACTTAGAAACAGTGGAGGTAGGGATTCGTGAAAACGTCAACTTAGAAACAATAAAGCAGAGATTTGCAAAAACGTCAACTTAGAAACAGTAGAGGTAGGGATTCGCAAAAAAGGTTGAAAAACACTGCCCTGGAGGTTAACCCTTAACCTGAGTTGTGACCTATATTCGAGGAATACTTCAGAGGCCCCGTTATTAAAATGTCCAATATTTATTGATTTATCATTTAATTGCTATTTGTTATTGTAATTCGCTTGGATAAAATTATGTTAAGGTGTGTTAATTCGAAAACCATTTCGAGATTTTGGTTTATTAAGCCGTTTTAGAACTTGTGGACTAAAACATCTCATGCTGATGAATATTTTTACGAAAAATTTTCAATTTCCATTTCAATCCGTTTGACATCAATTGAGAAAAGGCTGTTTAGAAATGTGTCAGTTGCTATCAAGTTACATTTGTAATAATTTGCTTCCACCTGATTTGACAGATGGATGGCAGATGAGAAGACAGACAAAGACAGACCACTTTTTTATAAGCAATAAAGTATAATGCCTAAAATGCCCCAAGTGACGACATATCTGAAAATTCTTAACAAAATCATAAATAATAATGATTAAATTATATACCATAAAAATGATAACTATGATCTAAAATGGCGCATATTCTGTGAAAAAAAAAACTTTTAGGAATTAGGCAATGATAAATTCTGCAAACCGATCTCTTTTATTTTGTAACCGAAAAAACTTGCCAACAAGCATTCCGAGGGCGGCTCCATTTTGGGGCGGGGGCATTCTGACAAAGTTTATCACAAAGCAAAAAAAAGTAAATTTTTAGTCACCTTACACTTTGTGGTGCTTTTGGCAAAAATATCTATTACGTTATAAACCTATGCTGTGTAAAAGTGCACTCGCATCGAATCGAAATGTCGAGTCAAATGTATGGAATTCCTGGGTATTTTGGGGGGAGGCATGGCTCCCGCCCTGTATCCTAAATGAAGCATTCGTAATGTAGGCAAATAAATATTGCTTGTTTCTTGGTAATCTTAGTTAATTCAAAACACAGAACCATTAACAAGGAATAGAAATGCCATGAAAACCGTGACTGCGAAGAACCGATTTGATCAATACGTCAAGACATAACCCGCGAGCCTCTCATTTCTCAACCGAACGCGTTAGAACAAACTTATTGTAAAAATTGTGGATTGCAGCGTGGCAAATTGTTCTAACTCTTCAAATAACGCAAATAAGACAATCCAAAGGAATTTCATTTCACTCGTAAGTAATTTAAACATGTACTTACTGTGATATTTACAGAATAAACCTTGCGGTAAATAAAATTTCAACCTTACCATGAGATATTTATGGTTGTAGCGAGTAGCGTTGAAATTAGACAATATTTTGTTATAAAGAGTGCCACACATTGAGTTAGAATATTAACGCCGCAATGTATATTTTTTCAAACATTATCAACACGGACCTAACTGTGTCATAGGACGGCCGCTGGTCATAACTTTTCACACATATGTTTAATAGCTTGGCACGGTCCCATGACGTGTTTGGTATTTTACATCTAAGCTTCATAGAAATACGGCGTTATTTTGGCTGTTTGAAGACGGGTGAATCTATGAGTGCGCCGCGTATGTTTACTAACTAATACTACTAACGTTATTCCAAAAACCGGCGACAGAGGTGCTCGTGTAAAATTTGTGTCACGCCATCTCCGTGATTCGTGCATTTCGTGTCTGGCCTTAGCCTTAGATAGAGCGGGTTTATTTGTGCTTCCCGGCATAATAGCCATTTGTAGATGATTAAAAAAAAATCTTTATGAGCAGAAAAGCTTGACTTGGTTTAAGTTTGGAAATACGTCACTACAGTACCGCAGGCCCGACAATATGGGATATACCACAATCATTCAGTCTCAGACATGGTGGGCCACCTGGTCCCTGGTTGTGCCTGTTTGAGAGCTGTCCTCTCACACTCTCCCGAATAACTTCAGGGGATTTTGAGAGCAACGTGGTGGTACCACATGTTGGTCGAGCCCGGAATCAGCTCTTCCATCTGTATTTTATGTACTCGTATATTAAATAATTGCTATCCAACAATATATCCAATTGCTATATGCCAGCATCTTGGGTACCCTGCCCAGTGATAGCGATGACTTCAAAAGTCTTTTATTTAAGGGGCTTCACAAGCAAAACTGCTTTTACAGACGTTTTTAAATTGGTTTAAACTTTCTATATGAATATTACAAAACTTTGAAAAAAATATATCACACATATTGACCCATGTCCCGTAATTGTAATGTTTTAAAATCTTAAAAGCATTAACCTACAACGAGAAAATAAATACCTTTAATAACCTTTCAAATGCTTTAAAAAACTGATAAATAGTTTAAACTTTTTAAATTCAAGAGACAAGGTTAAAACTTATACACACACACGAGAAATACAAAAATCTAACACAATGATGTTTAAAACTTTTAAATATCAAACTTAACACATGTGAAAAGCATTATTTTCGCTATTTTGCGCTACCCGGCGACACAGCGATCGTCGTAACAGCCACTTTGCAATGAACTCTGATATGAACGTTATTTCTATTTCGTTATTGTCGATATTTGTACAGACATATTTCGAGCTGCTAATTTAACTTACTGAAGCCCCTTAATGAATAAATAATTAGGTATTAATTTTTCATAAAGCGTTTATAAGTTTTACCTTTAATAATAAATACTAAATATGTTTAAGCTATTATTTTATTCGAACAGAAATATTATCTTCTGATTTCCTACTTAAATGTGCAAATGGTGAAGTATGGACCATTGGAGCTTGGACGTGAGCAGCGTGCGTTACACGGAGTGCGAAATACTTATAATAAACGTGTTGAAAGCCTCATTGACCACACAAATACACCTACGCTGAAGGATTATGCTGGTAAATTCTTCGGTTTCGTTGAAATGGAGTGCTTCACTCCATTTCTCGAACACAGTGACGAATTTTGGTTTAGTTCTTTTATTGTCGATCGGAAGCGTATATGAGACTTCGATATGATTAATATTGCCTAGTTTACGCAGGTACAGTAACCGGTAAACTACCGTACCAGTAATAAAAACATAACAGTTACAAAATAGTTCTAAAGATAGTAGCAGGGAGGGCACAGTGGATAGCGCGTGTGGTGAAGTAGTCTGATAAATAGTACGCTAGTTACCCTACTTCTAACTAACCATAATGTAAACCGTGCTTTGCCTAGTATACACAAGTAGAGTAGGAAATCGAGTGCGTGAATGTTTTAGCATCCCTGTTACTCTATATGCGAAAAAACCCTCAGTGCGAGAGGGACGGATTCGAGGAAATGTAGCAAAATGTCAGTTTTTTATTAATATAAAATGTACTCAGGTTGCTATCAAAATTTCGTTTAACCGAGTCTTAGATACTGTTAAAACCCATCTAATCAAATATAATCGTAGTCCATATTGTCATTCCAAATTGTCAAACCAGGAGAAATGGTGTATAAAAGGACCTCATTTCAATAAATATTTTTATCGAGCCGAATATCTCCAATCACGTTTCTGTTTAACAGATTCGTAGAAAAAGATTTCAAAAATAATATTCTATTTTATCAAAATAGTACCTTCTTTACTGAAGTAGATATGCAAGTTCTAAGTGTAGATTTTTTTCCATAGCGCCTTACAAAGTACAATTTACATTAATAGCCAAATGTAAACGATAGCAAGACTGTACTAAAAATTGTAACTGGGTATGTACCTAAGATGGTTAAAAGTCAAAAGTGATAAAAGAGGACTAGTTGAATAAATAAGTATAGTTAGTTACTCTACTACTAAAAAGCTTCAATGTAATCCTGGCTTAGGATAAAGAGTACTCGCCCAAAAAGTAGAGTTTTCGGTACAGCTTCTGACGTTCACGCCGGAACACGACGAGTCGCTTGGCGGCATGGTCTCGTTATGAAGGTGGTGACAAGCCACGGCCGAAGCGCACCACAAGTAGGAGTGAAAGCATTTCTCAGATAGTTGGGTCTCACTGATCAGGGTGCGTCAAGCGTATTTGGTGTAATCAGTTGTACGTTCACGCCACTCGGGGAGGCTCCTTTATAAGAACCATTCCTCTCTGGTTTTTAGTTAAAATCCAGTTCTAACTGAAAGCCTTTGTAACAACTAGTTTTGGCTAGTAAAAACTAGAATTTACTTAAAGAGTAATAATGATTCAAGTTAAAACTAGGAAAAACGAGTTCTAACTAAATGAGTCTTTCACCAAAAAGTGAAAAATAGATGCGACGACGAGCAAAGCGAGGAGGAGCGTGTTACTCGTATGTTTACATGTAAGATAAAATAAGGAGCCGAGCGATGCGGATGGGAGCGAGGCAACTCTCAATCCTTTTAATAGAATTAATTAACTGGTTGTCACAAAGGCTTTCAGTTGAAACTAGTTTTTACTAGTTAAAACTTTTTTTTTTTGGGTTTTTCCTGTAACATATATGTATATCGTCCTGAGATACATCCCCGAGGAGGTGTCAGAGGTGTTCCCGAATGTGAACTGAGAAAAGTACGTCACAGTCCACACTTTGTACACCCGCGTTTCACCGATGATTATTACATCCCAAAGTGATGGGTAATAAAATGAACCCTGTCGCCGTTTTTCGGGCACAAAATAACGCTTTTTAGGGCATGCAGGTTTCCTCAGGATTTTTTCCTTCACCGCACCGTTCAGCATGTGATAAAAAATACTTAAGATGCACATAAATTCCATAAAACTCATTAGTGCATGCTGGACCGGGGATCGAAACTGGGTCTCAAGATTGAGAGGCCACCGTTCTACCGCCTAAGCTACCGCCGCTTTTTTAATTTCTTCCAAAAATGTGGAAATAACAAATTGATTAGATGATTTCTGATAAAAAACAATTTATTTCTTCCCCGGAATTAGCAAAGCAATTTGTATTACCATAATTAATGAACCGCGAACCGCCTCGTCCTAAATGTGAATTAAATTGAGGTTTATTAAATTATGAATAATACCTGTGTAAGAAAATGGAAAAATACCTTAAGGGACTGTGGTGGAGGATCTAAGAGATTCCTATTTTGAAAAGCTATGTAACAAAATCGACGTACTTCTTTCCTGAATTATCTGGTATATGCATTTTGACTATGTAATCTAGGGTTTTTTTTTTTTTAAATATGTTTGGGTCAATTTTCCTCGTTAGAAATAATTATTGAAATGAGGTCTTCAACCAAACTTTTTATCCTCGTCTGACGAATGGGAATCTAGTACAGAACTCAAACACATTTTATTAAATGGGTTTAAATTTTGAATTTTTGTAATTTTGCTGTAATTTTTTTTTTAAATGAAAAACATATTTTTCATCTTTTGCCCTGAAACCGCCCCTCTCGCACTGCGCGTTTATTCCCTTACAGTGACAGTGACAAAAATAACATTTACAGAGGTACCCTCTTAACCTTTATTACTTTAAGGATGGATAGTCTTTTACTTTTTACCGAATTAAAACAAGAGGTTCTTAGGCGCTGGACACACAGTGAGCGGTCTAGAGTTCTGCGTTCTGCGTCCCAAACGATCAGAACGCGCGTTCTCTTTGGCCTTTGCGGTCCGTGTGCGTAAGGATCTATCCAAGCTACCGCACAGATTACGGTAAACGCGGATCGTGGAACTCTAGACCGCTTACTGTGTGTTCCTAGCATTTTATTGTTTGTTCGCAAATTTTTCACATAAAAATAATTTCATGACCATCTCTGGGTTCTAGAGGTACGAGTAATCGACCACTTATCTGGAGATCACGGGGTCAATTCTAGTAGGGGCACATCTGTGTCCAGTCTGTGTGCTTTGGAAGGCACGTTAAGCCGTGGGTCCATATTTGTGCCTGAAATACGCTGGGACGTAATAATTGTCACTGAAATGTGGGTGTACGAGTATGGACTGCATTTCACAGTCCGTGTTAGGAAACACTTCTGACACCTCGAGGATTCATGTCATGACAATGTATTAATTTCACAGCAGTCTTTGTGATTGTAGCTCGTAGCATAAACAGTAATTGCTACGAGGCAGCGTCACGCGTAGAGCGCGCGGCGCCAAGCAACCGCCCCGCTTTGTATACATGTGCCGTCTCTCTGAAAGGTCGATTCTCCGGATTTGTAACAAAACATTAAGAAATAATTGTAACGGCCAAAATACAACTATTAGCTAAGAGCAATGTATACCAATAGTTTTTTACCAATTTATACCAATAGTATTTTCAATGATATTATGGTAGCTTCAAAATAATTAGATTTTCTATAATAGGGAAGAAAAAAAAAAAAAATTTTATTTTTATTTTTACCGAAATTCCATTTATTTTAAAGCTACCATAATATTATTAAAAATGCGTTTATACATATAGTAAACTATTGGGATACATTGCTCTTAGCTAAAAGTAAAGTTTTGGCCGTTATAATTATTTCTTAATATTTTGTTACAAATCCGGAGAATCGACTCTAACGCCAACACCACGCTATCATCGCGCCGCGCTACCGCCCTGCTTTCTATGTGACGAAGCCTTTACGCTCGGCTATTACTGCGCCTGATAGAAAGCGTCATAAGATATAAAGCGTCATGAAGAGCGCTCGTCCGGAAACTGGGAGAGTAACACCAGGTGAGGCTTGAATTAGTCAAGGTAAGGGACGAATGATACTACGAAACTTGTTCTAACTACTCGCCCGGTACGATCATTGTTTCGTCATGACGGTGGTGACCAATTGAAGTGAAAGGAATTGTCAGTAGGCTCTTGGTTTAAATGTCCAGGTGCACCGGCCATATTTAATGTAAACACTAGTTGTATCTCCGTTTAAATGTCCAGGTGCACCGGCCATATTTAATGTAAACACTAGTTGTATCTCCGTTTAAATGTCCAGGTGCACCGGCCATATTTAATGTAAACACTAGTTGTATCTCCATTTAAATGTCCAGGTGCACCGGCCATATTTAATGTAAACACTAGTTGTATCTCCGTTTAAATGTCCAGGTGCACCGGCCATATTTAATGTAAACACTAGTTGTATCTCCGTTCAAATGTCCAGGTGCACCGGCCATATTTAATGTAAACACTGGTTGTATCTCCGTTTAAATGTCCAGGTGCACCGGCCATATTTAATGTAAACACTAGTTGTATCTCCGTTTAAATGTCCAGGTGCACCGGCCTTATTTAATGTAAACACTAATTGTATCTCCGTTCAAATGTCCAGGTGCACCGGCCATATTTAATGTAAACACTGGTTGTATCTCCGTTTAAATGTCCAGGTGCACCGCCCATATTAAATGTAAACACTGGTTGTATCTCCGTTTGAATGTCCAGGTGCACCGCCCATATTAAATGTAAACACTGGTTGTATCTCCGTTTAAATGTCCAGGTGCACCACCCGTATTGAATGTAAACACTGGTTGTATCTCCGTTTAAATGTCCAGGTGCACCGCCCGTATTGAATGTAAACACTGGTTGTATCTCCGTTTAAATGTCCAGATGCACCGCCCGTATTGAATGTAAACAATAGTTGTATCTTAGTTTACATCTTTGGGGAGCACCAAAAAGACAGTTTATCAAAAAATGCTTCTTGAAATTCTATATCGGAATAACTTCAATATTTTGATACCCACCGTGTAGACGTATTCCCTTGCTGATGTAATAGCAACGTTGATCCCTTATACGTGTCAGGGCTTTTGGTGGAAGAAAAAGTAAGCTTCCAATAAAATGTTCTTTTCGTTATTTATTGCTCTCAGTTTTTCACGAGAAATAAACGGTGGAATTATTTTTAAGAATTCCGCTTTAAATGAAACCTTAAGAACCCGCTCCGAATCGAACTTCATACATATCTTAAAACCATAGTAACTCGCGAAAGCGGAACAATTCAATCAAATAAATTTTAGGCTTTCATTTAGACGGTCAGTATAAAGTGGTGTATGTGCCTGATTTTTTCACAAACATCTCGTTAAAGACCAGAAATTGTTTTAAAATAATGGGTTTTCACCCTAAAGTCGAGTACTTTTACAACGCTTCGTTAAGTGAGTTATGAACATTTAACAAGCAAAGTAAGCATATACACCACTTGGAAGTATCATCAATATTCTAATTAATTAAAACAGAACAAAAAATAACAAGTATTCGAGACACAGTTAAGGTATTCGGAAATAATGATTATTTCCAAAGCAAAGGGTGAGATTCGCTCAGCGCAGTTCGAACGGCCTGGGGCAAAGCGTGAGGCGCTTGTTTAGATCAGCCAGCCAAATATGCGCTTTATTGTCGCGATACGTCTCGCTTCGCATCGGAGTTGGCGTCGTCCTGCACCG
Source organism: Ypsolopha sequella (assembly GCA_934047225.1). Taxonomy (NCBI): domain Eukaryota; kingdom Metazoa; phylum Arthropoda; class Insecta; order Lepidoptera; family Ypsolophidae; genus Ypsolopha; species Ypsolopha sequella. The sequence goes on from OW204003.1 coordinate 23,118,624, forward strand.
GGTTTTAAAGAAAGAAGCCTTGGTGTCTCCGGCCTTGACGTAAGCAAAGAGTGGGTGGCTAATCAAAATACAAACAATTTTTGCAAAATGGACAAAAGGAGCAAAATCTGTTTTGTTTTTAATTAAATACATATATATAAATAAATAAGTAACTTATCCAATACTTGTTCTCCAACCTTGTTTCTTGATTCAAGCAACAAAATTTTGCTCTCGTGTTTAATAATTTGGCTCCATTCGATTTCCCTTGTCGTTTTTATCTTTTCTATTATACATGACAGGTGGTGGTAGAGCTGATGTCGGGCTCGACCGTGGAGGTACTACCATCTTTCTTGGAGACCCCTCGAAGTAATTCGGGGGAGAGTAAGAGGACAGCTCACAGGCAAAAAACCAGGAGGCCCACCATGCCTGGGACCGATGGATGGCGCTATATCCATCCCTAATAGCCGGGCCTTATATGGAACAGACTGGTGACGGGCAGCGGCGTCACTGGTACGAGAGTTCCAGCACCGCGCTCACCAACCCGCCTGCCCATCGTGTGTGAGCATGGGCAAATTACTTTTCTAAATCAATATATTTATTCTTCTATTATTAAATTAAGTTCTCATTGAATTTTTTAAGCTTTGATTCTGTTTAGGAACGTTACACTTGAGGTCACGAAAAAAATTTTTTAGGCCACTCATGATTGTTTCCAAGTTAGTAATGAATGTGGGCTGTCAAATGAACATCACCATCCACATTGTTCAGTAACCTATTTTGTGAGAGATATAATCCACCAGATTAGAGTTAAATAAGACAATATTCAATATTCATTATTACATCAGATCTCTCTCAATTTGTGAGGCAATTGATTCCAATATTGAGGCGAAACGAAATTACTAGCTTCGCGTTATCTCATGTCAGCCATTTTGTATTCTAATTCAGGATCCTATTCAAATGCTAATGGGGCTGTAGAATAGGCAATGCCGATTATTATGGGTGTACAACTGGACAGTACGACACAACTTGGAAGCAGCATCGGCCGGGTTCGCGAAACCGATCAGTCCCGAACTGAGTGTGACTTCAAAATGTTAGCTATTACAGGTTTTTATTACATGTATTTGTTATTTTAAATAATCATAGTCAAGTAGGGATATTCATTGTGAGACAGCTGGCAACACACAGCTGTCAATTGGCAGTTTTGGCGGTATTATTGTAAGACTCTGTAAGGGGTAATAGTGTCCCCAATAAAACTATATCAAAATATCTTATCCACCTTTCTTATTTATAGTATATCATTAGAGAATATTATCAATTCAGAAGTGCTATAAATATACCTAAAAGCCCAAATAAAACCGCTCAGAAACAAAAAGAAAGATTGCGTTGTAAAATGGTGTCTTGACGTTTTCAGTTGTGTTTTCAAGATCAAAATGGGCTGCATAAAGTGAAATAATAGTTTTTCATAGCCCTATTAGACGATAACAATAACTTTTAAACAAAGTTAAGTGTAATTAAGTACTTAAACCTCATCTACTTTAAATTGTGAAACATCCAGAGCGGTCATTGACCCCGCTACAGGACTATCAATTTGCATCAGAAAGAAATGGAAAAATGTTCAGAAAATGATGGAAAAACAAACAAATGGAGGCTAAACTCTAGATTACGGAACGCTGGTATCTAAGAAAAACTGAAAAATGTGATATTATGCTGTGATACCTACTGAAAATTATTCTAAATCAATTTACTGATCGAGTAACACTAGGCTTGTGTCTTTGAAAGGAGTGTTATACAGAGATTGTATGTAATGGAATGTTTGTATCGCGCCCCCTTATCTACACTCCGACCTATTTATTTTCTTCGGTGAAATAAATGCATGGACATAATTGAGCCAGTGACCATAAGTTTATGCAATAATGTTAGGTACTTGGAAAACAATTTTGGAGATACATATACAAAAATAAATAAACAAACATGAGTTATTAAGCAAGTGAGTATTGAAGGAAATCTGTGACTGGAATCTGGAATATATTCACTCTGTGATATTATGCTGTGATACCTACTGAAAATTATTCTGAATCAATTTATTGATCGAGTAATACTAGGCTTGTGTCTTTGAAAGGAGTGTTATACAGAGATTGTATGTCATGGAATGTTTGATCATTATATTTATTTTCTTCGGTGAAATAAATGCATGGACATAATTGAGCCAGTGACCATAAGTTTATGCAATAATGTTACTTGGAAAACAATTTTGGAGATACACAACAAATAAGGATATTGACTAGAAGCTACAATTTAATATATAATGTGAACACACATGAAATAAGAGTGTAAAAGATAAATGGAAATTTATAATATACAGTTATGGTGCAAGGATCACACTTGCAGGAAATAACTTTCAGGTTTTTCTTAATGTCAGTAAAATAAAACTGCATGGAGTTTTTGATTGGAGGAAATTCCTACTAACCACTGTGAAGGAGTTGAGAATGATTATTTTCAGTATATTGGCTTTAAGTTGTAATTTTTCAGAATTTGAATGCACATTATAAGAGTGAAATCGAGGAAATTCAATTATAAAGAGGGTGTGCACAATATCATACTTTCAGGGTTTACTTTCAGGAAATTAGTTTCAGTTTTGTTGAAGTACTGCCAAGGAGGGTTACAGCTGTAAACAAAAATACAAATATTGGAAACAGTAAGGTTTTGAGAAATGTGTAAATCAATGTGAAACCGACCAGACGACATGGTGGTATGGGTATATGTTTATATTTTCATTACTTAGTGTGTCCAAATGCACAAGGAAGAGTGAGGTAATACCATTCTTTATTATTATGATTCTGGCTATGGATTTTAATCCATTGTATTGATTAATTCTTTATTGAGGACCAGTAAACCTTGTATTTGTTAATGAAGTTATGCTTTTGGACCCTACAGTTACACTTTCAACAAGTAATTTCAAGTTAACTTTTAATGGCTGACTCACCTGTTATGATATAACAAACAGTAGTAAATGTCTTGTAATAAAAAAAAATAAAAAAAAAAAATAATGGTGAGTGAGGAATGAAAGTATTGGAAGTTGGTTGGAACCATATATTGGATACATAAATATTTACATAAAATATAGGCGATGGACAATGCAAAAGTTTAAGGGTTTAGCTCTGTTCAGTATAAGTAATTGATTGTTTTCTTACTAGATTTTGCTGTTGGTGCCTGAGGCCGATTCACAGTGTGAACGCGGTATTTCATCAACTACAATCTGAGACCGACCCACCTTGTGTGCGAACGCGGTATATGTTTCATGAATTTTATCAATCTGAGACCGACCCACCTTGTGTGCGAACGCGGTATATGGTTCATGAATTTTATCAATCTGAGACCGACCCACCTTGTGTGCGAACGCGGTATATGTTTCATGAACTTTATCAAGCTGAGACCGATTCACATTGTGTGTGAACGCGGTATATGTTTCATGAATTTTATCAATCTGAGACCGATTCATGTGTGAACGCGGTATATGTTTCATGAATTTTATCAATCTGAGACCGATTCACATTGTGTGTGAACGCGGTATATGTTTCATGAATTTTATCAATCTGAGACCGATTCACATTGTGTGTGAACGCGGTATATGTTTCATGAATTTTATTAATCTGAGACCGAACCACCTAGTTTGTGAGCACAGTATATTTCATCGACTACATATAGCAGCATGAAGAGTTCTGTCTGCACTGAAGCAGCCTGTGGACTCCTACAATGCTTAAGAATATATATATCTTACTGATAAATCTATAACGTAACATACATGCTCTTTATTGTGCACGGAAACAAAAGAAGTTATAAAATATGTTAGAGAGGGTACAATGGGTGGTCTTATTGTTTGACAGATTTCTTCCAGACAACCTTTGGGTGATAGATAATGTAAAATAGAGGATGGTGCGTAGGTGGTGTAAAGAAAATAGATAAGATAAAAATTTATTTAGCTTTCTTGTTGTACAAAAGGTGTCATGAATAATAAGTATCAAACAAGGACCCTGTAAGGGCGCTGCTAAATTTAGTCAGTGGCTATAATATAATAAATAACTTATTTCTTATGTTACCTAAATATTAAATTATCTATATGTCAAAATACATACTAATCTATAATGATTGATTGAATGTGTTATAATGTATGTGGTACAAACAAATAAAATAAATATGTATATAGATTACTTACTTAAGGGGCTTAGTATAGTCAAATAGGTACTTCCAAAGCTTACTCCTAGTTTATAGTGCAACCAAAAATATTGAAAAAAATGTATTATGAATTATCAACTCTAAGACAACATGCAACATTTTTCTTTTTCAAACCACGCTTAGCCTATTTAATACATTTATGCTTTGATAAATAGATAAACTTGATAGCTATAAACATAACATAGGATTATTCAATCAAACAATCACGTCCATGTGAAAAGTATTATTTTCTCCTATTTCGCCCTATCAAGGACGCAGCGAGCGTCGCAACAGCCACTATGCATTGCCACTATGTTATATAAACGTTATTTTAATGTCGTTTCCGTCGATATTTGTACCGACAAACATCGAGCTGCTAATTTGGCGACAGTAATCGCCTTAAGTAAACCTTTCGTTTTGCATTGTTAATTTTTATGTAGAATCTTTATTTTGTTAACAAATACCGAATCATTCATATTTTATATCCTTTATTGTACACAGAAACATAAACTAAGACAACAAAATAAAATATATATATATATGTATATTTACATAAAAGCGGGCTTACCTTTACAGGAGGTTTCTTCCAGCCAACAAGTGTTGTGGGGAAAATTTATACTGAACAGCAATGGGGAGAGGTAGAATTTTATTATGACGTTGACAAACAAAAAAAGAATATATATAATAATAATAATAAGAAAAACACCGCGTGATGCAAGAGCCAATTCTAAGAGTTCTTAATTAAGATAAGGCCCCCCTTTCATCATACAAAAAGAAAAAGCATTGATAATTTTATGATGACAGTGTATTTGAATGAAGTATGATAAAATCAGTTGAATGAACTGGTTGGCGGCAAGCATGTACAATTTATGACTCTGACACTGAGGTAACACTGGTTGAAATAGTTTACCTGCTTATCAGAAGAGGCCATCGGTTTTATAAATAAGTATATTAATTTTGGTACATTTTCCTAGTTTCCGATTGAAGAAATAACTATTGAAATGAGGTCTTTATCGACACTTTTCTCATAGTTGTGACAAATAGGAATGACACGCTGGCCTTAATGATATTTTATTATATGTACTTGCCAGTATTTTTAGTTAATTTTATATTAATTTAGAACTGTAATTTCGCTGTTCTTCCGGAGTCCGTCCCTCTTACACTGCGACTTTTTCCGCATCGAGTACCGATGAACGTTGCAACCGTGACATATCCTCCTAAGACTGTCAACTAATCCACATAAGTAATTTGACTTTCACAACACAATATTTATTCTTATAGACAATAAATATAAATAACGTATATATACAAATGAACATTGTAGGTATGTACATTATGCTTGCAATAAAAATATTGAGTAATGAGTATGTAAATATTGTATGATTGGATTAAAAAAAAAAAAAAAAAATTAAATATGACCTAATAAACACAAAGCTGCAACTATAATTAAGCTTCACACAACTCCATCATTATAATTATTCCATAATGTTAAGAATAGTGATGAAGTGAACCTTGCTTTTCTATTGCAAGATAACGTTAATTGTAAGGTTATTATTATTACAACTTAAATTTAAGTAAACAACTTGTAGTAACATTTCAAATAACTCAATAAGTAACGAGATTACATTTTAAATGCATTTTATAATTTAATACCTATATGTTTATGTTGTGTTCGGTATCGATTTTATTTGCTCAGTGGTATCGATTGGTCAAACCAGTAAAATTACTAATTTTGTGAAATAAATTAAACATATCCAAGAAGACCCTTCATTGTTACGATGTTGTAAGCCTCGCATATTCTGTTAATTTTCCACGTGGTCAAATCAGTTTGACAAAATAGTTTGACTACGTGGAGGCAGCGATTTTATTTTGCTTTTCGACCCTTTAAAAATAAATGTTTTAATTATTTGACAACTAAAGATGTAATTTGTTGACCTAAACGGACTCACCAAATTGTTGTATTTAAATAAAATTATGATGATAAAGTCCAGGAATAGGGACATTCCTCATACAGGATGGCCGATGCGCACTGCAAGGGTGCGTGTGATAGGTATCATGCATGACGAGCGCTGTCCGCGGCGGCAGCGTCTGCGCTGTGCCTCTTGTCAATTTTGAGCAGTCATGCTTATTTATTTATTATTTTTTTTTGTACAAGAAGCAAATTTCATAAGTACTTATAATTATACATGCCTTGCAAAACTACCTATATAAACATTTGGTCTGCAGGAATGAGTCACGAGATTTGCGGAAAGGAAATAATTTGTGGGAAAGTTACTTAAATATTTTTCTTTAGATGATCAATTGTGTGGTGTCTCTAAAAGATATTGTTCAGATGTGGTTGGTAATTGTAATTATTAATTGTAAATAGGCCCTTAAAATTCATCCATTAACTATGGATGTCAATTGCCAACCTTACACCATTATTCACGTCATGCCTTTGACTCAGCTGTATTAGTTACTTAAAATTATAATGATAAAAAAAAAATCGTTAGCAAACAATATAAAAAAATATATATATATCTTAAAATAGGGTTACAGAAACTAGAAGTTTACAAATAAGAAGGTAAGAGAATTTGAAACGCAGTGTCCAATACAACAGAGTTGCAAAAATATAGCAGCATCCTTAAAATTACATTTTAAAGTGTAACATTTCTTTAGCAGACTCCTCAATCTTTGTTAAGAAGGGGTATGATATCTCAACTTTCTGGTTATCAGTCTTTCTGGGAGAGAATATAATATACTTATTGTTATTATTTTTAATTATTAATTACCTACTAATAAAACAATTAATTAGTTATTAATTCACAAGTTTAAATTATGATTTTATTTGATTGTTTTGGACACCATGCTATCTTAATCAATTTACATAACTAAACATTACAAATATCACTAGCTAAAAAAAAAAAAAAAAAAAAATTCTAAAGAAAACAAAATTCAGACAAATACGAATATAATAAATACGAATATTTTTATGCACAACACAAAATGTTTATGAATAAATGTTCAGATGAAATGTTGTATGTTCTATATTCCATAACAAAATTATTACAAGAAATAATACATTATATGTTTATAATAGGTATATTATATTAGTTTAAATAAATTGTAAAAATGAGATTATATTCGTTTAGGTATTTCACTTAAGTACGTAAATAAAAATTATTTACTTACAACGTACGTGACATTGACAAAAGGAAGTAGGTACTTGTGTGTTATGTTCTATTGGAATAATATTATTGTGATATCTATGTTTGTTCCGTACGTATTATCAATAATCTTGTAAAACGACTTTCATTAATACACAAAATTTAAAGGAACTGATAAACCTACACTTAATTAATTAATTAAATGAGCTTAAAATAAAGTAGAAAAATGTATTTTGAGTTAAGTATATAAATTGTACTAAATTGTATTCAATTCAATTTCGTTTAAGACTTAATTATACTTACTTATAATCGCATTGAGTTTTGGCAAAAGACATAATAAGATAATTGTAGATACGAGTATTGTTAAACTATAAATATACATGTCAATATAAAGTACTCACTCAATTTGATGTTTGAACGCTTATAACATCTATTAGAAATTGTGGATCGATTAGTGTATTTCATCGTTTTTATACATTTACCGGGTGTTTTGATTCTTTTGATACCTATGTGTAGTGATTATCGATATAGTAAAACCTTAAAAATGTCATCTTAATTTAAGTTACGATACGAAATGTTAGATATTCCGATATTAAAATATTGGGATATTCGGTCAAGTTACAGTCTATTAAGATATTAAGTATGAGTAGTATTTGGTCTCTATAATTTTGCCTGAGGTCAGGCAAGGGTCAGGATGGCCGACTGTTAGCTATTACAGGTTTTTATTACATGTATTTGTTATTTTAAATAATCATAGTCAAGTAGGGATATTCATTGTGAGACAGCTGGCAACACACAGCTGTCAATTGGCAGTTTTGGCGGTATTATTGTAAGACTCTGTAAGGGGTAATAGTGTCCCCAATAAAACTATATCAAAATATCTTATCCACCTTTCTTATTTATAGTATATCATTAGAGAATATTATCAAAAAGCACTACTGTTTATTACTGTTTTAAGCGAAAATTATTGTAGGAACACAGAGTCAGCAATACCAAAGAATATTACTCCGTAAAGAAGCGATACTTACCTCCCCCGCGAGTTTATGAGTATTTGGTGGTAAGATTGTCTTCGATCACTCTAAACAAAACAAAAAAAACGAAACTATGACAGAAATAAATTTCTATGTTTGAACACTTGGCGATTTATCCATCGCAAGGAGATATAAAATAACATTATATCATTGTAGTATCGCAGAAAGAAAGGTCCCGGGTTGGAATCCCGTTTCAGAGCTCCTCACATCCAGATTTATTTTTCTTTCTGCGTTTCTATACTGTAATGATTTAATGTTAATCTGTTAAAAAAAAACGGTGCTACATCCACTGAAGTAACGGGGCAGTATTTGAATTTTGGTGCTAAAAGCCAACAGGCTTTTATTGTTTTTGGCAAAATATAATAAAATACCGCAAAAATATGCAACATAAATAGTTTTTTAATAAATAGTCAGCGAAAAGGGCTTAAATGCAAAGCATACGCAACATGCAAAGGCATAGAGGTTGTTTGTTTGTGGCACAACATAAGGGCTATTTTGTAAAAAATTCAGACGCTTATGAAAAGCAAACAAGGCATAAAGGTAAGCTGTATACGCCCCAATGTAAATTGGATGTATATATATAAAATAATGTTTCTTACATGGCGATAAAAATGTTTAGTAAACTGCCATCAGGATTTAAAAGTTTGCCCATAAAAACATTTAAAAAGAAGATACACACATGGCTTCTAGACAAATGTTATTACGACGTCAAAGATCATTTGAATGAAAACACAGCTTTGTAAGGTTCTCACGAATAACATATGGTTGTGAATGAATTTTATAAATATGATATATAATAATAATACATGATAGGCAAATTTACTTCTGTTATAGCATGTTAGTTTCTTTACGGGACACCTGACGCTAGAACATCAACAACACCAGGTTTTCAAGGGTTCATTGGAAGAAACTAGGTCTCTCCTCATATTGAAGAAAATATATTTGATTTAGTTATCGATCTTTTATTTAGGGATTCCACCTATAAACAATGTTTTAAGATTTATACTTTTGTCAAAAAAAAATGTTTTCAACCCTCTTTTTTTTGGTTTTCAAATGTTCGTTTCAAAGACGTTTCTTTCAAAGAAAAAGTTCAACTTAATTTTTTTTTATAAAATAGGCAATAGAAATATGAAGGGATGTTACCTAAATCCAATATTTTTTTCCCTGCAAAATATTTCAGTATTAGCTAAAAACACACCAATTTGTTGTATCGCTGCGTGATCACTAGTATTACGCGTCCAAGAATTGATATATATTGATATATTGACATCTTCATTGAATCTAAATTATCATTTAAGCATAAAGTCGAAAATGCAATCATAAACCCGCTGTAAATATACTAAGCTCAACCCTTAGCTCCTTCTAAATCCTTCCCCCTCCCACTCACACACACATTCAAACACACACACATACATTCACCCTTGTAAACTTGCATGCTCAATATACACTTATTATGTACCTAAAATTGCTTTAATTAATTCTATGTCATATCTTAAATCTTAATCACAATAATAATAATATTGTTAATTAAATAATAATAATAATATTGTAAATTAAATAATAATAATAATTTTAATTGTTACTTTACTTTAGCTATTCTGTACTAGGAATTTATTAATTGTATAACTGGTGGACAACTATTATTGGCTTTATTTAATGTATTTCTTATTTATTCTCTTTATGTAAACTTAATCATAAGCTGTTGTGGTCCCAAAATAAAAATTTGAATTTGAATTTGAAGAACAAGAGGCCAAAGAGCCAACATATAATCGCCTCTATGAAAAGCTAATAAGGTCTTTGCCATCAGACTTATTGTGCTGGACGGGTAATAAAAAAAGTTGCTAGGGTATGCCATCCTCATAACTTTGCATTTCTTGTTTAGAAGTTTAAAATTTAAAAATATTTTGGTATGTGGCAGTTAACTTTAGTATGAGTGAGGTTTATAAAGTATGAGTTTGTAATTTAATGTCAGTCATGATCTGGTCCAAACCAACTTAAAATGCTGTCATTATTTGCATACTATATATTATGAAAAAATGTGCTGTACCCAATAACAAGAACATGTAATAAGACCTATATCTATTTAAAACGCATGTTTAAGCAAATAAAATTTTACTTTACTTTACTTTGCTTACTTTAATCCGGTCTCTTAATAATAACTTTCAATAAGTTTTTGACTTGGGCATAATAGTAGTATAATTACGAAGTAGATAGAAACTGTGTAATAAATTATTCAGTTAGTCTTGTAGCTCTAGGACGTGTTGTTGTTGTGTATATGTATGTATGTCATAGATTCTTGTCGTGATGCATGTGTACTCAATGTAAAAATCCATTGAGTACACACACACACACACACTCACGCACTTCCGTTAGCGTTGATAACGCACAAAGTCACCATAACACAAAAGGTTCTATCCTAATACCATTCTGAACGGGTAATACCAATTTGTTACTTTGTAACTGTGCAACAAATCAACGGATCAAGAAACTTTTGCAGCGGAGTTGTTAAACTTTATAATTGGTATATACCTACCAGTTGTTCGTCTCACGAAATTAGACGGGATAACCCTCTTAACCCTCTGAATTCTCAAATAATAATCGCATTCTAAATACGTCGTGGTTGGAATCCATCTTACATATTATTGTTTTACTATTGCTTTAGTGATCATGAGAATTTGGAGGGTTAAAACGTTGTTCAGCCTAGACGGAGGAAGTTTTAAATAATTTTTCAATGCATGTGCTTGTAAAGGCCCACTTTTTATGCATCAAAACCGAACAGAAAGTCGATTATTTTGCCCTAGGGCTTTATTATTATTTTTTTTTAATTTATTTGCAATGGTTGGCTAACCTGCAGCCTTTCCTGTGTACCATAGATGTTATACTTTTTTTTCCACTGTTTAACGGCTCTGGATACAATCCTTTTGAGCCAATCATAATTTAAAGTTCACAAGATTATATTTGTTTTCATTTCCTCACACTATGCATTGAAAAACGTAGTATGATACACGGGCGTAAAAGCAATAAATTACTCGGTTACGTTTAAAACACTCGCTACGCTCGTGTTGTAAATCGTCCTCGTAATTTATTCCTTTTCGCCCTTGTAGCATAAACTACTATTGTTATTATTGAGTAACAACAACTCTTACAAATTAGTATACAATTTTATGATATCTATGTAACAAAGATACCAAATGTCATGGGAACATCACAGATGTTTAAAACCGCCATCATACAATCGCCCACAGTTATTTATACTTTCATACCGACAACCGACCACGGCTTCGTAGTCTTAGGAGACACTCATATTCACTTGAAAAAGAGTTGATTTTAAAATAACTTTTTGGTCTTAACAAGGTGGTCAATTAAAGGCATTTGAACCCTACTTAACAAAGTAATTTGGAATAGCCTGTAAATCTCTTTCGTAAGGTAATTCCTTGTGAACAATAATATCGGAGTACGTGAGAAGACTTTTTATCTTTTTAATTAATTGTTTTGTAGTAACGAAATTGCCGCCAAATTAGCAGCTCAACGAATATCGACAGAAACGACATTAAAATAACATTCATATCAGCGCGCATTGCATAGTGGCTGTTACGACGATTGCTGCGTCCTTGATAGGTCGAAATAAGAGAAGAAAGTACTTTTTACCATTGCCACTCGAAAAGAGACTATCGTTATAATATATATAATCGGGTCGACCGTGATCAATTTTTACCTTTTTACGAAAAGGGGGACGCCCGACGTTTCGAGACAGTTGCATGTCTCGTGGTCTACGGGAAACTGGCAAGCAGTGTTGCCACCTTGGTTTTTGAAAAAGAGCAGTTGGACAAGCTAGAAAGGGCTAGATTTAGCAAATTTTGCCATCAAAAGTGCTAAAAATTGTTTATTTGAAATGTAGTAAGCAATTTCAGAAAATGCAACAGAGTAATTAAAACTAAGTTATTGAATTTGTTAAAAATCGTACCTGCTGAAGCAGAAAAAGTTGATGGCTGATTGACATCTGCGTTTTTTGCGGATTTGAACGAAAATTTCAGATGAATCCTACAGTTTTTTATTATTTCAGTTGACACCTTGTGTGAACAGCAAGACTCTCTCAGTCGCTGTAAACCCCATCGTATACGTAGCATGGATATCATTGTTTTTAGCCCCATTTTGTTCCTGGTTTTAGTTTTAATTAGGTTCACAGAACTAAAATATACACATAACGAAAAGGGCTAGATTGCTCTTTTCGGGCTAAATCATCAAAAAACGAGTTCAACTACAGTAAAAAGTGCTAGATCTAGCCCGAAAAGGGCTAAGGTGGCAACACTGCTGGCAAGTATGGCGAGGCGCAGTGATGAGATGCAGGTGACGATCGAAGTATTTTCCGCGATAAATTTTTACCTTTCGTAAAAAGGTAAAAATTGATCGCGGTAGACCCGATTATATATATTATAATGTGTACAAAACGCGAGAGTTTAAAGAGACTATCGGTTCACCGATAACAGTGAATAAATAGTCATTTGTGTCACAACGGGCCCAAGAGTAATATTTTGTTCGTCGAGGCCGCTATTTTGAATTCAGAGCAAAACGAAGGATTCTAAAGTATAATCCTGAGCATATCGATGAATTCAATATATAAAAAAATACTACTTGAGCCGGAGTGATACACACTTTTTCATCATTACCTGTGAGAAAAAAAAAGTTACGAGTTCCTGGTATTTCGTGGTAATAATTTTTGCACCACAATAGCTGCATCATTTGATATGTTTTCAGGAGTTAATATATTATCATCGTCACTTCATGCTCGAACTCATTTTAATTATTATTTACAATAACAGCATATTAGTCTTATCTGTACCTATGTATATAAAATTCAAAGTCCTGACTGACTGACTGACTGATATATCAACGCACAGCCTAAACTGCTGGTCCTAGAGACTTGACATTTTGCATATAGATACCTTATATAGTGTAGGCATCCACTAAGAAAGGATTTTTCAAAATTCGCCAAAAAAAAACAATATAAGAACGCCGACTTCTAGATAACATAATGTTTCAGGAAGAAAGAATTCGGCAAAAATGTTGCTTCGGTACCATAGGTCTTTATAGAATTATTATTAACTTTTTAGTGAATGACTGCTGTAACTATTGAAGTCGGTTACTATTTTTTTTGTTAAAAGTTCATTTTTTTTCATAAAATATGTAATACGAATATATTAAGTGAATCTACTCTAATCCTATTTATTTTCCCATATAAAATATTTCAGTATTACCTAAAAACCCAACAACCTGTTGTTTTGCTGCGTGATTATTGGATACCCGTCCAAGAAAAATAAGCCAATGAACCAACCAATAATCTCCTCTATCAAAAGCTAATAAAGTCTTTGCCTTGTTGTGTTAGACGGGTAGTAACATTTTTTCCTAGCCTATTTATTAATGTAATTATATTTTTTTGGAATTGTTTGAACTTTATCAGCCTTATTGATGTCTGAAACGAAAGTCTGGAAAAGTTTCAATACTTTAATATTCTTTTGGCCTCGGGACATAATTTCGCCCGCCATTCAACATTCAGCCTACTTAAGGGTCGGTGTTCCGAGATTCAGGATTCGGGGTTATGGCTTTTTAAGCCGGTAAAAATTCAAATTTCTGAACAAAGTAAATACCACTTGTTACCTTACAAGATGAAGTGCAGGTGCATTAAAAAAATCACGGCAATAATGTATAGTAACTTCAGAAAAAAAACAGGAATTTCAAGAAAATCTCTTGAATAGCATTGCAGCGTTACGGGTGTAACCTGAACTTGAAAATCTTGTTTTTTTTCTGAAGTTACTATACATTAGTGCCAAGATTTTTTTTAATGAACCTGTACTTCATCTTGTAAGGTAACAAGTGGTATTTATTTTGTTCAGAAATTAATATTTTACTATCTTAAAAAGCCATAACCCCGAACCCTGTTTTGCCCAATCTCGGAACTCCGACTCTTAAATTAACTTAATGACGCTTAGAAGTGTCTACGAAAAGTCTTTTTAAGTTTTAATTTAAATAGAAGGTTATTAATCAACTGAACCCTATTACTGTTTAGTGTTTCGAGAGAAAATTTCAAAAGTAGGTAACTTTTAATCTCGGTGCAAAGGTGCAAAATTTTTGAAATTCAAATTTACAGAAACCAATGGAAACTTTGTTATGGCAGCATACACAGCATACATGTAATAAGGTTTTGTTGAATAAATCTTGAGTGAATTTTGAATTTAAGTGTTCTGTTTCAATTAATAAGAAGAAGGGAGGTTTTTCACAATCCGGCTGCGAAACCGCTCTTAATGAATAAATGTACAATTTTAATTAACCTTATAATGACTGACATACTTGTAATTATATAAATAACAATTTTTGACATGTAACAATTGTAATAGCCTATTTTAATTATGTTATGTTATCTTAATTACTTTCTATTTTTATGGTAATATTTGGAAAATTTAATTTTTACGATGTAAATATTTTTGTGATGTATATATTTTCTTTAACTTATATGACGATGTACTTGTACCTACTGAATAAATTAATATGAATATAGTTTTCCTTACATTTGAGCAAAAACAACGTTTACAAATTTCAGTTGATATAACAAAACGTGACTTTCAATACTACAAAATAGACTATACCTTGATTTTACATTTATAGTTTTTTCAATGCAAGTGCTCGTAAAAGCCCACTTTTTATGCAACAAATCCGAACAGAAAGTCGATTATTTTGCCCTAGAGCTTTATTATTATTATTTTTTAATTTATTTACAATGGTTGGCTAACCTGCAGCCTTTCCTGTGTACCATAAATGTTATACTTTTTTTCCACTGTTTAACGGTTCTGGTTACAGTCCTTTTGAGCCAATCATAATTTAAAGTTCACAAGATTGTATTTGTTTTATTTCTTCACACTATGCATTGAAAAACGTAGTATAAATCATCCTCGTCATTTATTCCTTTTCGCCCGTGTATCATAAACTACTGAGCACGCGATATGACGGCAGTGCTTTGTATCACCATAGGTTTTAAAAAATAGCGGGAAGTGAAGAGAAATAAATTACGAAGATGAAAGATCTGACCTTGGGAAGGAGCTGCATGCACCACAAACCACGCTTCGCCTGAGCCACCAAGTCTCTGGTGTTCTCCAAGATGGTTTTCTTCTTCCTCTTCGTGCCTGGTTGCGCTCTTCTCGGCTAATTTTCTTCGTAATAGTAATAGATGAAAATGAGGCGCACAGCGGGTGCGATCTCAAAATGGCGGGCGGTAGGGTCGAGGTAGGACCTAGTCGAATGACAATCAGCGTATACCTCCGGCGTGAAAGGCTTCTGATTGACGACTGATTGATTTGCGTCCAAAACTAAGCGGGTGGAGATGCAGCGAAAATGACAGTTGAAAATATTAATTCACAACTACCCCGCAGTATGAGAGCCACAAGAAGTGGCGCGAACATTTGCCCCCGGCGTTAAAACCATTGGTTTTAAAATAAGAATAGAAAAGTAAAAATAAGACAGAGAATAACGAAATTTTGAAGCGGGGGCAAAGAAAGGAGTTATTGAGATGGGAGAGGGCAAAGACGCACGACAGGTCGTTTGTAAACACCTGTCGTCGTTTTGACAGAAGCTACCCTAATGACATTATCTTTGCCAGGGTATACAGCTACAATAACACCGAGCGGCCATTGAAGCGGTGGAGTGTTATCGGTAACTACAACGACAACAGATCCAATTTTGATTGGGTTGGAAGGTGTATTCCATTTTCCTCTAGACTGGAGAAGATGGAGATAATCATTCTTCCATCGCCTTGCGAACGATTCTACCATTTGATCAAGCAACGCGTAGCGACGTAATAAATTAACTGGCTCATCAGCCACCTTACAAGCGGGTAATTCTTTTAAAGGAGTTGACATCAGAAAATGTGCAGGAGTTAACGCGCTAAGTTCAGATGGATCTTCACTCAGCAGCGTAAGCGGACGAGAATTTATGACACATTCTATTTGCGTAACTACAGTTAATAATTCTTCGTAGGTCAACAGTTGAGTACCTACTACTCTATGCAAATGCGTCTTAAATCCTTTGACATATATCTCATAATGTCCCCCAAAATGTGGGCTACGTGGAATATTAAATTTCCATTGTATTCTATGATCGGCAAGTTCATTCGCGAAAGACGTTTTAAATTCTTCGGAGTTTGTCAAATTGTAAATTTCTGAGAGGGCATTTCTAGCGCCTACAAAGTTCGTAGCATTATCTGAATATACGAAAGACACTGCTCCACGTCTAGATAAAAAACGTTTGAACGCGGAAAGAAAAGTGTTCGTGCTAAGATCAGTTGCCAATTCAACGTGAACTGCACGAGTCACCAGGCATACAAATATGCAGAGGTAACATTTGACGGGACGGACTCCACGTTTTCGATACGGAGTGATACTGATAGGACCACAATAATCCACAGCGCAGTGGACAAAAGCTTTAGCCTCATTAACGCGGCATGATGGTAAATCTGCCATGAAAGGGAAGGTTTGTCTCGGCTTCGCCTTAAAACAATAATTGCAGCTATGTATTACGCGACGAACAATATTTCGACAGGAAAGTATCCAAAATTTTTGGCGGATTATTGACATTAAAGCCACTGGTCCAGTGTGACAATTTTTGCGATGATAATGAATGATAATCAATTCGACAATATGATTTTTACGAGGTAACAACACAGGGTGTTGTTGATCGAACGTCATGTCTGTGTTGCGAAGTCGACCACCAACGCGTAACAATCCATTTTTATCTAAAAATGGCGATAGTCGATTTAAAGCGGGAGAACAAAGTTTATTTGACTTTAATCTTTTTATTTCATCAAGAAAATAAAATGCTTGAAGAGCTTTAATCAATGCAACTTCAGCGAAATCCATATCGGTAGCGGTAAAAATATTAGAGCGCGGTAAAATACGTAAAAATCGGTAGATGTAAATGATTGTGTGTAAAAGCACAAGCCATGACGAAATTCTTTCCGAAAGAGAAAGAAGTGGATGCGGTTCTTCATTACTAAAAGCGGGAAGAGAAATTGTTTTTGATTCCGGCAAGTTTTCTTCAATAGAAGCTGATTCTATTGTTTTGATTGGCCACTCTTTAGCGTCCAGATAAAGCCAAGCAGGTCCAGTGAACCAGAGCGGGTGACTCATCAACTGCGTGGGAGTGAGACCACGGGAAAGACAGTCGCTCGGGTTTTGAGAACCAGCTGTATGGTAAAAACATTCAGCGGGAATAGCGGATATTATTTTTGTTATACGCGTCGCGACAAAGGTTTTAAACCTGTGCGGTGAGGAATGTATCCAGTGTAAAGTTACCATAGAATCGGTAAAACAGTAAATACGTTCAATATTGTGACGTATTTTATAAGCGTCAACTACACGACGAGTTAATTTCGACATGAGTAACGAGGCACAAAGCTCAAGGCGGGCGACACTGACGGTCTTGAGCGGACAGACTTTTGACTTTGCGCATACCAGCCGAATGCTAGTGCAAGTGTCTGAGTCATCTTGTACTCTAATATATACGACACATCCGTATCCACGTTCACTTGCGTCTGCAAATGATATTATCGAAATTTTCGAATTTTGGAACACGTCTAAGTGGCGTTTAATACGTAAATCCCGCAAAACAGGTAGCTCCTTCAAATAGTTTTGCCAAATCTGCGCAATATCAGAGGGTAGTGTTTCATCCCAGTCTAATTTTAAAATACAGATTTTCTGCAAGAGTAATTTTGCGTACAAGATCACAGGAGCGGTAAAGCCGAGGACGTCGTACTGACGTGCTATCACGGACAAAACATTGCGTTTAGTACATGGGCGACTATCTAGCGATACAGTAAAAGAGAACTCGTCAGAATCAGGCGACCACTGTAAGCCAAGAACTTTAAGAGTTTGAGTTTGTTCTTCAAAATTCTTACTAGAATTTAAGCGGTGAGTATCAGGCAGTGTATCAAGTAACTGTTGACAGTTACTAGACCACTTGACGAGCTCAAAGCCACCGGCCTTAAGCAATCCTACCAGCTCATCTCTGAGCTGTAAGGAGCCCTGCACGGTGGGCGTGCTATAGCAGATGTCGTCCATGTAACAGTTTCGTGCGGCTACAGTAGCGGCGAGCGGGTACGCTGAACTCCCATCCTCACAGAGTTTCCTGACTACTCTCATCGCAAGGAAAGGGCTACTACGTAGTCCAAAGCAGACGCGATTGAACTGATAAGCGATAAGCGGTGAACACGTGTCAAAGCGGTATAAAAACTTTTGAAATTTGCGATCATCGGCGTTAACCAAAACTTGTAAGAACATTTGTTTGATATCCGAGGTAAAAGCGATTTCATACAAGCGGAAGTCAAGTAAAATTAAAAACAAATCGTTTTGCAAATTAGCACCTGTGTGCAGCGTGTCATTTAATGAGACACGAGTACCATCAGCGGAGTCAGTCTTAGTACTGGCATTCATACAAATACGCACCTTTGTCGTTGATTTATCAACACGCACTACGGGATGATGCGGAATATAATAACCAAGAGATAATTGGTCATCATTATGAAGCGGGGATATGTAACCTTTAGTTAGGTATTCATTTATTATATTGTTATACTCGGAACGTAAATCTGCGTTAGAAACAAACCTACGCTCAAGAGACATAAAACACTTTTTTGCGTGATGGTACGAGTTTCCTAGTATGTTAGGATTCCGTGCGAACGGTAAAGAAACCGAATAGCGACCAGCGGGGTCACGTGACACATTGTTAATAAATAATTTTTCACATTCATCATTTGCGGGACTAGAAGCAGGTTCACAATGCACCTCTTCTAATTGCCAAAATTTTTGTAAAATAAAATCTATTGGCGGTTCAATCTCCATATAAGAGCATAACGAAATTGAACATGCGGTATTTTGGTAAACAGGCGTATTACCAATTAGCGTAAAACCGAAGATGGTCTGAAATCCCGTCGGCGTACCCGGGGGACCAGAGACGCGGCCTGATAACAAGATATCCGCGAATAAAGATGCACCGATAAGAATATCAATCTCGCCCGGTAAGTAAAAGGTTTCATCAGCAAGTGTGATATATTTTAAATACGAAAGCGTAGACAAATCCACCTGCACCGATGGTAAGTTGTCGGTAATACGGTCGATTACATAAGTGTCAAGCGAAATTGAAACCGAATCATCAAATCGTGAAAACAATTTAAGGTTTGTCGCACCCTTAATTGGGTTTGATGAAGAGCCGATGCCCTTAACAAAAGCGCGGGGAATTTTCTCATATTTTAAGTTAAGCTTCTCACAACAGGAAACCGTCGAAAAACTGGATTGTGACGCAGGGTCGCAGAGCGCACGTAGACGGACTGACATACCGTTAGAATCTTTCACGATCACTTGAATTGTACCTAAAAGGCATGTTTCATTACGCTGCGAGTTAGGCTGTAAGTTACATAAAGAAATATTATTACTCGCAGTTGGTACGGATTGAGAATCATTAGTCATATGTTCTGTGTTAGTCGCCGATACGGCAGGATCCACCAACCTCGAAGATTGCGTATGTGTGCGTGGAGACACGGTAATATTTTGACCAAGCGCGGTGTGAGTATTCATCACATTTTGTTTGCGGCACAACATCGAATGGTGTTTACAATTACAATGGCGGCAATTATAAGACGATTTACAAGCGGAATTGTTATGCGTAATACTTAAACAATTGGTGCAACCGTTATTAGATTTGATGAACTGAAATCTTTTCTCGATATCTAGTTTCACAAATTCGGGACACTTATATAAATTATAGTGTTTTAATTGTTTACATAGCGGACAACAATTATTATTGGTCGAAGCGGAGACAAAAGCATGGGTTGACTTGGTACTGTACCCGGTTTTGTTGTTATTATTATTAACGGAGCGGTTCGGAGCGGGAGCGGTAATTGCGGGTGCAGTGCGGTTCAGTATCTTAGTTTGTTCCCGTAAAAATGATATTAATTCATCATAATGGGGTAAATCGGAACCACGTTTAAACATTTCAAATGAACGAGCGGTTTCAACATCAAGTTTTTTAAGGGCCAAATACATAAGGATAAAATCCGAAAGATCTTTAATATTCAGCGATTTTAAACACGAAACAGCGGAACAGAACTTGTCTAAAAACAAGTCCAAGTTTTTTGAACTAGCGGTAGTTAAAGGGCGAAATTCAAACATTTGATCCAAATAAGTAGTGGCTAAACTACGCGAGTCTTGAAAAGTAGAAACGAGTGTTTTCCAGATTATGTCGTAGTTAGTTGCGTTCGGTGTGATTCCAGAACAAATCGAAAGTGCCCGGCCAGAAAGTTTACCCATCAGGTATTGTACTCGTTCGTTGTCGGTCAAGTCCGGATTATCGTGAATCGTGGTTTTAAATGTTTCATAGAATGTTGGCCACATAGTAGCTTCACCAGAAAAACCAACGAGTTCCAGTTTTGGAAGCTTGATAGTAGGTTTTTTGGGACATTCCATGTCACGTGGAGCTTTAACTTTAGAGTCAGCCGATTTCGAAGAATGTGATAACTTCCGGTTGATGTATTTGCAATGGGAGTAAAGATCCTCAAAAGCTGACCAACTTTGATAATTTGGTTCAAAATTAGGATTTATCAATACCTCTGTGTCATTAATTTCATCTATGATTACATGAATTTCTGAGCGTACAGTATCCAAAGTTTCGACATTGGCCATAAACAATTCTGCCGAAGAAACATCCTCTAAAGCGGTTTTAGAAAAGTCATAAACTCTCTGAAGGCGATTAAACAATTCTTGCCTTTTATTTTTAAGCTTCTTTAAACTATACGACATCTTTAATTTTGCAGCTTCTGCGGAATTTGGCATGTTATATAGTACAAAGTTAGGCAAGTACCAGAACTATTGAAAGTTTTATACTGACTACAACATAGAATAATGCTAATGAGTTAGAGATAACACGGGCGGCGGACGAACCTGTGTACGAGTACCTCTCGATAATATTAAGAATTAGCAGGTAGGCAGATAATATTTTCTGTGAAATGATCAAATGGTATAATCGCAGCGGATAAATTAACAGAATGGCGTATTTCACTGTAGATAATTTATAATTTCCAGTATATAGGAAATGGAATCACTAATATTTTGACGAATGCGGGGTTTTAATGCATAGATAATGCAAATAAGAGCGGGAATGCGGGGTAATACTGCGGGCAGAGTGAAAATTAGAGCGGAATTCACGTGTTCTTTAGACAAAGAACATGAAGATAGCGGTTGGAAATACCAAAAAATGGTTATAGATCGCAGATCAAAGGGCCTAAAATGGATCTAGATCCGGCTCGAATGGCCAAAAAATGAGCACGCGATATGACGGCAGTGCTTTGTATCACCATAGGTTTTAAAAAATAGCGGGAAGTGAAGAGAAATAAATTACGAAGATGAAAGATCTGACCTTGGGAAGGAGCTGCATGCACCACAAACCACGCTTCGCCTGAGCCACCAAGTCTCTGGTGTTCTCCAAGATGGTTTTCTTCTTCCTCTTCGTGCCTGGTTGCGCTCTTCTCGGCTAATTTTCTTCGTAATAGTAATAGATGAAAATGAGGCGCACAGCGGGTGCGATCTCAAAATGGCGGGCGGTAGGGTCGAGGTAGGACCTAGTCGAATGACAATCAGCGTATACCTCCGGCGTGAAAGGCTTCTGATTGACGACTGATTGATTTGCGTCCAAAACTAAGCGGGTGGAGATGCAGCGAAAATGACAGTTGAAAATATTAATTCACAACTACCCCGCAGTATGAGAGCCACAAGAAGTGGCGCGAACAACTACTATTAAAATTAAATATACTATAACAGCTTTTAATGTTTTCTGGTATTTTTTAAAATATAAATATACTGATAAATAGGATAATACAAATATGAAGTAATCTCAAGATATATTTCGGGTCGGATCTTGACCTGGCATCAGTTGAGTTTTAAATAAAATAAATAGACATTGATATATATATATAATGAAAAAGCATTGTATTGAAGTATTTACATTGACCGCCTCTATGGCAGGTGGTAGAGCTGATGCCGGTTTCGACTGTGGAGGTACCACCATCTTACTTGGAGACCCCCTCGAAGTAATTCGGGGGAGAGTACAGCTCACAGGCAAAAAACCAGGAGGCCCACCATGCCTGGGACCGATGGATGGCGGTATATCCATCCCTACTAGCCGGGCCTTATATGGAACAGACTGGTGACGGGCAGCGGCGTCACTGGTGCGAGTGTTCCGGCACCGCGCTCACCAACCCACCTGCCCAGCGTGTGTGAGTATGGGCAATTCTTCCATAATGACAGCCGAGAGTGGCGAAGTCCTGGAAAGGCTTATGCCCAGCAGTGGACGAACTAGGCTGATGGATGGATGGATGGTCTACTGGTTCAAGTATTCGACTACTAATCCGGAGGTCACGGGTTCAAACTCCGTAGGAGCACATTTGTGTTCGCTATGCGTTCTTCGGAAGGCACGTTGATAGTCCATATTAGTGCCCGAAATATGGCGATATAATAATCATCGGTAAAATGTGGATATAATTTGATTATGATTTGCATTTTACAGTCCAAACTCTGGAACGCCTCTGATACCCCTTCAAGTATTCATGTCGTGATTATGTTTTTATATATAATATATTCACGACACTATAACATGTTATAGTTATCTGAAATCAATAACGTAGGCAATGGTGAAATAAAAAGAGTTCTACGGTGCAGCGTAGAGCCCGTAGCAAATTGAGCGTAGAGCTCTCGTAGCCGTCTCGTAGCGACGGAGGATTATTTTTTTGCCCTATATTAGATTTATTTTGTAAAGCCGTCCTTGATATTAAATGTATAGAAAAGTAATAAAAACCTAAACGAGTAGATTATGTTGTGGGTGCTCCTTAATAAAATGATAAAAGTTACGTTTTCTAACACATATTATAATATTTATATGACTTCACTGGGAAATAAGCGGTTTATACATTTTATGTGAGAGCATTATAGCACCAGAAATAACCGTTATGTAACTAAATTCTCTTTATTATTGCAAAATTATTGGTTTGGATAGTACGTGATTGTTGAAACCAGGAAGTGAGAACTTGCAAGGCAAGTGTAAGTAAGGTAATGTTAGTTTGAGAGTCCTGCCCCCCTATTCTGTATCTTTAGTTGCCAACTGTACTAGGTGCCTATCATCAAAAACATAGATAAAAACTGAAATTTCAAAATTGCCTTTAGTGGGTATTGAACTATTAACAATCTGTGTCGTCACTTGAAGTGCGAACATGTCCTTAGGAAATCGGAATTCGATGGTATATCTATGTTTTTGATGATAGGCACCCAGTACAGAAGGCAACTAGAGATACATAATAGGCCCGCTGGTCCCGTATCCTAGAATTATATTCATGGGTTATTTTTGGAATTAAGTTATTTATTGCACGTTACACTCTCCAGACACTTGGCGAAAGTGCAAGCGATACTTTTGCGTATGTGTATGTGTGTTTGTGTGTTTACAAAGGTGTGTCTGTGTATAGGTATATGGCTTGAATTTCGAACAAAAAATTCAAGACTAATTTTTCATAGTGGTTAATCTATATCTAAAAGAAAATATTTTATGATTTCATGCTTTCTTTCCAAATAAACATATTTTTTTCACACTGCTATCAGCAGTTTTCATTTCCAAAACCACTTATACGTCATTTTGCATATATTCGTGTCCGAAGATCACGTTGAGACGTAGAAACCCTTCCTTCTCTCAGAGTAAAGTCGTGAAGATGTCATAATTCCGTTAATAGGTCACCACCCGTGACCTATTTTTCCGGATTCTACTATTACAATAATCCGGGTTGGAGTTAGTGGCGGACAATGTGATTACCGGCTAACACCGCACTTGCCGCCCGATCGGGCCCAAATTACTAGCAAAACGCCCTGTCAGTAAATTCACGGTCTGAAATGGGTGCATGAAAGTGGCAAACAACCAATGAGTAAGGTAATATAACGGTACAACCACTGATTACTCTAAATACGCCTAGCACACGCTGTATAGAAACCAAAGAACTATACAACCATCCATCCATCAGACTTTGTCATCCACTGTTGAACATGGGCATTTCCAAGATTTTGCCACTCTTGTAATTAATGCCCATACTCACATATGCTGGGTTGGTGAACGCGGCACCGAAACAGTGACGCCACTTTGTTTTGTATTAAAGCTCAATATTTTGAGATGGATATACCACCACCAATCGATCCCAGGATGATGGGTCACCTGGTTATACCTGTTTGAGAGCTATCCTCTTTTTCTCCCCCGAATAACTGCGAGCGGTTTGCGAGTATAATGGTAGTACCTCCACAGTTGAGCTCGGCATCAGTTCTACCACCCATAAGACACAGGCGAGACCCAACTAGCTGATCAATCTTTTTATTTCAACTGGTGGTAGGCTTCGGCCTTGGCTTGTCACCACCCTCTTGACAGAACGATGCCGCCAAGCGACTCGTTATGTTCCAGCTTGACGTCATTAGAAGCTGTGACGGGATGGTGGTTACAGGCAGTGGCGTAGTATCAGTAATTCTTTTCTAACAGACTTCCGTAGATTTTGTTGAAATACCTGGACAGACTGGTTACTTTTCCAACATTTTGATCGAGCACGCTACTTTCTAGGTCTCATCGAGTAGTGGCCAAGATTTTATTAAATTAAAAAAACTGCTAGAACTATCCACAAGTATCTAATTTTAATATTAAACAAATTTTGCTTTGTAGCTATTATAGGACTCAATTAAGAGCGGGTACATGAGTCAATGTACAACAAAATTCTCTTTAATAATGGATATTATTAAAACTTAGTTTGTTTTGTAGCTATTTTTAATTTAAGACTCAATTTAGAGCGGGTATGGGTAGAAATACTCCTAGGCCCTCGTTAACAATGGATAATCTTCCTGGTTCTATAATAAGTAGTACAAACAAGAGCTACTGCCACGGATCTGTTTACTCTGGGTTGTTCCCTTTTATAGCGCACTATAAACTGAGAGACTAATTGAATTGTTGCCATTTAATTAATATATTTACTTACATATAAAGAGGTTGCAGCCTTCTGTCAGCTTTCCTTCTATCATTGTATTTCTTTTGACACTCGCTTGCAGTTCTACACATAAAAAAAAGTATTCTGTCTATGGCTCTACAGAAGTATAGTCCGACAAGCGACTCTTTTGTCACGCGGGTTGGTCGTGGTTAACACCGGAACTAATGCTGCTATCATATTCCTTGTTTCACAGCTACGCCCCCTTTCACTGTCATCCACGCGCCAACAGATCCTTGGTAGCATAGATTTAGGACACAGAATACTGTGTTTAGGATATACTAGTATATTGGCCGGTGGCAAACTACTTATAAAACGTCACATTTTGACAGTTCGCTGCGTTGTATTTACCAGGACCCTCGCTCACCAGCAAACTTACGTGTGTAGATATGTACGCTTGGCCAATACCACGCGTGATAGAAATGATAGAATATGATTTAGAATATTAGATTTTATATAGATTTTATTTATCTAAAAATTGCACAATAATAGAATAGGATTACCTGAACGCCTACAAATTGGTGCTATAGGCGCCAAGCTCTTCGCTTACAGAGTTTTTGCATTAAAAAAATAAAAGATAATACAAAAAATAAACAAAAAGAGCATGCAGCTTAACTTATAATAAATATATGAATCAAAGGCATATGAGAGGGTGGGTCTGTGTAAAGAGTGAGGATGAGAATGAGAGTGTGTGTGTGTAGGAAGAGGGTGTATGTTAGTGTTTCCCTAGCCCTACGACAAGGTCTTGGGATCCGTATATTTACTACTAGGGAGTATGTGTAGGGTGTGTGCGAGTGTGTGTGTCTGTCAAAAATTTTAAGAAAAACATTAAACAACACCGCTGACACCTAGAAAGAAGTGCGCTGCCCCAGAAAGTACCTAAAACGAAAAGTAACCACTCTCCCAGTCAGCTCCTCATAACGTCATCATGCCAGAAAACAACGACTCGCTTGGATACATGGTTTGGTCATAAGGATAATGATAAGCCATCGACTGAAACCTATCATCAATTAATGTGACAGAATTTGTCAGTTAGTTTTTGATCCAACAGTCCAGGGTGCCCAGTAATCAGTAGTTTTATCACTGTATACATCAATAGTCCCGTTTACGTTATTGTTCTTGTTATGTACCCTTCTTCTAATAAGGAGTTTTTCTAATGTCATCATAAGTTATCATGTGCTTGCTAGATGGCGCAGATCACAATTTTTTATGAAACAAGAACTGGCAACTTGCAAGTGGCAACATGGATTTGTATCCGTTGTCACATTCTATGATCTTAATGACAGATTTTCTAAATTTTGGCACAGCGCCATCTAAAGACGACTATAGTATACAGTGTGTCCCTCGTACAAGTGCACATCCGAAAAGGGGTGAAACTAGACCTTATTGTATATATTTTAAAATCTTTGTTTTATAAATTTACGTTTTAAAACTTTTTTTGCCTACCATGGAGACTATGCATAAA
The DNA here is from genome assembly GCA_934047225.1 of Ypsolopha sequella. Lineage (NCBI taxonomy): Eukaryota > Metazoa > Arthropoda > Insecta > Lepidoptera > Ypsolophidae > Ypsolopha > Ypsolopha sequella. Next base: position 23,145,543 of record OW204003.1, read on the forward strand.
ATATTTCATAACTTTTGATCTATCGCGAGTAATGCAATGAAACAAAACTGTTATAATCCTAAAGAATAGACGTTGCATACCAAATCAAAAAAAAAAAACATAATCAACTACCATTACCATAAAAATAATATCCTAAAAGATTATTTCTTTAATTTTCCGTCTTTTTTTTCAGTAGTAGTCCATTTTTTTAAAATAATGTCCCCGTTTTAGTATAGTTTTATTCTTATTTATCATTGCCTATTCCATTATCTTTCTAACAAAAAAAAAATACAACGTTCTATCATAATAATATAATACAATATTTTTTCTACGAGCGGTTAACAAAAGGCACTGCGCTCGCTTCCCATACAAAGATACCCAGGTGGAGTATTTTTTCAAGTTTAAAAAATAAAATCAAATTTTTTTTTTCTTTGCATTTGTCGATATAATTAGATCTAGTTTCACCCACTTTCGGATGTGCACTTGTACGAGGGACACACTGTATACTGTACTTACTATAATACTGTTCATTCCCACCGCGTATGGGTCATCGCACATTATAACTGTAGTTAGCTCCTAAATGTGAACTCGTGATTCGGTCTTGACCGCTTTGGATCATGTTCGAACTTAAAATTATTTTTGTCTCATTTACTCACCTACCAAATTTCATGACGTTCCGATCGAGTTATCGTCGGACAAACATTCATACATATATAGAACCACCTGATTGTTCAAGTAGACTCGGAGAACTTCGTTCGCTTCGCTCACTCGTTCAATAACGGACTAGTACCAGACTTCCTCAAAGTAAAGTTGAGACTTGGACGGAGGTCGAACGGCGCGCCGTGCTCCTTCCGTCTATTAGTACAAAAATGTCACGTACCGAACACGTTTTAAAGCTCATATTTCAATGCATTACTTTGAGGTGGTATGGTGCCGATCCTTTGTAATGTGCGACGACCTTATTAGCGGATGTAAATTAACAGGTATCTTTAAATGAACATAATGAAAGTTAGAACAGTTGTTCAGTAGATCACACGCTTTCATTTACAGATTGTCTGTTTACATATGTCTTCCATTTACAGAGATTTTCCATTCACACCCGGTATACGTGCTCGTGTTTTAATATTTTTTTCCTCAACGTAGATATTAGCCTCCCTCCTACGCAGAAAAATATAATTGCTGGGAAATATAACATAAACCAAACAAATATAAATAAATATTACTTGGGCAGCTCCGCAACTCCCTAGAAACAAACAAAGAAACTGTCTCTCTGTCAGTATCACTCAGTCCCTGCGAGGACGGCTAAAGCACCCAAAAATACCGTATTTATATGATGCGAATGAATGAATGAATAAACATTTTATTGCAAGACAAACAAGATATAAGGGCACACTTATTTCTAAAACAAATTTCTTCTAATCAACCATGGGAAAAAAATTAATACATATTTCCATCCATCCATCAGCCTAGTTCGTTCACTGCTGAACATAAGCCTTTCCAGGACTTTGCCACTCCCGGCTGTCATCCTGGAAGAATTGCCCATACTCACACACGCTGGGCAGGCGGGTTGGTGAGCGCGGTGCCGGAACCCTCGCACCAGTGACGCCGCTGCCTGTCACCAGTCTGTTCCATGTAAGGCCCGGCTGTTAGGGATGGATATCCCGCCATCCATCCCATTCCCACACGTAGCTTAGTATTGTATAAACTATTACTACCATTACATTTCATTGTGTTAAAACTTTACCAGCTACTAGTTTATTACTATTTATTCAGGTAGTATTATAAATCTTTAATTTTATGCTCACCATCACCATTGTATTCGCTACGTGTTTCTAAACATGTGGTTTTCCATTGTGTAATGAATATTATAAATACTTTTAGAATTAAACCAATGAACTACAACTTCAAAATGTTATTTACAACTAATATTATGTTTTTGGCTTTGTACAACAATTATTTTTCTATTTTGCCATGTGCTCGCTGATTTCATATAAAAAGGCGAGCGCTCTGAGCGGCAGGTCATTCCGTTCTGAGTGTTCGAGCAGTGAGGCTGTCGGTTGGAATAAATTATTATGAAGTGAGACAATTTTGTGTTTAATTGGAGCGCAAGCTAACAACTTCAGAAGTCGGATCCGTAACCCAGGTAACTTTTGTTTTCCTTTCGGTTTTCATACTAATTTTATTTAAAAGGAAACCACAGCTTAATAGCTAGATCCTTTTGTAAAATTTAGAAACCATTAGTAGTTTATGTAATTAACGTATGAAACGTACGCAAGCAAACACATGTAGTGTAATTTATTCATTAAGCGCGTGTCACGCGCACGTGTTTTTAGGAATAAGAGGTCAATCAATCTTCAAAACATGCTTTGTTTTGTACGCAACTTTATTATTATTTTTTTTATATAGTTTCATGAAATAAAGTCTGAATTTAAAAAAATATATATATATGTTCATATCAACTTCATCGCTTCATAGTCCCACCCTAATTTTTTTTAATTTTTTTTTTCCTTTCTTTTTTCTGTTTGTCTTTTGTCTTTCAGCATCAGTATGGAGGGAGACTTAATGTCTTCATCCATAATAATCAGCCGTGGTCTGCCTAGAAGATACCACAAGCCACTGAAGAATACGCGGAGTTGCAGTCCACGAATTAGAGTTTCACGCGGACGTAGTCCACTGCGGCAGCCATCACGCGAACGCAGTCCATTGCGACAGGCATCACGCGAACGCAGTCCAGTACGGCAGGCATCACGCGAACGCAGCCAACTGCGGCAGGCATCTTGTGGACGCAGACCATTACGGCAGGCATCACGCGGACGCAGCCCACTGCGGCAGGCATCATGCGGACGCAGACCACTTCGGCAGGCATCACGCGAACGCAGCCAACTACGGCAGGCATCTTGCGGACGCAGACCACTACGGCAGGCATCACGCGGACGCAGCCCACTGCGGAAGGCATCATGCGGACGCAGACCACTTCGGCAGGCATCACGCGAACGCAGTCCACTACGACAGGCATCACGCAGACGCAGCCCATTCCGGAAGGCACTATGCAGACGTAGCCAGCTACGGGAGGAATCACACAGACGCAGCCCTGTACGGGAGGCATCACGCAGACGCAGCCCACTACAGGAAGCATCATGTACGCGCAGTCGTACCCGTCACCGTGAGCTTGAGATGCGCCGACGAGCACGGCGAAGCCGGTCTCGGCGTAGTCGGGGTCACTGCAGTCGCATCTCTTCACCTGAGGCGCGGCTGTCGTCAAGAGGACGTCGGAGTCGCAGTCGATCGAGCCATCATTACCACGCCAAAATTGGTAAGCAACACAATTCCTATCAGTCCTTATCAAATAGTTGTGAAATGGTCAATACATTCAGAGAGCTTTTTAAAACGTTTAAATCAGAGGATAACAATGAACGATTTCCAACCATGAATGTGATCCCGGAGTTTGATCCCACTAAAAGAGAGCAAACCATAGAAATTTGGTTAGGAAAGGTCAATGAGTGCGCTTTAATTTATGGATGGACTGAACGACAGACAATATATTATGCTTTGCCCAAATTAGTAGGGGTGGCACAAAGATGGTACCAAAGTTTACCAAGTTTAAAGTTTTCATGGATTGAATGGCAAATTAAGTTACATAACGCATTTCCAAGTGATGAGAATTATGGATTGTTGTTAACAGAAATGCTAGAAAAACGTGCGAAATTTGGTGATTCTTTAGAATCGTACTATTTTGAAAAGAATGTTCTTTTGAACAGATGTAAAATTTATGGAAAAAACGCGGTAGATTGCATGCTTTTAGGTATTGAAGATAGATCAGTTAGAACAAGTGCAGAGGCAGCTCAATTTGCAGACACTGAAAAACTTCTTGTGTTTTTGCGCAATATTAAAACTCCTAGACCTAACGAAAGAATTGCGGGTAGAAAACAAATAAACAATTCTGATAACAACAAGACAAATTTTGGATTTACTAAAGTTAACAAAGAAGGTACAAAGATATATAAGGATTTAGTATGTTATAATTGCAAAGAAATTGGTCACACGTTTACTATATGTAAAAAACCTATTATTAAATGTGAAATTTGTTTGATGATTGGTCATGATAAGACTGGTTGTCAAAAAAAGATAAACAAACCTGATAATAATTCTAATAAAAAAGTCCTGTGACTAACAGCGACACAAAAAAATGATATAAAATACTTTAAAACGGTATCAGTAAATGGTCATAATTTAGAAAGTTACATTGATTTCGGAAGTCAATGTACAATGATTAAAATGTCTGTTGCGAAAGTTTTCTTAGACAGTTGGTCAGTAGAAAATTTGCCTATATTAAGAGGTTTTGGTAATTCAATTGTTAATGCTATTGGAAAATGTTGTGTAAATATTGAAGTTGACTCAATTAAGGCCAATACTGAAGTTTTCATAGTACCGGATGACTGTTTAACTGTTTCTATGATTATAGGACAGTCGTTTACTGAACAAAATCATGTTGTTGTTTATAAAACCACAGATCAATTAAAATTTGGTTATAACCACAATAAAACAAATTCTGTATCGTTGTTTGTCAAGAAATGTATCAGTAGTTCTGAAAATATTTTTGAAGTTGATGTTTATTCTCAACCTAAACATGATGGCGAGGTTTATGTTGAACAAAGTTTGCGACAAATACCAGGAAATATGTATGAAGTATTAGGTGGTATTGTCAAATTAACGGATGGGTTTGGTCAAATTTTTATTAGATCAGTTAATAATGGTAGAGATGTAAAAATTCCAAAAGATACTAGATTAGTACGAGCTCTCCCTGCTTTTGAGACTAAAGAATATTTTATCAACCGAGTTGAAGGTATAAAATCAGCAATAGATTTGAATCAAGTAAAAGTTAATGAAGATATTGGCACTGAAAATATTTGTAAATTGTTAAAGTTGCTTAATTCATACCGTGATTCTTTTGCATTTTCTTTAAATGAGCTAGGTTGTTGTAAATCTACCAAGATGGACATCAAACTTGATGATACTACACCTGTAGTCTATCGACCTTATCGCATGGCTTACTCAGAAAGAGCAATTGTGCGAGATATGGTACAAGAGTTAGAAGATGCAGGCATAGTTAGGCAATCATATTCCGAGTACGCTTCACCTATCTTATTGGTTAAAAAGAAGACAGGAGATTACCGAATGTGCATCGATTTTAGAGCCTTAAACAAAAAAACTGTAAAGGATCATTATCCGTTCCCTAGAATAGATGATCAGTTAGATATTTTGTCAGGATTTAAGTATTACACTCTGCTAGATATGGCTTCTGGTTACTATCAGATACCACTTACAGAACAATCTAAGCATTTAACAGCTTTTGTTACCCCAGATGGCTATTTTGAATTTAATAGAATGCCCTTTGGTCTCTCAAATGCTCCCGCAATTTTTCAACGAACTATTAACCATATTTTAGGAAATGCCAGATTTACCCAAGCATTTGCATATATGGATGATATTATCATCCCTTCAAAAGATATTCTTAGTGGTTTCCATTCTTTGGAACAAACTCTTGAACTATTTAAAGATGCTGGATTAACTTTAAAAATGGAAAAGTGCAATTTTTTTATGACCTCAATTGAATATTTGGGCTTTGAAATTGATGAACATGGTGTAAGACCTGGTAAAAAGAAAATTTTAGCGGTAGAATATTTTCCAGTACCTACTGATCAACATAAAGTTAGGCAATTCTTAGGTCTTGCTAGTTTTTTCCGTCGTTTTGTGGAAGGATTTTCAGTCATTGCCAAACCTTTGACACAGTTATTAAAAAAAGATGTTAAATTTTATTGGAGTGACCCACAGCAAAAATCATTTGAGACACTTAAAGCAAAACTTATTAAAAGGCCAATATTAGCATTTTATGACCCTAATTATGAGAGTCAATTACATACGGATGCTTCAAAAATTGGAATTGCTGGTATTCTTCTTCAAAGAAAAGATAAAGATTCTCCTTTTCAAGCTGTAGCATATTACAGCAAACAAACATCACCTGAAGAATCACATTTCACTTCGTATGATTTAGAAACCCTTGCAGTAGTTTCATCTCTTCAAAGATTTAGAGTATATTTATTAGGAATCCATTTTACCATCGTTACAGATTGCAACTCCTTAAGAGAAACATTTGATAAAAGGGATCTAATTCCAAGAGTAGCTAGGTGGTGGAATATTCTACAAGAGTATGATTTTACTATTGTTTATAAGCCAGGATTATCTATGTCACATGTCGATGCTTTAAGTAGGAATCCAATAAATTGTGAGGTATATAGAGTACAATTAATTGATATTAGTTGGATATCTACCGTTCAACAAAATGACTGTGAGATTCGGCGTATAATTGATATATTAAATGAAAATATGAACAAATCATCCGAAATTGCTAAAAGTTTCGTCATTAAAAGGGGTTTGCTTTATAAAATTACAGATGAAGGACATAAATGGGTTGTACCTAAGGGTGTACGATGGTATATACTAAAAGCCAACCATGACAATATTGGTCATTTCAGTTTTGATAAGACTTTTGCAAAAATAAAAAATACATACTGGTTTCCCAAAATGAGGAGATTCGTAAAAAAATATGTCGAATCCTGTCTGGAATGTGCTCACATTAAGATTCCATCTGGTAAAAAGGCAGGTCAATTACATATGATAGAAAAAATTGCTCAACCATTCCACACCATTCACATAGATCATTTGGGACCATTTGTTTTAAGCAAACAAAAAAATACGCACGTCAATAATTTCCCCATTGCCAAGGGTTGGTTGGTGAAAAGTGCTGATTAAGTATTAAGCTTACTTTTATACATTAATTGTGTAATTGTGCAATAGAGTATTTTATTCTATCAATATACAGTAAAAAAAAATAAAAAAAAATATATGGACTGATTGTAATTGTATGCCCAGTGTCTATGTCAAGTAATGTTTTTTTTGAGCATTCTTGGCATGGATAGATGTACCAGATTTATTTATTTTTTGATGAGTTAAGATACATGTATTGAGAATTAAGAAATTCGCCTTACATGGACTGTACTAGGGCTAGGCCAGGACAGTTACTGGAACCCTTGTACAGAGGACTATGCTAAAAGTTTGAATTTTCATATTTTTAGCATAGATAAATGCAACAAGAACCTCAGATGTTTTTGTGCATAGCTGTGTTTATATATTTACAAAAGTTAAGTTATTGGAAACTACCAAGATGGGTTAAGCGAGTTGTTTATTACATATATATTTTTTTTATGATTATATAGTTTAATGTTTTTTTTTTTTTTAATTCTAATTATTTAAATTAAAATCATCAATTTGTGTTTTATGCGAACTCTGCATTCATTAAAAATTACAAATGTTTATTATTTTTGTATACAGTGAAAATAATTATTTCAGTACAATAATGTATTTCTTTTGATATCAACTAAATCGATCGATTAATAGGTGTGTTTAGTATAAATAGAAATTTGATTTAGTTGCTACGGGACGTAAGCAAATATCAGGAAGGCCGAATGTAAGCATTTTTCCCACACGTAGCTTAGTATTGTATAAACTATTACTACCATTACATTTCATTGTGTTAAAACTTTACCAGCTACTAGTTTATTACTATTTATTCAGGTAGTATTATAAATCTTTAATTTTATGCTCACCATCACCATTGTATTCGCTACGTGTTTCTAAACATGTGGTTTTCCATTGTGTAATGAATATTATAAATACTTTTAGAATTAAACCAATGAACTACAACTTCAAAATGTTATTTACAACTAATATTATGTTTTTGGCTTTGTACAACAATTATTTTTCTATTTTGCCATGTGCTCGCTGATTTCATATAAAAAGGCGAGCGCTCTGAGCGGCAGGTCATTCCGTTCTGAGTGTTCGAGCAGTGAGGCTGTCGGTTGGAATAAATTATTATGAAGTGAGACAATTTTGTGTTTAATTGGAGCGCAAGCTAACACAGGCATGGTGGGCCTCCTGGTTTTTTGCCTGTGAGCTGTCCTCTTACTCTCCCCCGAATTACTTCGAGGGGGTCTCCAAGTCTCCAAGTACCTCTACAGTCGAGCCCGGCATCAGCTCTACTACCTTGTAAATATTAACAAAACCTTATTTCAAACGTAAATTTAAATAAAACTATACTAGATACAATCTTACATACACAAATACAGACATACAAACAAACAAATAGCTAAGTCAGTTAGTATTTACCAGAGAGATTTATTTGTAAAGAGTTATTTGTAAAAGAGGACACTGAAGGAGACTTTCTGATTGTCGCGAATGTCAGTTAAAACATAAAATAAATTTTTGGATTGTGTGCTATAGCATTCCCAAAGATATCTGTAGATTTGGGGTATGTGGTCCTTTATTTGTGTCAACAGCGAACGTCCACCTTCAGCATCACCTCACCACCGCCGCGTTCGAGAAAAGTGCGAGCAGCGTGTACTGCTGCCTCGCACCCACCCTTACTTCCAAAGCCTAGTTGTAGTGGTTGTAATTTTTTAGGCAGTGTTGGTAACATGTACTTACACCAGACTTTGGAAACCACGCGGCGTATGGTATTTCCAACGATCGGTCTTATTCCCCCATCCCTCTTATTGAGCGCGTACAGATTTGCGCCGCACAATATGTCCAAGATTTGACTGCATACATTTCCGGACAACATAAGATTGACAGGCTGCATCATGTCCAACAGGAGGCTTCTGCTGGTCTGACCATTGGCTCCACAGATTTTTGGATTGTTTTTATAATTGTCATAAATATATAAAGCACTCCCTAGGTGCCAAATTTAATAGTGGTAGGATAAGTAGGGGTTGAAGTAGAAGGTAAAGTTTTTGATAATTTGGCACCTATATGAATACTATATATAATATAAAGTTTTACTTACTCACGGGAATCTGCATTTCCTATACATCCGCCTGACATACGCGTTATTGGGCTGCATCCCTCGAATCCACATAAATCTAATAAGCAGCGGTAACGCAGTTGGTAGCACGCTGCCTTGTTAATGTTGAGAACCGAATTTGGAACTTGCCGATCAAATATACGCCATTGTGTATATTTGAAATTTATGTGCATAGTATTTGTATACTTACCGTAACCACTTACTAACGATGTCTTTGTGCCTGAAGTACGACGATAAGGCTCATCCCTATCACATAGGGACGTAAAATCTTCGGTGAAAAGAGGATTTACGAATGTTGACTATTCTAGTGACAGTTCACAGTTGGAAACACTCCTGACCCCATTCAGTATGTCGTGAATGTTTTTTCTTACAAACAGAATGTCCACTGATAGTACATGTAATAGCACATTACGATACGAGAGCGATGAAACGTTTTCTGACGAATGTGAGTTTGCGGCACGAGCCGAAGGCGAGTGCTGCAATCACACGAGTCGAGAAAAAGTTTCTCGCACGAGTTTCGTATAATTTTTTATAGCACAAGTGCGGAAAATGCCGACTTTACGCACGCGCAGCGTGCGTAAAGTGGTCATTTTACGCACGGTGTGCTATAAAATTAATTAATTTAACTTGGGACTTCTTTTGAATAGCAGATAAATAACTTGAAAAAGTGTCGATTTTGACGATATACCCCCTTAAAAACCGACACCAGGGCTGTTGGGTTAATAGGCTTTGCAACCCACACAATAAGAAGAAATCTTGTTAATGGGAAACTAAGTGGTTGGCCACGGAAAGATGGAATGCATCGATGATACCTAGGATGAAGTGCGCTCGCACAGAAAGTGGAAGAGTGGAAGCCTCGAGGCGTTAATCAATCTGTCTTGTCTAGGGACTTCCACAAAATCTAAAGTCTAAGATTGACAAACAATTGCCTGGTATTGTGGTGATCAAATCAACCTATACACATTGTACTTTGTGCCTATCTTATAAACTTCACTACAGGGGCTATTGTAGTACTGCAAGTGTTAACTAGATGGGATCTCCACTGTACTAAGCAACTACTGTAAACTACTTAAATGATTTGTTTGTTTATTTACGAGATTTTGTTTTATTTCAGGTAAGCAGCACTTCAATGCTGAAACTAAATGTCTGAAAAATACAAAAAATATAAGTAAGTAAAATTTTTAGCTCCAAAAAATGTATCATTTGTGTATTTCTTTAATATTGATATATATATACGAAAACACAAAAAAATATAATTATATGTGAGCAGTAAAATATATTTCGACCACTAATTGTGGTCGGCATCAGTTACACAATTATAAATAAAACTTAAAAATAATAATTATAAATTATAGATACTTATGATACTGAATAAAATAAAATATTCAGTATCATAAGTATCTATAATTTATAATTATTATTTTTAAGTTTTATTTATAATTGTGTAACTGATGCCGACCACAATTAGTGGTCGAAATATATTTTACTGCTCACATATAATTATATTTTTTTGTGTTTTCGTATATATATATATATAATTTCTTTAATCGAAAAGACAAGAAAAGTCTATTATCATTTTATGTTCTTTAATATTGACTTATTTATGGACTACAATTAATTTTTGCATTATTGGTATGTAGTTTTAGACTTTATATTTTTTATGTTTTTGTTACTATTTAGATAAGGTACTTAATTCGTTTTTAGTAGGTTCCAGCAGCAGGCTTTAGCGTTTGCCTGGACTACTTTTCCTTAACCACAGAACATGTTCAATTCTTTTATAATATTTTTTTTGTTATTCTGTGCTCGTTCAAATAAAGTATTTTTTTATAACGTTAAAATGTTAGATATATCAAAATGTAAGGGTCGATTGTTTGACATGGTTTCACGCGTTACTTTGACGTGGTTTCACGCGTTACTTTGACGTGGTTTCACGCGTTACTTTGAAGTGGTTTCATGCGTTAGTTTGAGAGCCTGTCAGTAACGAGCTAGCTACAAACAGTACAGTTATAATATAACGTAAAACCGGAGCTTTGTTTCCACGCGAAACTTTTGCTCGCGTTTTTTACTTTATTTCGTATCAAATGCACGTCACAATAAAACACGGTATGCCCAAAGATTTCAAAAGTTTAGATCAGCCCTGGCACCTAAAATCTATTCCATAGTTTTTGAATGTGTGCGTTAACATAATGCCGACGCGCGCACACTTATGAGTGCGCAATCTGTCTACCTACGGTCAGCAAACTGCGGGTCTACCGCGTAATTCTGATTTTCATCAACATCAACTTGAGATTGAAATTTGTCGTGCGTGCGACGACGCCCGCCTAACATGCAATCTCTTTTGCACGCGTTGAATTTCGCATGCATTTGCTTGAAGTTGATACAAATCAGAATTACGCGGTAGGGCCGCTGCCGACGCGTGCACACTTATGAGTGCGCAATCTGTCTACCTACGGTCAGCAAACTGATCATACTACTAAAGTTGTTAAAATGATTAACTTTAAGTGCACTTAAGGCGTCCAACTATCACTGTGTTCAGATGAGCACTGATTCCAAACGTGTGAGCGTCACCCATTTAAAGGTAGAACATTTTGGAGGTGTCATAGTACGGTAAGGGCTTATCTTTACTTTTGAAATTTTTGGGTATGCCACGGTGGTGGAAAATACTAAACATCCGCTCTCAAATCTATACAACTACGTATAAAAATAGCTGTGAAACACTTGGACGAAAACTGCCTAGTCATAAATAGCATTTATATTTTTAAATCAAAAGAGACAGAAGTCAATACTGATAGATCCCACACGTGATATACTTGATTATGTCAAAAGTGACAGATGCTAAAAGTGAGATACTTCAAAACTGAGAGATGATAAAATTTTCCAGATCTCTCAGGAGCATTTTTCCGGGATAAAGTAATTGTATAGCCTTCTCCGCCTTTTATGCTAAATTTAAGCGAAATCAAATCAATTGTTTCAGTGTGGAAGAGTTACAAACAAACTAACAAACACATTTATAATATTATTATTTGAATCATTTAACAATCGAAATGGAGTGTTTCACGAAAATTATTATAAAAGCATTTCCCTTATCTCAGTTCTATATTGGTGCGATAATATCTCAGTAAGAACTCGAAGCAGCCAAGTTGTTTAGTTTCTAAAAGGATCAGGGACTTCCACAGCCAGCTGGCGTCGAGGATATTATGTTTAATTATCGGATTTGTGGTTGTGTTGCTTATTTACGGGTGGAATGGGCGGAGGTAGGCATGTATTTATATATGTAACCTATTACTATGTAGTATATAGGATGGGATTTGGTCGGCCGCCTGGATTCGTGCTGGGGGCTCGGTTGGTGATCATTGAACCTTGTTCCTGGTCCCTGGCCGGGTCTCCGGTATGGGTTCGGGTGGTTGATTCGATTTCACCTTGTATAATAATATTTTACCTATAATTTTAATCGTATATATATTGCTACATAAATTAAATAAACATTTAATCTAGTTCATGTACATTTATTATTTTATTACATATATTTTTATAAGATTAAAATTTTACCTGTGAAACGTGTATTATATATACCTTCTTTGCAAAATAACCTTTTTGAATTTTGAATTTTATTTACTTATTTACTTAGTCAAATTATCTTTTTGGTGTGTTTTTATAATGTTGAATATTTCCATAGTAACGTGGTTTATCCATTTTTAGCGTCAATCAAAAAATATCAACTTCGATAGTTAGTGTATTCATCAAACATACAAGTGGCAAGATATCACTATTATACATTCTTTATTTTTTTTTAAGTTGAGCAAATATTGATATCTCTGAATGTTTAGATTTTTTGAAGTGAAAACTTCTTTAGGCGCGCTGAGCACGTGTGGGCACTGAACAAGTCTGAGGCGTCACGCTCGGGTATGTAACGCTCGTTCGGGTAATGTCGGCTCGAGTCGATTAATCTCGCCTTGATGAAGTTTTCACTTCTGTCATGTGGTTTTAAGCATATCCTGTTTTTCATACTGCCTCATCTCAACGAGATATTAAATTATCCATCCATCCATCCAATAGTATTAAACAAACAAATGCTATTTATCATTGTTATTTAACAAAACGTGTATCGGTAACAACAACCTTCAAGAATTTTCTCATTATTAAAGAACTTTTATTTATATTTCTTTAAAAAGAGTATTTTCCTCAAGACAGACTTAATTAATTGATTCCCTCGACTCTCCGTCACTATCAATTAAATAAGTTACATAGTCATTGTAAAATTTTGCTTCAAGCATAGCATGAAGTTACCCGAACCCGATTTAAGAACAAACTAGTTTTGCCTAGGCCATACTTATTCTGTGATGTCATAACAATAACTACCTATATAATGGTTACGTATGGCGGGCGCTCCTCTACCTTCCGCGACCACTGCCTTCACCAATCTATTTTTAAGAGCACCGTGTTTGCCCAAACTCCTAATAAGCACTTTTCCCTAATATTGTCCTTAGTTATTATTATTTTTCAAAATTTTGTTTTTTGTAACTTATCTCTCACATTGATCCAAGACTTGAACCTAAAACATTTACTAAAATCAAATACACCCAAAAGTTACAAGCGTTTAAAAGTCCTGGATGGAGTGAAAATCCCATTATTTTATTTTAAACGTTTCTAAATTTTGTGTGTGTATATACACAATTTTACACAATTATTTTTAAATGTTTACGTTCAATAACATGGAATAATGTACGGGATAAGTAACAAAAGTCAAAATTTTGGAAAACATTTATAAATGAGGAAATTATCAGCGAACAGCGCAAACTGGGAAGTACAGGCGAGCATATTCCAAATTTTTCCCTTTTCTAATTAATTTAAAACCCTTAAATTGTGAAATTTTACGTATAAAAAAAAAAATTTTGATAAATTTTTTCTCTAGAAAATTCTTCTTTCTTTTTATGGTTCAAAACGCGATACGCCATACTTTGCACGATCGAAAAAATATCCGAAACTTTGCCGAAATTTCATGTTTTTTTCAGGACAAGTTGCAAGACATAAAAAACGGTTTCTTTAACGGATACTTTATTTTTCAAAAAAACGTTTTTGAGTGAATATTTGTTTTTTCGGAGCGCGCGATGCTCAGAGCGCGCTATTTTAAACAATAAAACTTCACAGAGGTCAGTTCTACTTGATGAAAAATGAGGTGGAAGGGAATATCAGGGACAAGAGGCCCTTAACCTTCTCAAATAGCTCGCTACTGCGCTAAAGGATTTAAAAAAAAATCGTTACAATCGGCTTTTGCTGGTAACATTTATATATCATAACATATTTTAGTGTCCTTACTAAAGACATAGAAGGCACCCTTAGGATAATCGTTTCGATTCAGAAAATTTAACCGCAAAGCAAATTAAAACTAAATTCCCCATACGATATTATGTTATACAATACATTTATTTTAAACGGGAAAGAGAAAATGAAATTACGTATTCTAAAAGTTTGTTGTCGTAGCACTGGTTACGGCGTAGCCAAAAAAAGAAGAAACGATCGTTTTCATAAAAGGATATTTACAAGGATTTAAATAAATTTTCAATGCATGTGCTCGTAAAGGCCCACTTTTTATGCATCAAAACCGAACAAAAAGTCGATTTTAAAAGGCTTTATTATTATTATTTTTTTAATTTATTTACAATGGTTGGCTAACCTGCAGCCTTTCCTGTGTACCATAGATGTTATACTTTTTTTTCCACTGTTTAACGGCTCTGGATACAGTCCTTTTGAGCCAATTATAATTTAAAGTTCACAAGATTATATTTGTTTTCATTTCCTCACACTATGCATTGAAAAACGTAGTATGATACACGGGCGTAAAAGCAATAAATTACTCGGTTACGTTTTAAATACTCGCTACGCTCGTGTTTTAAATCGTCCTCGTGATTTATTCCTTTTAGCCCTAGTAGCATAAACTACTATTATAATCGTCCAAGTGAAGCAAAAAGGGGCACAATTTCTTGATTGCTTAACTGACAATGGTCTCAATTCCATAAAAATGATATTAGGCAAACGTGTCAAAAAAGAGATGGCAAGAATTAAAATTAAAACTTGTGCCATCATCATACAATACAATTTACAATAAATCTCTCTTGATTGTCACAATAATGTGTTTCCAAAGATATTCTGTGAACATTTTACGACAGTTGCCGACCGTCCCATTGTCACAGAGTTGTTGTGGATATAGAGAGCTCCTTGCTGTGGACGTAGGGAGCTCCTTGTTTTGGATGTAGACAGCTCCTTGTTTTGGACGTAGAGAGCTTCTTGTTGTGGATGTAGAGAGCTCCTTGTTGTGGATATAGAGAGCTCCTTGCTGTGGATGTACAGAGCTCCTTGTTTTGGATGTAGAGAGCTCCTTGTTGGAGTTCCACTATATTCATAGTAGTCATGACAAGTTGTGCCTAATTTGACATCTTCGGACAATATCTCTTATTTTAGGCTTTTCAGCAAATAAAACCCAGCCTGTATTTAAAAGATGTGTAGCCTCAAGGAGAACAATCGACATTGACCATGAAAATAAGACAAAACTAATAATACGAATCAATATAGTGGAACTCGTACAAGAATGCTTAAAGTTATATGTTCCATAAAGTAGTTTACATTACAGTATAAATAAAGTTCAAAATTATAATTGCTTTTCGTCCATGAGATTTCTAAGTATAGTTAACAAAACTATACTTAGAAATCTCATTCCCATGTGCATGAGATTTCTATAATAATTTTGTTAAACAAACGAAAGACTAGTAGCGCTCATGTGGCCAATCTGCGAACTAATTTTTTTCTTTTAGAACTGTCTGATTTGACTAGAAATTGTTTGAATAATATCTCTATAGATAAAGGAAACCAGGGTGATTTGCTCTAATTATTCGTGTTCAGATGTCTCCGCGGTCCTCCCACTTATTTTACTAACGCAAACACAAATAAATCTAAATACGGCGCACGTACTTACTCATATTTATCACTCACTCTAATAGTACACATGCAAAAAGGTGGCGGTGAATCAACTTGTAGCCACGGACTCTGAATAAGCACCCCCTGCAGGATATATTCGTACCGTGACGACATACGTAGACACAAAAATGCAAAAAGAAAATATGTTTTGAATATTCAGTTCAAGGTTATATTTAAATTTTTTAACGGTCACTGTCGCTCCAAAATATCGCGTAATGCAAGAAGGGACAGATTCAGAACGAAAGAGAAAAAGTCACTCTTATATATATATATATATATTTATATATTTTTTTATATATATATATATTTATATATTTTTATATGTATGAAAATAGCTAGCAAAATTATCTTCAACTAAAATCTAGATATTATTAAAACCAAAATATGTTTTATGGGATTTGAAAATATGTATTACAGGATTTCTATTAGTCAAACCAGGAGAAAAGTGTTATTGAAGACCTCATTTCAATAAATATTTCTATAGAGTAAATTTTCTGTTCATTAGAAATCTAGAAAAAGGTTGCAAAAATGTAAAACTAATTTATCACACCCTAGCTTCTTCTTGAATTGGAAGTAGTTACAGGACTCCAAAAAGCGCCAATATTTTTGCGGTAGCGCCTTTCGTGTACATCAGAAATAAAGTGATTCTCCGAAATGGCAACTTTCCGAGTGCAAATTCCTGTTATTCCATCTCAACCACGTTATAACTCCAAAGCTATGATTGGTATAAGAGTCACGAACTCACTTTATACCGCGGTACTCTGTGATACTGTTTACATTGTCATCTGTTCCCACTTTTATGTAGCGTTTGATGGTGACCGCTGTTTTCATAAATTCGGCATACATTGTTCGGGACGAATTTATTTTGTACAAGTTGGGAGTGTTGATGTTGTGATAAATTGTGTTGATTTATAATTCCAGTTTCGTTGGGAAACAAAGCCTTAAGCAAAGTCTTGCTGTCTGTGCTGTCCGCGTCATTATGCAGAAACAGCTGATTGAAATTTCTAATGAAAAAAAATCATTGGTTTTGTAATGAAGATCCTTATCGCACATTATACTCCAGACGCTTGGCAGATGAGGACTAGGCCGAAAACAGTGTAACATTTCGACCGTTACGTTTTCATTGTATCGCTTTCATACACTTCTTTATTGCTACCACCTGTGAGCGACGCACAATATCTATACGGTGGCTTGCGCGTCAGTATCGAAAGGAACTTCGTTCCAACCAGATAAGTCCCACAACCTACGACACTTTGCGACTTTAAAAAAATATATAAAGTATAATATTATTAAAACTCGCGTGAGCTGACATACTAAATTATTATTAAATACGGCTTGAACACTCACGCGTGATTGTTGTTGACTATATGCCAACCGTTTCACCGAAACAATGCGTGCAGCTCGCCGATCAGCGGCTGCCAGTGCCCGTTTGACAACGACGGTGAACGCCGCGTCGTCGTCCTAAGAACGACACTCGCCTTGATAATGCCGAAATTGTATCGGTGAAACGGTTGGCATATAGTCAACAACAATCACACGTGAGTGTTCAAGCCGTATATAATAATAATTTATATATAAAGTACTTAAACAAATTGTCCAGTTTGTTTAGTAGACTATCCAAGTTTCACACCTTGACAAAGATACAGCTTAATACTGAATGCATGAAAGGAGCTTCCTGGAGTGGAGCTTAAGAGGAGACCATTCTTTGGCGCACAGTGGCTTTGCTAATTATAACCCGGACATTGACTTTCATAAAGTTTAAAATCGCGTGCGCCAAAATGTGTGTGAAATGATTCAGAATAAGCTTATTTTAAGATAAAAATTTATTAAAATGACAATATTGGATTACTTAAAAATTTTAGTATTGGTTGTCAAACATGACACATAAAAACCAAGTAAACTATAAGCAAATAAAAAATACGGAACCCTAAAAATGCCTTTAAAAAAGAAAATATTAAAAAAATAACATCTATTGAGCGAAACTTTTCTACTTACGAGTAAGTACCGCTATTTGCAGCCGAAAGATGAAGGTGTGAACAAACGTACATACAAGTTTCACATTGATTGAGTATGTAGTATGATCATTCAAAAATACTTGAACAAGGAAGGCCTTCTCTTAAACTGAGATACAACCACTTACTGCAAATAAACTTGGCGCATAAACTTGGCGCAATAAACTTGGTTTTATTTACTATCATAATAGTGACTCTGATCAACATATAGGGGTGTTGACAAAATAAGCGCCAAGCCGAAAACTGTCGATACTACTCGAAGTTTGAAAGACACATCCACGCGATCGAAGCGGCGGGCAAAATATAGTCTTTAATATCGTAAAATTTGGAACATTCGTTGGGGTTTCAGATTCAGATGAAGCCTATTTGCAACCGGATTATATTTACTTACGAACATTGACGGAAGCCGTACATTATGTATTTACGTCATACAGGGGACTGAATTTTAATGCGCAAACAACTTGGTAATTATTACGAACAAGTGTGTCTTTTCAGGCGGTGAATCTTCTTCTAGAACCTACCAAGAGGAGCATAGGTATTTGTTGTCTCTGCCTACCCATCTGTGCAAATGTTTATGCGATATAATATTAAGGCGAGGGTATTCGTGTTTTCCCAGATAAACGTGTTTTTGTGTTTTATTTGTAAACAATAATTATAAATTTACTTTTCGATCTTAATGTTTCAACCGTTTGATACACGATTTCATGCATTTTCCTGCATCCAATAAAATCGTAATCCATCCATCCATCCATCAGCCTAGTTCGTCCACTGCTGGACATAAGCCTTTCCAGGACTTTGCCACTCCCGGCGGTCATTGTGGAAGAATTTGCCCATACTCACACACGCTGGGCAGGCGGGTTGGTGAGCGCGGTGCCGGAACACTCGCACCAGTGACGCCGCTGCCCGTCACCAGTCTGTTCCAAATAAGGCCCGGCTATTAGGGATAGATGTACCGCCATCCATCGGTCCCAGGCATGGTGGGCCTCCTGGTTTTTTGCCTGTGAGCTGTCCTCTTACTCTCCCCCGAATTACTTCGAGGGGGTCTCCAAGTAAGATGGTGGTACCTCCACAGTCGAGCCCATCATCAGCTCTAGCACCTTATACAATCGTAAAGATAGGTCTAAACTATGATATTAGGTGCAAACCTATGAAATGTCTGTTTTGTATGGAGAAATTGAAGAAAACTCAATTTTCAGTACTAATATTTTTGCAATTTTTATAGGAATGACAGATCCAAATTTTTTACATTTTTTTGTGTATGAAAGAGACAACATTAAGCTCATAGCCACAGAACATTTAAATCAAACTCACAGCAACATTAATTTAATTTTTGAAAAGGGTCAGCTGTAAAAAATATTACGAATCTTATCATCCATTTGGATGGCATTAAGGACGAACTGTTTTTGAAGATTTAATTGTAGTTATGAACTGACAATAAAAACAAAATATTATAAGTCAATGTAAAACCTTGAAATCAAATTTCAAACAAAAATCAAATAATGAAAATAGCTATTGAATTATTACAGGAATTATAACCTCATGAATCTGTAAGAAAATTTCGGCAATTTTAAACGTATTTAGAATTTAGATATTAGGTTTTGGAAAATAAAACTTATAACAATAAAATATAATAAAATAAAATAAAATAAAATAAAAAAATAAAAACAAAATAAACGTCGTAAAAAATGCGATATAAAATGGCTGTCATATTAAAAATACATTCCTAACATTCCAGAAAAAAAATAAAAAATAAAAATTGCGAGTTTTTTTAACGGCCCGCTTCCACTGAGCAGGATGGACTAGTGTACAATGAAAACGTTGGAGCAGGACTGATTTCTCTGAATACCCTGACCTTAACAATCCCGTCTTAGAGATATGCTAATAGCATAATGCTCTGCATAACTACTCGTAACTAATGTTAACAATAATTACGAACAATATCTTCATCATCACATCACTACATAGCATAAAACAAAGTCACTTCCCGCTGTCTGTCTGTTCCTGTTCCTGTTGTCTTCAAACTACGCAACGGATTTTGATGCGGTTTTTTTTAATAGATAGAGTGATTCAAGACAAAAGGTTTATATGTATCTTATATTTCTTTTATTTCAATGCATTCTGAAGTCTAACAAGGTTCCGACCATTCAACTTAATATAATGACGACACTTCCTGTAAATAGTCAAATACTTATAAAATCAGCTTAAAAGAAAGAAAAAAATAGTTTTGAAATTAAATGCCCGTGCAAGCCGAGTCGGGTCGCTAGTTTTGAAATAAATAGTTATGTGATTTATACTTGCGATATCTTGAAGAAGCATCTTGATTTTGAACACAAATACTTGTACTATTTGTTTCATAACATAATTATATTTGTTGCACACTTCCCGTTGCACACTTCCCAACCGGTTTCGGAAATCAATCCATCTTCAGGGGATACAGAATATTTACGATTTTGATTTCCGAAACCGGTTGGGAAGTGTGCAACAAATATAATTAGCTTATGAAACAACTAGTACAAGTGTTTGTGTTCAAAATCAAGATAAATAGTTATGCATTATTTATTTAGACCACATCCATCAAGCCCACTTTACATACATTTACTCATGACCTGTCCTTGGACTTCAATTCCACGCAGGATATGCGAGGACCTCTGAGGTCAGCCCGACGATGCATGGTTTAGCGCTAAGATGATAAGCTCTTACATACATGGCGTGGCACGTATGCGTATGAAAATCCATTTGAGTTGAAACTAGGCTGAAACATGGAAGCACATACCTGTGCATGGAAGGTTGTTTTCGGAAACGTAGGTCTGTCATAGATTAAGGATAGATTTTTCATATTTAAAAGGAAATCAGAAGACATAACCAAAAACGATATACACAGATAATGTTCTTTACGCAAAAACTGTTTTTAGGGTTCCGTACCCAAAAGGTAAGGCCCGACCCTATTACTAAGACTCCGCAGACCGTCCGTCTGTCCGTCTGTCACCAGGCTGTATCTCAATAACCGTGATAGTTAGACAGTTGAAATTTTCACAGATGATGTATTTCTGTTGCCGCTATAACAACAAATACAAAAAAATAGAATATAATAAATATTTAAGGGGGCTTCCATACAACATACATGATTTTTTTGCCGTTTTTATAGGTACGGAGCCCTTCGTGCGCGAGTCCGACTCGAACTTGGCCAGTTTTTTATAAGGTTATCCATCCATCAGTCTAGCTCGTCCACTGCTGGACATAAGCCTTTCCAGGACTTTGCCACTCCCGGCTGTCATTCTGGAAGAATTGCCCATACTCACACACGCTGGGTAGGCGGGTTGGTGAGCGCGGTGCCGGAACCCTCACACCAGTGACGCCGCTGCCCGTCACCAGTCTGTCCCGTATAAGGTCCGGCTTTTAGGGATGGATATACCGCCATCCATCGGTCCCAGGCATGGTGGGCCTCCTGCCCTCCTGGTTTTTTGCCTGTAAGCTGTCCTCTTACTCTCCCCCGAATTATTTCGAGGGGGTCTCCAAGTAAGACGGTGGTACCTCCACAGTCGAGTCCGGCATCAGCTCTACCACCTTGATTTTGTTCCTACTATAACCTTATTAAACGTTTATAAGTCTTTAAAAATATTTTTTTTTACATTCTACACAACAGAAGCGGTTGTAGCTCAGGAAAGGTCGACTTTGCTCAAAGAAGGTTGCCAAAATAATGACCACATTATAAGCATTTTTGAGTAAAAAGTATTATGGATCTGAGTTCCGTAATCCAACAATTTGTTTGCCGTCGTCGCGACGTTGCATTAGTCGGTCGATCGCGTCGTCTCGTCACAACGCAATCTTGCGACTCGGTGACTTGCATGATGTGGCGCAGGGACGTACTTAGGATAAAGAAAATATGACGTTCATTCCAAGCAAATGGGAGTCACAAACAAAAACAATAACGAAATGCATCTTCATACTGATACGTGCACAAGCAGATATTGCAATAAAATTTCATGAAATTTTCTGCCCCTAAGCGTTACATTTATGATGTAACATTTGTAATAAAATAATGAAAGTTCTACATATTTACAGTAAATTGTACAATGTCATATTCAAAAGGACAATCTGTGACTACAGGTCAGGCCAGTGCAAGTTACGTAGTAACTATAATAATATTATTATTAAATCTGTGGTACAGGTCAGAAATGTCGACGCAATAGACCTTCTTGTTTTCGGCAATATTAAAGATTTTAAAAACAATTCCGAGGAATGGCTTTCCCTTACTGTTTTTAGTGTTAAAATTTTAAAATAAGCGTGCATTATCTGTATGATAAAGCGATGTCTTTCATTTGACCTTCAATGATGCCATCACTACATATTTCCACAGGCATTTCTTTTACTTGAACGCATTCTGAAGTTCAACAAGGTTCAGACCATTCAACCTAATATAATGAGGTCACTTCCTGTAAATAGTCAAATACTTATTAAATCAGCTTAAAAGAATGAAAAAATATTTTTAAAATTACATTCCAAAACTGATCTATTTATTCCAAAAAGCAGACAAAAATAACACATTGAGGTTTTAACCTAAGTAAACACGACGATACTGACACTCGACACAAATGTCGATACTAGTGTCGTGTCGATAGATATACACAACAAGCAATTTTGAAGTGTCGACAACGGTCTGTAAAGCGGGGGTCCAATTTTAAGTGTATTGGATGTCTATACGATGACTTGCTTGTGACACCAGTTTTAAAACGGTGTCTTACATTCCATCGCCTTGGATCGACGTGCAACTCCCAAAAACTTTTATAATTTCGGTCAGTAATTTAACCGCTTTTCTTTTTCTGAAATTCTGAATTTCTGAAAATCGATTCTTAAACTGTGCAGTTTTCTTGTAGTTTCCGCAGAAGTTGTTAGAAAATTTTTGAGCTAAATTTATTAGTCACAAAATTTTTATATTCGTTGCTTGAAATATGCCAAAGTCCTGGCGATGCGTCAGAATAAAAATTAAAGTCTTCGTTTCTTCCGCTAACGATAACTGGGTGTCTGTACTTTGTGTCGTCCTGTATAATTGACGAGAAGGAGGGGGTGCTCCGAGGGATGCTTTTGCACTAGCCCGATTATCAATCTATCATAACAAATTTAAATCGTGCACTTTCATTTTATGAGAAAAACTCATTTTCATTTTATGGTCAAACTTCAAACGATGTGTCATTTGTTATATTCTCTTTGGCAGACACTTCATTTTATGACAGTTTTTTTTTCGTCGGCGTATTAGTATGGTATGGAACGATGTTACCCCGAGTACGCTCCTGGTTATGCAGCGCTGTAACGAGGCGGGATACAAATGTAAATGAACGTTGTGATTTCTGTTCCGGGAAATGGCACAACATCGACGAGACGTGTTCCTTGCATGTTATCCGTAAATATGTAAAATAATTTGGATAGTGATATTTTCAGACATAACATTCGTTTGCTCTATTAATTTTGGTACAGGTAATTTACCTTCATCAATAAATACATTTGCACTCGTTTCACAGTTTATTAACTTATTTAACCCGACCGGTTTCAGATAAAACACAAAAAAAAATTTTGGTCCGAATAACATCCAATCAGTCTAACTAAACCCTTGTTGATGGTGTAAAACCAGAACCGTGGGTCTACCGCGTAATTCTGATTTTCATCAACATCAACTTGAGATTGAAATTTGACGTGCGTGGGTCGACGCCCGCCTAACATGCCAGCTCTTTTGCACGCACGTCAAATTTCAATCTCAAGTTGATGTTGATGAAAATCAGAATTACGCGGTAGACCCACGGTTCTGGTTTAACACCATCATCAAGGGTTTAGTTAGACTGATTGGATGTTATTCCGTCCAAAATTTTTCTAACTAAACCCTTGATGATGGTGTTAAACCAAAACCGGTCGGGTTAAATAACCTAATAGAATGTGAAACGAGTGCAAGTGTGTTTATTCATCATGTTGTTATCCAAGTTTCACAAAGTGCCGACAATCGCAATTATTAATCATACAGCATTTACCTTTTATCTTTATTCACCTTTTTGCTGTACCACCTACGTTTAGGGAACTACGTTTTTAGGCAACAAATCGGCTTTTCCAATAGAACAAGGGTGTAACTCACTTAATCCCTAAGCCCGTTAAAACATAAAAAGCGCTTCAAATCAGGTTAACAAAAAACCGGTGAAGTTGCCCATTTTTGTTAAACCGTGAATCGGTTTTTGGATAATCGTATTAACGGGAGGATTTGCTACTTACTTGCAGTTAAAAGGGTTTAATCAAGTTAAGGAACGCTGTCTAGGGGTTCTTGACGGAGATTAAGGTTTTTAGGGTTTTGCCAAGTAGAAGAAACCTTTTCAGCTTCATAATTTTTAGGGTTCCGTACCCAATGGGCAAAACGGAGCCCTATTTATGTCACTCCGTTGTCCGGATTTCTGTCCGTATGTCACGGGTCTCTAGCTCTTAGACGGAATGAGGTAGAGACCTGAAATTTTGATATGTTGTGTAAAATTTCAACCCACAACCGAATATTAAATTAAAATTAAATAAAGTTAGTTATTTTAAAATTTTTTTGTGAGTTTTTATTTGTTTTTATTTTGTGAGGCTTCATACACGAAAATGGAGCCGAAAAAAAATTTTTTTTTACTCAAATATGTCGGGGGTCATTGTCTAGAGCTCATTAAGTAGAGTGCTAATGTATGTCTTATATATATTTTTTTTCGGAAATAAAGAAATGGGTGGCTATCAAAGTTGTCATTTTTAGACCATTTTTTTACGGGGTCTATCTGAAAGACCAAAGCAGTTCGGAATTTGAAATTTTTGTTTATTATGTACCGTATGTCGTATTTAAAGAACAAATACTGGAAATGCCGATTCATGATGTAGTTTTAGGGTTACGTCTCCGAATACTCAACCAACTTAATTTTGCAGTTTTGGTTCGTACAATTTGTAGTTAGTAATAAGTTTGTAATGTCTGTTTAAATTATTTAAGTATATTAACCTATTGAAGTGGCACGGAACCCTCAGGGCGTGAGTCCTACTCGTACTTGACCGATTTTTCTACTTGTTACACAAAACCTACAAAGTTTCGGTGAACGATGTTAACGTACATTAGAGGCCGCAACAAACTCCG
Organism: Ypsolopha sequella; assembly: GCA_934047225.1. Classification (NCBI taxonomy): domain Eukaryota; kingdom Metazoa; phylum Arthropoda; class Insecta; order Lepidoptera; family Ypsolophidae; genus Ypsolopha; species Ypsolopha sequella. The sequence continues at coordinate 23,170,549 of OW204003.1, forward strand.
TTCAGTTTCGCTTGGGCAAGTGCGAGTCGGAATTGCGCACAAAGGGTTCCGTAATACCACACAATACAGTTAAGGAACCTCAAAACATTTTGTCAACTTAAATAAAACAAAGATTCCATAGCAACATCAAGGCGACAAAAAAACTAACCGCTAAAATGGTAGCGCCTGACATAAAAATTTGGTACTCTCAAAGTATGGAGAACGTTTAGACACCTCGCTTGTTCTCTCGTGGTTGAATTTAACAGAAAAAATCATATTTAATTTACCAGACAAAATTTAAAAAATGTGAAACGGCCCAATTGTATTTTATAACGTTTGTGATTGTCTTGAATTGTTGTTGAGACAAAATTCGACAGTTAAGTTATTTAAATGACTAAAACCCCATTACTTTTTTTCGATTTTGGGCCTACTTTAGATAGATTTGTTTCTTACACCATAAATTATTTTTAATATTCGCTGCGGCGGAAGTGTAGATACATTCTCTGTGATAATAAATATATATTTCATTTATTTATCATTGAAATATTATTCAATAAATTCAATTTAACGGTGACTGTCGTTTTAGATTATTTTGCTCGGCGCCCTTTAGGGTATGTTATTTAGTCAACTACACTTATATTGCAGCAGTGTGATTCTCTCTTTACCTACATACTTATTTTCAACTTCATCCCGATGGACATGAAGCAAATATTTGGATATTCACATGTTTAATCAAATAGAGCATTTGCCTTCACGGGACCTTTTCGGTATGTACTCTCGGCAAACCTTTTTGAAGGCTAGTATAAGAGGAAAATGGGAGAAAAGGGACGTTAGAAAGACGTTGCGAACGAAGCAGGGTTCCCGCGTAGGTAGTAAAAGTTAAGTAGCCCATTTCATTAGGTATCTAAAGGCTGGGGCTTCTGAGGAATCAATCTAAACTATCTTCGGTAGAGTTGTTGAAATAGCCTCGTAGATTGTGAGGGTGATTTTTGTATTTTTATTTTATTTATTACACTTAATGTATATTTAAACTCCCTTTCAATAGAATCCGGCAATAATGGAAACAGATAATGTTTTATAAAAAATAACAGATAATGCAATTTGTTATAATAATCTATTATTATTACAGCCTGCAATAATATCTAATAATAATTTGTATTATTATAACAAATTGCATTATCTGTTATTTTTTATAAAACATTATTTGTTTACATTATTGCCGGATTCTATTGAAAGGGACTTTACAGAAAACATGAAAAAAAAACCATTAAAGTGTACAAAGGCGGCACTTATTGCTAATAGCAATACCTTCCAGGCAAACTTTGGGTGAAAAAGAAAATATAGAAAAAAATAAAGAGGAGCGTTTAAATGTCACGAAATCAAACATAAGAGTAAACTACATAGACTTATTAATGTGTGTAATGAGCGTTTTTCTCGTTGTTTTTTTTTTCTTGGTTCTTACCTTTCCTCCAGATGTCGCTGTCAATGTCACCATAGATAAAATGTGTTTCGTAGCAATCAATGTCAAAGTGGTTTTTCGTTTGTTTGGAATCGGTGCAAATTTTGTCTTTGATTCTGTTGCTAAAGAATACGACAGTGCTATCTAGGAATCTTATTTAACACAAAATTTTACATAAGGAAAAACGCTCATTATTTTTATGTGTTGCAAAAACATCAAATTCCAAACCTTTATTATCCGTTTGCCTATTCTTTTCAACTTAAAACTACTCGAACTATTCAGCTAAATTTGGAATACAAAATTATGGCCATTGGTAAATGGTATAGAAAATTAAAGTAAATAAGAAAAAAAAAAGAAATCTATCGAAAAATGCCTAAAATAGAGCACTTAACTTCAAAGAGGCCAAATAAAAAGAACACCCGCGTACTAATAATAAAAAAAAAAACTTGTACTCAGCCTGTCACTGTCACTCGCCTTGCCGACTAACCAATCGGTATTACCTCTTTGTCATCGCAATACCGACCCAAATTATTCCTGTATAAGGTTCACTGAACTGGAATAGATGCGGTTTGTAAAATGTCATTTGACGTAAATGGGACGACGTACCCTCGAGGAATCATGTTAATCCTATTTCAGATTTGTGCCACTCTTTAGTATGTATGTAGATACTTATATACTTACGAATATGTAGGACATGCAATTAAATATACCTAACAAAACATCACGGCTCATCTCTATATATTCTTCATACTTATGTGGTGCATGAAGACCCTCCTCGAGTGGCGTTAACTGATATAGTTACAACCAAAGATTTCAAAAGTTTAGATGAGCCCTGGCACCTAAAATCTATTGCATTGTTTTTGAATGTGTGCTTTAACATAATGCCGACGCGCGCACACTTATGAGTGCGCAATCTGTCTACCTACGGTCAGCAAACTGATCAGACTACTAAAGTTGTTAAAATGATTAACTTAAAGTGCACTTAATGCGTCCAACTATCACTGTGTTCAGATGAGCACTGATTCCAAACGGGTGAGCGTCACCCATTTAAAGGTGGAAACATTTTGGTGCTGTCATAGTACGGTAAGGGCTTATCTTTACTTTTGAAATCTTTAGTTACAACCGTCTGGTGGATTCTGGACAGTTAGATGTTAGATCTAATACATCTGGCGCACCCTGAACAGTTAGATCAAATACGTCTGGCGCACCCTGGACAGTTAGATCAAATACGTCTGGCGCACCCTGTACAGTTAGATCAAATACGTCTGGCGCACCCTGGACAGTTAGATCAAATATGTCTGGCGCACCCTGAACAGTTAGATCAAATATGTCTGGCGCACCCTGTACAGTTAGATCAAATACGTCTGGCGCACCCTGGACAGTTAGATCAAATATGTCTGGCGCACCCTGAACAGTTAGATCAAATATGTCTGGCGCACCCTGAACAGTTAGATCAAATACGTCTGGCGCACCCTGGACAGTTAGATCAAATACGTCTGGCGCACCCTGTACAGTTAGATCAAATACGTCTGGCGCACCCTGGACAGTTAGATCAAATATGTCTGGCGCACCCTGAACAGTTAGATCAAATATGTCTGGCGCACCCTGTACAGTTAGATCAAATATGTCTGGCGCACCCTGTACAGTTAGATCAAATACGTCTGGCGCACCCTGGACAGTTAGATCAAATACGTCTGGCGCACCCTGGACAGTTAGATCAAATACGTCTGGCGCACCCTGAACAGTTAGATCAAATATGTCTGGCGCACCCTGTACAGTTAGATCAAATACGTCTGGCGCACCCTGGACAGTTAGATCAAATACGTCTGGCGCACCCTGAACAGTTAGATCAAATACGTCTGGCGCACCCTGGACAGTTAGATCAAATACGTCTGGCGCACCCTGGACAGTTAGATCAAATACGTCTGGTGCACCCTGAACAGTTAGATCAAATACGTCTGGCGCACCCTGGACAGTTAGATCAAATACGTCTGGCGCACCCTGGACAGTTAGATCAAATACGTCTGGCGCACCCTGTACAGTTAGATCAAATACGTCTGGTGCACCCTGAACAGTTAGATCAAATACGTCTGGCGCACCCTGGACAGTTAGATCAAATACGTCTGGCGCACCCTGGACAGTTAGATCAAATACGTCTGGCGCACCCTGTACAGTTAGATCAAATACGTCTGGCGCACCCTGGACAGTTAGATCAAATACGTCTGGCGCACCCTGGACAGTTAGATCAAATACGTCTGGCGCACCCTGGACAGTTAGATCAAATACGTCTGGCGCACCCTGTACAGTTAGATCAAATACGTCTGGCGCACCCTGGACAGTTAGATCAAATACGTCTGGCGCACCCTGGACAGTTAGATCAAATACGTCTGGCGCACCCTGGACAGTTAGATCAAATACGTCTGGCGCACCCTGGACAGTTAGATCAAATACGTCTGGCGCACCCTGTACAGTTAGATCAAATACGTCTGGCGCACCCTGGACAGTTAGATCAAATACGTCTGGCGCACCCTGGACAGTTAGATCAAATACGTCTGGCGCACCCTGTACAGTTAGATCAAATACGTCTGGCGCACCCTGGACAGTTAGATCAAATACGTCTGGCGCACCCTGTACAGTTAGATCAAATACGTCTGGCGCACCCTGGACAGTTAGATCAAATACGTCTGGCGCACCCTGTACAGTTAGATCAAATACGTCTGGCGCACCCTGGTGAGTTAGATCAAATACGTCTGGCGCACCCTGGACAGTTAGATCAAACACCCAGCTTACTGATAAATCCCTTTACTTCAATGTGGATACACACTACCAAGTTATCCCTGTAGATGGCGCATCGTCGATCCAGCCGTGAACATCTATCATTTCAGTACATTGTTATAGTTTTTGCGTAGTTTTTTCGTGATTTTCAAAATTATGCCTTTGTGTGCCGTACCAGGTTTCTTTAATAATGGTGTTAATTTATTCCCGAAGAACCCCATATTAAAAATGAATAACATAATAACAATAACAAATATATAACATATTGGAATACAGGAAGTTCAGGATAAGAGGAAGTGAAAAAAACACGAGATATTGGAGAAAAACAGTAGGAAAACCGGAAAACACATCAACAAAGTTTGACATAGCCGGACTGTACAATTTATTGGCCGGAGCTATGCTAGCGCCATCTGTAATTAGCTTTGCCTGTGGATCGTCATTAGTAGTAGGCTTCGGTAGTTTCGTTCGTGTTCCGGCAAAACGTCATGAAAAGTCGTAGCGGGAGATTGGTAACAGGTTGTTGCGATCTGATGATCTGATTTTGAAAATTCATTCACTAATTGGAAGTTACTTTACCCACAAGTGCTATAGCTATGTTACAGTTTGTTTCCTGGAAACGGGCAATTCCTTAGGAGTCCCTAATTAAATTCGCGCGGGTACCTTCTAGAACTATAGAATAACGAATTTGAAAATTCTTTCACTGTTGTAATCAATGATATTAGAAGAAAGTGAAGATAAGTTATAGGTGATCCGCGATTGGCTAATCTGCCAACCTGAACTCAGTATTGCGTCGGCGTCAGCGCACGATGAACGTCGCACGGGACGACGCACAGCAACACATAACTTGTCTCTTTTTCGCTCGCGATAATTATGACTTCCATCCACGTGTCAATGTGACATTGCAATACTACGTAATTGACTGAAGTTATTTATGTTGTGTGTCGTTTTAGGAGTTCTATTCTTGTGTAGGTAACCTATCTACCCTTTTTTCTAATATCGTTGGTTGTAATGGTTAGAGTCTTTACTTTGATATAGGCTATAACGTATTCCCTGAGGATGTACAGTTCCCTAGGGATATAGTCATTTATAACTAGTAAACATATTTGGAAAATTTGCCATTATACTGAACATATTGTATTAGACATGTACTTTTGTACACATATTTTAACCTCACATTTATTTTCACCGCAGTTTTGTTTATATCACAACGTCTCGAATTCTGGGAAAATTGGCATACTGTTGTTATCATTCTAGATTAAACAACAGAATTCTTTCGAACTTCTTATCTATTGCCAAGCCCATTTGCCAATGCCTATCATATGGGTTCCATTTCCTTCCTTTTCACCGAAATGTTAGAAACCCTCGATAGTTCGATACCCCGAACCCTTCGAACTATATGTGTTCTACTGAACCTCGTAAAGCTTCGGTCTGCCGATCCCAACGCACAACGTTGCGTTGAACGGTGTGCGTCGTTGAAAGATCAATTTTTGACATTCCATTCCGTTCAACGCTTACATCGCCTCAAAGTCATACGAATGAATGAACGCATTTGCTTCACTCATGGATTATTAGCCATTCACCTCATTCATTCGTAATCGATTTTAGCGATATAGGTAATTCTATTTCGGAACGCAGGGGACGTTTGCATAAGCGGTAAGGGGCATGCACGGCGGAGCGGGGAGCACGCACGCAGCATTGCGTTGAGTCATTGACTGCGGTGTGCGACTTGTGCGCTTGCTTATGCGTCAATATGCATGATAAATTATAACGCAAAAATCAAAAAACGTGTGCCGAAAATTTGTAAGCTTCATGCTTTTAAGAGCAAAATAACTTATAACACACCAATAGCCAGAATGTGTAGATCGTATGATGATATAAAAGGTTACAGCGATAACCTTGATACTCGTATATTTTCAAACAACTTCAATTCCTTTAAAAGAACATTGTGCTCACTTTATTTGGATGAAGAGTAAAGCTTATAATTTTTGTTTATTTTGTGTAACATCAATTTTATGTTTCGTTATCTTTAATTTATACGATAGTTAAGTAATTTTTCGTGTTTTAACTGTTGTGAAAATTTATACTTGCAATTGTCGGCACTTGGTGAAACTTGAAACACATCTTGAATTAAAACACTTGTACTTTATTTGTGTTAACTTCCAACCGGTTTCGGATTTTAGTCCATTTTCAAGGGAAGATGTTAATTAAAATATTTTACATGACTCCAGGCACTAGCTCTGAGCAACGTAAACAATGATTTATCATTGAAATAAAATTATTAAAATAAATAAAATAAATAAAATAAATAAAATAAATAAAATAAATAAAATAAATAAAATAAATAAAATAAAATAAATATGTATTTACGTCCCCGTCGTTGGTTGCTAGCTGCGGCTGAATCAAATGACCACTAGGTGGATTAGCATCGTGACGCTGTGTGTGTGTTGAACCGTTCACCGCAACGTTGTGCGTCGGGATCGTCTCACCGAACCTTAACGACGGGCCGTTTCACGAGGGCCCAGTTTTATTGCACGCAAGTGTTTAGGGTCTAACAGTTTTATACGTTTTTGGGACAGGTTAATGAATCTTTTGTCATTATTTCTTTAAAAACAAGCCGTTAAAATGGTAGCGCCTTGCAAAAATTCGCGGCTTCCTCTTTGGAGCCCTAATGTCTTAACCGCTGTATTATTCCTGTAATCTTTACGTAATCACCTATAACCATGTTTTTTTCATATTTTTCGGTGTTTTTGTTTCGGAGATATAGAGGAGATATGATAACGTTAAAAAAGACTACTTTTTAGAGGTATTTTTGTATGCACACCACCTTTGGATTTCGTTTTTTATAGAGGCAATAGTAAAACGTATTCTGTGACAATTTTAACAAGCTGCATATAACGGCTGAAGCTGTACACCCCTGTGACAGACGGACAGACGGACGGACGGACAGACAGACAGAGAGCGAAGGCTTAGTAATAGGGTCCTTCGGGTACGCAACTCTAAAAACAGTCCCTTTTAACAAGAAAAGTGTAACTTCATACATTGATTTAAAAGTTTTTACAACAATACTTACCACTTGCTGAAAGGTGAAGGAAAACAAACGGCGTAATAATCGTCGGTGAAACGCGGCTGTACCGAGTGTGAACTCTAACTTGCATAACACAGTTCACACTCGGGAGCACCTCTTACACCCCGTCGGGGATTCATGTCGTGACGATATGTTAATAGAAAATATCGAAGTTGTTTATTAGTCATTTCGACCGAAAGTGAAATTTTGAGTTAATTTTGTACAGTCAAAATGAATTAAAAATATATTTTAAAACAAATCTAGAATTTCATCAAATAAAATATATATTTTTGGTTTCAATCCTTCTTTAGGGTTCCGTACCCAAAGGGTAACCAACGGGACCCTATTACTAAGACTCCGCTGTCCGTCTGTTTGTCTGTCTGTAACCAGGTTGTATCTCATGAACCGTGATAGTTAGACAATTTAAATTTTCACAGATGATGTATTTATGTTGCCAACAAATACTAAAAAACAGAATAAAATAAATATTTAAGGGGGTTCCCATACAACAGACATGTTTTTTTGCCGTTTTTATACATAATGGTACGGAACCCTTCGTGCGCGTGTCCGACTCCCACTTGGCCGGTTTTTTAACTGACTGTCCTTTATACGTGCAGCTAAATAGACCACAAAAAATTTTTTCATTGAATATCGTTGACTCGGTTATTCAAAAATATTGTTTTGACCCAGTACAAAGTTTTCTTTTCGATTTTTTCCTTGTTACGAATTTTGCTTTCTCCTCTCGCCGCCCGCTCGAAAGTTAAATGTGTCTAAAGAAAGTCCAAGTCTCGAACCGTCGAGATAGCCCCCAGTCGGGCACAAATAGATTATGTCCAGTGATTGGATTGTCTTCTCCACTGCTAACGGCTCACCCGGTATTTATTGAGGTTTCTTGCTTTTATTTAAGTTTTCTTTTGAGGGATTGCCCGTTTTATTCTAGGATCGATTGAAACCCGCGCGACCTAGATTTATCAAAAAGATAATTGTAAAACAGCTCACCTCAATCAAATATTTCAAAAGTTTAGATGAGCCCTGGCACCTAAAATCTATTGCATTGTTTTTGAATGTGTGCGTCAACATGATGCCAATGCACTTATGAGTGCGCGATCTGTCTACCTACGGTCAGCAAACTGATCAGACTACTAAAATTGTTAAAATTATTAACTTTAAGTGCACTTTAGGCGTCCAACTATCACTGTATTTAGATGAGCACTGATTCCAAACGTGTGAGCGTCACCCATTTAAAGGTGGAAACATTTTAGTGCTGTCATACGGTAAGGGCTTATCTTTACTTTTGAAATCTTTGATCTCAATAACTATTTTTGATCGGAATATCCGACCAGTTTCAGCAGATTGTTACGTTTTTAAGTAAAATAAAAGGTTGCCTAAGAAGTTAAATTAATTTAGAATAAATAAAACAATGAGAAAGTTTAATATATACTATTATACTATAATTATTATATTATATTATAACTATAACTATTATATTTCAAAATAAAAAGAAAAGCGTTAAAGAGGGTAGCAGTAGGTCGGTCCCTACACACTGATCAGTTCTTACAACATAGCTCGTTACGGTCAAGTACTCCCCTGATCGATTGGAAGTACTTGGAGGTCCTTACAGTGAGACCGCAGCCGCCGAAGTTCCAAGTTAGGAGTCCATGGCTCAGGAGTTAAGGACGGTCAGCTGAGTGAAGCCGTTAGCTCTGTCAAGGGAAGAGCTGACGCTGAGAAGTTGTCCAGTTGTGTAGCCCCAGACTCGCTTCCTAAAGTATGGAAACACAATTATTTAACAATAGTTGTCGCAATTGTGATGGCGGCTGGCACGCCGACGCACGGGCAGCGTGGAGTCGCGCTGCGGTGGTATAAGTGACTCACGTGCTGCTGAAAGAAAAGTGACAGGAGAGCCGCGCGTAGAGATCCGCGGGAGCAGGCTTGAGAGAGGGTCAGTAGGCATTGAGAAGAAACATTGTAAAGGTTTGAAGTACGGTATGATAATTAAATATCACAACGTGACAAAATTCAGACTGCCTTTATAAGGACTGTGATAAGGGTGAGTGAAGACGCTCACGCGACGACGTTGCGCCTCACACTGCGGGCTAGCGCTGGCGCTGCGCGGAACGTCATCGGTGCAGTTGGCGTGGGTGATCGGGTATAGTTATTTAGGTGAGCCGTTTGCAATAATCATGTCATATCCTCAAGTTTTATTCAATTTAATAATTATTTAACATTACATCAGAGACTGTCCTACACTCGGTATCTTTAAAAACAGAGTGAAAGAGCTACCTTTCAACTCCATGAGTATCTGGAGATAGCACAATATTTATTTTAACTATTGTTATGTGTTTTTATCTTATTTATTGTAAATTTTATGTATATAAGTAAATATTTTTACTGTTTAAATAGTTGCTTTATTATTATTTATGTAAGAAACTTTCATCACGCCTGGTCAACGTCTCGGGTGACCAGAGGGCTGGCGCTTGACCTCGGCCAGAGAATAAGTCTGGCCATCCACAGGGGTAATGTAGCCAGAATTCTAGGCATCCTACCAAGGGACAGCGATCTGGATCCAGTTTTTTTTATTTGTAATAGGTTTTTTTAATTTTTACTTTATAGGATAGTTTTAAGTTGTTATTATGTTATGTAAGTTTTTGTGTATTGTTGTTACGAGTATTTATAATCATAGGTTGTAAATATATTAACATATTTTAGTGTACACGTATGTATGTCTACTTTTTATTATGACTTCTCTTTATCAATCCGGTTTTGCTGGAAGAAATCTCTTTTTAGAGATAAGCTCGCCTATGTACATGAATATGAATATTTAAATAGCTTTAAATAAATAGTCTTTGTATATTTTTAAATAAACTAGGAGTAATTTTATACGATGGAAAGAGGCCCGATTATAACGTCGCTGTGTGGGAAGCAACCTGCGTGACGCTGACGGCTTCTCACGTCCAGCAGAGCTGCAGTACCGCAGCAATACCGAAAACAACAAATCGCACACAAGACTGGTGCTATATATTTGTGCCATTCGGGGTGGAGACGCTGAGTCCGTGGTTCATAACATTCTCAAAGAACTTTTGTTGCGTCTGGTGGGCGTCACGGGTGAGAGGAGGGCTGGCAGTAACTTCGGCCAGAGGATCAGTTTGCCTATCCAAACAGGTAACGTTGTGAGCATTCTGGGCACTCTACCGCAAAATAGATACATACAGAAGACCAGGGGCTCTACCGCGTAATTCTCATTTGTATCAACTTCAAGCAAATGCATGCGAAATTCAACGCGTGCAAAAGAGATGGCATGTTAGGCGGGCGTCATCGCACGCACGACAAATTTCAATCTCAAGTTGATGTTGATGAAAATGAGAATTACGCGGTAGACCCACTGCTTCATACAATGAGTGAAAACAGGCGCACACACACATATAAACGTACGTATAACGATCTCGCTCGAAGTGGTCGAATGCCAAAACGAAACTCTTTCGAGATCATCGTAAGTACGCGTCTATGCGTGTGTGCGCATGTTTTTGCTGGTTGTATGAAGCTGGCTTTCTGTACCTATTTTGTGACTCTACCGTGCCCTTTATTAGACAATCACTAGACTAAACACTCCTCACGTAGATAACGCCCAGAGCTAACGATCCTAACGGAGTTTAATCTATCTAGAAGTCCATTTCACGGCCCGAACTTGTTGGACCCTTGAAATTGGACAGTTGACGGGACCTTGACCTTCGATGAAGATTGAATTGTTTAACCCTTTCGTGTTTTAGACAGTTTTATGGCAGCTACGATTAGAATATTTACAAAATTAGTATCAAAATGAAAAACGGAACGCTCATACACTGTCTGTCTGTCTGTCAAGACCCTTTTGCTCAGGCCCCGTGTAAGATATCAAGTTGAAACTGATACTTCCTATAGAAGTCTACGGCCCCATGGTGCTGTAAGAACATCAGCCTTCTAACTTGACGCGAATAAAAAAGTTTTTTCCCTTTAAGTAACACGTTCTGGCGCGGTAACGGCGTATGCCGTTTTTCTTAGCTCTTGCGGGTTGACAGTACGGCGATGCCCGTAAATTTTTCATCTTTTCTAAATGCCAGTATGGTTACATTCGTGAAATTTCTTCGAAAGTCTCATACAAAACACTTTCACTGGCATTCTACAGGAACACATCAACGGTGTACTGTCAATCTACAGCCCGCTGCGCCGCGTTTTTTATTGACCAGTGCACGCATGCATACTGGTACTCACACACTGACAGTACGGCAATAACCGGTATGTTTGTATGGGATTTTGTTCGGCAAACCCATACATTCGGTCAAATCGCAAATACCTTTTTGTGTTGTGATGTGGTAGTACGGCTATTACAGTGATATAAATTTGTATGGAGATTTTTACTGCTTTTCTACGTAGTCGAGCAAATAAGGTACCGCGCCGGAACGTGATAATCAATTTCAAATTTTCTCGCCATGAAAACCTATAGGGTACTTCCAGTTGACTTAGAAACATGAAATAACGTTCAAAAGTAGCTCTTATAGCACACGGATAGGGAAAAATCTGAAAATTACTAAAATTTAATTATTTAGGAAGTTATTATTGACCAACTTGATTAAACTCTTTAGACATAGAGTTCGCAGGAGGTCGCAGGTTTTCTAAAAATTCTATGATTCGTTAAGTTTATCGTTGAATCTGTTTGTTATTGTTTTTGTTGCCTTTATTTGTTGTTTTGTTGATTTAGTTTGTTAAAGTTTCGTTGATTTAGTTTGTTAAAGTTTATTGTTGTTGTTATGCCTCGCGGACGTTAAAGCGTTTTAAGGCGACAATGTAGGAAAATGGTGTTTATATTAGTAGTAAATTATTGGGCGTTCTACCCCGCCTCTCTTATCCATGCCTCGCTTCGCTCCGCTCCGCTCGGGGCTTCGCCCTCCGCCTGGATGAGAGAGGCGGGGTTGAACTCCCAATAATTTAGCTTCGCTTGGGGCTCACTCCGTTCGCCCTCTGCCTGGGTGATTTCGATAGCGTAGATTTTCCAATAAATTGGAGTGGGTCCCGAACTTGCTTCAAGACACCAAATTGCAACCATTACATCTTATTTGAATTTCATAATATTGAAGAGCCACAAGTAACAGAGTCACCGTGCTTTATATAACATGAGCACAGTGAAATTACTGCATTTCTAAAATCATAATCTCCACGTTTACACTTATTAATTACTCCTTATTAAGAATGAGGTTTGTAAAACAACAACAGTCGCTGCACTTGGAAAAACTCTGTCAGGAGTCAGGAAAAATATTACTCCGTCATGGAAACCTTTTACCTAATACAATTAGATGTATTGTTTGTGGTCCTTCCAACTGTGGGAAAACGAATATGATGATAGGTCTTCTTTTACATGAAAATGGATTGCGTTTTCATAATGTTTACGTTTATTCGAAAACTTTATATCAACCGAAATATATTTTTTTAGAAAAAGTCTTGAAAATGGTCCCAGGAATTTCTTACTCTAAATTTCATGATAATGAAGAAGTTATCGGCCCAAAAGATGCTGCATCAAATTCAGTTATAATTTTTGATGATGTTGCCTGTGAGAATCAAAATAATATACGTGATTACTTTGCGATGGGAAGACATAAAAATATTGACAGTTTCTACCTCAACCAAACATATAGCAAGATACCAAAGCAACTTATTCGAGATAATGCAAATTTGATTGTGCTATTCAAACAGGACGATATCAATTTACGTCATGTCTATGATGAGCATGTGAACACTGATATGAGTTGGAACCAATTTAGGGAAATGTGTTCACATGCTTGGAAAGATTCTTATAGCTATTTAGTTATAAACAAGGATTGTCAAAAAAACAATGGTTGTTATAGGATGAAGTTTGACACATTTATTCTTTTAGACTAATGAAATATATTTATAAATATTTTTGACAATTTCTCATTATTAACTGTGCTATCAACAAGCACGCTTGTTAGTTTGCAAAAATGAATACAGAGAAATCAATTAAACAACAGATAATCAGATCTGTTGAAGCTGTCAAGAAAAAGATAAAAACCATGAAAAACATCAAAATGGATAGTGAAATAGCTTTAGAATCCGTTTTTAAACCAATAACAGATCCATTAAATCTTATAGCTAGTAAAAGAAATAAAACGAATGATAAAAATGAAGAATCATTGGAGGAAAAGTTTAAAGAAGAGAAAGATAACCCTTCAGATTATTTAGCAAATACACAAGGTTCTGTAAAGAAAAGAAAAATATCTGAAACAAGTTCTTTGTCTAGCGATAAAATTTCTGAAAAAAATAAATTAAGTTCAAGTGAATCTTATACTGATGAAAGTACAGAAAATAGTAATAGTGAACAATTTTTTGAATCTAATAATTCAACTGTGAGCCCTAACGAAACCGAAATTAGCTCTTGGTCCTTGTCTTCACAAGTATTCAAAGATGTTCCATTCGGAGTACGCATAGTAAAAGGAAAATACATGATTGGTTCAATGCCACTTTCTTTAACAGATGATAAATTAACAGTTGATGGTCAAATTTATATTATTACCCCAGGACTAGCAGAGTTGTTGTTTAAGAGAGATCTTGATTTAAGTCTTGTAACTCAGGACGATAAAGAAAATTACAAAAAAATATTATTAAATACCAACGCTCATCGCCGAGGATATGACCCAGATCAACCTATCAAAAGCAATAGAGGTGTTAAGTATACACAAATTATAAAACCGATGTTTAAGTCATGTTGTAAGGAAAATGTATCTAAAGGAAAAGGACTACCAAAGTTAAAAAAGTTTGTAAGAAATGTTGATTATTTATACTGGGATGATCCAAATGAGTTGGTAGAACGACTAAAAATACTTATTGCATCTCGTGATGCTGGTAATACTGGTCTTGATAATGAAATCATATCAATTATTGAAGAATTAAAAGAAAATTACATAATAGATTAAATAAATATAATCACAACACTTTGTAATATTCATTAGTGTCATATCCATCAGCTCAATTACACCATCAACATGAACATTGATAAGTTCGGACATCATGTTCATAAGCGGCTTCGATTCACAAACTCTTACGAACAGAATATAATGGAAAAAGTCATATTTAAAAATTTATCTGGTGATTATGATGTGAAATCTAACAGGTTAATAGGTTTGAAATTACCACTGCAATCGGATGAAGCAGTCAATAAAGAGTATGTCGATAAAAATAATCAATTGTTTTGTAAAAAGTATGACTTTTTTGTTGAACTGAAAAGTATAAAAAATCAGATACAGCTACTTCAGCAACAGTTAGATGAGAAATGTACCCAAGTGCAAGTCAGTAACTTGCTAAAAGACCATTTAGTATCTTTAAAAAAAATAAACCATGAGTAAATGCAATGTTGTTGACGAGATTCACAAATCAGCTAGACGAAATTTTAGACGGCGTTCTGTCGTACTTAAGGGGATTGGTGATTTGTGGCAAGGAGATTTAATCGACATAAAAAATTATTATAAAGATAATAAAGGATATAAATTTATTTTAATTGTTATTGATGCCTTTTCTAAATATTCATGGGCAGTTCCTTTGAAAACCAAAACAAAAAGCGAAGTAGCTTTAGCATTCCAAAGTATTATAAGAAATGGTCTAAAATGTAATAATTTACAAACGGATCATGGTACAGAGTTTTATAACGATGTGTTCCACAAACTAATGAAGGTTAATAAAATCAACCATTATTCTACATACTCGACTAAAAAAGCATCTATAGTAGAGAGATTGATCAGAACTTTAAAAAACAAACTATTTAAATATTTTAGTCTTAATGGTAGTTACAAGTGGATTGGAAAACCTTTAACAGAAATTATGAGTAGTTATAATAATACCACACATCGTACAACAAAACATAAACCACGTGAAGTAAATATGTCAAATCAGTTAATCGTGGCGAGAAATATAAAAGAATCACAAGATAAATCTGTCAAACACAAAAATAAATTTAATGTTGGTGATGTGGTTCGTATTAGCAAGTATAAAGGTAGTTTTCAAAAGGGATATACTCCAAATTGGTCTACAGAATTGTTCACAGTTAAGAAAGTGAATAATACAAACCCACTTACTTATCACATTGAAGACCAACATAAAGTCATAATAAAAGGGTGTTTTTATGCAGAAGAACTTCAAAAGACAAAATATCCAAACATTTACTTGATTGAAAAAGTAATTAAGAAAAGAGGT
Source organism: Ypsolopha sequella (assembly GCA_934047225.1). Lineage (NCBI taxonomy): Eukaryota > Metazoa > Arthropoda > Insecta > Lepidoptera > Ypsolophidae > Ypsolopha > Ypsolopha sequella. The sequence goes on from OW204003.1 coordinate 23,186,058, forward strand.
AAAAGATATTACGTTAAATGGCTTGGTCTTAGTGACGATGAGAATAGTTGGATTGACAAGAATGCTATCGTGAAAATTAACTAGTTTAATTATGATTTTGGTGGTTAAGATATTTATTATGATATTTATTGATACAACTTTCAGTACTGTACTAGTAATGAAAGGAAGAGGACTTATCAATAATATTATTAATAGTTTACCAATTGAGTTACATATACCTGGTTATAATTATTGCGGACCTGGGACCCGACTACAAGAGAGATTACAGAGAGGTGACATAGGAATCAATCAGTTAGACAATGGGTGTATGCAGCACGATATAGCTTATTTAAAACATACTAATTTAAAAGATCGTCATAAGGCGGACAAAGAATTAATGAAAATGGCAAATAGAAGATTAAAGTCCAAAGATGCTGGTAAAGGTGAAAAGATCGCGTCTTGGTTAGTTGATAAGGTAATGAAAGTAAAGCTGAAATCAGGTGCTGGTATTAAAACATTTAAGAAGGCAGTTTCTAAAATAAAGTATCAACTGAAAAAATTCAAACCGAGAAATAATAATGACGCTATCAAGTTTGCACAAATGGCTGCAAAAAAAATATTTTCTAAAAATAATAAAATTAATCTTCCTAGGATTATACCTATTCCGAAAACTGGTGGAATACTACCTTTGATTCCAATCTTTGCGGGGCTTTCGGCACTAGGGTCTTTGGCTGGTGGTGCTGCGGGTATTGCTAAAGCTGTAAACGAGTATAAAACTGCTCAAAAAAGTCTTGCAGAGTCCGAGCGGCACAATATAGTAATGGAGTCAAGGGCTTTAGGTAAAGGATTGTACATTAAACCGTACAAAAAAGGAAAAGGCCTGTGTCTGCGTTCATCAAAAAACTAATAGCAAGGCTACCCAGAAGAGCACTTTCTAATATTGATATTATCAAATACACTCATGACGTTCCATATTTTCGGGGTGTTTTTATGAGAGATCGTTTACCTAGAAAATCAAAGCTAATTGAATGTGCAATAATGAATTTAGATAGTTCTGAAAACGCTGGGACCCATTGGGTAGCCTATGCAAAAATAAAAAATTACTGTGAATATTTTGATAGTTTTGGGAATTTAAAACCACCTTTAGAATTAATTAAGTACTTAAAGAGGTGTACTATATTTTATAACTATAAAAAATATCAGCAGTTTAATACGGTTAATTGTGGACACCTGTGTATAAAATTTCTGAATGAATTCTGGAAAAAGCATTTAAATGACTTACGGTCATTAAAAAAATCATTTTAATAATGTCGTTCACACTGTCAGTAACAGGCAACGATTCTGCTTTGATTACAAATTATTCACCTGAACTACAACTTGATGGTGAATATGAATGCGGTCTTATTTATTTTTCTACCTTTAACTCAATACCTAATGTTGATGGTAGAAACAATAAGTTTTACTATGGCAAAAATGAGGTGATAGAAATACCTGAAGGTTCGTATGAACTTGAAGATATTAGTGATTATTTAACTGAGAATATTAATGATTGTACTTTAAAACTCATCTGTAATAACAATACTTTGAGTACCAAAATATTTTGTACTAAAGACATATATTTTGAGCACAATGACTCTATAGGTCGTATATTAGGTTTTAGAAATGAAACATTAAAATCTAATATATTGCATGCATCTTGCTTTCCAATAAGCATTTTACCAACAACCATCATCCGAATCGAATGTGATATTGTGAGCGGATCTTTTATCAATGGAATTCCAAGTCATATAATTTATGAGTTTGCACCTAACGTACCACCAGGTTATAGAATTATTGAAATTCCTAAAAATCTAATATACTTTCCCGTGAACCAGAAAAGTGTCAGTGAAATAAACATAAAAATATTAGATGCTAATAACGATTTAATCAATCTGCGACACGAAGAGATACAGTTATATTTGCATTTAAAACGAAAATGATTGATTTCAATAAAATAACACAACATGCACAAAAAAATCTCAGTTCAATCAGCGCAGTTCCTGGGAGATCACCTAAAACAAGAAAAAAAAAGTTAACCAAACAAAATAAAAAATTTCTTAAGCTCATAAAACTACTAAAATGAGTATTTTGGATATAGGAGAATCGTTTGTTCAGGACAACAGCATTGAAAGCTATCAGGTGCATTCTTATAAGCCTTATGTGAACAGTTTTAATAAAAATGACGAAATACGCATTCCCATCAATCAACAGGATTTGTACGTTTTGCCATCAGTGAGCACATTGTATATAGAAGGTTCCGTTACAATTCATAAAAGTAGAGAAACAAAAGAGAAAGTTAATAGCGTTGAGTTTATTAATAATTACATACTTTTCCTTTTTCAAGAAATACGATATGAAATAAATGGGGTAGAAATTGACAAGATTAAAAATGCTGGTTTGTCGACAACTATAAAGTCATTATTGTCAATGAATTCAAATGAATCGAAAATGTCTAGGTTTTGGGGATGGGATTTTGATGGTATAAAAAATACAAATGGAGGTCATTTTTCTGTTTGCATACCTTTGAACAAAATTCTCGGATTTGCGGAAGACTACAATAAAATTATCATGAACTGCAAACATGAGCTAGTTCTTTTGCGAAGCAATACGAACCTGAATTCACTCAAACTAAATACAAATGAAGTAATACATGACCTTACTATTAATAAAATCGTATGGAGGGTGCCCCATATCAAAGTATCGGATCGTGAAAGAATTAACTTGCTGAAATATTTGGAGAAAGACAGAACTATAAATTTAGCATTTAGAAACTGGGATCTGTACGAATACCCTCTTTTGCCAAGGACAACAAAACATACTTGGTCAGTAAAAACAACATCTCAAGTAGAAAAACCGAGATATGTAATTATAGGGTTGCAAACTGATCGCAAAAATAATGGAGCAAAGGATATGTCACAATTTGATCATTGTCATTTACGAGATGTCAAAGTATTTTTGAATTCCGCTTATTATCCATATGAAAATTTAAACATCCAATTTGGTGAAGATAGATATGCTTTATTATACGAGGCTTTTGCAACATTCCAACATTCATATTACGGTCGTCGTTGCGAGCCGTCAATCAGTTTTAAAGAATTTAAGGAAAAAGCGCCCTTATTTGTAATTGACTGTTGTCGCCAGAATGAAACTTTAAAATCAGGCCCTATCGATGTGCGAATTGATTTAGAAAGTGATCTTGAGTTTCCTGATAAGACATCTGCGTACTGTCTGTTTTTGAATGATTGCGTTTTTGAATACAAACCACTTACAAGTATTGTAAAAAAGATATCATGAGTACTGAATATATTTTTTGTGATTTGCAAGGCTTTAAGGACTTTAAAAATAATTTTATTTTAAAGGAATTTGCAATTGCTAGTCCACTATTTACACAAACATTTCTTGTAAAGCCCCCATACCCTTTTGCATCATTGAATGACCGAGAAAAAAAACACGTGAAGTGGCTTGAGATCAACCAAGGATACAAATGGTCTGAGGGTTATATTGATTATAGGGAATTTCGTAGAATTATTCATGACTATCTTAGAAATAAGAAAATTTTTGTAAAAGGAGGTGAAAAGATAACGTGGATATATGAATTGTGTAAAAAATGTACTGTTATTGATATAGGAGAAAAAGGGTGTCCTAACTTAAGAAACTTACTCGATGAGTTTTGTGAAAATAACTTAATTTGTTTTAGTAATCATGCAAACAAGTGTGCTTTAAAAAATGTAATTTCCATAAAAAATTGGTTTTATAACAACAATATGTTTTGTTTTAAGTTTTAATTGTACTTTATTATTTTACAGAGTTCAAATAAAATTAAAAATTAAATGAAAATTGTTTAATTTATGTACCTGTTAATAAAATAAAATAAAACGAAAACTTTAATTTCACTCGAATAAAATATATTTAATTGACTAAAATATTACTTACATCATAGAATATTTACTTAAATTCCAACACTTAACTAATTTTTAAATATTATTGTCACACATCTTTTGCGATATTCTTTTTATAACACTTTCTGTCAAGTCTAAAATTTCGTCCATAGGATCCTCACACACCCATTGACAGGTCACTAAAGCACTTTCACGATTTATGTCTTGGCATTCATGGAGGTCAAATATCTCAATCTTGATGAGCCGATTTCCTCGTCGAGACGTCTTGTTTATTATAAAAGAAGATTGCATCATCTCCTTTGAAGATCGCTTTCTGTGTGTCCTCACCCGTTTTTTAACTAAATTCTGAGGCTGGGGAATCTGTCGGACAACTTCCACGTCACTATCCATCCCTTCCAACATATTTTGAGCGTAATAATATGGGTCATTTTGATCAGTCAGGATCTGTAACAAAAACAAATTAGCTTTATTAATTTATAAATAAATATAAAAGTATACTGATAAAGTTAATTTAATGTTAATCAAATTAAAGTTCTACTTACAGAAAAAGACATTTTTGAGCCAAGGTCGTAACGTAAATAACTGCTTAGTAAAACCAGGTAACTGTTGTTCACCTCGGGTCTGTCTAAAGCCTAATGAATGCATGCATTTGTTAGTTAATAGTTGCCCACTCCACATGTGACTATATGGCAGTGAGGCTTGTACCTATAAATATTTGAATCTTACACCTATGCAATACAGGTCATAATAGACTGATGTCAGCTGTTTACATTTCACACACACACACACGCATATAGATACAATTGCAAGACGATTTCTGCTTACTTGCATTATTCAATCAGGTGACCGGTGACCGATGTCCGACGTGTTCATTCCTGTATGCGTTACACAGGTAAATAATAATATACTCACGCATGTCTCCTACAGGGTATGCAGAGACTGCAGGGTAATTATAAACGTTGTTTTTAACTTACTGTTAGCAAAAGGACTATGAAATAAAATAAAATTCATGGTAATGATTCATGAACAAATTTATTTGTAAATTAAGGTTTACAATTTTTAAACTTACTAATATAAACTACAGGTAGGTATACATAAAAACAAAATACATAATGGTACCTACTTAATTTTGAGATAAATTTAATTATATTAATTATTAATTAAATTTATCTGTAAATTAAGTGTTACAGTTTGAAACTAATTATATACATAAAACATAAAAGGTTCTATCTACAGTTAAATACAAGCCATTAACTCACTTAAGATAATAATATTATTGATGAATTACCCCAGGCTTTTGTTGAAATATTGTCACGCTGCAGTAAACGTTTATCATCATTGCTCGACAAAGCAATTTTGTTTACACTCTGAGTAAATATTTCATGTTTAATTGACCGAAACAAAATATTTTTTTTACGAATTATTATTTTCTCAAACAACGATTTTTTATAATCGGAAACGTTTAATTTTTTTATTACGGCTTTTTTCACGCCTTTAGCTTTTTTTATAGAGCTGCTTTCGGTGCGAATGCAATATAGCTTCGAACGTAGACCTACAAATTCAGATATAACTTGACCACCCATTTCATCCTTAAATAGCCCCGGTACTTTTTTGTTCTGTAACGGTATACCGTAATAATTGTCGACGTCGTAATTACTGGTATCAAAATTATCCAAAAATATATTTTTCAAATCCCTATAAAAGTTTTTGGTCTGTAACATTAGTATGTATGAATCCGTATCTAGGTAAAGAACGGAAACTCTATTTTCATATACTGGTTTTATTACGGTATAGTAATAATCATACATGTGGCTCTTTGACAATTCTAGAACGGTGAAACCGATATAGATAGGTTTATCTAAGCGAACGCATTCGGGTTTCATCTGTATTGCAACTAAATCGTCTGATAGTACTGAAACAGTTTGAAAATTTGGTCGCGCGATTAATTTTTGTGCAGAAGATGATTGTTTCGTTTTATTATTTAAATCGATCCAATGTTTAACTAACTGAACATTTGTACGTCGCTCAGTATTTTCCAACGTTTTTCCAAAAATACTGTTGTTTAAGAGTTTAAAAAAGTCTTGCTCAAACTTTGACTTTGCTTTTTGTCGTAACTTTGTATTTAGATCAATATATTCTTTTAAATACGCACTTTGCCGAAAAGTAATAACTCTATGTACTTTGACTAGTCTCAAGCCGTGTTTAAGGCACTGCTTCAGGTGAACGTAATGAATCACGTACCTATATTTATTATACAGATTAGGCACAAGTTTATGATTCTTTCCTCCGGGAGGAATACATTTTTCAGGGCAAAAAGGAAGATCGTTATGCTCATGGTGTAAAATTTCAGGATAGATTATGTCTACTTCTAAAATATAACCAGTTTCACCATTATCGGGAATAGTTGAAACATCAAAAGTTTCCATTTCCTTTGCTGTTAAAAATCTAAAATGACTAAGGGGTAGCATCTGTGACATACAATAGCCGTATAAGTTGTTAGCGTCTATGTAAACGATAAATGAATCTGGTTGAGATGTATCATAGTCGGACAGGTACTTATTATTGGCTTTAGCATAACGCTTAGAGCACATACATACCCCACCTCTTATTCCTCCCTGAATCATTCGAATGATTTCTAAATCAGTAAGTAGCTCGAGCTTTACTTGAGTTTTGAGAAGCATACTGTCAAACGACAACGCACTTATAGTGAGATAGAATAAGCTATCAAGTTCGTAGTACTTTTTGCAAGTTTTTCGGAAATTTTCGAATATGTCTGTAAGTAATAAAACATCTGTTTGCAAATACAGATCTGTGTATTCACCTAAATCTTTTATAGCAAATTCCAACCAAACTGCTTGCGCATGCTCATAGTCCTCGTCACTTATGTCTTCACCGGTAAGTGAATTAAAAAAACTTTCTTTTGATGGTAAAGACTTATTTTCATAACGATCCATTTCAGACATAAAGCAATAAGGATAAACACCTTTACGCACGAGTAAATTAAATTTGCTGTCTTCTTGAAATCGGTTTCTTAAATAATGAAACTGATTTTTCGTTAATGATTTTGCAAGTTGGTCTAAGCTAGCTCCTAAAAATTTAAATGAATCAATAAATCGTACTTGGATGCTATCTTCCTGGGAAATCGGTATGTATTTAGTGAACGAAATATAGTTTTCTTTAGTTTTAGGTATGACTTTTACAGGGCCGGGTGATAAAGCCAGCTCCTTTATAAACAAGTGACAGTCGTACCCAGCTAAATTATGAAATACTACAGGAACAAAAGCGGGTAGTTTAAGCTGTAAATTACAATGATTGTGGGCTGGTCCGCGATACTTTCCGGTGATATGGCAGTGATCACGGACCCGATCCAAAAACATAAAGTTTTTACAGATGTAACATCGAGTGGCGTTTTCGAAATCTTTTTTATCTGCTTCTGTGAATATTATGCTCACAGTTTTTTTCAAAATTTCATGTATTTTTCGTACATCGCGATTTAAACATTTGATAAACTTTTCAATACAGTCGACACCGCGGTAAGTAACAAACATATCATATGAGTCATCTACCGAGCAAACTATCTGGTAAGCGAATGCTATCGGCACGTGACGTTGTAAGGTCGATGTGCTAGCGATGTTGGGATTATTATTGCAGCCATCATATTTCTCGAGCATCGTTTCTAAGTCAGCGTAAATCACAAAAGGCATGTTTTGTTTACGTCCATAGTTTTGAAACTGTAAAATGCTTCCCTTTTCAGGTATTTTGGTAGCTACCCCACTGCATAAGTGATTATTGACTTGTTCAAGTGTCGTAAAAAATAGCAAACAACTTTCGCAAATGTGTAACTTTTGATGGTGTTTAGTTATTTGACTTCTAACCAGACGAGACAGGTTTCTGATTAGACAGAAATGAGATGATAAATCCTTCTCAAGATATAGTAGATGAATAATTGTTTTATCCTTTAAAATTTCTGATTTATACAAGGGACCCGAAATAGTATTTCCATCATACAACCCATACACCACGATACCAATATGAGAGTTGTTTTTTTCAAATACACCTATGTCCGAAAAACTGACTGGAAATGACATTCCCTCTATGTTCAATTTTTTCCTAAAGTCAGGGTAAGATGTTATTCGTTCGGGATGTTTCAGAGATGGAAATAAGGCTGCCATAACGCACCACAGAAAGCAATAAGGGTCATTGTTCTTTATGTTTAGACAAGCTCGTTTATTTTTTATAAACTCAGGCAACTCAACATGGCTAGCACCTCGCAGTGGTTGGTATTTATTTATATTAATTTCAAGATGCGAATTACTGAGAAATGTCCACCCACTATCTCTCTCTTGAAACTCTTCAATTTTTGTTTTGATTGTATTCAAGACCCCTGAATATTTCAAATCAAAATCGTAGTTCAGATATAAAATCTGGTTTTTAGTTCCAAATGATTTCATTTCTTGACAATCATTTTTGAACATCAAAAACAATGAAAACAGTTCAATATTTACTTTTATACAAGTATGAGCTTTGAGTGATTTATCAAAAAGATGTTTTATCTTGGTTCGAATCGAGTCAAAAAAGTTATCTACAGAGTTTTGCTCAAACTCACTACTGGCTGTAACCCTATATGTTGCTATACGGGACTTGAAAGCAGAAGTAATTATCTCGACACCATCGCATAGAGATACCACGGCATTGTTTTTATGCAAATTACTGCGTAAATGCCCTATCCATTTTTTACCATCAACTGCTGTTCGACAAACAGTACAGTACGGCATTATTGAGTTAATGGCTTGAAATCACTGAATGTAACAACAGGCAAGTATGTAAATAATAGTAATTGATGCGTTTTCGTCAAATTAGTTATCGCTCTGTGATTAGAATAAAAAAAGTTATCAGAATAAAGAAAGAAAGTGGAAGATCACAAAATAAAAAATAATGTGTATAATATATAACAGAAAAAGATATTATGTTTTATTGATCATGTCATAAAGAAAAATATTTTACTTAATATTAATTTTATCACTATAAAACACACCCTCACAGTCGGTAAACACAGAGTGTGCTTCCCGTACAAACTTCTGCAATGCCTGCCACTGACCAGAGTCCTGGTCGGTCAACAGTTTCACCCCAAACAACGATTTCTTCCACCTTTCCTCTGGCTTGGTACTTTTAGCGTCGACGGTTTTGTATACTTTTAACTCCACGTAAAATTCTCCTTCGTTATCAATAGCCTTCCGTACTGAACCGTTTGCGACTCGTGATATAAAGCTTGATGATACTGGAAAGTTTGTAGGCGCCGCGCTGCTGGCTATATTTTCGGCTTCTTCTAGTATGCCGAAAATATCAAGCTGCTTGCTACTTGAACCACTGCTTTTCTTTTTGTTTGCCCTGTAAATAAAAGATTCGTTTTAGACACACAAGTATACGTTGAAAATGTTGTGCCACGTCTGAGTGTACGTTCATACGATTAAATAACTGCAAAATACGTTTGAATGCGGGTTTTATTACAGAATTTAATATCAATAAACTCAATAGTTGCGAATAGAGAAACATTAATTTATTTATTTGTTTTAAGTTAAAGTGGAAAAAACGGATTAAAGAGACTTACAAATAGAAATAAAGACAAAGATGTACCTTTGGTTTTCTGCTGAAGAGGTCGTTTTACGTTTGCTCGGTCCAGCTACCGCAGCTTTATTTTTCACAACTTGCGGATGCGAGACGACACTTTCGTATTCTGAGTCAGACCTGTAAAATATACACTGTTTTACTACCTATATAAAAACTAACAGGACTAGACGATGTTTGTCTGTTTTTTTCATTTGTAACTTGAGAAACACTTTACAGATTTCAATGCTGTTTTTTATTGTTAGCTAGGGTTTCTTGAATAAAATTTTGGAATATTTATCATAACAAAACAACAACAAAAGGCTTGTAAAATAAAACAAACCATTTTTAGAACGCACAACGCCGTAGAAAATAAAACGCAAAACAAATTGGTATTAAAATATAAAACAGTTTAAAATCAATTCTACTTTAACTGAGAAGATGAAATAGGTACTCACGAATACTAACATTTTTAGGGCAGGATTCGAAGGATTTTCACACACACACACGAACAGCACGTTAGAAACAACGGAAGGAAAAAACTAACAGTTTCCTCAAGGAGTAACAACAGCACGCGAATACGGTCAAAGAGTGAATTGGAAATTTGTAAAAATGTTTTATAAACCTTTTTGTCAAAATGTATTTTTGTAATAAGTTTTACTTTACTGACGATTAAATTTCACCCTTATAGCATATTGTTCAGTAATCTATAATCGTTTAACTTATTTTACTCATATTACTTTAAATAATTACTATGAAAGTAGGTATACTTACGCTGCAATATTGATATTTTCGAAGGAAGTAACCCAATTTTAAATAATGTAATATAACACCTAACCCGTGGCTTACAACGCAGTTTCACAATAATTTTATTTTTGTAACTAACTTTTGCCTGCGACTTCATTACTACTAATCGTCCACCAAGAAATGATTTAACACCCTCCCCAAATACATACCTTAAAGGTCATGTTACAATTAAATTATATTATAATTATGAAACACCATTTTATTCATCATTCAAAATCATATTAGAGGCTTGGTAGGTGATCAATATCATAGGTCTTTTGTACAGTATAAATTTGGATGATGAATAAAAAGTCATCTTGGGTAAAAACTAGCTTTTCGCCTGCGACTTCATATACACTCATCTATAACAAAGTTACTTTACAACCCATAAATAAAAATAAGAAGTCTATGTTGATAGTAAAGTAAACTATATTAAAATCTTAAATGTAGTTTTGTTGTCACAACGCAATATTATCTCACATAAAGACAAACAATAATTCTAAATCAACCCATTTATTTATTTGTTATTAGTATGTAATATACAAACCTTATGTTATAAATCGAACCCTTAACTTCTAGTCTTTAACCACTGAACCATTAAAGCAATAAAGCTACCTAATAATTATGTGTAAGCAAAAAATAATATAATATTTCAAAGAAGTGCTCCACAGACCACTAAGTCATTAGACGTTGTAAAGTGGTACACTTTTTTCGCAAACACATCAGTGCAATTGCACTACTAAAACACCTTCTTATAACACTGGGGCGTAAGGAAACTCTTTTAGTGCTAAGTCCATCAAACTGTATGCAGGCTAAACTACTATGTAGGCATTTGCATGTAAATTTCATGTATTTATTATATTATTATGTTTTTAACTATTAGGTATCTACTATTAATTTAATCTTGTTTCTGTATAAGTATTATCTTGCACCATATGAATATCTTATTTATATAAAATATGCCTATCGCCCTTTGTTTGCTGAAAGAAATCTCATTATTGAGATAAGCGCGCCATTGTACACAACTTTATCATATAATTTTGAATTAAGTTTTCTGTGCGAGTGCATTAAGAATAAATATAAATATGCTATACTAACACTTGTCTATGGTTGATAAGATGTCTAATAGTTAATTAGTCTGTGACCTGCTCGCTAGTTACCTAGAGCTGATGCAGCAATGTTACACGTGGACTCGTTAATAGGTCGAGAGTCATAGACCTTTAATGCTGGTAAAAAATACTATCCATATATTGAAATTACCCTTTATTAAAATAAGTAGGTATGAAGGTAAATAGTAGTATATAAAAACATTATTTAGTTGAAGCTATAACTTCTAAACTGGGTATGAACTATATGTTATAAAATGTCTCATACAAAATTTATATAATTATTATACAAATAAACAAATATCTGGATAGTTTTAACGATAAGGATAATTATCAGTATAAATTGGAAACCAAAAACCTTTTGTTAATTTTATCAAGAATTTTATATCTTAGTGATATTCTTTACAGCTCCTGGTCTACAGCATTGGAACAGGGATGCAGAACAGTTTTTCTTTGATCAATTTCAAGTATAAGGATTATAGAATAATATGGATTTCGTTTGTTAAAACTATATGCTAGGTAATAGCCATGCTTTCTAGCTAGGATTCTACACTTACTCTAAAATAGGGTTCAATATATCAAAATTGTTTACACGTACATCTTAATATTTATACATGTACATCTTAATATTTATCTTTGTAAGTTTTTATCAAAATACCGTGTTAAGGTTCTAGATTATTTTACATAAATAAAACAGTTTCCTTAATGTAATTTTTAAATCAAAATGAAATATAAGCCTAAGGTTTAAAACAACTGATTCACAATACCCACTTCAAAGCATAGCATACTCATTACACTCAATGCAGTCGTCATTATCAGTTATGCATATTTTTGTGTTAGAACCGTATTTAAATTTTAAACCTTATGCAGAGACTGAGCGTCTTTGGGGTTTTTTTAATTGAGTGACTATGGAGTATAGTTATATTAATATTGAATAATAAAACAGATTCATAAGTCTTATACGAGAACTCAGTGTTTTCGGGATTTTAGAATTAGATCTTATGCGGAAACCGAACGTTTCTGGGATCAGGCAAGATTTATACGAGAACTGAGTGTTTTTGGATCTTGTTGCTGTAAAAATTTCAATAATTTACTATTGAAACATATTCTTAAGTCTTTTACGAGAACCCAGTGTTTTCGGGATTTTAGAACAAGATCTTATGCAGAAACCGAACGTTTCTGGGATCAGACAAGATTTATACGAGAACTGAGTGTTTTTGGATCTTGTTGCTGTAGTATTTCAATAATTTACTATTGAAACAGATTCTTAAGTCTTTTACGAGAACTCAGTGTTTTCGGGATTTTAGAACAAGATCTTATGCGGAAACTGTACGTTTCTGGGATCAGGCAAGATTTATACGAGAATTGAGTATTTTCGGATCTTTTTATTGTAAACTTGCTATTAGTCATCATTAATAAATTTAAGTACGGTTCAAAAAAGTGGTATTATTATTTGTGATGGTCTCAAACAAGGAGGTGTGCAGAGATCTGTAAGTATAACATCCCTGTTAAATTTTATGGATGTAATGGTTGCAATTTGGTGTCTTGAAGCAAGTTCGGGACCCACTCCAATTTATTGGAAAATCTACGCTATCGAAATCACCCAGGCAGAGGGCGAACGGAGTGAGCCCCAAGCGAAGCTAAATTATTGGGAGTTCAACCCCGCCTCTCTCATCCAGGCGGAGGGCGAAGCCCCGAGCGGAGCGGAGCGAAGCGAGGCATGGATAAGAGAGGTGGGGTAGAACGCACAATAATTTACTACTTATATTATTGCGTTGTTTTATATAGTTAAGATTGCACTTAAATAATAAATAAATAATTAAATAAGTAGGTACAACAAGTACACCTTCCCACTTATAGTAAACATTTAATAATCAACCGTTGATATTATTGTTTCCTTGACTGTACCTGCGCAAGCTTGCACTCGTAACTCATTCAGAGGCGACTAAAAGATTGGCGCGTACTGTACCTATTTAATTTGTTAAAGAAACCAGATAAGCTTTTAGTCCACCTAAACAATAAAATTATGTCATATCATAATTATGTCAATCATACAGCCTTGGCATCTTTTCCTTTGTTGCATCGTTTATTTAAGAGTATTTTGACTTGAACAGTACATTATACTCGTACATGTACTTGCTGCCAGTACATTAGTAGAGTTATCATGGAAGGCCATCAATTACTCTTTCTAAGGACATGAAGTAAACAGTTTAACTCGCTGATCACTTAACTGAATTAAATTTTATTTATAAAATATACAGGCTGTATTTATAAAATAGACAGGCAGTATTTCATATACAGGATGTATTTTATAAAATAAACAGGCTGTATTTTTGACCTGCTCAGAAAATAAAACCACATGCTCTACTTTTCATACAGGTAAACTTTTATTTCATGAGTATATTTATGACTTTTGCAAATACATTTTTTTGAGCTTTTCCTTGTACAATTACGAGCATGTATAAAAATGTATATGGGAAACTGAATTTTTTAATTTGCTTTGTTAAAAAGTTTCTCCATGAAAGTGATTAAATATGATCAGTAGAGAATTTCGTTTAATTGTAGTGGGTGTCTCTGCGTAGATTCGGTATGTATTAAATAAATAAAATATATACATTGTATAAGGGTACAAAAAATAAATGTAGATGAGCAAGATGCATCAATTAAAATATTAAAAAGTATTTATCTTTTTATTGGAAATTCTCATTATAATATACTAACTTTTTGCCCACGGCTACGTCCGCGCTTAATGAGTAACATACTTGAACTCTCTCTCTGTATCACAACATTATTTTTTACTGCGATGTGGCAGAAATGGGTGGTATAATGTATTATATGTAAATATTGAAGTTGGATGGTATAATCAACTGTTTTAAAAAAACTGCTGGTTATTTTACAATCATTATTTTTAGTTTTGTTGTGTAAAACAGCTTAACAATGTTCAGCTGATTGTCATTGCGTTCCGTTCGACACACTGCTACCCACGTAAAGTCTTTCAGCAAAAAGTCTGAAATAGGTGCTATGACGAGCGAAGCGAGGAGGAGCGTCTTAGGTTGCTAGTAATCTATTCAAAAGCAGAGCGGGGCGACGAGACCCCTTTGGTCCATTCCACGAGTCGAACTCCCAAAGAAAATCGTCTGTGGGCGCCCATTGGTTACCGCGCGTGACCTTCATTTGCCATTCTTAAAGTTGCCTGACATGTCGGATTTTTTCAGTACGTTAATAGCTCTCGCAGTCATTGGACGTGCGTGTTAGTGAACAAATATTAAAGATCTTGATTTTGAACACAAACACTTGTACTAGTTGTTTCGTAACATAATTATAATTGTTGCACACTTCCCGTTGCACACTTCCCAACCGGTTTCGGAAATCAATCCATCTTCAGGGGATACAAAATAGTTATTATTTTAATATACGAGCCATAAAACGACAAACGTATGTCAACAATGATTTGTCGTTTTATGGCTCGTATATTAAAATAATAATTATTCTGTATCCCCTGAAAATGGATTGATTTCCGAAACCGGTTGGGAAGTGTGCAACAAATATAATTATGTTATGAAACATCTAGTACAAGTGTTTGTGTTCAAAATCGAGATGCTTTCTATGTTTCATCAAGTGCCGACAATCGCAAGTATAAAAAATATTAAAGATGCCTGATATTGTAAACTCAGTACTGATAAAACGTAAAAGACGCCCTTTTTCGTCAACAGAAAAATATTCGATCGGTTTATGATATAATCTTTCATATTAATGTCTGTTCACTGGGAAGTTCAGTTATTCCGAGGGCGATAAAAATGTCATGCTTGTGAATGTATAATTTTATTTTATTACCTTTGTTCTCATTGTATATATCACTAAATCATTAAAACAGATATTGTACAAAAAAGTTCTTTTTATAAAAAAAATATAATGCATAGTAGTCGACCGCCGACATGTCTTCGTTTATTGTGTCGCTTATCTTTAGCCACGCGCATTAACGAATGAGCTGCGAGTATTTTGTTTCCCAGGAGTTCGACTAGTGGAATGGAGTATACGTTTCATTTAACACTGTTTTACGAAATCCCTTGACTTCCGTGAAGTTTGAAAAAGAAAAGTCTTGTTCTTGTAAGTCAACAAAAACTCTTTAAAGAAAATAAAAGGTATTTTCTAGGTACTTTAAAATGTGACTCTATCTTATTAACCGCTCGTTTCTTTAATCAAGAATCGAAAGAATTGATTTCATTGACATTTTTGTGAATGCAAGCTTGCGTCTTTTCATACGGGGTACAGTAACACTGAAAAGGCTCGCCCGACAGAGATTTTATATCCTCTTTCTCCTTTTTAAGAATCATTAGTTTGAATCTATTCGGGTTTTCCACTATTCAAAGGACACTCGCAAAGAAAAGGCACAAAACCGTACGACGGATAGTGAGGAATGAACCAATGAATTACCTATTGTGATGGACTAATTGAAGCGAACAACTGTTAGCCTTGTTACAATAGCTTTAGGTTCAAATTGCAAAGATGCGTAAATACGTATTGAAGGCATTGTTAGAAGGCTTCAGCGTGACTCACCTTGCAGCGGCCCGGTATATTGGAATACCTTTTATTTCTAGATTGCTGAGATATTGTCAACTGATTTATTACTACAAGTGCCTATTTTATCTACTTTTAATATTAAAAGGGGATTTTAGGGACCGCCTCTCTGTTCAAGTAGTGAGGGATTTTCTTTTCTTTTTTTTACTGGATAGATGGCGCTGAACTTGGTAAGTTACTGCAAGAAACGGAACGTCACATAATTTTTTGATTATTTCACTTGGATGTAATTTTGAGATCGTAAAACGAAACGTACATAAAAAAGTAATTAATGTCATTGTCACATCACAATGACATTTTGAAAATAAATAAATAATGAGAGCAAGGAAAAAGAAAAAAATATTTAGCAGTCTTTTTATGAGTTTTCTACGCCAGAAAGAAAATGTCCCAAGAGAAAAAGAAGAGAAGTCTGTGCCTTGTGGATTTGTGTAAAAATGGAGGCATACATCTTTTTCCTAAAAATGAAAGTCGTAAAGCGCAATGAGTACAAGCCATCGTACATTTTAAACCTGGACGGACCATAACAAAGCATTCGCACATAATATGCTCAGCACACATGCCATCAACCAACGAGCGTATGTGACGTGACGTGACGCAATATTTGTTTTTCCAGTCGTTTTGGCTTTGGCACCTAGTAACGTAGTCAGTTCAATGCCATCTACAGAGTTCTTGGAAACTATGTTTTTTTTTTTAATACTCAAAAAGAAAACCTCTCGTTCGGATACTCGTCTCCTGATCTGGAGGTCGTGGGTTTAAATCCCGTAGGGGCAGATTTGTGCTCGGTCTGCGTACTTCAGAAGGCACGTTCAGTTGTGGGTTACAACCACGGGGATGGCTTGACACAAATTTTACACGAGCATAGCTGTCGCCACTTTTTGAAATAATGTAGTATTACGTAAAGTAGAGTTTTTAATTCGAGGAACTGCTTTGACAACTCGAAAAGCAAAATGTTGCCACTTTTAAATAAAATAAATAAATAAATAAAAAGATTTTTATTCAACAGAACACAACACAAAACACATAATACTTAAAGACTATTTAGGATTAGACAGGTTCTGTTGAAAAGGTCGGTGACTCAGCTTTTGTCCCTTAAGCCAGAAGCAAAGGGACGCTGTTATTCTGTCACTGCCTGTTCATCCATAAGGATACTTAAAACAATAAACAAAAATTAACACAACTATCATTAAAACACATAAAAAACAATAGCCATTTTTAGGAACTTGGAACTTCTATTGTTTTCAGCCAGTGCTGCTCATATCGATATCATAAAGTTGACAGCGTTTCTTATACCCGAAAACTCATAGGGTCAAGTGACGCAAAATTTAACAAAAATATAACTTTACACTTTTACACTATCTTTTCGAAAAT
The DNA here is from genome assembly GCA_934047225.1 of Ypsolopha sequella. Lineage (NCBI taxonomy): Eukaryota > Metazoa > Arthropoda > Insecta > Lepidoptera > Ypsolophidae > Ypsolopha > Ypsolopha sequella. The sequence continues at coordinate 23,203,417 of OW204003.1, forward strand.
TATTTCCACGTGGCCTTTTTAGTTTGCTTACAGTTTTCATCGAAAATAAAAACTTGCAATTTTATAAAAATAAATTATGAATCTTTTAAAACCGTAACGAAATCTTAGTAATTTTCAACATGAGCTATGTTTTGTCAGCTTAAAAAAACAGGTATCCAAGTAGCACCATTTTGTTTACATTTACGAATGCGATTTCGAAGGCAAAATTGATAGAGATTATAAAGGTATATCTGCAAAATAAAATTGTAGGTAGTAGAAGCTGTTTGCGAAAATATGTGACTGTGAACGGGAAAAGGTATGTACCACTTTGTCGATTCTTGTTTCTAACAAGCAGTTTTTTCTAAATGTGTCTGATGTGAAACGAAAAATTAGAAATGTATGAAGAAATCTTAAGTTTATTTTTTGAATTCTTTGACATTAATGTTATTGAAAAATACACATTACATTTTTAACAAACCTATCTGACCCAGTCAAATGGTGGGTTTTTATTTTACAATCATCGGTTCATTTTATGTCTCGTTTATATTTACGTCGTCGTTCGTTACGGACACTTGCGACTAATTTCGAGGAATTACTATGTAAATACAAAATCGCGTAATTATAAGTAAAGTTTGGTAATCGGTCGCGCTGACCGTTGTTGAACTCGTTGACTCGTGTGAAGGAGCATACCTCGTATCTTGGAACAATCGAAAAATGTCTCGATCATTCAATCATTCAACTGATCAACAAGATGGACGTTTATCTCGATTGTAAATTGGAACGATTGCGATTATCTCGGTTGTTGAAATACGAGTATCTCGTAAACGCGCTTTACCACCATACGTCATGCTGCAGTAAATATCGATATCGGAATATCGACGTATATCTTTCCCTATCTTTATTTTTCGAATAATGGCAACACTCTATCTGTCAAAGCAGTTCCTCGAATTAAAAACTCTACTTTAGTTAGTAAACATACGCGGCGCACACATAGATTCACCCGTCTTCATACAGCTAAAATAACACCGTATGAAGCTTAGATGTAAAATACCAAACACATCATGGCACTGTGCCAAGCTATTATACATATGTATAAAAAGCCATGACCTGGGGCCGTACTATGACACAGTTAGGTCTGTGTTGATAATGTTTGAAAAAATATACATTGCGGCGTTAATATTCTAACTCGACGTGTGACACTCTTTATAACCTGCAATGGATAAAATACTGTCTAATTTCAACGCTACTCGCTACAACGATAAATATTTCATAGTAAAGTTGAAATTTTATTTACCGCAAGGTTTATTCTGTAAATATCACAGAAAATACACGTTTAAATTACTTACGAGTGAAATGAAATTCATTTGGATGTCTTATTTGCGTTAATTGAAGAGTTAGAACAATTTGCCACGCTGCAATACACCATTTTTACAATATGTTTGTTCTAACGCGTTCGGTTGAGAAATGAGTGGCCCGCGTGTTATGTCTTGACGTATTGATCGAATCGGTGCGTCGCAGTCACGGCTTTCATGGCATTTCTATTCCTATTAATAGTTCTGTGGTTTGAACAGTGGATCTTTTGTATTGCTGTTATTTTTTCTGTGCCTAGACCTTAGTATTCGCAATTTATTTCGAATTCCTGAGAAAAACAGCGTTGACACTTGTACAGACAGACATCGGACGCCAAAGTGATCCAATAAAGGTTTCATTTTTTCAATATGAGTACGGGACCTTTAAAACTAAATGGTGACATCTGATTCCGGTTCTAAAAATTGAGGTCAATGAGATCTATATTTTTCGTTTTATTTACTCAGACTGAGGGAACGACAAGCGTATAAATAATAACATTATTAAAGTTTATTTTTTGAAATAAATGGCGAATAAAAGTAACTAGACTGGTCCACTATAAATTGGTCTTTGTCAATCTAACTTGGTTTAACATTTAAATGGAAGTAATACTATACCTATAAATGATACAAAAGTGATCAAAGAAAATAAGATAAATTATATAAAAGTGATCAACGAACATGAAAAAGAACTAATTATTTAGCGTTATATATCGTACAAAAAAAAAACAAAAAAAAATTACACTCGTCTAAAATTATTTGTTGTTTTTTTTTCTATTTGTTTCTTCATCACAATCTTCCCTATGCATCCGGATAGGAGGGCAAAAATCGCTACCGCGTGGTTGCCAGAAGACGGCTATCGACGGCCACGCATACCAAAAAGACGATGGCGGGACGATCTCCATTCATTATTGCCGGGGTGGCCGGGAGTAGTGCAGGACCGTGATATGTGGTATCAGCAAGGGGAGGCCTTTGCCAGCTGTGGGACACTATTATTACAGGCTACATAAAAAAAAAAGTTCACCAAAAACTATTGTCAAAAACCCAAAGCATATTTTTTCATTATATATTTTTTGCAAGCACTAATTTGTAGATTTTGGCAATTTTTTTGTGGAAATATAATATTTTTTTGTTTTTTCTTAAATCTAGCATGTTTCTCGCTGTATTAATTTGGAATGACGGATGATTCAGTCATTGACTTTGTATAACTTAGGGTATTTAACTTTGTATATAGCTTATTGCTAGCTCGGTCGGGTCCCGTTTGAGCAAATAGAAAATTAAAGATTCGGATAATCAGATTTTTGGCTGTTCTTGGTTTTTAAACAAAAAACAAACTTCATTCAATGTAAAATTTGGCAAATACTTTTGTGAATTTACTCGGCAGCAAAGTTATTTTGCGTCTCGTACCTTTAAAACCCTCGCTACGCTCAAAATTCTATTTTTGAATCACTCGCTTCTCTCTTGGTCCAATCCTCGAATCCTTCGCTGGCTCAGGTTTCAATACAAGTACTCGCGCCAAATAACAACTTTGTAGCCTTGCACAAAAAATTACTATTTTGGACTTGCCAACATCATGCATTCAAACCTCCATTTTCTTGCTATGTCGGTCGTAGCAAGTGCTACGACTATTCTCGCTTCGTAGACCCGCTACGCGCCACCGTAGCAACCGTAGTGTGAACGCATATACGTATTATAGCTGAAGCTCTCTTTACACTGGACTTTGTGAGCTTCCGGATGCTATTTGCTATTTCACTTTGTACTTTGGTACTTTGACATGGAACCTATGCGAGACCTATTGTATCTCTAATTGCATAAAGATTCCATATCCAGTTTTCGCTCTTAATACAATGTAGTAAGGTTGTAAATGAACCGGGATCAAACACGTTTGATGTGAGAATGTAAGTGACAGATATTTTTGTTGTTTTCCCTCAAACAGTCGCATTTCGCCGAATTTCAGAACTCGGGATAAAAGTTTGGAGTTGGTTGAACTATGTTTGGCATTTTCCCAAGTATAATGGTGGATTTTAGTCGCTGTAAAACTTTTCCAATGAAAGCAACTCCAAAATCGATAAAAACTCTGGTACTGTTAAATTTAATTTGAATAAAGGCAACAGTACATTGACTTAGGATATACTGGCGTATCCTAAGTGTATGCTATAGTATTGTATTGCTACCAACCTTTATCTTTATTAGTATTAGTACGAGTGTTCAACATAGGTATATAAAAGTAGGTGTCCAATATAGAATATTTGTTAATGATTAGGGTCTTCTTTCAAATCTAAATACTTTGTTTTTGTCCAAATACTTTAATCTATAAGGATTCAATATAAAATACTAAGTGTAGCCGCAGGCCACAGGATGCAGGGCGGATGGGATTTGAGGATAATGGGATGAGGTGACACGGGTAAATAAAAGATTGTAGGAAACAATGTGGGTGCGCTGACCTGGTTGAAATGTCTGTGGACGAGCCGATGGTGGATGCGGTGACGTGCTGAGCCTTCTTGTTGGCTAGTTGAGCTGGCGTCTGTGCAGGGATGTATTGAATGTCCTGGTTTGAGTGATGTACACAGCACTTGCAATTACACTACACTTTAGGTACGCGATAATTGTTTGTGCTGACGCGAATGTCTATTGTTTAGAGCTGTCGGCTGCGCGGGCGCGCGCGCGTGCGCCTAGAGAGGCTCGCCGATCCGAACAGACCGAACGAGCGCCCGCGCGCGCCTCGACCGGCGCGCGGCGGGGGGGGGGTCATCCCCGCCTGCGGGTGCGAATCATGCGTCACGGTCTAGCGTGAACATCCTGGGGGGGCCGGGGCTGCGGCTCCATGGGCTGTGTCCAGATCCACAACCTGGACCACTCCATCCCTGCCAGGCATTGTGCGGAGAATTCTCCCCAACTTCCATTGGAGCGGAGGCAAGTCATCCTCTTTGATGAGGACCAGTTCACCCACTTGAGGAGGGGAGGAAGGGGAGAGCTGATTGGGGCGGGTTTGCAGGGTATGGAGGTAGGATCTGGACCAGAGAATCCAAAAGCGCTGAGAGAGCGCTTGAATGAGCTGAAAGCGCCTAAGAACAGATATGGGTCCGTCGTAAAAAGACTGCTCAGGTAGAGCGGTGAGCGGACGACCAACAATGAAATGTCCGGCCGTGAGAGGGTCAAAGTCCGTAGGATCGGATAAAATCGGGCAGAAGGGGTCTTGAGTTGAGTATTATTTCGTGCAGAGCGCCGAACCAAGTTATGTGCTGATTCGCGAGCTTGTGAGTGATTGCATCATAGTTTGTGCCGCAGTCTGAGCGAATGAGAACTGGAGTACCGCGACGTGAGATAAAACCTAACAGGGCTCGTGCTGAGTGAAATTGACCATGTACGTCTGCTATTATTGGTGTGTTAGTGACGTTCACTACACGTTGTGCGGAGTTACAAGAATTCTCTGTTGGAGCTGGAGTCATTGAGTGAAAATGAACTGAGTGTGTATGTGATGAGTGTGTGTGTGATGACTGAGTGCTGGTTTCATTGAGTGAAAATGAGCTGAATGTGTATCTGATGAGTGAATGTGTGAGTGAAAATGAGCTGAGTGTGTCTATATGTGCTGATTGAATGTGTGAGTGAAAATGAGCTGAGTGTGTATGTGCTGATTGAATGTGTGAGTGAAAATGAGTTGAGTGTGTATGTGCTGATTGAATGTGTGATGAGTGTGACTATATGTGAAAATGAGTTATTAAAAACTTGAGCGCTACCAACTCCAACGTGCGGATAGCTTGTAACTTGCGCGGGCCGAAAAAAACAAAGGCTATGTTCAAACGGAACACGGAAAATAAACACGACAGAGAGAAAAAAAATAAAAAAATTTTTTTTAAACAACCTGTATATGAGCTGATACACCAACTTGGAACACCCTATATGTGTACCACAAACAACAAGAGCAGAGATGAGATGAAAAAACAAATTTTTTACTATATTTGTGCTATATATATATACCCGGGTAAAAAAAGCAGACAATAACACAAATAAACGGTCCGGCAATATATTACTGCGACGTGAGATTACCGCAACACAAAAATATCGAAAAGGGCTGATGAACCTGTTCACTTTTATGTTATTTGCCTTGAAATCACGCTTTAGTAATATACGTAATACGTATGTATATGCACGAAATAAAGCGAATTTATACTCTCACAAAAAAATATCTCGCAAGATACGAGAACTATCTTTGACAGTGGGTAGATTTGCACCTCTTCGCGCGATAGAAAACAAAGTGAAGTGTAGGTACTCAAAACGTTGTAACACGATATGAAACTAAAATGTGAACTATGTATTTACGAGCAAAGTTGAATCACTTCGAGAACATTTGAAAAGATTGGGTCGGGAATTACATGTAAAAAATGTTGAGCAAAATGCTGACTTTGAGTTTAATTAATTTTACGTATGGGGTTTATAAGGGCTGATAATTAATCCCTGGAAGTGACGGGGGGGTTTAATAAAGAAATATAGTGGACTGTAATAAACAATTGGGCCGAATGGATATAATTATATTATCTGAGCTGAACAATAATTACAACCGTGATGAAAATGAGTTATTCTGTAAAGGGGCGTGGGGGGGCCGGTTCTAACCGATAAATGGAATGTTCCAGGCGGCGGTTCTAATTATCTACCCGCGATAGGTATTCGAAACCACAAAATATTTTTTGCCGGGAAAGGGGGCAAAATATGTAACCGGGTGAAAATGGACTGTAGTAAATCGACGGGGGCTGGTTCAAAACAAAGTTATGGGCCGGCGGGGGATAGTCGGGGGGTGATATAAACCAAAAATTTTCCTGGATTGAAAATGGACTGTAATAAATCGACGGGGGCTGGTTCAGTAACGGTTCGAGGGGCCAAAATTGTGAAAATGGACTGTAAGGACCAGAATTCGATTTGGCCGAAGGACCAAAAATGTAGCCGCAGGCCACAGGATGCAGGGCGGATGGGATTTGAGGATAATGGGATGAGGTGACACGGGTAAATAAAAGATTGTAGGAAACAATGTGGGTGCGCTGACCTGGTTGAAATGTCTGTGGACGAGCCGATGGTGGATGCGGTGACGTGCTGAGCCTTCTTGTTGGCTAGTTGAGCTGGCGTCTGTGCAGGGATGTATTGAATGTCCTGGTTTGAGTGATGTACACAGCACTTGCAATTACACTACACTTTAGGTACGCGATAATTGTTTGTGCTGACGCGAATGTCTATTGTTTAGAGCTGTCGGCTGCGCGGGCGCGCGCGCGTGCGCCTAGAGAGGCTCGCCGATCCGAACAGACCGAACGAGCGCCCGCGCGCGCCTCGACCGGCGCGCGGCGGGGGGGGGGTCATCCCCGCCTGCGGGTGCGAATCATGCGTCACGGTCTAGCGTGAACACTAAGTATGATCGACGACGTCTGTCCATGTATGCGTCACACGGCTAAGTGGCGATACAGGGGCGCGGGCGCAGGGAGATCCCGATGCGTTCCGTATTTGTTATCTAAACAATATTGAATTAAAGTATTAGTTTGTAATGTAATTATTTTTAGGTATATAGGATTATTTAGTTTAAAATTTAAGTTAGCTTTTTGTTAACTTACCAACCGAGTAGAATCTCGTGAATGCTTCCTAATCCAATCTGCAATATGTGTTAAATCTATTCATACGTAATTCCTCTATTCTGTTTAATTAAAATTTTCAGTGCTAGAACGTTTCTTTCTGTAACAGCCGTCAAAGGGCGACCACTTCTTTCTTCATCCCTCAATGTTAGTCGACCGCGGTTAAGTTCGTTATACCAGCGGTACACGGTTGCCTTAGAAGAGCTCTTATTCGTAAATGCCATTTGAAGTCTATTATACGATTCATCCGGCTTTAGGCAACATTTTAAATCGTAAAAATCACCACGCGAACTTGTTTCCGACGCAGATGCATTTTCAATGAGCGTTTTTCTTGTTGTTTTTTTCTTAGTTCTTAGGTTTCCTCCAGATGGCGCTGTCTGTGCGCGCAGCAACCCCGTTGATCGTCGCGCGCGGTTTCACGATTCGCAAAACCGTTCACAGTAGTCCGTGAACCCAAATTGGAATCAAGATCACAAAAAAGATTTAATGGAACTCCAATCCGAATCGAGTTGAGTTAACCGATTCGACTCGGTCCAAACCGCAGTGTGTGGGTGCTTCGCACTTTTCGAGTAAAATACAGATAAACTCACCCGTAGATACGTTCCAGGAGATGTGAGCCGGTAAAAGTGTGTATATATGTGTATCCCTAGCTAAATTTGTTTATAGATAATAAAAATACATAAACTCAAATAAATTATATATGTCATGTATAAATGAGTAGGTATCCAACTCTCTTCCCGGTGCGCTCCCCAAACAAATGGTCCCGTCCGAGCGACGACGCCACTATTCTTCCTTGAATATGACCGGCCCCACAAAGTCAAATATAAGTAGGTACGTAGCCGTTCTTCCGACACCGGAACAGCCAAAACCACACAAAACACTCACGGGAAAACGCAATACGTTGTAGGTACACAAGAATTGTACAGATTGTGATTAGTACACAAGAATTATCCCAATTTACAAATAATTCTTTCAAAACAAAATATTGAACACCGATCGCGGTCAACACACCAAAACGTTCTGATCTTACCGTAATACCCGACCGAGACGCCAGCCGTCCACATCTCGTCATCTACCCCCAGGTCAGGTATAATTTCGCACGTAAACATAATCTCGCTGGTCAATAATATTCGAGCTATTTCAAACAATCCCCCGTCCCGAGCCGAAAGATTCGGGTCGCTAATCAATAGGAAGGCGGGACAAAGTCGCGACGGCCCGCTTTATGACTGAATCTCCCACTAAGACCTCGGCTACCCTGGGAACACCATCCGTGCCTGGAAACAGATTAACAATGCGCCCCCGGCGCCAACACAAGGGCGGAAGGTTAGCATCCTTAATCAACACGAGGTCACCTACTTTTGGCGGATTCATTTTGTCCGTCCACTTGACGCGCTGCTGCAGAGTGTGCAAATATTCAAGATGCCAGCGATTCCAGAAACTCTGAGTGAGTTGCTGGAGCAATTGAAAGCGTGACAACCTAGTACCAGAGACTTCCCTCCAAGGGTACTCTGGCAGGGCGGCAAGCGGCTGACCAATCAAAAAATGGCCCGGAGTTAAGGCTTCCAAGTCATTTGGATCCGAAGATAGCGGGCACAACGGTCGGGAATTAAGGGCGGCCTCAACTTTCGCAAAGACGGTCGCGAGTTCTTCAAACGTGAGGATGGTCTCCCCAACAACGCGACGCAAATGAATTTTAGCAGACTTAATAACGGCCTCAAATATCCCCCCCCAATGAGGACAAACCGGTGGATCAAAACGCCAGGTTATCCCACGGTGGGCAAGCGCACGGCCTAAATTCGACTTCTGATCTTCCAAAAACTTATAAACGCTTTTCAAATAATTATCAGTCCCGTGGTAGTTAGTCCCGTTGTCGGATCTAATTAAAGTAGGGAGTCCCCTACGGGACACAAATCGGCTGAGGGCCGCTACAAAAGCTTCTGTGGTAAGCGCAGACACAACCTCCAAATGCGTAGCCTTAGTGGCAAGACAAACAAAAACACACAAATATGCCTTCACAGATCTGGCGTTGCGAAGCTGAGATGCTTTTACCAAAAATGGACCCCCTATATCTGTCGCTACTGTTGCAAAAGGTCTAGACTCAGAGACTCGGTCCGCAGGAAGGTCGCCCATTAAGGGCTGCATGGTTGAGGCCTTAAGTCTATAACAAGACATGCAACGAAAAATGACGCCTCGGACAAGTCTTCTAGCTGAGAGAATCCAAAATTCGCGTTGCAAAATAGACAATAACGCATTACATCCAGAGTGTGAGTTCTTGAGGTGACGATCCAAGGTCAGCAAGCGCACAAAGTGTCCATCCTTAGGCAAAAGGAAAGGATGGCGAACGCCATATGGCAGATGAGCATTCCTAAGCCTACCTCCCACACGCAAAAGACCTTTGCTATCAACAAAGGGGTTCAATCGCACAATAGCGCCCTTCAACTTAGCGCGACCTTCTCTCAGAATCTTTAGTTCTGACTCAAAACTCGAAGCCTGAACTACACGAATCCATCCCAGAAGCGCCTCCTGGCGTTCATCAGGCGAAATGAAAGGTAATGACAATTTATCCTGTGGGTTCTTAACATTATGACTCCAACGCTTAATCCAAGCAGTAACATTCAGAAGTTTGTCAAGTGAACTGTACTTGTTCAGCAAGACATCTGGATCGAAGGCTGGTTCGCTCTCAACTACGGCCAAACTAACAAAACCTATTACAGGTTGATCTAACGAGATCGGAGAACCTGGCCAAGTGGAGGCTGGTCCTTTAATCCATTCCGGTCCCCACCATAACGGGTGTTCGATGATCTCGGGAGCTGGGCATCCACGAGAGGCACAATCAGCTGGGTTAATTTCTCCCGGAACATGTCTCCAAATCAATTTGATCTGCGAAGCCTGGATCTGAGAGACCCGATTTGCCACAAAAACTTCCAAAGTGTGAATAGGAGTTCGCAGCCAACATAATACAATTTGACTATCCGTCCATGCAAAGACCTCGGTTAATGCTACTGAACGTCCCAGAGTAGCAACAACATGATTTAGAAGACGTGTTAAGAGAGTAGCTCCTGACAACTCCAACTTCGGTATGGTCATACGAGACCGAATAGGAGCTACCTTACTCTTCGCTAGAACCGGAGAAATCAATACATTACCCACAGCGTCTTCACAGCGCAGATAGACTACGGCTGCATACCCTCGCTCCGAGGCGTCACAAAAACCATGTAGGCTGGCCCTATAGCCTCCGGATGGAAGAAATCTTCTGGGCAACGAAACTCGATTAATTGCTGAGAGTGATGCCACAAACTCCAGCCAATCCAAAAGTAGCTCTCCATGGAGGGGCTCATCCCAAGACAGCTGGGCAGCCCACAATTTCTGTAAAAAGCATTTAGCCCAAAATATTACAGGACTGATCCAGCCATTTGGATCAAAGGTTCGGGCGACCGTGGACAGCACTGATCGCTTGGACCAACTCTTTGGAGTCTGCAAATCCAAACAATAAGTAAACATGTCCGGGACTGGTCTATACTGGACTCCAAGGACTGCTAGCATATCCGGATTCTCCGGATTCTGAAAGATATGAGGACTTTGTTGGTGCTCTTCGGGCAAATCAGCAAGGAGACGAGGTGAGTTAGACAGCCATTTTCGTAACTCATAGCCACCAGCCTTCATCAGACCTATCAATTCATCCCTCAGAACGAGTGCCTCCTCTTCAGACGCGGCTCCGCTACAACAATCGTCGACATAGACGTCTTCCTCCAAGATGGCCGACGCACGAGGAAACCTAAGTCGTTCCCTTTTAGCGAGCTCCAAGAGCGATCGAATCGCAATAAATGGACTAGACCTCAAACCATAGGTGTTAACCCTCAATTCGTACACCATCATGGGATCGTCAGGATTTTCTCTCCACAAAATCAACTGATAACGCCTGTCATCACGATGAATCACCGTCTGCCGAAACATCTGTCGTATGTCGGCAACAAACACGATTGCGTGTCGACGGAACCCTGTGAGGATATCTCCCATATCCCGATGCAATTTTGGTCCGGTATGGAGACACTGGTTCAAGGACACACCTGAAGTGGTGGGCGCCGATCCGTCAAAAACGACCCTTATCTTTCCACCCGGACTCTTCAAGACAGCGTGATGAGGAAGAAAGTAATGCTCCACTGAGCGATAATCCAAGTTGGACACGGACATGTGACCCAAATCCTCATACTCACACATGAACTCGATATACTTCTTCCGAAGTTCGGGATCCCGTTTCATACGGCGTTCCATGGATATCAATCTTCGTTCTGCCATTTGCCGAGAATCGCCAAGTGGAGGACGATTCGCCAAAAAGGGAAGTCGAGTCACAAATTGACCGGAAGACAAACGACAAGTATTGTTCCGATAGAACCTTTCGCACTCGTCGTCCTCTGGATTCGATCGAGGCGTCGAAGGAACCTCTTCAACTTCCCAAAACTTCTGAACGGCATCTGAAAGCGTAGATCCAATACGCAGTCCATCCTCCTCAATAGATAAGGTCGAAACCGGAAGGATAGGACCCAAGAACGATGCACCAAAAATAGTGGGAACCATTACTAGACCACCAGGCTGCAGAACTTTCCAAGAACCAACACAAAGCTGTCCTAAAACATTACTCCCCAATAGAAGGTCTACAGGACCTGGAGTATGGAAAGCAGGGTCAGCCAGAACTAAACCCGTAGTCAAACCCACAATAGATGGAGGAAGGTTTACTCGCGGATGATCACCCAATATATTTTCCAGAACAATGACTGGAACCTCAATTTTACTGGTTCCAGTTGACACATGCGAAAGCGCCACACATGTGTGACCAATCCGATTGGTCACCTCAACATTTCCCACTCCATAAACGGGGAAGGGGGGTGGACCAATGCGAAGATTTAATTGGTTCACCAACCAAGCAGAGGCAATACAACCCTGGGCACCCGAGTCTAAACAAGCCCGGACAATGATGGAGTTGCCCGTCGGATCCCATACTCTAACAGAGACCGTGGGTAAAAGGATGGTCTCTGGGGTCTCTGCTGGGTGAACCTCGAATCCCTAGCGGCCATGGCCGTAGGGCGATGAATCTCTCCCTAAATTTGGGAGAGGTGGATACTCATCCGCCCTGTCGTCACCTCTATAATCCTGCACATGTGCTGGTGACGGAGGAGAAGGTCTATGAGGGACACGTCTTGGGGATGAGGGGTTCAAATTGCGACGTGCAGTTGAGTTCTCCGCCACTCTAAAATCGTCACCTCTAGGGGTAAACGACAGTCTACCCCCGCCCGTAAGGGCTCGATTTTGGGATCTAGGCTGAGTTGGCGGGTCCGGAGTTCTGCGGCCATCACTGGCAGGTGACTGCCGCTCATTGTTATGAGCACCGGTACCCTCTTGGTTGCGATTCTGACACAGAATAAAATTATGTGCGCCACCACACTGCCTACAAGGGCGAGATTGAGGGCAATCCCACTGGAAGTGCCGTTCCAGGCAATAGTAGCATCGCCGCGCGTCCCGAGCTATATGACGGCGCAAGCTCACATTCAGGGCACCAAACTTCGGGCAATTGAGCATTCGATGCCCGGAGCGCTTGCAGTGGTGGCACGGTAAGGGCTCCTCTTGCATGGCTCCATAGCTGGGTCGTGGCTGTCGAGTCACAGGCGGACCCTGTGGCCTGGTCAATGGCCGCTCATGCCGATTAGTAACTTGAGGGTCCTGGGGGGCATATCCTCCAACTGTGTCGACACGGCGACACTCATCCTCCAAAAATGTTTGGAGATCCGAGTACAACGGCAGATAAGTTGAGCTGTCTCCCCCATACTGTCGCTCGAAGCGCAACCTCATGTCCGCGGGCAGCTTTGCCAGCACAATGTGAAGAAGCAGGAACGACCATTGGTCGACCGGCAAATCCAAACGCCGCAAGGCGTTTAAAGACACCAACACCGGGTTTACGATCTCGGTCCAGAGTGCAGACTCCCTAGAAACCCGGGGTAAACTCAAAATTTTTCCAACATGGGCATCTGCCAAGCGTCGCACGTTGTGGTATCGACGCTTTAACAATTCTTTGGCAGTTTCATAACTGCCACCATCTACAGCCAAATGCTGCACAATCCCCAATGCTTCTCCCCTCAGTGACCCCAGAAGATAGGCCATCTTCTGGGCTGGCAACAAGTCCGGGTGGTTATCTACCAGGCTTTCAAAAAGGCCATAATAACTCAGCCAACAATTCAATTGGCCATCAAAACTTGGGAGATCTAAAGTGGGGAGACGACTCATAACGGTGTGGGCACGAGAACCCGCATTCTCAGCAACGAGAATGGGCGGCTCAGCGACAGCCTCCTTAATAGTATCCGCGAAGTCATATATCTGAGCATAGTCAGCGTCCAATCGCTCTCTCTGCTCCTCCACGGTGTCAGCATCAGAGGAGTTGAGGAATTCTAACCCCGCAACGTAAACCGCGTCTACAGTTTTCAAGCGACCAGCCATCTCGCTCGCCCGGGCAAACAATGCCTTGGTCCGGTCCGGTCGAGTGCTCAAAGCGACAGCGGACGAGAACCATCGAAGTTCGGCGGTCAGCGCTGCCGAAAAAGCCGCAAAACTATCACCCTTGGGAGGCATGTCTGCAAACCACAGAACCTAATCTACAAAAATAATTACAAAAAATGGAACAAATACAAACAAAATGAGGTAAAACGGCAACGCTTATTTGTTTCTGGGAGGGAAATTCCAAAACCAAGCTACGATCTACGAAACCGCAACATAAGCGTACGCCGATCGTACCTCCGTTCCGTAACTTAAATCTAATTAATAAAGTGGGTTTGATTATTTAATCAAATTAACCACGCTCTGCTACCATAAAATGTGCGCGCAGCAACCCCGTTGATCGTCGCGCGCGGTTTCACGATTCGCAAAACCGTTCACAGTAGTCCGTGAACCCAAATTGGAATCAAGATCACAAAAAAGATTTAATGGAACTCCAATCCGAATCGAGTTGAGTTAACCGATTCGACTCGGTCCAAACCGCAGTGTGTGGGTGCTTCGCACTTTTCGAGTAAAATACAGATAAACTCACCCGTAGATACGTTCCAGGAGATGTGAGCCGGTAAAAGTGTGTATATATGTGTATCCCTAGCTAAATTTGTTTATAGATAATAAAAATACATAAACTCAAATAAATTATATATGTCATGTATAAATGAGTAGGTATCCAACTCTCTTCCCGGTGCGCTCCCCAAACAAATGGTCCCGTCCGAGCGACGACGCCACTATTCTTCCTTGAATATGACCGGCCCCACAAAGTCAAATATAAGTAGGTACGTAGCCGTTCTTCCGACACCGGAACAGCCAAAACCACACAAAACACTCACGGGAAAACGCAATACGTTGTAGGTACACAAGAATTGTACAGATTGTGATTAGTACACAAGAATTATCCCAATTTACAAATAATTCTTTCAAAACAAAATATTGAACACCGATCGCGGTCAACACACCAAAACGTTCTGATCTTACCGTAATACCCGACCGAGACGCCAGCCGTCCACATCTCGTCATCTACCCCCAGGTCAGGTATAATTTCGCACGTAAACATAATCTCGCTGGTCAATAATATTCGAGCTATTTCAAACACTGTCCATGTCACCATAGATAAAATGTGTTTCGTAGCAATCAATGTCAAAGTTTGTTTGGAATCCGTGCAAATTTTGCTTTGATTATGTTGCTAAAGAATACGACAGCGCCATCTAGGAATCTAATTTAACACTAAATTTGACATAAGGAAAAACGCTCATTGAAAAATGTTTATTGAAGTTAGAATGTTCGTATTTTTACATTAAAAACAATTATATTTTCAAAATAAATTATAACTGGCCAGTGTCTCATATATAAAAAATGTTTCGCAAAATTGTATATTGCGTAGCCTGGTATTATATCTTTAGAACTATTAAACAGCACAAAGTTTTCGTAGAAGATATAATGTTGTTTCCTGTGATCTAATCTGACATTAACCTTATTCATAAATAAACTTTGCTAACTTTCACACGAAACAATCCACTGACAGAGTTTCCGAAGCGACACCCATCTCTGCTATAAGTAAGTGTCACAAAAGAAAAACGCAAACCGAGAAAGAAAACAAAACAAATATTTACTGACGAAACTCGCAATATGTAAAGATCATAGACTCGTACATACAGTTTAGTTATTTTGCACCAAGATTTGAGTAAAACTTTGGTATCACCACTTTTGTTGCTCTATTCCTAAGCTGACACCTCCATGGTAAAGATCAAAGAAGAAAACTGGTGGATAGAAGACCCGTGTTTTTGCACAAACTCGGTTCAGCACTCATTCGCGCGGTGGGTTTCTTTCCGTTTGATCTTGTTCTTTCTTATTTGAGTTTTTGCGTTGAGCGGGGCTTATAAAACGGATCGATGGGGTTGTGTGGTAGGCATGTATTTATATACCTATGTAACCTATCACTATGTAGTATATAGAATGGGATTTGGTCGGCCGCCTGGATTCGTGCTGGGGGCTCGGTTGGTGATCATTGAACCTTGTTCCTGGTCCCTGGCCGGGTCTCCGGTATGGGTTCGGGTGGTTGATTGGATTTCACCTTGTATAATAATATTTTATTATTTAATTATAGGAATTTTAATCGTATATATATTGCTACATAAATTAAATAAACATTTAATCTAAGTAGTTCATGTACATTTATTATTTTATTACATATATTTTTATAAGATTAAAATTTGACTTGTGAAATGTGTATTATATATACCTACTTTGCAAAATACACTTTTTGAATTTTGAATTTTTGTGTACGACCGCAAATATAACTAAACAGTCATAGAATTATTCTCGCTTATACAAAACTAGCGACCGGTCGGCTTCGCACGGGTGCAATGCTGATACTAAATATAATTGGATAAGGATTAATGCTGTATTGCTTAAAATCGCTTCGTGAATAAGCCATTATTTCTCGTAAAAAGTAAAGGATACAAAATGGTTATTGTGGGTTATGACTGAGGGATAGACATATACCATCGCAGATTTTTTTGTAAACCTTTTTAAGGTGTACAATACTGTAGTACATTATTTTGATCTATCTCGTAGGGTTCAGCTAGCGCTTGCATTGTAAGCGCCAAAAAAATGTGTTTATTTACGACATCGCATTAGAAACCTCTAAAATTATCAGTGTTTCTCTACTTTATTATGCATGTATTATACAGATAAACCTTCCTCTTGAATAACTATCTACCGCATCAAAATCCGTTGCGTAGTTTTAAAGATCTAAGCATACATAGGGACAGACAGACAGCGGGAAGCGACTTTGTTTTATGTAGTGATGATACATGTTTATTAATAAAGTTATGATTGTCGTCGCATGGCGAAATTGCTATCTACCGTCTACTAAGATAACATTCTCGTACTTATGAAAGACAGAGAAAAATTTTGCCTTAAAATTAAAGAGTTTTACTGTGTGGTTACCGGCATCGAGCAGAGCCACCCCATTTCTTTCCGTTGGTGTCATACGAGGCGACTATGGGAGCAAATACCCTGTCTACTAGAGTAATAAAAACCGGCAAAGTGCAAGTCGGACTCGCGCACGAAAGGTTCCTTACCATTATCTATAAAAACGGCAAAAAAAAAACATGGCTGTTGTATGGAAGCCCCCTTAAATATTTATTTTATTCTGTTTTTTGGTATTGTGCGGCAACAGAAATACATTATCTGTGAAAATTAATTTCAACTAAATTTGTAGATATATTAATAATTTGCAATATTCCGCTAAACACTCTTACCATGCTATTCAAAATGCAGACTCAAGCACCGCCCGCCCTCCCGCATAAAACATGCACAAGCAAAGCAAGCAGTACGAGCACAAAATAAAGCAATCTTAAATAACAAGCAAGAAAACTTATCGACACGTGTTTCGCCTCTAAACGAGGCATCCTCGGGATGTGTAGTCCGCCCGACCGCTCGACAGCAAAGAGTGTTTAGCGGAATATTGCAAATTATTAATATATCTACAAATTTATGATGGACTTCCGCAAAGTAACGCCTTTTTCAATAAATTTAATTTCAACTGTCTAACTATCACGGTTCATGAGAAATCATCAGCCTGGTGACAGACGGACAGACGGACAGCGGAATCTTAGTAATAGGGTCCCGTTGGTTACCCTTTGGGTACGGAACCCTAACAAGCTGTGATTCCCAGTCCACCTGCCACGCGTGGGTATTACGGCAATACCCTCATTTGTGAGGGACGGCAATGTCCAGCAGTGGACTGCTACAACTGTATTGATTGATGAATTGAATTAATGAATTAATAAATGGATACACACTTTATTGTACACGGCTAAAATAAAAAGTACCGAGTTTTGAAGACACAATGTTGAACAAGGGTGGATTTAAGCGATTTCTTCCAGCCAACCTTCGGGTGGTGAAGAAAGTATTATTTTATGTAACGTGGAAGTGGGGTATCAAATTTATAAAATAAAAGAAACAAAACAATTGAAGTGAATATACATAATGCCTAACTACTTACCTATACTCGTATATTGTACGAGATTAATATACTCCTACCTAAATCTCTCTTTGCGAAGCATAATTTTTAGTGCAATTTCAAACCTATAGCTCTAGTATATTTTTCAAAAACACTCAGAGACAAAATTAGAGGAAAACAAAAAAAATGGTGAAGTTCCTTGAAATTTTTATCTTATATTTTTATTACTTTTTTTTTAGTATATGTATGTTAATTTTTTGCAATAAGCTTTCCAATTGTAAATTCTAACCTTATGAAAGTTTTGGAACTTAAATTAATCGAGTACTAATGGGCAACATTTCTGCAATATTTTAATTAATTATTAAAATAAGTTTTAATTATCTCATGAGATAATCCAGAGTTTTAGTTGAATCAATTAAAGTTTTGGTTGAGTCAATTAAAATTTTAGTTGAGTCATTATAAATCATTTTAAATAAAAATATTGTAAATAAAACAATAACTTTTATCAAGTTAAAATGAAAATTATATACGGAAAACGTAATGCAAAAAATAAACACACAAGTATTAAAAAAAACATCAAAATTTCAAATAACTTCATCACTTTTTCTAAGTGTACTTGTACCTGAACTTCATGGAACCAATCCTCATAGAAATGAAAAGGTAAGCTCCTGAACTTTTATCGTAAGATTTAATTATATAATATTACTTTATCCATTAGACCGAAAGGACGCGACGGTCTAGAATCGGATTTGCAACTTTTTAACAAGTTTTACGATTCGGTGACACGATTTACATCGCTTGTAATGTAAATCGTGGTACGTCGTAAATGTTTACAGCGCCTGTAAATCAAGTAACATCGTTAAAGTTTTGTAGAATTCATAGATAATGTTTACAAAGACATCAGTATTTTTATTTATATTGACTGGGATCTCTTTGTTTTATTAAGTAATAGCTTTTGCCCGCGGCTTCGCCCGCGTTGATTAAGTTTTTGTATAGTCGTATCGCATCCCATCCCATCCCATCCTACTAATGTCACTATCCCATCCCATCTGATCCTCACTATCCCATCCCATCTGATCCTCACTATCCCATCCCATCTTCTGATCCTCACTATTCCATCCCACCAGTGGCGTGCACAGAACTTTTTGCTGGAAAAGCAAGCAATTGGTCAAGAATAACAATAAAAAAAAAAAAAAATTTAATATGACTTTGAAAGGAATTTTTACTCTAGGGTAGACATTGTCTACCCTGGCGTCATACAATTTTTTTTTACAAAGTGATATTTAATTTTTTTCATATTTTTTTTATTGTTGTTCTTGACCAATTGTTTGCTTTTCCAGCAAAAAGTTCTGTGCACGCCACTGCATTCCACCAATATTCAACGGCGTGAAGGAGTAACAGTACATCACTTTTCTATAGGAAGTTGACACCCCATTGCCTTCCAATGAGAACTAATTTATGGGATAAAAAGTAACCTATGTCCTATTCCAGGTCTAGAACTACATTTGTGCAAAGTTTCAGTCTAATCGTTTCAGTAGTTACGGCGTGAAGGAGTAACAAACATACATCCATCCATCCATTTATCCAAACTTTCGCATTTATAATATTAGTAGGATATTAGTAGGATTTAGACTCATAACACAGCGGGTTGTGTCTGAGATATAACCCTAAATTATTTAAGTAGATACTTTTTAAAGAGGCGACCCTCTTTACTCCATCACAAAAGAAGGAATTAATGGCGTCTATAGATATCATAAGAGTCAAAAAGCTCCGAAAACTATATTAAAAATGAGGATGTTCAATTTATGAATGTTACTGCTTTAAATACTAATCTACCGAAAACTTCCGTGCTAATAAATATACGAAAACTACCGAAAACTACCGAATGAAATACTGAAAATTCCGAAAACTACTGTCAGTAATAATTTTTATCGTAGATCTCCGAATAAAAATTATTTTTAATGTTTTGAATTGTGTTAAAACTACAAAGAGACCTCGCCTCGCTCCGCTCCGCTTCGCTCGGCTCCTTATTTTATCTTACATGTAAACATAACACGCTCTCCCTCGCTTCGCTCGTCGTCGCACCTATTTTTGACTTTTGGTTCTTTCGGAAGTTCAGTAATTTATTCGTAGGTTCATTATTTAAACCAGGTGGTCGTGAGAAATTTTAATTTGCTATGTTTAATTTATTTTGTCGGTAGATGTTACACAGTTAATAAGTATATTTTTCAATAACAAATTTTGCCGCTGCTCAGATAGTATGACAGTGTGCAGTTCGCTGGGATTTAATTTGTTTTTCGGATGTTTTATTATCATCCATATCATAATAATATATCAGTGATGGCAGCGCATTCCCTGGCAAGCATTTCCTTTTTTTTTTGTTCAAATAACATTAACTTATTGAGAATAACTACTACTAACAAATACTGAAGGATCAAATAAATAATCCGAAGTCAAATTATCCTTCGGTAAAAAAAGACGTCTAGGAAATGACGTACAGTGGAGATCACATCTAGCTATACACTTCAGTCCTACGAGTACATTAGCCCTTAAAGGGCTGCACAATCCTAAAATTCAGTCCTGCTCTAACGCTTTTGATTTTTAACTGTCTATCCTGCTCTAATCTGATGCGGCACGCAAAACTTCAGTTATTTTGAAATCGTGGCTACATTAGGACATTAACTATAATTTCTTTATGTAATAAATATGTTTATTTCTAGTAAGTATCTGCGTGTGTTGGTTTAGTTTCAATCGGTTTTGAAATATGGAAACTGAATCGCTTTGATGCTTTCTTAAAAGTATTATAATTGAAAGAAGATTGAAAGTATGTTTATTAATACATGTAATTAATAATTGTCTTGAGTCAAAAAACACGCCATATATTTTTCAAATTTTTACCATCTACATTGGCGGAACTGAATCCAATGCAATACCGATGTTTAGCATTGTGGAGCCCCTTAAGTGAAGGATATAAGATAGGCACAAAGGTCAATTGTATTGCTTGTTGTGTTCTCCAATTTACAAGTTCCAAACATGCCTTCCTATATACGATATGCGAACAACAAATTGTCCACTTCAACTTAAACACTATGCAAATATTAATCTGACATCACAACTACAAATAAAATTCCTTGGTACTCGGTACTACAAATTTAATTATGTTTAATTACCTTT
Organism: Ypsolopha sequella; assembly: GCA_934047225.1. Taxonomy (NCBI): domain Eukaryota; kingdom Metazoa; phylum Arthropoda; class Insecta; order Lepidoptera; family Ypsolophidae; genus Ypsolopha; species Ypsolopha sequella. The sequence continues at coordinate 23,224,032 of OW204003.1, forward strand.
TAAGGGTTTGCTACCGGTTTCGTCGTTTTACGACATCATCAGGCACTGTATAAGGTGTTAATAATACATTTTGTAAAACCACGAATTTTATGTATTTACATAAAATCCTGTTTATGTAACCACATAAAATTCGTGGTTTTACAAAATGTATTATTAACACCTCAAATACAGTGCCTGATGATGTCGTAAAATGACGAAACCAGTAGCAAACCTTTAAAAGGTAATTAAACATACTTAAATTTGTGGAACCGAGTACCAAGGAATTTTATTTTGTCGTTCCATCAAGTAGCAACAACATTCACCGTCAACAACTACAAATAACCCAGACTCTTGAAATACCCATTTGACACGAAACTTTCTAAAAATAAAAGTCCCAAATTCAACAAAAAGCTGCTATTTTTAACAAAAAGTGCAATTTAACCCGTGGTCAGCAAACTGTGCATTCTAAAAGTTGCTCTCTGGAGGGTGATTCTGTAAAACAAAGCGGGAACTGAATCGGAGTTCGACCGCAAACTTTCCAACGAGTGTTACATTTGTGGCTTTGTGGGTTTGAATGCAATTTAGTTGGTTATTGCTTAAAATAGTTCACTTTTGTACATTTTAATCTAAACTAGCTCTTATGAGTATATTATTCGGGTTATAATCGCGTAAAAATACGATATGCCTTAACGGCTGTGTGCTTGACGTTTCGACCCATCTGATTCTGTTCATAAACTCACACCGAGTTGGGTTTCCTACCCGGGTCGCAACACTAACCCGTTCAAAAATGAACTCGCGTCTCAACACCGACCGTTCAAAAATGACAGTGTCGCTACACTGGTGTCGACTTTTTCAACATCAACTCTGAGCAGGGTTCGCAAGGTTCGTATAGGCTCCAAACGTCACCTGACGTTCACGTAAATTTTCGTAAATGAAATGACGTTGATATATTTGCGTTAAATTTCATACAGAGGGGGTCCTCTCAACGTTATTATACTAAATATAATGCAAAAATGACAACTGACGTTTGGAGTGTCGCTACACGACGAAACCCGTTCAAAAACTCAGCGTTACAAACCCAGTGTTCCTACACAGCCCAGGGTTATTTAATGAACGCACTTAAGTAGGCTGTCGTGAACACAAATTAACCAAGGTCAGTTAGTCGTCTCCTTATAATGCTCTCAATAGCCCATTTTCTCCTCCCTATCTTCAAGACCAGTTTGTCCCTATTGAATCCCTTGGCCGCCTTCAGCGCCCAAGTAGAGCTATGCTCCTACGATTTTCCTAACACAGCACCAACATGTCAATAAATTCTTTCAAAGTGTCAGCAATCTGCCTGTGGAATAGTAGTCTTCCTGTCAATATCCGTCAATCTCCCTCTATATCTCCCTTCAAAACCAGAGTCTATCAACACTATCTACAGCTACAGATTCAGTCACCAAACTTGTAATTTTCACATATCCCCTGAATCATCGTCCTTCTCGTAATTACCAATGTATTGTTATGTATACAAGGTTAAATAATATTAGCTGGCGAAACTCAAAACATAGGTAGTACAACCTATGTTGTATTGTTGCACAACATAGGTTGTATGAACAACCGTTTGTATGGGAACTAAGCGAAATGCGCAACTTTTTTTCACTTCCTCCCATACAAATTGTCCCGATTAGCTGACTGGTCCAGTACGGAAAAGTAAAAATAAATTTTAGAAATTTTGTACAATCCTAATAGAAAAAGTTGTTTATATGGACATGTTCCAAAATATTTCAAATTCATGTTCATATATTTCAAATTTCGCCAACTAATTTAATTTAACCTTGTATATGTACCTTTATATGTTATGGTTAGAGAATGCTAATTAGCATTAAGTTCGCCTTTGTGCATTGTAAATTATTTTGTGCAATAAAGCATTTATATATATACAAACATACAGACAGGCAAACATAAAAATAAAAAATAGTTTTGGCCTCAGTGCAACACTTATAAGATTATATTATATTTCATTTAAAATTTCGCAAAAATATTTTAAAAACCGGTAAAACCCGTTTTCAATTAAAACCCGTTTTAACTAGTAAAAACTAGATCTAACTGAAAGCTTTTTTTGCAACTAGTTTTGAATAACTAAAACTAGTATTTAATTGTAGAGAAATTTTGATTCAAGGTAAAACTTCTAAAACAATACTTCTAACAGAATTACTATGTTACAGTTTTAACTGAATCATTTAGCAAGAATTAGTTTTTCTTAGTTAAAACTAGTTTTAACTTGAATAAAAATTACTCTATAAGTAAATTCTAGTTTTAACTAGTCAAAACTAGTTGTAACAAAGGCCTTCAGTTAGAACTAGTTTTTGCTAAGAAGTTAAAACGGGTTTTTACAAAAAATGGTTTTTAATTGTAGCATATACATTTCGAAAGAAGGGACGTAACCACGAGTGCTCTAATCACAGATATAGAGATCCACTTCTCCCGAGCACTAGAGCCTTGTAAGCTCTTCAACAATATGTGACCGGCCACAAGTATCTACTATAAGTAAAGCTTACACTTTGGGAAGTTAGTGGTCTAGTGACTAGCTTGTTAGATGTATTGGAAAAGATATGTAGATTATATCTAATATATAATAGAGGAAAGTAACCAAATATGGAATACCATTTCGATTTTTTGTTTAAAAAAAATAAAAAAACAAATGTCAAAGACGTTTATTAGTATCTAAGTATAATCAGTCATACAATTTTCCTGACCTAGTATTCTTTTTTGTTTTTAATATTACTAAACACATTTTTTATTTTTCAAAAATCTAATTATCAAAATGGTAGCTGTTTATGGAATAGCTACCCAAATATGAAACGTTAGAAAAATACACGTGATTCTTATTTAGATAAAAACAAAAGAGTAAGGAAATTTAAGAAAAAAAAAAATAATGAGGAACTTTTAATCTTCTTACAAAAATCACAAATTCGAGTGTCAAACTCTGGAACTTCACAGACATTATGAACCCAGAAAAAAGACATTAACCTTTTGACCCATGTTTTTCCTTGAGTATCTTGAGAAAACAAAAAACGCCTACCATAGCCATACCGCGCACCTGACTGGTCAGACAAAATAAGTGCGACACTAAAGTGAGTGAATGAGATAAAAAATACTTTGAATTGCATCTTGAAGTGTTAGTTTTAGAGAAATGGTGGTATTCCATATTAGGAATACTATTCCATATTTGGTAACTTTCCTTTAGCCTTTTGCCCACGGCTCCAAACACATTTTTTCAATCTCTGCCCCGTTTTGGGCGTTCGGAACATTCATACAGACAGACAGATAGATAGACAAAATTTTTTAAAATGGTAGTTAATAACTCATTTTTAATATTTTGAAAATGATCAGACACGACATTTTTACTACATTATTGTAAGTATAGATAGAAATATAGAGTTTCAAATTTTTGTAACGATGGAGCCCGTCTTACTGCGACAAGAAGGGCATTCCGTAGACGTACAGCTTTTACAATCTAGACCAGGGGTCTCCAAACTTTTTTGCCTGAGGACCACACTGATTTGTCTACTAAGTCCCGAGGGCCAAAACTATAATAAATACAAAAAATACAAATACAAAAATCTTTATTTATCATTCAAAGCGGTTTAACATAGCTGGGTTGGAGACTCATTTTAAGTACGTAAATACTTGTATTAGGAGACCCCGCTCTTCCACACAGTTTTAGTTTTTATATAAAGTTAACAATGACAAGTAAAGATACTTAACTTAAAAGTAACTTAACTTATTCTATTACTTTGTAGTGAGTGTGAGGGTGCGTATGTAAGGGTGTGTGAGAGAGGGTGTGTGTGTGTGTGTGTGAATATTAGTTATTTATATGTATACTAAATAACAATAAACGATAATTATTTAAACTCTTTAAACTCTTATAATAGCTCATGTAATAGCTCATGATATAATAGCTCTTAATAATTCAATAATAGCTCTTATAATAGCTCATGATTCCAAAATACTGTAGTTTTGACGCGTAAATTTTCGTATTGGGACTAGCCGGTCAGTGAGATATCTATTGTGCAGTAGCCTAAGCATGAAAACATCTCCGTATCGTTGCGTCTGAAACTAAACTTAGGTTGCCATACATAGCTGTCAGTTGCGCTACTGTCCACTTGGAGCGGTTTCCCAGATTCCATACGATTTTGATGTAGTTTGAAACGCAACTATACGGAGATGTTTTCATGCTTAAGCTACAGGGTGCAGGAGTGTACTCCGCTCCGTCCGCAATTTCAGTCGGTACTACGGCCATTGCGACGGACTTAGCCGCAGCGCAGACCTTGAAATAGGGTTGTAAATAACATCCTTATAATAACGCTACTTGTAGATAAATATGCTACTATAATGCTATTATAATAGCATTACGTTAATATTATACGTTTGTGAATTTTAAATAAACTATAGCGCGATAGAAACCGGGCATGTCCCTGCCGGATTGGTGGTGCCCACGGGCCGGTCTTGGCCCGCGGACGGTAGTTTCGGGACCCCTGATATATCTTCTAGATTCTAGAGTAAACGAGTTGGAAATCCATGTTATGTCAAATACAGTCTTATTTTCAAGCACATTACACTTGCCTTTAGAGCTATCATTACCTAAAAGGTACAAAAGGAACCTTTATGGTGAGACTCCGTTGTCCGTCCGTCCGTCCGTATGTCACAGCCTCATAACTTTAGCACCGTTAAATATTCATATTTAGCACAAAAATAGCATTAATATGCCCACATAAAGCGGTGTAAAAATAAAAACTTAAAAATTTAATATTGCTCAAAATATTTCCAACGCGAAAGTGAGAGAAAAAATTAATATCCTAAAAATCCAATGTGGGTATCAATTTGTAGTTATTAAAAAGCATATAGGGCTATATTTACTTGCATTTATTTCGAGAAAATGTATGCTATCCCCCTCTTATCTCAAAAACTGGTAGACTGAAAAATATGAAGAAAACCGGCCAAGTGCGAGTCGGACTCGCGCACGAAGGGTTCCGTGCCATTATCTATAAAAACGGAAAAAACATGTTTGTTGTATGGGAGCCCCTTAAATATTTATTTTATTCTATTTTTTAGTACTAAATACATCATCTGTGAAAATTTCAACTGTCTAACTATCACGGTTCATGAGATACAGCTTGGTGACGGACGGACAGACGGACAGTCAGACGGACAGTGGAGTCTTAGTAATAGGGTCCCGTTGGTTACCCTTTGGGCACGGAACCCTAAAAACGAGGAAATGCTTCCAGCCTTTTGGGTACCCTACCGATCGACGGCGGTGATTTGGAAAAAATATTTTATATTGTTTAATTTATAGGTAAGTTTTTCTTACTTTATTTTTTAATTTAGTAAGGTATAATTTTATCTTTTACTTATATTTATATTAATTTATAGGTAGTCTAGTTTTTTAATGTTATTTAAGTTTTATATTGTTAAATAAATAAAAAATAACCCTAAAAATCATTGTAATATGTGTTTACGCAAAGATTAGAAGGTAAAAATATAGCGGTTGAGAAATTCAAAAAAACAAAATGACAAAATTCCCAAAACTGTCAAATTACGATTTGCGAGTCTGACTTGCACTTGACCATTTTTTCATTATGGTAGTAGTTCAACATGTGGGCGACAATAAGTCTCCACGACAGACATGCTGCTGAGACGTACTAAAGTTTGTGCAACGAAATATCGATTTTATATTTGTACTTTCTTGTATGTATTTACTACATGAATCTTTGACGTGGAAATCTTTGTATTTGAATATTTAAAACCTAGATATCATAGTCATAAAATTCCAATTTATAGTAATATTATAAAGAGGTAAAATTTATTTGTTTGTTTGTATGTAGAGTAATCTCTGGAGCTACTAAACTGATTTTTGCAATTCTTTAACTGATGTAATGATAGTTTGTTCCCCAGAGGCGGGTAGAGGTATAGGAACATAGTCATTAATTACATTCGCGCAGGAGAAACCGCGAGCAAAAGACTAGTATTAAACACACACATATTGATACGTTCAATTAAATACACACATATTGATACGTTCAATTAAATACACAAAATGAATGAATGAATGAATGAATGAATGAATGAATGAATGAATAAACACTTTATTGCACACAAATAAGAAGACAAGATACACACAAAGAACAGATAGAAGGCAAGGACGGACTTATTCCTAAAAGAAATTTCTTCCAGTCAACCTTGGGTAAACATAAAAACATTTTTATCTTGAAAATTGAACTTAACATATACAGACAAACAGTAGCTTAGTCAGTAAGTCATTCAGAGAGATGAGAGGTAAATTTTTTTCAAGTTGTATCTAAAAGAGGACACAGAAGGAAGATCTTTGAGGTTTTGCGGAAGTTCATTCCAGAGTCGAACAGCATTGACCGTGAAGGATTTGGTGAAACGATCAGTGGTGTGGGCAGGCATCGCCAGATCGGAAAGGTGACAGGAGCGAAGCGTTCTGTTGCTACGGTCAGTGCGAAGGACAACTCTTTCTTTTAAATAATGGGGGTAGACGGGATTGTGAAGAACATTATATAAAAGGGAAAGGATATGTAAGTTCCTGCGAAGACGAATAGGGAGCCACTTCAACCTGCATCGAAAGTCGGAGACGTGATCATACTTGCGCAGTCCGTATATGAATCGGATACACAAGTTCTGAAGACGCTCCAGCCTATCAAGCAGCTCTTCAGTGGGATCTAGATAAGCAACATCGGCATAATCTAGTAGGGGAAGAAGAAGACATTGAGCTAACGTTATTTTCGTTTCCTGTGGCAGAAACTTCTGTAAGCGCTTAAGAGAGTGACATGAGCCGAAAACTTTACGACTTACTTCATTGACATGTGGAGACCAAGACAGAGTTTGGTCTATCCACAAACCCAAATTCCTCACAGTCGTACAGTAAGGCACTACTTCTCCATCAAAAACAACATCTGAAACGTTGGACATGTCCAAGCGGGAGACGTAATAGTCACTACCAATGATGATAGCCTGTGACTTCTTTGGGTTGACCTGTAAACCGAAACGTAGCGTCCATTCCCTAATGGCCATGAGATCAGAGTTAATGGTGTCCACTGCCCTGTTTATGTCATGTGGTGGTGCGGCTGCGTACAACTGCAAGTCGTCAGCATATAGATGAAAAGAGGAGGAGAGGGAAGCAGTAATAGAATTGATAAAAATTGAAAATAGGAGAGGAGAAAGAACGCCACCCTGTGGGACGCCGGTTGTTAGGTTACACCAATCGGATTTGGAAGTGTCAATTTTAACCAGCTGCTGTCTACCACGGAGATAGGAATTGAACCATGAAATTACCAATGGAGATACATTGAGAGACCTCAGCACGCCAACAAGTATGTCGAAGTCAACAGTATTGAAGGCGTTGCTGAAGTCTAAGAGCGTTAGGACGGTAAGATTCTTTTGCTCTATATTTAGTCTCAAGTCATCTGTCACATTAACGAGAGCTGTAACAGTGCTGTGTCCCGGACGAAAACCAGATTGATAAGGATTGAGGAGTTGGTTATGGGACAGGAAATTAGCAAATTGCTCATGAACAATATGCTCAAGAATTTTGGAGAGAATAGGAAGAATGGATATAGGACGAAAATCAGAGAAAGAAGCAGGATTGGACTTTTTAGGGAGAGGGATAATATGGGCTTTCTTCCAGGGACTTGGAAAGGAACCAGAGGACAGGGAACAGTTAATAATATCTGCTATTATTGGAGAAACTACATCGGAGATTGGCAGGAACATATCTTTACTGAGCCCATCGTCACCTACTGCCTTGGTTGTTATAGAGCGAAGAATCTTCCGAACATCCAAAGAAGTAATCTCATGGAACTGAAAAGGTGGATAGTTGGTCGACAGAATGGAATTGTGAAGGGTGTTCAAGGTGTTAGATTTGGGAAAGTTAGATAAAAAGGAAGGTGAACTACTAAAATGACCATTAATAGCATTTAAGTCAAGGTTTGAGAGAGGACCGGACTTTGGCTTGCCAACACCAAGGGTTTTTAGGAATTTCCAAAGATTGTGAGGAGCACAGTTTTCAATGGATTCGTATATATGCTGACGTCTAGCATGCCTACAGGCACTATTGCAGTGGTTACGCAGCAGCTTGAACCGTTTGACATTCTGAGGGGAGGGATCCAGCCTAAATCTAACCTGAGCCCTGTCCCTTTGTGCCATAAGTTTCTTAATCTCCGGTGTGAGCCACGGTGCTGGGAGATGCTTTACCCTAGTCTGCTTTAAGGGAGCATGCTTATCATAAAGTGCTAGAATGATAGTGTTGAAATGCTCGACCTTTTCGTTAACTGATGCGTTTTTAGTTACTGAGGACCAATCAATCTGACTCACATCAGCTCTTAGCGCTTCGAGATCCATACCACTGAAATTACGAAGAAGAAGAACCTTATGTTTGAATTTAGGTGGACGAAGATTATATGACAGGAAAATGAGATCGTGATGAGAAAAACCAGCAGCATTGAATTGGCCATGGAAAACCGTATGAGCCGGAGACGAGGTAATAATCAAATCAAGGAGTGAAGGGGGAGAGCCAGGCTGAAAATGAGTTGGACCAGAAGGTAAAATATTCAAATTAAGAGATTTCATCATTGACTGTAGTGATTTTGTCCTATGGTCATTTTTGATGAGACAGGTATTAAAATCTCCCATCAGGATAATTTGCTCATAATGTGACCTAAAAGCTTCAAGACTTGTTTGAAGTGAAGAAAAATAATTAACATGACAAGAGGGGCTATAAAAGACACATAGAAGAAGTTTCGTGTGGCGAAGAGATAATTCTAAAAATAAATGTTCAGTAGGACTTCCGGGATCAGACTCTGAGACAACCTTGCAGTCTAGGTCAGCACGTAAATATACTGCGACACCACCACCAGTAGTATGAGTCCTGTCCCGTCTAATAAGTCGATAACCAGAGATGGGATACAGCGTCGAAGGGAGCGTTGGTCGAAGATGAGATTCAGAGATACAGATTGCATGGATATGCCTGGTAGTGAATGATGCCAATAAATCCGGGTAATGTGCATTAATACTTTGCGCATTTATATGGACGACATTGAAGTTTTTCGGGACTGGACTAAAGGTGGTATGAAGCTTATTGCCGAGATCAGGCAAATCAGATGAATCACTATCCGCACCCAAAAGACCTTCGGAAGAAGAAGAAAAAGAGAAATAAATACTGTCAGTGCTACTATTTAAAATATCAGACATAATTAATAAAAATAAAAATAAATAAATAAGTATAAAATATTTAACAATATTAAAAATTAACAACAAATAATTTAAGCTTAAAAGACGATGCTTTTTCAACTTGACCCCTTTTTCCCGTGGACTGCAGTAAGAAAATGCGTGTACAATGTTGTCATGGTAAAGTTGCATGTTGCATATATTGATACGTTCAATTAAATACACATATATTGATACGTTCAATTAAATACACATATATTGATACGTTCAATTAAATACACACATATTGATACGTTCAATTAAATACACACATATTGATACGTTCAATTAAATACACACATATTGATACGTTCAATTAAATACACACATATTGATACGTTCAATTAAATACACACATATTGATACGTTCAATTAAATACACACATATTGATACGTTCAATTAAATACACACATATTGATACGTTCAATTAAATACACACATATTGATACGTTCAATTAAATACACACATATTGATACGTTCAATTAAATACACACATATTGATACGTTCAATTAAATACACACATATTGATACGTTCAATTAAATACACACATATTGATACGTTCAATTAAATACACATATATTGATACGTTCAATTAAATACACACATATTGATACGTTCAATTAAATACACACATATTGATACGTTCAATTAAATACACACATATTGATACGTTCAATTAAATACACACATATTGATACGTTCAATTAAATACACACATATTGATACGTTAAATTAAATACACACATATTGATACCTTCAATTAAATACACACATATTGATACGTTCAATTAAATACACACATATTGATACGTTCAATTAAATACACACATATTGATACGATCAATTAAATACACACATATTGATACGTTCAATTAAATACACACATATTGATACGTTCAATTATATACACACATATTGATACGTTCAATTAAATACACACATATTGATACGTTCAATTAAATACACACATATTGATACGTTCAATTAAATACACACATATTGATACGTTCAATTCAGCAATTTACCAAGATAAATAAAAGCATGAAGGTAACCTCTTCAGTCCCCAGGTATCATATATGATATGATATCTTGGGTTATGATTTTTTATAGTCGAATCTAAATGAAGCACAAGCAAACGGCACATGGTATCAGATTCTGTACATTTTGGCACATCAAAAATGTTTTTTTTGTCGACACTGGATTTCAAGTCAGCTGTTTCTCATCTGTCAAAATCAGTGAATTTTGATTGTGCCACTGGATAAACGCAATTTATGTAATTTTATTGTTTTTCTGTATGTTATAGGATATTTTGATTGAAAAAGAATTGTAAGTGTGTTATTACTTTTCTGAAGCAGCCATGGTGTAGATTTTTTTTTTAGTTGCTGTGTAGCTATTGTTTTTGTTGTAGTATCGTGGGTGATACGTTAGGACTCATATCAAGCTGGATTTTTTTTCAAACTTTCTATGAAAACTTTTTTGTTTTTCTTGAAGAATAGCTTACCTAAAAACAAAAAATTCCCAAGAGACCATCAGTGTCGAAACAAAGAGGTTCTGACGATCAAGTGGTAAGAAACGATGGTGCTGTATTACTATTATATTGTATTGTATTGTATATTATATTGTATATTATTATTCAAAACTAATTGACTGCAAGGTCAAATAAAGAAATAATCCTTGAAATCTGAGTTATTTTGTAGTGGTTGATTCCTGAGGTATCATATTTGATACGTGTAATATTTCCCGGAGTTTTCCACGAAAAATATTTTTTTCCACAGAAATCATCTGTTTGCACCTCTATCATATCCCAATAGAAAATTTGAATCAATATTTTCAGAAATACACTCTCAGGAGTGAAGAGGGTAAGAAAAACCATTCTTCATTATTATCTTTATTAAATTTATTACAAAGTAGAAACTTGTTTGTATGTTTGTTATAAACATTGCAAAATCATTCACAACACAAACATGGGAAGTGTTTTATTGTTCGTGTGGCTTGAAAAATATGAAAGCAACCTCAGGCTCAATATCTGCCCATCATATTTGTGCCTACCTAACTTGATCAGATATTAACTCGATAAGGAACTTCCCAAGTATTCCGACGAGCCAAAGTTAAGGAGAAATGGGACAAGTTTACCCATTTGTCATTTCCACTTCTTTACAGTTTGGTATTTTTACATCGCGCCTTCTGGTACCGTGACATTGACAGTTTGACCCTGAAGCTAAAACTCTGTTTTTTAGGGTTCCGTAGTACCTAAAAGGTACTAAAGGAACCTTATGGTGAGACTCCGTTGTCCGTGCGTTAGCCGTTTGTCACAGCCTCATAACTTTAGCACCGTTAAAGATAAATACATGAAATTTGGCACAAAAATAGTATTAATTTGCTCACATACTACGTTGTAAAAAAATATGAAAAATTTTAAATTGTTTAAATATTTCCAAAACAAAAGTGACAAAAATAAAAAAATATTAGCTTAAAAATACAATATGGGTATCAAATTGTAGATATTAAAAAGTAAATTGTAAAAATAAATACTTTTACTGTATTTATTTACTGTATTGTCATTTGGGCTATGAGTCAATTGAGCTCAGAAGAAACTTAGCTTTGGCAAAGTTTATACTTGGCGTTATTCGAAATAAGATCGACTGTGTGGATCTTGTTGAGAAAATTCTAAAACTGTTTGTGCCCGATAGGTACCTCAGAGGGCGGAGTCATACGTTGTTCGCGGCGCCATTTTCGCGCACTAACCTTTATCGGTACTCGCCCGTCGCGCGACCACTCGACATATTCTGCTCCTTGCTCGCTGAAGCACCAGAGTGTGATATTTTTGTGGATCGTACTCGTATTAGTTATCTGATAGATAATGATGATCTGATAGATGTTTGTAAGAGAATGTTCGAGAGAAGTATGAAAGTAAGTGCTTTAATTTCTGAACTATATTATTGTAATGATTTAGATTTATCTGTTACGTTACAATAATTTTGAATAAATTGAATAAATTTACTGGCACTGGAAATATTAAAAATAAAACAAAAATATGTATATGTCCCCCCCTTATTTCCAAAACTGGTGGACCAAAAAATATGAAAAAAATCATGGTAATATGTGTTAACGTAAGAATTACAGGAAAAATAAAGCGGTTGAGAAACTCACGAAAAAAATATTACAAAATTAAATTTACAAAATTTAATATACGTTACCCTAGGTACGCGAGTCTTACTCGCACTTGTTCGGTTTTTTTTTCAATGTCTTTGATATTTATAATTAACTCTTCTGTTCTCTGTCAGTATTAGAGTAATACTACCTACCTTCGGTCTTTATTTTCTTCTTCGCAGCAAAAAAAATGGTAGCACCTGAAAAAGAATTCGACACCCTCTGTGTACGGAATCCTAATTTTTATTATTTGTTGTTTTACTATGAGTATGAACCATAATCTGAACAAATTTGTTGTTTTACTATTGGCATGGACTACAATCTAAACAAATTTGTTGTTTTGATATGAGTATGAACTACAATCTGTGTAAATTTATTGTTTTACTATTGGCATGGACTACAATCTGAACAAATTTGTTGTTTTACTATGAGTATGGACTACAATCTAAACAAATTTGTTGTTTTACTATGAGTATGGACTACAATCTGAACAAAGGACATCATTCAGCGTTCATACATTTTTGGGCTAAATCTGAAAGTGCCGGCCAAAAAATTATAATGTTATATTTCGATAAAATGTGTCATTATATTCATTTTTTGCTATGGTACCTAAGTTGTAGGGTCATTCTCTACTTAGTTAGATGATTTCGAAAATTATTATTTTTGTATTAATTTTCGAAAAAATATCACATTATTAATGATTTGTTGTGCAGAAAAGATGTTTTGAACATATTTTACTATGAAATCAATGCACAGGGGTTATTCTCTGTACTCTTTCACCAGCTATAAATAGTCATATTCATACTTTTTCAATAAACTAACCTGAATTTCACTTATCTAACTTAATAAATAATAAATTAATTGGTTTAAATCTGAATAAAACGGTAACATGGAATAAAATATTTATTTGAAAAAAACAAAACAGTAAAAAGGTTAATATTCGTTCTGTCTGACTATTATATTTTCCAGACCCTCTGCCGGTGGAACTATGGTGGGATCATGCCGCGCAAAACCCATGTACCATATGATGGTCATAACGTGTGCACAGCATCCTAATGTACGTCTCCCAATATTGCAGCTACAGTAGTAATGAGGAATTGCTTCTCTTCCGAGTAAAGTTGGCTCAACGGCGATGTAAACGTAGTAAGTTTTGGCTTGAACGTGTCTTGACTGTATGCGACCTCTTATAAGCCAAAGGTCTCTTCCATCCAGTTCCCGAACCTCTTGAGCTGGCATGTCTCCACCAAGCTCTATGATAAACGCACCATCAGGTTGAATATGCTCCCCATAATAGCTTCGAGCCTGCTTTATTTGATAGCTGCCCAAGGCAAATAATGTCAGTTGCTCTTGCGTAAATCTGGGGAACTGGTCAAATTCCGGCGTATTGGCTGTCATCGACTGGAAATGTGCTCTCCTTCTATTGTAGTTATTAGTGATGACAAGATCTGCTAATCTATTAGGCAGAGTTATTCTTTCATTAATAATTCTTAAAAACTAATTAGCATGCACATTATTGTCGATCAGGACATGGAAGTCATTTATAAGAGCTGCAGCAATTCTAAAGTAGTCCATCATATGTCTTAGTGATCGGTTACTGTGGACTATTCTTAATAGGCGAAAATCTATTTTGAAACGTCCATTTATGACTTCGATCACCCAACGACAAATGGTCACAAGCCGAGACTTGTTGGCTTGGTCAGTGGTAAGCTGCAGTTCCCTTCGGTTCTTTGTCTCCGGCATATGCACTACGTAGCCGTAGTCTTCAAGGGACCTCACCGAGTCCCTGAATCCGCGGTCTAAAATAAATACGTCCCCCGGCCTAAAGAACCAATGAAAACCGCCTTCTTCGTTATCTACAGAGTTGTTCATAATCACCGCATCAGAAGTAGTTGCAGCATGAGGTCCAGAAACCTCTATTATATGACCATCACAGCATACATATAACATTGGTTTGAGAAGGTGACGATACTTGTGACCACTATACGATTTCCGTTGGTAGAAATTGTTAGAGCTCTTTTGATGATAGATATAAGTACCATCGCACATTGTCACAGCTTTCCTTTCATTGATTGGACTGTCTGGGTTGCCAAAAAGTCTTTCTGGGACTATCAAGTTTCGTTGGACCACTTCCTCACGGGTCATGTGGTCGAAACCAACTCGTGACGGCACATAGTCCGCCATCAATGCTTCACGACCTTTCTTCAATATTCTTTGAAAAGTTGATTCGGACATTTTGAATATTGAGGCTAGTCTTACATTGGAATCTCCGGTCCGCATTTTTGTTAATACCGCTGCGAGCATAGTTTTTTTGCATCGATTATTATTGAGGCTGGGCACATTTTCTAACAAAGAAGAGAACTGTTCTTTCGTAATACTGGTCCACGTGCGGAATTCACTTGGATTTATGTCTTCGTACTCCTCGAAGTTTAAAAACTCAGATGTGATGTGGTTTTTCGCTATGGTGAGAGTGTAAACAATCTGATTTGCAGTGAACTCTTCCATTAAGTTATTTTGCAGTGGGAGTTCATGCCAAACATTTTGTTGCAAGTGTTCTTCACAAACGCGGCCATTTTCAGGAATCATGAGGTTGTAACGACATAACATACGACAAATAATGTTTTGTGGTATGCGGAGTCTGGACATATTCTGACAATGCTCAAAAACACAATTTACAGTAGTGTTGGGAGTACGCTTGAAACCAGGTAGTGCTAATGTTGACCCTGCAGCTTGACGGTTTTCGTTATTATTTTCCTCAGCAACGTTGTCCTGGCGTACTTCCCGTAAAATTCGTTGATGTGTCCTTTCTGCCCTTTGCCAACAAGCTCGGCAAATGAAATCCGTTGGTGGCATCTAGAACAACAAAAAAATATACATATCATATTATTATCTCATAGACATAGCCACGTTATTTATTTATCAATGAAACTTAAATGCGCAGCACTGTACAAAACAAGTAAGAAAAATGGTAACTCTACTAAAACAAAGGCCAATAACGGAATCCTTTCTGTTCCTTACACATTAATATTCATACTTTAGTGTTTGTATGTACGTATAAGTATGAGCAAGTTCTTAAGAAACCAAGAATCATCTCTGCAGAATCTCTGTAGTAGACTCATATAAGAGACACGTTCTTCTTTTGTTGCAAGTTTTACGCACACGTTGAGCTGGTCAGGGCAGTCCATAGCATCCTTACATTTAGACATATAGGAATGTCATTCTGATTAAACAACAGTGTTGATCTGACTCAAAATGCAATGCAGGGTTCAAAATTAATGACGACAACATCGTTTTAACAATAAAATATAATATATCACTCTTTAGTGCAAAAATAACTGTAGGTCAATACTTACTTGATTTTCCATTAATTCTTCTAAAACAATCTGAGCAATATCGATGAATTCTTGCTCTCGAGAAACCCAGGTGTACCAGCGCCTCCTCCCAATTATTTCACGACACTTTATACACAATTGTTCGTCCATGATGTAAAAACAGTAACTGTCCACTAACCAGAGGTCGCGTGCTTAGAGATAACCGTCCCATGTAACATAAGTCCCATGGATAACTAAATGTTAATTAACCCTTTCTCCTTTTTTTACTTGTACTTACCACCGTTAATTGTGTGACAATTACGTGTAGATAAGGATTTAGCGTCTCGCTCCCTCCTATGGTTGCGCTTATATTTCTATCTCACCTGTAGCGAGGCTGATTGCGTCAGGTAAAAAAACCCAAACCCAATCTATAATTATCCTTGTTTACGCAGAAACGGGGTTTTAGACACTGATTTGTTTGTTACTCAAAGTAATATTTTAGTTCAATTATAAATGTGCAATACTCTAGCTAGAGACTTATTATAGTATTACATACTCGTGATTATGTTTTTCTACACTAAAAACAATCCATTTTATGCCATCAATCATACGCCTTTATAAAAAGCATAAAATATCGATTTCGAGCTCACAGAATAAAGCAAAGAATGACCCTACAGCTTTTGTCTCATAATAACAAATAAATACAATTACATATTCTAACGAAACATAGCGTTATTTTTGTTTGGCCGGCACTTTCATACTTAGCCAAAAAAAAATATAGATTTTTCGAAGTCATATAATAAAGCAGAGAATGACCCTACATATTTTGTCTTGTAGTAACAAATAAATCTAATTACATATTCTAATGGAATATAAAATTATATTTGTTTTTGCCGGCACTTTCATATTTAGCCCAGAAAAAAATATCGATTTTTCAAACTCATATAATAAAGCAGAGAATGACCCTACCGCTTTGGTCTCATAGTATCAAATAAATATAATTACATATTCTAACGAAATATAACATTATTTTTAAGTGGCCGGCACTTTCAGATTTAGCCCAAAATGAATGATGTCCTTTGTTGTTTTACTATGAGTATGGTCTACAATCTGTATAAATTTGTTGTTTTACTTTGAGTATTGAGTATGGACTAAAATCTGAACACATTTTGTTGTTTTAATATGAGTATTAACTACAATCTGAACAAATTTTGGGACTAAGGAACTATGGCACCTGCCCAACCTATGTTATTAAACACAGAAAAATGGGCAGACGCAGACTCGCCAACTCAAACGGTCACACGCAGAGACAAGGGGGCAACATTTGTGTCAATGGAGTATTATAATTTTATTATATTATATTTAGACACTTGTTTCCAAAATGACTCCTGTTGATGATGTTATTTCTCCTAAACAGTACGTTTAAAAAAAATACCGTTTTATTTAAACTACAAAGAAAAACTTTATCGTAAGAAATTATTTTTGCGTGTAAGAAAACATGAAACTTTTGTCTAAAGTCAAGCTGGTTTTAGAAAAAACAGGTTATTTCTTTGAAACCAGTCATGGCATTTGTATGGTTCTTGCACTCAAATACAAGGAAAGTATTGCTTATTAAAATTATATTATTTTCTGTCCATCGCATCCATGTAAAAAGTATTATATTATCCTATTTTGCGCTATCCGGAGACCCAGCAATATCTCAAGAACTTGCTCCGTATATTTCGTCCGTTTGATGCGAAGTATTTTTTGAATATTTTTCTCATCTTTACCGCGATGTTTTTGTAAAAACCAAAGACATACACCAATTCATATTGGCCGTCTAAATGAAGTCCTAAAATTTATTTGATTGAATTGTTTCTCCTTTGCGAATTATTTTGGTACTTAGACATTATAAAGAACTATTCGGAACGGGCTCGTAAGTACCATCGATTCAAGGTTGTTGGTGGCTACCTGCCTCTTAATGAGTTATTTACACCTGGTATTTTATCAAGTTACATACCATCACTTAAGTTCTAACACCGATCATCTCAGTTTTAATTATCCTCTGCCGTTTAACTACAAAATACCTACTTAATAAAATAGGAAACACTAACTATGTTGACTTAAGCGATGTACATCTTTGGTCCATTTGTTGTTCTAGATCTCTAACACCGCTTTATTCAAAATATTAAGCGTTTTTTCAGAATTCTGAAATTAGGGGTAGAAAATGATCAAAACTGAGATACGCGGTGGTGGAAATTAAAAACGTCTTGTCATAAATAAAGAAGTCTGTGTTTGGGTACACATTTTGCCTGTTCTCAAATGCTCTATTCACAGAAATCTTACTTTATTCATGTATTACGCATGTATAAACTGTACGGTAAGTAACTACAGAGAATCAATTCGACCGTGTATATTGGTCGCTAAACCGAATATTGTATCCAGCCGATCGAGTGAAATAATTGAAATGTCTCAGATGTCACATTCTCAGGCCAAATTGATTACATCAATTAACACAATTTCTTCGTATGTGTTGGTTTCTATAATTTGAGGTAGAGGTTTCTGAGTAGGGTTTGGTAAATCAATAATCGGATATCTATCAGATTGGCAGTGCCCCCACCAACATATGTCGCAGCCATATTGTCTAACACGCTGCTTTACAAGTAGGTGCGCCGCTGTATTGTAATGCGGCTGATGACGTTCAGCCAAAACCTTTCAGATAACCTTTAGTCATATTAGGTTTTTGTGTTAATCACAAAATGCACTTTAATCAACAACTAGCGCCATCTAGGGGATACCATTCACATCGTTTTAGTAAACACATTCCTGGAGTAACCGGAGAAACTTTAAAACTGTTTATTCTTATTTAGGATAACTATATAAAACTTTCATATTATTAAATATGTTAAATTGTAAAAGTCGTCATTTTCATCTATCAGCCTGGTTCGTTCACTGCTGGACATAGCTTTTCCAAGATTTCATAACTTTTGGTGGTCCAAATGACCATAATCACACACGCTGGGTGGTTGGTGACGGGTTGGTGCCGAAACCCTCGCACTGGTGACGGTGCTGCCCATCACCAGTCTGTTTTATATAAGGCTCGGTAATTTGGGATGGATATACAGCCATCAAACGGTTCCAGGCATGGTGGTCGACCTGGTTGTACCTGTTTGAAAGCTGTCCTCTTTCTTTCCCCCAAAAAGCTTCGGGGGGTTTGCGAGTAAGATAGTGGTACCTCCACAGTCGAGCCCGGGATCAGCTCTACCCCCTAGATTACATCGACAATCGTAATTTAGGCCAATCACAGTGCAGAATTGCGGTGTTATATAATGTAATATTATAACGTCAGTCAAACAATTTGATGTTGTATGATTAATACTTTTTATATATATTTTTATTTATACGAATCAATAATTAAATAAAATACTTTATAATTATAATTATAAAATTACACGGTTTAAGATATACATGGTTGTCAAGCCATACCTATTTCTATTAGTATATTTAACTGATGCCGGGTCCAGGTCGGACCCGAAATATATCTTAAACCGTGTAATTTTATAATTATAAAGTATTTTATTTAATTATTGATTCGTATAAATAAAAATATATATAAAAAGCTTTTCAAAAGTGAATATATTTTATACCATGATTAATACTTGCGGTTATTGATACTTGGTGAAATATTATCATCATCATCTTGATGTTGTTATTGTTATTGCCTTAATGCATGTAAGAGTTGAACATTCATCATACTAATAACAAAGATTTCAAAAAGTAAAGATAGGCCCTTACCGTATGACAGCACCAAAATGTTTCCACCTTTAAATGGGTGACGCTCACACGTTTGGAATTAGTGCTCATCTGAACACAGTGATAGTTGGACGCCTTAATTAATTTTTACGAGAAAAGGGGTCTCAATATAGCGTCGTGTGCATTTTTAAAGTGCACTAACATTTCAATAAATACGAATAAAGCCAAAAGTGTGACATTTCACATTCAAAACACATAAAAAAAAAATGAAATAGATTTTAGGTGCCAGGGCTCATCTAAACTTTTTTGAAATCTTTGACTAGTAATCTATCGTTACACAAAGTATCAAGATCACAAGATACACCTATTTACTGACCTCTTATTACGTAGCTGTAACAGACTGGGTCTCAGATTTCTAACGTTAAAAGGGTTGCTATTTACATAGGGCTCGTGTCTTCGGTTCTTAAGAGCCCGTATATAGATTAGTTCCTATATAATGGGACGGGTTCTGTACATAGAGATGGGTAACAACCTGAGTTATAATATACCCCACTCCCAGTTCGTATCGACGAGTTCTATCACCAGCGGGCCTATTCTGTATCTCTAGTTGCCTTCTGGACTGGGTGTCTATCATCAAAAACATAGATATACTATCGAATTCCGATTTCCTAAGGATATGTTCGCACTTGAAGTGACGACACCCCACTAAAGGCAATTTAGAAATTTTGGTTTTTATCCATGTTTTTGATGATAGGCACCTAGTTCAGTCGGCAACCAAAGATACAGAATAGGGGGGCAGTTTTCATTTCCAAAACCACTTAAATTTCTCGGTGTATAAGGGTATATAAGAGTCCATAAAGTAACTTTGATTTTGAAACTAAAGAAAAGATCGCAATGAATTTTTTGACCACATTCTAGTAATAACCGCCTTTATGGTCTAGGTAGTAGTTTGAGTACTCGATTACTAATCCGGAGGTGGTGGGTTCAAATCCTGTAGTGACACAGTTCGTGTGTGGTCTGTGTGCTACGGAAGGCATGTTAAGCTGTATTTGAGCTCGACGTACGGCAAAAGGGCTTAACACTCATCCTGTAATACTAATGATCACGCAACGAAACAACAAATTAGTGTGTTTTTAACCGACTACAAAAAAGGAGGAGGTTCTCAATTCGACTGTATGTTTTTTTTTTTTGGCGTTGTTACTCCATAACTCCGTCATTTCTGAACCAATTTGAATAATTTTTTTTTGTTTGGAAGAGTTTACTTTCAGGTAGGTCCCATTTTATGTTTGGTCATGATCTGATGAAGGTCTTCAGAGATAGGCAGTGGAACTCCTCAGAAAATGACAGCATACCTCTCGAAATTGAGGAATTCGCTTTGTAACTGGGTGCTAATTACAAGGTATTACTTGAAAATCGACATTCTTCCACCTGACCTTCGATCCTGGCTTCATCACCATATTCACCATAGAACTCCTCAACGGATCAGAGCACATAACTCGAGATTGCGGCAATCACTGCGTTAGGGTGTTGATTCAAGGGTATTACTTGGAGATTATCAGAATACCCACCTGACCTTCGATCCTGGCTTCATCACCATAGAACTCCTCAATGGATGACAGTACATAACTTTGGATTGCGGCAACCAGTTTGTGTTAGGGTGCTCATTGCAGGGCATTGCTGAAAATTGCCAGTGTACCCACCAGACTTTCGATCTTGGCTTCATCACCGTAGAACTCTTCAACAGATGACAGCACATAACTCGAGATTGCGGTAATCATGTTGTATCAGGGTGCTGATAGCAGGAAGCTACTCAAACATAGCTACTTATATTCACTTGAACTTCGTTTTATATTAACACCACATTTGCAATAACTACCACCCATACCTCACAATTTAACCCAGCAACACTAAAAAATGTGAAATAAAATAAATTTTTTACAAAAAAATAGTAACATCTCTATCTCTTAACCGCATTCTTTAAACGAACGCTTGAAAACAAAAAAAAGAGGGTGGAAATCTTTTTTTTTGACGAACGTATAAATATTAATACAGAGGGTGGAAACTTTTTTTTTTGACTAAAGTATAAATCTCAATACATTGTTTATAAGTAGAATCCCTAGATAAAAGCTCAATAATAATAAAAAAAAAAATAACACAAGGAGAGTCCGAATTTCTTCAAACGAATCCTCGAAATTCTGGCGTTGTTCATGCTCTAGGCTCATGTAGAGTCGTTAATGCAGCTAGTCTTTGCTTTGAACGTACATGAACAATATTAATGCAGCCAATCTCGGCTTTGAACGTACATGAACAATATTAATGCAGCCAATCTCGGCTTTGAACGTACATGAACAATATTAATGCAGCCAATCTCGTCTTTGAACGTACATGCACAATATTAATGCAGCCAATCTTGGCTTTGAACGTACATGCACAATATTAATGCAGCCAATCTTGGCTTTGAACGTACATGCACAATATTAATGCAGCCAATCTCGTCTTTGAACGTACATGCACAATATTAATGCAGCCAATCTTGGCTTTGAACGTACATAAACACAATTAAATGCAGCTAATCTTGGCTTTGGACGTATACTTTGAACGTACATTGTCCAATGGAAACTTTTAATGAAGCCAGTCGACTTTGAACCGGTGTGAACTTGGCTGCCGAAAGTTGGCTGCCAAAAAACCGACCAAATTAACAAGGTCAGTAAATTGTGAAGTTAGCTGCCAAAAGTTAGCTGCCGATATAAGCCGAACACATTAACGAAGTATATAAACAAATTGTAGTTTAATCATCAGTATACATAGACAAGTCTTTTCACAAAATTTTTATTTGTACAAATCGATTTATTATGTTTTTTCGCAACATGAAAGATAGCTGCCATTTTTTAAAGTCAAATGAAAAAAAAAATTGTTTCTAAGGACACCAAGAAAGTTTTGTGTCAATTAACTAATAGTAAATGTGGTCCCTAACCGCTACGAAAATTCCCAACTTTGTCCAAGTCGACTAAAAAAAAAAAATATTTCTAATTTAAAAGAAAACAAATTATTTTCTGGGTCCACAAGAAGACCAAGAAAATTCAGCTACAAAAGTTAATAAGAGTAAACATAAATACGTCTTGATGCAAAATTTATAGTTTGTCCCAATCGATTTACTATGTTTTTTGGCTACATGAAAGATAGCTGCCATTTTTTAAGTCAAATAAAAAAAAAAATACTTTGTTTCTAAGGACACCAAGAAAGTTTTGTGTCAATTACTAAATAGTAAATGTGGTCCCTAACCATAACGAAAATTCCCAACTTTGTCTAAGTCAACTAAAAAAAAAAAAATTATTGCTAATTAAGAAGGAAAAAAAAATTTTTTTCTTGGTCCACAAGAAGACCAAGAAAATTTGGCTACAAAAGATAATTAGAGTAAACATAAACACGTCTTGATACGAAATTTCAAGTTTGTCCAAATCGATTTACTATGTTTTTTGGCTACATGAAAGATAGCTGCCATTTTTTAAGTGAAATGAAAAAAAAAAATTACTTTGTTTCTAAGGATACCAAGAAAGTTTTGTGTCAATTAATAGATAGCAAATGTGGTCCCTAACCACAACAAAAATTCCCAACCTTTTCCAAGACGACTAAAAAATAAAAAAAATTGCTAATTTAAAAGAAAAAAAAATTTTTTTCTGGGTCCACAAGAAGACCAAGAAAATTTGGCTACAAAAGATAATTAGAGTAAACATAAACACGTCTTGATACGAAATTTCAAGTTTGTCCAAATCGATTTACTATGTTTTTTGGCTACATGAAAGATAGCTGCCATTTTTTAAAGTCAAAAGAAAAAAAAATTACTTTGTTTCTAAGGACACCAAGAATGTTTTGTGTCAACTACTAAATAGTAAATGTGGTCCCTAACCACAACGAAAATTCCAAACTTTGTCCAAGTCGACTAAAAAAAAAAAATATTTCTAATTTAAAAGAAAACAAATTATTTTCTGGGTCCACAAGAAGACCAAGAAAATTCAGCTACAAAAGTTAATAAGAGTAAACATAAATACGTCTTGATGCAAAATTTATAGTTTGTCCCAATCGATTTACTATGTTTTTTGGTAACATGAAAGATAGCTGCCATTTTTTATAGTCAAATGAAAAAAATACTTTGTTTCTAAGGACACCAAGAAAGTTTTGTGTCAATAACTTAATAGTAAATGTGGTCCCTACCCATAACGAAAATTCCCAACTTTGTCCAAGAAGACTGAACAAAAAAAAATTATTGCTAATTTCAAAGAAAAAAAAATTTTTTTCTTGGTCCACAAGAAGACCAAGAAAATTTGGCTAAAAATGATAATTAGAGTAAATATAAACACGTCTTGATACGAAATTTCAAGTTTGTTCAAATCGATTCACTATGTTTTTTGGCTACATGAAAGATAGCTGCCATTTTTTAAGTCAAATGAAAAAAAAATAACTTAGTTTCTAAGGACACCAAGAAAGTTTTGTGTCAATTATTAAATAGCAAATGTGGTCCCTATCCATAACGCAAATTTCCAACTTTGTCCGAGTCAACTTAAAAAAAAAATATTATTGCTAACTTAGAAAAAAAAAAAATTTTTTTCTGGGTCCACAAGAAGACCAAGAAAATTTGGCTACAAAAGATAATAAGAGTAAACATAAACACGTATTGATACGAAATTTCAAGTTTGTCCATATCGATTTACTATGTTTTTTGGCTACACGAAAGATAGCTGCCATTTTTTAAAGTCAAATGAAAAAAAAAATTACTTTGTTTCTAAGAATACCAAGAAAGTTTTGTGTCAATTAATAAATATCAAATGTGGTCCCTAACCCCAACAAAAATTCCCAACCTTTTCCAAGACGACTAAAAAAAAAAAAAAAAAATTGCTAATTTAGAAGAAAAAAAAATATTTCTGGGTCCACAAGAAGACCAAGAAAATTTGGTTGCAAAAGATGATTAAAGTAAACATAAACACGTCTTGATACAAAATTTCAAGTTTGTCCAAATCGATTTACTATGTTTTTTGGCTACATGAAAGATAGCTGCCATTTTTTAAGTCAAATAAAAAAAAAATTACTTTGTTTCTAAGGACACCAAGAAAGTTTTGTGTCAATTACTAAATAGTAAATGAGGTCCCTAACCATAACGAAAATTCCCAACTTTGTCTAATTCAACAAAAAAAAAAAAAATTATTGCTAATTAAGAAGGAAAAAAAAATTTTTTTCTTGGTCCACAAGAAGACCAAGAAAATTTGGCTACAAAAGATAATTAGAGTAAACATAAACACGTCTTGATACGAAATTTCAAGTTTGTCCATATCGATTTACTATGTTTTTTGGCTACACGAAAGATAGCTGCCATTTTTTAAAGTCAAACGAAAAAAAAATTACTTTGTTTCTAAGGATACCAAGAAAGTTTTGTGTCAATTAATAGATAGCAAATGTGGTCTCTAACCACAACAAAAATTCCCAACCTTTTCCAAGACGACTAAAAAATAAAAAAAAATTGCTAATTTAAAAGAAAAAAAATTTTTTTTCTGGGTCCACAAGAAGACCAAGAAAATTTGGCTACAAAAGATAATTAGAGTAAACATAAACACGTCTTGATACGAAATTTCAAGTTTGTCCAAATCGATTTACTATGTTTTTTGGCTACATGAAAGATAGCTGCCATTTTTTAAGTGAAATGAAAAAAAAAATTACTTTGTTTCTAAGGATACCAAGAAAGTTTTGTGTCAATTAATAGATAGCAAATGTGGTCCCTAACCACAACAAAAATTCCCAACCTTTTCCAAGACGACTAAAAAATAAAAAAAAATTGCTAATTTAAAAGAAAAAAAATTTTTTTTCTGGGTCCACAAGAAGACCAAGAAAATTTGGCTACAAAAGATAATTAGAGTAAACATAAACACGTATTGATACGAAATTTCAAGTTTGTCCATATCGATTTACTATGTTTTTTGGCTACACGAAAGATAGCTGCCATTTTTTAAATTTTTTTTTCTTCTAAATTATCAATAATTATTTTTTTTGTTCGATTTGGACAAAGTTGGGAATTTTTGTTGTGGTTAGGGACCACATTTACTATTTAGTAGTTGACACAAAACATTCTTGGTGTCCTTAGAAACAAAGTAATTTTTTTTTCTTTTGACTTTAAAAAATGGCAGCTCTCTTTCATGTAGCCAAAAAACATAGTAAATCGATTTGGACAAACTTGAAATTTCGTATCAAGACGTGTTTATGTTTACTCTAATTATCTTTTGTAGCCAAATTTTCTTGGTCTTCTTGTGGACCCAGAAATAATTTTTTTTTCTTCTAAATTATCAATAATTATTTTTTTTGTTCGATTTGGACAAAGTTGGGAATTTTTGTTGTGGTTAGGGACCACATTTACTATTTAGTAGTTAACACAAAACATTCTTGGTGTCCTTAGAAACAAAGTAATTTTTTTTTCTTTTGACTTTAAAAAATGGCAGCTATCTTTCATGTAGCCAAAAAACATAGTAAATCGATTTGGACAAACTTGAAATTTCGTATCAAGACGTGTTTATGTTTACTCTAATTATCTTTTGTAGCCAAATTTTCTTGGTCTTCTTGTGGACCCAGAAAATATTTTTTTTTCTTCTAAATTAGCAATAATTTTTTTTTTTTTTTTAGTCGTCTTGGAAAAGGTTGGGAATTTTGGTTGTGGTTAGGGACCACATTTGATATTTATTAATTGACACAAAACTTTCTTGGTATCCTTAGAAAGAAAGAAATTTTTTTTTTCATTTGATTTAAAAAATGGCAGCTATCTTTCATGCGGCCAAAAAACATAGTGAATCAATTTGGACAAACTTGAAATTTCGTATCAAGACGTGTTTATGTTTACTCTAATTATCTTTTGTAGCCAAATTTTCTTGGTCTTCTTGTGGACCCAGAAAAAAAATTTTTTTTCTTTTAAATTAGCAATTTTTTTTATTTTTTAGTCGTCTTGGAAAAGGTTGGGAATTTTTGTTGTGGTTAGGGACCACATTTGCTATCTATTAATTGACACAAAACTTTCTTGGTATCCTTAGAAACAAAGTAATTTTTTTTTTCATTTCACTTAAAAAATGGCAGCTATCTTTCATGTAGCCAAAAAACATAGTAAATCGATTTGGACAAACTTGAAATTTCGTATCAAGACGTGTTTATGTTTACTCTAATTATCTTTTGTAGCCAAATTTTCTTGGTCTTCTTGTGGACCAAAAAAATAATTTTTTTTTCCTTCTTAATTAGCAATAATTTTTTTTTTTTTAGTTGACTTAGACAAAGTTGGGAATTTTCGTTATGGTTAGGGACCACATTTACTATTTAGTAATTGACACAAAACTATCTTGGTGTCCTTAGAAACAAAGTATTTTATTTTTTATTTGACTTAAAAAATGGCAGCTATCTTTCATGTAGCCAAAAAACATAGTAAATCGATTTGGACAAACTTGAAATTTTGTATCAAGACGTGTTTATGTTTACTCTAATCATCTTTTGCAACCAAATTTTCTTGGTCTTCTTGTGGACCCAGAAATATTTTCTTTTCTTCTAAATTAGCAATTTTTTTTTTTTTTTTTTAGTCGTCTTGGAAAAGGTTGGGAATTTTCGTTGGGGTTAGGGACCACATTTGATATTTATTAATTGACACAAAACTTTCTTGGTATTCTTAGAAACAAAGTAATTTTTTTTTCGTTTGACTTTAAAAAATGGCAGCTATCTTTCGTGTAGCCAAAAAACATAGTAAATCGATATGGACAAACTTGAAATTTCGTATCAAGACGTGTTTATGTTTACTCTAATTATCTTTTGTAGCCAAATTTTCTTGGTCTTCTTGTGGACCAAGAAAAAAATTTTTTTTTCCTTCTTAATTAGCAATAATTTTTTTTTTTTTTGTTGAATTAGACAAAGTTGGGAATTTTCGTTATGGTTAGGGACCTCATTTACTATTTAGTAATTGACACAAAACTTTCTTGGTGTCCTTAGAAACAAAGTAATTTTTTTTTTATTTGACTTAAAAAATGGCAGCTATCTTTCATGTAGCCAAAAAACATAGTAAATCGATTTGGACAAACTTGAAATTTTGTATCAAGACGTGTTTATGTTTACTCTAATTAGTTTTTGTAGCCAAATTTTCTTGGTGTTCTTGTGGAGCCAGAAAAAAAAATTTTTTTCTTCTAAATTATCAATAATTTTTTTTTTTTTGGTCGATTTGGACAAAGTTGGGAATTTTCGTTGTGGTTAGGGACCACATTTACTATATAGTTATTGACACAAAACTTTCTTGGTGTCCTTAGAAACAAAGTAATTTTTTTTTCATTTGACTTTAAAAAATGGCAGCTATCTTTCATGTAGCCAAAAAACATAGTAAATCGATTTAGACAAACTTGAAATTTCGTATCAAGACATGTTTATGTTTACTCTAATTATCTTTTGTAGCCAAATTTTCTTGGTCTTTTTGTGGACCCAGAAAAACATTTTTTTTTTCTTCTAAATTAGCAATATTTTTTTTTTTCGTCGTCTTGGACAAAGTTGGGAATTTTCGTTGTGGTTAGGGACCACATTTGCTTTTTATTCATTGACACAAAATTTTCTTGGTGTCCTTAGAAACAAAGTAATTTTTTTTTTCATTTGACTTAAAAAATGGCAGCTATCTTTCATGCGGCCAAAAAACATAGTGAATCAATTTGGACAAACTTGAAATTTCGTATCAAGACGTGTTTATGTTTACTCTAATTATCTGTTGTAGCCAAATTTTCTTGGTCTTCTTGTGGACCCAGAAAAAAATTTTTTTTTTCTTTTATTTTAGCAATTTTTTTTTTTTTTTTTAGTCGTCTTGGAAAAGGTTGGGAATTTTTGTTGTGGTTAGGGACCACATTTGCTATCGATTAATTGACACAAAACTTTCGTGGTGTCCTTAGAAACAATTTTCGTTATGGTTAGGGACCACATTTACTATTTAGTAATTGACACAAAACTTTCTTGGTGTCCTTAGAAACAAAGTATTTTTTTTTTCATTTGACTTTAAAAAATGGCAGCTATCTTTCGTGTAGCCAAAAAACATAGTAAATCGATATGGACAAACTTGAAATTTCGTATCAATACGTGTTTATGTTTACTCTTATTATCTTTTGTAGCCAAATTTTCTTGGTCTTCTTGTGGACCCAGAAAAAAATTTTTTTTTTCTTCTAAGTTAGCAATAATATTTTTTTTTTAAGTTGACTCGGACAAAGTTGGGAATTTGCGTTATGGATAGGGACCACATTTGCTATTTAATAATTGACACAAAACTTTCTTGGTGTCCTTAGAAACTAAGTAATTTTTTTTTCATTTGACTTAAAAAATGGCAGCTATCTTTCATGTAGCCAAAAAACATAGTGAATCGATTTGGAAAAACTTGAAATTTCGTATCAAGACGTGTTTATATTTACTCTAATTATCATTTTTAGCCAAATTTTCTTGGTCTTCTTGTGGACCAAGAAAAAAAATTTTTTTTCTTCGAAATTAGCAATAATTTTTTTTTGTTCAGTCTTCTTGGACAAAGTTGGGAATTTTCGTTATGGGTAGGGACCACATTTACTATTAAGTTATTGACACAAAACTTTCTTGGTGTCCTTAGAAACAAAGTATTTTTTTTTTTTCATTTGACTTTAAAAAATGGCAGCTATCTTTCATGTTACCAAAAAACATAGTAAATCGATTGGGACAAACTATAAATTTTGCATCAAGACGTATTTATGTTTACTCTTATTAACTTTTGTAGCTGAATTTTCTTGGTCTTCTTGTGGACCCAGAAAATAATTTGTTTTCTTTTAAATTAGAAATATTTTTTTTTTTTAGTCGACTTGGACAAAGTTGGGAATTTTCGTAGCGGTTAGGGACCACATTTACTATTAATTAATTGACACAAAACTTTCTTGGTGTCCTTAGAAACAATTTTTTTTTTCATTTGACTTTAAAAAATGGCAGCTATCTTTCATGTTGCGAAAAAACATAATAAATCGATTTGTACAAATAAAAATTTTGTGAAAAGACTTGTCTATGTATACTGATGATTAAACTACAATTTGTTTATATACTTCGTTAATGTGTTCGGCTTATATCGGCAGCTAACTTTTGGCAGCTAACTTCACAATTTACTGACCTTGTTAATTTGGTCGGTTTTTTGGCAGCCAACTTTCGGCAGCCAAGTTCACACCGGTCGACTTTGAACGTACATACCATCGCTTTGAGTTTTGCACTCAATACGTTTATATAAAATATTTATATGAAAAATTGCACAGCGCCCCTAGCGGTTTACGTGAGGAACCACAATTTCTAATACAAAATATTTTACGCAAACGTTAACGTGTATCGAGTGCAAAATTCATAGTAGACCCAGGACTATTATTATGTTCACAAAACACATTTATCGGGAAATAGTACGTCCGCTTGTTGTCAACATTCCATGGAAGCAAGCATAAAAAATAAAAAGTAGATCTAGTGCTGAAAGCGCCAAACTGGCAACAATAGCCCTCATTTGAACATTGAAAGCGAATTGTAACGGTTTCTTCTGCCAAAGGCAATACATATTACCACTACATTATTTCTACCAAACGCTGCTCATACGAGCAAAACACTCGTACCTTTTCTTTTAAAGAGCCTTAGAAATTCTGTACCCATTCACACAATACATTTCTACGTAAATAGATTTGTCTGAAATAGGGCGTGCGGCCCTTTTATCGGCGAGTTGTTTATTTATTGAACAGTTGCCTTTTTACTTTACACAACGCCTTTCTTTTTATTTTTCTAGGAACCACATTAAGGGCTTTCCACTTGAAGGTCTTAAGGTGACTATAGCTGCTAGTGACCTTGACAAGACGCGATTAAGGTCGGGTTTAATTCAGATGTCGTGTTATTTCAGTATTTTAAATTCTATATAACTGCTAAATTTTTTTTCAAGAACTTTAGCTAAATAAATACCAAAACAAAGTCTAAATTGAGACCGCTTTAATTAGATCCGATTTAATTAATTTTAAAGCAAAGAAACAAATCGAAAGTTAATCGATTTGAAGATATTATAACATCAAAAGAGTTCCTTTGATTTTTTTTGATGTATTTTATTTAAAATAATTGTAAATGTTTATACTAGGTGGCGCAAAAGTACTGACACTATAGAAAATACTTGTATTTTTTTTAAATGGCGTCTCCTGTCTTCTTGAAATAAAAAATTGTGTAGTAAACAAATATAAAATACACCAGAAATAAACATGAATCGTTTTACTCCCCAAGAACGTGGAATAATAGTTTCAATGTTTTTACGGAATAATTTATCAGTGATAAAACACAACGTAAGTTCCGTCGACGATTTCCCCACCGCCCGGCAC
Source organism: Ypsolopha sequella (assembly GCA_934047225.1). Lineage (NCBI taxonomy): Eukaryota > Metazoa > Arthropoda > Insecta > Lepidoptera > Ypsolophidae > Ypsolopha > Ypsolopha sequella. The sequence goes on from OW204003.1 coordinate 23,254,853, forward strand.
CGGTTGGTCGCACATTTCGACGCTTTGCCAAACGCCACAAAAAACTGGCTCAACATTGGATATACCTAAGTCTGGCAGACCAAGAACTGGCCGTTCAGCGGAAAATATCGATGCTGTGCGCGAAGATGTGAAAGTGTGTCCAGAAACATCAACGAGGCCACGTATTTTGGTGGAAGACTTGAAGATGTTTCCGTATAAAACTCAGATGACTCACCAGCTGCTGCCTACTGACCACCGGGCTCGTCTAGAGTACAGCCAGCGCGTCATCAATCTCAACCTTGAAGAGATGATTTTCCTTCAAAATAGCTTATGAGCGACGAAGCGCATTTTCATCTCTCGGGACATGTTAATAAGCAAAATACTCGCTTCTGGGGTCCTGAAAATCCGCGTATTATTCAAGAAACACCTTTACACCCACTTAAAGTTACTGTGTGGTGTGGCGTCTGTGCCGAAAGAGTGATCGGACCCTATTTTTTTGAAGACACTGCAGGCAATGCGGGATCTGTAACTATCGAGCGCTACAAAACCTTTTATGGGAGTTTCTGATACCCAGTTTGGATGAATTGGGGATGGAGCACATCTGGTTCCAACAAGACGGCGCCACGGCACACACAGCGCGTGACACTATGGACTTAGTGAGGGACACCTTTCCAGGCCGTGTCATCTCTCGTTTTGACACGAGATTTATAAATGTACTAAGCTATTTTGTCAAATATATTTTCAAGGAGACTTTAGGAATACATAATAATATTTTGAATGCAATTTCAAAATAAAATTAGTTAGGATTTCAGAATAACAGGAAAAAATAAAACAATTTAGAGGTCTTTTCGGAATTAAATTCTATCGAGAAAATTTCATCCAATCGCGTTTTACTTCGGTGAGAATCTTAATCAAATACTCAATAAACATTTACCCAAAAATGAAATACGTAGATGACGTTATAGTGGAGTAAATGGATTCGAAAAAACCCCTTTTTTTTTGGAATCGCCTTAAGAGTTATAAGTCGCCTTAACTTGTTTCCCAATCAACAATATTTGAACTTCAAGCGCATTTAACCAGCAATTCATTAGCATTTCATTAAAACCACAACACACAACACTTTGTTTGAGGTTGAAATCGCCAATTTAATAAATTGGCTCTATTTTTCACAAAGAGTACAATATCAAATTAATTTTATAATTTAGCAACTAATTATAAATAAACATAATTATGAATTACAATCAAATGAACCTATTTATCTGCTTTCTGATGTGGTATCCAATAATTATCAATCTATTGTGTGGTGGAGTATCAAATTAAATTAAAATAGTTATTGTGTTAATTGTGGAATACATGGACGTTTGAACTTTGAAAGTTTTCGAACAGCGTAGCATGAGAACCGGTCAAGTGGAAGTTGAATGACTTGACTTGACCAGACTCGATTAACGAATTAACCCAAGAATTTAGCTCCTGAAGCCCCATGTTTTATGTGACTACAGGAACCATTGCATATCCAAGAGTAGACCGGGGGGCGCTGTAATGGTAGGGAAGACGTGCCCTTTGGATGTGGAAACGATAGAGAATACCGGATATGCATCCTAAGTATGCCTTGGAGAAGTGGAGAGACGAGTAATATACGTTAAGGCGATTACCATCGCCAAATTAGCAGCTCGATATTTGTCACTACAAATATCAACGAAAACAACATTGAAATAACGTTCATATCAGCGCGCAATGCATAGTGGCTGTTACGACGCTCGCTGCGTCCTTGATAGGGCGAAATAGGAGAAAATTATACTTTTCACTTGGACGTGATTACTCGATGGAATAATCTTATGTTATGTTTATAGCTATAAAGTTTATCTATTTATCAAAGCATAGATGAATTCAATCGGCCAAGCCACTCAGGAGCAGTAGGGAATTTGAGGTCAAAAAACACCATTCAGTAAAAAAAAAAATCGTGTAGAATTTTTGGTGGTATGAAAAAGAAAAATGTTGCATGTTACTTATAAAGTGGTAATGTTTCTGACTAGTGACGGACATCGGCGTCACTGGTGCGAGGGTTCCATAACCACGCTCAGATACCACTAATTGTATGTTAAAGGGCGATATTAGCAGCTGGAACAGGGGCCCATAAGCTGTCCCAGATCTACGTCCATGTAAATTCAATCCGCTGATATGCTACAAAGAATAAGTATAAAAGTAAATACAAAATTTCCTACCAGAAATTGCACTTGATGACGTCACCAGCTAGTCCTCGCACGAATTCCTTTCGCACGTGTACTCCAAGGCGTTCCGGTGTTGCGGCACGTGGTTCACCTTCCACGAAGAATCTAAACACGACCCACCTACCCCTGGATGCATCCAAACCCAGAAGAAATGGTAATTGACAAGTCCACTTGTCGGAAACCGCGTGTTCAGGTTATGTCACACACACACAGGAAATACAATAAAGGTGGTCTTCACGCCAAAATATCGTCAGACCCTGGCTGAATAATGTTTTTTAAGATGTCCACATCAATTCTATACTAATTTACCATTAATTTTATAAATGTTAAGAAAAAACCTTCCGATCATCGGAATGGCGTCCAAGCAAGAGAGCGCAGTGTTACCACACACAAAAAACAAAACCGTCGACCGAACACTCGACAGATGCGTTCTAAAAATATACATTTTATTCATAACATATGTTGTCTAAGAGTTGATTATTCATAATACATTTTTTCATTATTTTTGGTTTGGCCATAAACGAGGAGTAGGCTTTAGAAAGTACCCATTTGGCAATAGTAAGGCCCTTAATAGCGTATATCCGATTTATTTGGTTTACATACATATTTCATTAATTTGCAATAAATATCGAGGGCATCAAGCTAAAGGGCGTATCTACAAAAATATAAAAGTATCGTCTACTTACTTAAAAATATTTTTCTTAAAATTTAAAAACGCTTTTTCACGTCGTAGACTTAGGCATAATAGTACCTATAACCAGTGGAGCAACCTTTACATTTTCAGTACATCATAGAGCTAATAAATATGGAGATTCGTCCAAAAAACTCGGAATGTTCGGATCTCAGAAAATCTGTAGATACGCCTTTTCAGTCTGATGGCCCAGTTATGGTACATTATAGGTGTTATGAAAAATAAAAGAGCATAACACATATTTAATAAAAACATTGGCATGCAAAATTGCAAAGATTTAAATTACTTACGTCTAAAATTTTAATAGTCCATAACCGATTTTCATAGATTTTTTGCTGAAGTCCCTGGAAACACTAATTAACGCCTCGATTGCTATCACACTCCTAGTTTCTAGGAAAGCGCCCTTCATCCTAGATCTTATCGACTTTTCCATCAAGCGTGGTAATAGCTAAGCCCATTGAATGTCAAAAAAAACTTTACGTCAAAACATTAAACCCTGACCTTGTTATAACATCCAAAGTTAGTTTTCAACCTTCCTTGAAATCCCTTTTGTTGTCTGGCAACTAATTATTCTATTAGTGCAAGCTTTCCTGTAGGGACAAGGAAAAATAACTTTTACTTCTTGAACGTAGAGTTGGCTGTACCTTAGCAGGTGCTACGCGTATGTAAAGTTGAATACAAATTAATCCCGTCAATTAGCTCCCGTAGGGCAAAGCAAATGAACAGTTTCTGTATGATACGATCAATCGTTTGTGTCTCTTCTTGTCTTGTTGGGCAGACATCATGACGCGACCAACTCAGTTGTGGGCGTGGCCAAATGTCATGCTGTTTCATTTCGCTATAAGGTGCACGCTCCATGAAACTTGCGAGGACAACACAATCGTGCCGATTACGTCGCGGGCGCAATATTGAAAACTTGTTTCAGCAGAAACATGATTTTGTCAAGATTGTGGACGTTTTCAAACATATTTTTGGTTAATGTGTAATGCTCGGCTAGTAGGTACTAACTATTTGATTTTATCTAAAATAATTAAATAATAAAAACATATTCGGCAACATTTTTTGTAGAAAACCGTTACATTTCTTTTCGTTTTTAGGGGTTTGTTGTTAAAATTTGACTCCCCGATTTTTAGTTCTTATGTGACTTAGATCTAAATAAAGTAGACGGTCGCAGCCTAAAATATTATAATAACATTCCATAGACACCTTACAATTTGTGTAAGCGTTTGTATGGAGGTTTATGCGTGATGGCTGTCCTTAATCCTTAAAGTTATAGAAGGAAATTTGAAAGACAAGGTCAGTATCTGAATTGAGAAAATCGTGCATGCTAAGCGATACCTAACTGACAAACAAATCAGCCAATCACAGTGCTTCATTGGTGTCATTTACGGTATAATCCTCACCTTTGAAAACTTCATGAAAATCAATTTTGACTATGCCAAAAAATAGCCCAGAAATAGTCATAAATGGTCCACAAGATGAAAAAAATAGTTAAAGGTTTGTGAAAAAGATGAAATTTAGAGGTAACTTCGTAATTTTTTCTATTGAACGAACTTAAAACTTTTGCATTTCTGCCAAATTGGTTAAATCAGCCCTATATTCTTCTATATTATTTTTTTAAACCGATTGACCAAGTTACACAATGTGAAATGGTCATTTGAAGATATCCATCTGACTGTATACGGACCCTTGAGCGTGCACTGCATCAGGAGACGTCGCTGGGTCTCCGGATAGCGCAATATAGGAGAAAATAATACTTTTTATAGGGACGCGATGGTCGGCAAAAAATTCCATCAATAATTTTTCTAACCAATATTTTCCTTGTATTTTAGTGCAAAAACCATACAAATACCATGCGAAATAAAAAAATTTACTTGATTTTAGTCTAAAAACAGCTTGTTTTTTAACAATATTTTCATGCTGTTTCTTGTACGCAATAATAATTTCCTAAAATGAAGTTGTTTTTTATAGTAACTAAAAATATATATTTATTTAATAAATTTTAAACACACTGTTTAAGAGAAATAACCTGACAACAGAGCCATTTTCGGATGACGCTAGGAAGAGGATTAAATGCGTAATCGAGATTTGACGATCCCTAGTTCTGTTAACACTTGGAGGAGTTATTTGACAATCCCTAGTTCTGTTAACACTTGGAGGAGTTATTTGACGATCCCTAGTTCTGTTAACACTTGGGAGAGTTATTTGACGATCCCTAGTTCTGTTAACACTTGGGGGAGTTATTTGACGATCCCTAGTTCTGTTAACACTTGGAGGAGTTATTTGACGATCCCTTGTTCTGTTAACACTTGGAGGAGTTATTTGTCGATCCCTAGTTCTGGTAACACTTGGAGGAGTTATTTGACGATCCCTTGTTCTGTTAACACTTGGAGGAGTTATTTGACGATCCCTAGTTCTGTTAACACTTGGGGGAGTTATTTGACGATCCCTAGTTCTGTTAACACTTGGAAGAGTTATTTGACGATTCCTAGTTCTGTTAACACTTGGAGGAGTTATTTGACGATCCCTTGTTCTGTTAACACTTGGAGGAGTTATTTGTCGATCCCTAGTTCTGGTAACACTTGGAGGAGTTATTTGACGATCCCTTGTTCTGTTAACACTTGGAGGAGTTATTTGACGATCCCTTGTTCTGTTAACACTTGGAGGAGTTATTTGACGATCCCTAGTTCTGTTAAAACTTGTAGGAGTTATTTGACGATCCCTAGTTCTGTTAACACTTGGAGGAGTTATTTGACGATCCCTAGTTCTGTTAACACTTGGATGAGTTATTTGACGATCCCTAGTTCTGTTAACACTTGGAGGAGTTATTTGACGATCCCTAGTTCTGGTAACACTTGGAGGAGTTATTTGACGATCCCTTGTTCTGTTAACACTTGGAGGAGTTATTTGACGATCCCTAGTTCTGTTAACACTTGGAGGAGTTATTTGACGATCCCTTGTTCTGTTAACACTTGGGGGAGTTATTTGACGATCCCTAGTTCTGTTAACACTTGGAAGAGTTATTTGACGATCCCTAGTTCTGTTAACACTTGGAGGAGTTATTTGACGATCCCTTTTTCTGTTAACACTTGGAGGAGTTATTTGTCGATCCCTAGTTCTGGTAACACTTGGAGGAGTTATTTGACGATCCCTAGTTCTGTTAACACTTGGGAGAGTTATTTGACGATCCCTAGTTCTGTTAACACTTGGGGGAGTTATTTGACGATCCCTAGTTCTGTTAACACTTGGAAGAGTTATTTGACGATCCCTAGTTCTGTTAACACTTGGAGGAGTTATTTGACGATCCCTTGTTCTGTTAACACTTGGAGGAGTTATTTGTCGATCCCTAGTTCTGGTAACACTTGGAGGAGTTATTTGACGATCCCTTGTTCTGTTAACACTTGGAGGAGTTATTTGACGATCCCTAGTTCTGTTAACACTTGGGGGAGTTATTTGACGATCCCTAGTTCTGTTAACACTTGGAAGAGTTATTTGACGATCCCTAGTTCTGTTAACACTTGGAGGAGTTATTTGACGATCCCTTGTTCTGTTAACACTTGGAGGAGTTATTTGTCGATCCCTAGTTCTGTTAAAACTTGTAGGAGTTATTTGACGATCCCTAGTTCTGTTAACACTTGGAGGAGTTATTTGACGATCCCTAGTTCTGTTAACACTTGGATGAGTTATTTGACGATCCCTAGTTCTGTTAACACTTGGAGGAGTTATTTGACGATCCCTAGTTCTGGTAACACTTGGAGGAGTTATTTGACGATCCCTTGTTCTGTTAACACTTGGAGGAGTTATTTGACGATCCCTAGTTCTGTTAACACTTGGAGGAGTTATTTGACGATCCCTTGTTCTGTTAACACTTGGAGGAGTTATTTGACGATCCCTAGTTCTGTTAAAACTTGGAGGAGTTATTTGACGATCCCTAGTTCTGTTAACACTTGGAGGAGTTATTTGACGATCCCTAGTTCTGTTAACACTTGGATGAGTTATTTGACGATCCCTAGTTCTGTTAACACTTGGAGGAGTTATTTGACGATCCCTAGTTCTGTTAACACTTGGAGGAGTTATTTGCCGATCCCTAGTTCTGTTAACACTTGGAGGAGTTATTTGACGATCCCTAGTTCTGTTAACACTTGGGGGAGTTATTTGATGATCCCTAGTTCTGTTAACACTTGGAGGAGTTATTTGACGATCCCTAGTTCTGTTAACACTTGGGGGAGTTATTTGAAGATCCCTAGTTCTGTTAACACTTGGAGGAGTTATTTGACGATCCCTTGTTCTGTTAACACTTGGGGGAGTTATTTGAAGATCCCTAGTTCTGTTAAAACTTGGAGGAGTTATTTGACGATCCCTAGTTCTGTTAACACTTGGAGGAGTTATTTGACGATCCCTAGTTCTGTTAACACTTGGATGAGTTATTTGACGATCCCTAGTTCTGTTAACACTTGGAGGAGTTATTTGCCGATCCCTAGTTCTGTTAACACTTGGAGGAGTTATTTGACGATCCCTAGTTCTGTTAACACTTGGGGGAGTTATTTGATGATCCCTAGTTCTGTTAACACTTGGAGGAGTTATTTGACGATCCCTAGTTCTGTTAACACTTGGGGGAGTTATTTGAAGATCCCTAGTTCTGTTAACACTTGGAGGAGTTATTTGACGATCCCTAGTTCTGTTAACACTTGGGGGAGTTATTTGACGATCCCTTGTTCTGTTAACACTTGGAGGAGGGTTTTGACGATCTCTAGTTCTGTTAACACTTGGAGGAGTTATTTGACGATCCCTAGTTCTGTTAACACTTGGAGGAGTTATTTGACGATCCCTAGTTCTGATAACACTTGGGGGAGTTATTTGACGATCCCTAGTTCTGTTAACACTTGGAGGAGTTATTTGACGATCCCTTGTTCTGTTAACACTTGGAGGAGTTATTTGACCATCCCTAGTTCTGTTAACACTTGGGGGAGTTATTTGACGATCCCTTGTTCTGTTAACACTTGGAGGAGTTATTTGACGATCCCTAGTTCTGTTAACACTTGGAGGAGTTATTTGACAATCCCTAGTTCTGTTAACACTTGGAGGAGTTATTTGACGATCCCTAGTTCTGTTAACACTTGGGAGAGTTATTTGACGATCCCTAGTTCTGTTAACACTTGGGGGAGTTATTTGACGATCCCTAGTTCTGTTAACATTTGGAGGAGATATTTGACGATCCCTAGTTCTGTTAACACTTAGGGGAGTTATTTGACGATCCCTAGTTCTGTTAACACATGGAGGAGTTATTTGACGATCCCTAGTTCTGTTAACACTTAGGGGAGTTATTTGACGATCCCTAGTTCTGTTAACACTTGGAGGAGTTATTTGACGATCCCTAGTTCTGTTAACACTTGGGAGAGTTATTTGACGATCCCTAGTTCTGTTAACACTTGGAAGAGTTATTTGATGATCCCTAGTTCTGTTAACACTTAGGGGAGTTATTTGACGATCCCTAGTTCTGTTAACACATGGAGGAGTTATTTGACGATCCCTTGTTCTGTTAACACGGAAGTTATTTGACGATCCCTAGTTCTGTTAACACTTGGAGGAGTTATTTGACGATCCTCAGTTCTCTTAACACTTGGAGGAGTTATTTGACGATCCCTAGTTCTGTTAACACATGGAGGAGTTATTTGACGATCCCTAGTTCTGTTAACACTTAGGGGAGTTATTTGACGATCCCTAGTTCTGTTAACACATGGAAGAGTTATTTGACGATCCTTAGTTCTGTTAACACTTGGAGGAGTTATTTGACGATCCTTAGTTCTCTTAACACTTGGAGGAGTTATTTGACGATCCTTAGTTCTCTTAACACTTGGAGGAGTTATTTGGCGATTCCTGGTTCTGTTAACACTTGGAGGAGTTATTTAACGATCTCTAGTTCTGTTAACACTTGGAGGAGTTATTTGACGATCCCTAGTTCTGTTAACACTTGGAGGAGTTATTTGACGATCCCTAGTTCTGTTAACACTTGGAGGAGTTATTTGACGATCCCTGGTTCTGTTAACACTTGGAGGAGTTATTTGACGATCCCTTGTTCTGTTAACACTTGGAGGAGTTATTTGAGGATCCCTAGTTCTGTTAACACTTGGAGGAGTTATTTGACAATCCCTAGTTCTGTTAACACTTGGAGGAGTTATTTGAGGATCCCTAGTTCTGTTAACACTTGGGGGAGTTATTTGACGATCCCTAGTTCTGTTAACATTTGGAGGAGTTATTTGACGATCCCTAGTTCTGTTAACACTTAGGGGAGTTATTTGACGATCTCTAGTTCTGTTAACACTTAGGGGAGTTATTTGACGATCCCTAGTTCTGTTAACACTTGGGAGAGTTATTTGACGATCCCTAGTTCTGTTAACACTTGGAGGAGTTATTTGACGATCCCTAGTTCTGTTAAGACTTAGGGGAGTTATTTGACGATCCCTAGTTCTGTTAACACATGGAGGAGTTAATTGACGATCCCTAGTTCTGTTAACACTTAGGGGAGTTATTTGACGATCCCTAGTTCTGTTAACACTTGGAGGAGTTATTTGACGATCCTCAGTTCTCTTAACACTTGGAGGAGTTATTTGACGATCCCTAGTTCTGTTAACACTTGGAGGAGTTATTTGACGATCCCTAGTTCTGTTAACACTTGGAGGAGTTATTTGACGATCCCTGGTTCTGTTAACACTTGGAGGAGTTATTTGACGATCCCTTGTTCTGTTAACACTTGGAGGAGTTATTTGACGATCCCTAGTTCTGTTAACACTTGGAGGAGTTATTTGACAATCCCTAGTTCTGTTAACACTTGGAGGAGTTATTTGACGATCCCTAGTTCTGTTAACACTTGGGGGAGTTATTTGACGATCCCTAGTTCTGTTAACACTTGGGGGAGTTATTTGACGATCCCTAGTTCTGTTAACACTTGGAAGAGTTATTTGACGATCCCTAGTTCTGTTAACACTTGGAGGAGTTATTTGACGATCCCTTGTTCTGTTAACACTTGGAGGAGTTATTTGACGATCCCTAGTTCTGTTAACACTTAGGGGAGTTATTTGACGATCCCTAGTTCTGTTAACACATGGATGAGTTATTTGACGATCCCTAGTTATGTTAACACTTGGAGGAGTTATTTGACGATCCCTAGTTCTGTTAACACTTAGGGGAGTTATTTGACGATCCCTAGTTCTGTTAACACATGGAGGAGTTATTTGACGATCCCTAGTTCTGTTAACACTTAGGGGAGTTATTTGACGATCCCTAGTTCTGTTAACACTTGGAGGAGATATTTGACGATCCTCAGTTCTCTTAACACCTGGAGGAGTTATTTGACGATCCCTAGTTCTGTTAACACATGGAGGAGTTATTTGACGATCCCTAGTTCTGTTAACACTTGGAGGAGTTATTTGACGATCCCTAGTTCTGTTAACACTTAGGGGAGTTATTTGACGATCCCTAGTTCTGTTAACACATAGAGGAGTTATTTGACGATCCCTAGTTCTGTTAACACTTAGGGGAGTTATTTGACGATCCCTAGTTCTGTTAACACATGGAGGAGTTATTTGATGATCCCTAGTTCTGTTAACACTTGGAGGAGTTATTTGACGATCCCTAGTTCTGTTAACACTTAGGGGAGTTATTTGACGATCCCTAGTTCTGTTCACACATGGAGGAGTTATTTGACGATCCCTAGTTCTGTTAACACTTAGGGGAGTTATTTGACGATCCCTAGTTCTGTTAACACTTGGAGGAGTTATTTGACAATCCTTAGTTCTCTTAACAGTTGGAGGAGTTATTTGACGATCCCTAGTTCTGTTAACACTTGGAGGAGTTATTTGACGATCCCTAGTTCTGTTAACACTTGGAGGAGTTATTTGACGATCCCTGGTTCTGTTAACACTTGAAGGAGTTATTTTGTTTGTGAAATGATGACGTTCTTTTGTACAACTAATATTTATTTATTTATTGATCTAATTGTTGGTGTTCGCCACGCCCGCCCCTTACCATATTATCAGTGCGTTGAACTGTTAGACCTCGCCTAGTTCTAAACTACGAAAATCAGCGGAGACTTTAACATTCAAAACAACGAAATAGTCGAGAGGACCCCAGTAGAAGTAAACTAAATATCCGCAAACTGAAATTAAAACAATATTATCCTGTAACTTTGTTACAGTAACCTTTTCGACCTTCTCTAAACATTGTTGTTTCATCTCATTTCAGCTAAAATTTCTAAATGCTTGTTCGTAGACAAGCCCATATTTTGGCACGGCCCAATTTTGTTTTTTTAAAACCAACGTTTTATAACTTTGTTTGGTTCTTAGAATAAATAGATTAATTTAGGCATGTAATTTAAATGATTAATTTTTCGAGTTTCTAACCAATTTTACAAGTATATAATTTTTATAAGTTATTGTATCTACTCCCATACTGCAATAAAGAAATTACAACAAAAAAATCAGTTTTATAGTTATCTACATTATTTGACCGATTTATATTATAATATTACATTATAACACCGCAATTCTGCGCTTTGACTGGCCAAATTTATTATAACACCGCTAGACAACCAATTACAACCGATAACGGTCTGTCTTAATTTCTTAAGCCACACCCTCTTTACCTTCTCGCTTCTGATTGGTCTAGGCATCTATATACTAATTCCATAAGTTCAGGTATCATGACATAGCATGACGATAAATATTATGAGTCAAAAATTCTTTTTTATTATTAAAATAAAAGTAATTACAACAAAATAATTTTCTTTTCCGAAGGCGATATAAAATAATTACGCAAATATTAAAATATTAACCTTAAAATTAAAAATTAAAATTAAAATTAGTAATTTTAATATTGATGGCGGCACATCGCTTGGTCACGCGACGGTCATGATCCTGCCCGTGCGGTGCGCGCTTCTTTTTATTTTCCTACCTCCGGAAGCAGGAAGTGAATTCCTCTGGTTCGGTCGACTGCAACGCCGCGCCGCAAACTCCGTTAAGCGTCACTAGATGGCACTGCTGTTCCGGATATTCGATTCAAATGCTTGCTCCGACATGAGCCACAAACGACCATCGTATGTCAAATAGGGATGATACCTGAGCGGTTTTCTGGTTGTTTTTTTTCTTAGTTCTTAGCTTTGCCCCAGATGGCGCTGTCAATGTCACCATAGATAAAACGTGTTTCGTAGCAATCAATGTCAAAGTGATTTTTCGTTTGTTTGGAATCGGTGCAAACTTTGTCTTTGATTCTGGTGCTAAAGAATACGACAGTGACATCTAGGATTCTTATTTAACACTAAATTTGACATAAGGTAAAACGTTCATTAAAAACTTGTATGTGTCGGAGCGTCGCTGGTCGTTTTGTAAATAATGAACTCCGAAATGAAATTTTTAAAAGTGGACTGTAATGATAGGATTTTTTATTGTCTTTACATAATCTGAAAGGCACTGAAATACGCGGAATCTACAATTTTACTAATGATTATATAAAAATTATAAAATTTGGAGCAACAATAGCTTGTTCAGACGACATTTTCCGTCTTAGTAAAGAAAAAATAACAAAAAAATATCGTAACACAATATTTTGTTTGATAAAAAATTATAATTTGAAATTCAAATATTGCTAACAGCAAAAAGTTTTTATGTACTTTAGTGCAGTATGCGTAAAATTGATATTCATTTTATAAAAAAATCAATTTAAAAATTTCAATACAATGAAACAATTTAGAAGTTATTCATTTACCTTGTGCCAAAATACAAAGTTATGACGTCACTTCTAAGTTAACATTATATCATTGCAGTATAGAAACGCAGAAAGAAAAGTAAATCTGGATGTGAGGAGCTCTGATATAATGTTAATTTATATCTCCTTGCGATGGATAAATCGCCAAGTGTTCAAACATAGAAATGTATTTCTGTCATAGTTTAACTTCTAAATATTTTCATACAAAAAATTGTTTTTGAAGTGTCATAAAAGGTTTGTTGATTTGTCTAAAAGTCATCATCGTTATTGTCCAAAATGATTGTAAAAAAAAAAAATATGCAGACTGCTATAAAAACAAACTACCAACAGAAGTAAAAACTTTACTGTCAAATTATTTATTATTATCAATTAAAATATAAGTTAAAGTTAAAAAACAATTTAAGTTTAAAACTAAATAATCCTATAAAATACCAAAAACAAACTAAACTGCTAAAAATAGATATTTTACAAACTTAACTAAATAAAAATAAATTTTCACTAAATAAAATAAAATAATAAATAAATAAAAAAAAAATTACTTTCACGTCATGCTCATAGCTACAGATCATAGCAAAACTACACTTAGGGCCTGTTTCACCACGTCCAGATAAGTGATATCCAGAAGATAAGTTTAAAAATGGAACACATTTTGTATGCGTTATATGTCACATATAACTATCAGGCACTTATCTGGAAGTGGTGAAACAGGCCCTTAATGAGGTGCAATGTGACTTGGTTTGCATGTCGGTGACTCAATCCCATAAGTTTTTCCATGGCAAAAATTGCTCAACGCGCCTAAAGAAGTTTTCACTGTAGTTTCTGAACGGAGTTCCGTGAACATGGGCTTAACGGAGTCATAGTAAAACCAAATAATTCGAACTACATTTGGCAACCGCAATCATAAAGCCCTTTACTATTCACGAATACAAAAAAAAACTTAAATAGTATTTTGTGCAACTGTTACATAATTTGAGAAATTGAGAAACGAGTGCTCGTTCGTTTCGTAATAGCTTTGCATGAGTATCCCAATGTTTAATTATGCACACAATACTTTATCTACCATCATCAAAAATATCGTCTTTATTTATAATATCTTCAACTAACATTTTTACGAAAAATGAGAAGAACAATCGTTCATGAACCTCGTCCCAGTAATGCCTTGAAGACCAATATGGATAAAGGGGGCGTAGCTTAAGAAATAAGGTCGGGACTTATTTCTCGTCTCTGTTGTTAATTGGGTCTCTAGCGGTTTTATAATAAATTTGGTCAATCGCAGCGCAGAATCGCGGTGTTATAATCTAATATTACAACATCAGATAAACAAGCTAGATACTTATAAAACTGCTTTTAATGTTGCAATTGTCTTATTGCAGAATGGGAGTAGATAAAAGTATATTTCTTGACGAATATAAAATGGCGCATTTTCTTACCCGAGGAATGAAGCTAGTTTCGACGTGAGGGTAAGAAAACCCATTTTTACTCGTTGCGAACGATACTTTTTCTACTAGCTGATTTATGTATTCAAATATTTAATTTTTCCTTTCAATTTTAATGTATTTTATGACTTTGCAAAACGCGGCGCGGTTTTTACCTTCTTTTTTTCAGGCTTCGGCCGGCGGCTTTTATTTGTGACCAGTAACATTTTGCGAAAAAAGAGTGTCAGACGCGATATAATCGATTATGTCGTGAATCGGAACGCAGGGAATTTCGATTGTAAAGACAAACTAAGGACGTCAAAAAGAACCTAATTTAGCATGAAATGAAGACAAACGTCAAAAAAAACCTAATTTTGCAATAAATTAAATTTCAATACGATATTTCAAACTGACCTGATAGTCATTCCACAACGGGGCCCAGAAAGTTCGATTTTCAAAACTAATTTCGAGTATTAAATGGAACTTTTTCATCAAGGTAGTAGAAAATAGTAGTTTATGCTACAAGGGTGAAAAGGAATAAAGTACGAGGACGATTTAAAACACGAGCGTAGCGAGTAATTTATTGCTCTTACGCCCGTGTATCATACTACTTTTTTCAATGCATAGTGTGAGGAAATCAAACAAATATAATCTTGTGAACTTTAAACTATGATTGGCTCAAAAGAACTGTATCCAGAGCCGTTAAATAGTGGAAAAAAAAGTAAAACATTTATGATACACAGGAAAGACTGCAGGTTAGCCAACCATTGTAAATAAATAAAATAAAAAAAGCCCTAGGGCAAAATAATCGACTTTTTGTTCGGTTTTGATGCATAAAAAGTGGTCCTTTACGAGCACTTGCATAAAAATATATTTTAATATCGGGATTAAGAACATTGTTATTAAATATTGAAATATATTTTAATATTAAAATCGGATTCGAATTTCAGAAACGTAAGTTTGTCCTCCGCCAAGACGTCAATAAAATATTCAGAGGTAGTACATTGTAGGTCGATAGTACTCCTGGGGAACGAGACCACCTGTCGTCGGATGAGGTAATGAAACGGGGCCATTTCATCAGTTCCAGACATTCCGGACTCGGGAAACTTTTGAACGGACTTCTCCTTACTTTGGCTAGGAATTTTATAAGCATTACAGTTTAAATGAGATCAGTCTTACAAGAGAGCCACTGAGTGATGGCGCCTATGACGTTTAAATGCCTACAAAGTATCGTAATTATTTATTATTTATAAGCAAGTGTGAATTAAAAAATGTAATACTTCATTGTTGATAGTGATGTACTACTTGTTTCGGTTATTATTTTTCGATTTGAATGTTGCTTTATTGTGCAATAGAATTCGTATAGAAACAAAAAAAAATTTTTTTTTAATTTCTCATTTTTTATAGGTCGTGTTTGAGGTTGCCAAGTTACGCAATAATATTTAATTAAAAACAAAACAATGACGAAGTTACACTAAACGAAAATAAATGATAGTAAAATACTTTTTTTCGATTTAGATATTTAAACATCTCTTGAGGGCCCCGGGGCACTACACCGAAGGCCTCCGATGTAGCTATCGGAGGCCTTCGGTGTAGTGCCCCGGGGCCCTCAAGAGATGTAATACACAGAAAAGAAACACGCCTTAACAGTTATTGCAGTTTTAGTGCAAGGCTATGGACCAGATGTTTTTAAGTTATGCAGCGGTTTGAGGGGACAATCCGTAAAAGGTTTTCATTTCTCGTTGGAACCCTTTAAACTCTAGAGATCACTCAAGTTTGTTTGCGGCTCAGTTAAGTATGATTTATATACGCTTTGCAAAGCTTTTGCTCAACTTTTCCAATCTCTTTTGTTGGGATTGCAGCTTTTGAGCTCTGCTCTTCTTTGACATTCTCGCCTTTAATGCCGTAGTAATAAGGGTGATAACGCTATCGCTTGTTTTGTTATGATTTTGTTTTTATGTGCGTGTAGGATTTGTAAAGTTTGCTCTTTATTCTAAAGCTAGCAAGAATTACTTAGAAAGATATCAGTAAGTGAACACGTGTGGATCTTGAGTCACGTACCACCAGATCTGTGTATTGCAAGAATACTCTTATGATTTCTTTTTTTTTCAAGTGGATACTTATTTGTTTGCATCTCGTGTAAGAGTGCATGTTCATGTTACTTGCAATAAAATTGCAAATAAAAAGATAAGGAAAATGGTGTCAGTATGTACATTGTAACTAACATAATATATTAATATATATTTTAAATCTATTAATAATGCATTTAAGTTTATATAATATACATATATAAGTATATAGATAATTATACATATAATACTCTTAATATTATTAAATGGTACGTTAATTTAGCTGCAAAACAATAGAAGTTCCAAGTTCCTAAAAATGGCTATTGTTTTTTATGTGTTTTAATCATAGTTGTGTTAATTTTTGTTTATTGTTTTAAGTATCCTTATGGATGAACAGGCAGTGACAGAATAACAGCGTCCCTTTGCTTCTGGCTTAAGGGACAAAAGCTGAGTCACCGACCTTTTCAACAGAACCTGTCTAATGGTCTTACCACAAAACTGTGTTTAACTTTAGACAGTGTTTAAATCTGTTGCTGTCACTCTTTTACAATATGAAAAAAAAAGGTGACAACGACAGATTTAAACACTGTCTAAAGTTAAACACTGTTTTGTAGTAACACCGTATGTGTTTTGTGTTGTGTTCTGTTGAATAAAAGTCTTTTTATTTTATTTTATTTTTTATTTTATTTCCGGTACGAGTTCTTCTAGCGAAGGACAATTTGATATCTGATTGTAGATTATTATATTAAAGCAGCGGTAAAATGCTGGCTTCTCAATCTTGAGATCCAGGTTCGATCCCCGATCGGGCATGCACCAATGAGTTTTTCAGAATTTATGTGACCTTGTGCAACATATAGGTTATTAGGGATCTTGATAAAATAATTACCAAGCCAAAAACTGACAATAATTGTAATACACTTCCACACAAGCGCAGCCGCGGGCAAAAGCTTGGGTTATAATATAAGTCTAAAAAAGACAAGTAATTTTCTATTAAGATTATGTTTATTTTGCGAAATCCATCGCTATGAATACTCTAAATATTATTAGAGTGCATTACAAACTAGAAAATATCAATCAGAAACAAATCCAAAGACAAGAATTTGAAGAAATTCCCCGGGCCAGGATTCGAACCTGCGACCTCTTGTTATCAAGACAATTCTTCTCTTTGTATTTGTTTCTGATTGATCTTTTTTAGTTTGTAATGCACTCTAATAATTTTCTATAAATTTATTTTGTCTTTCATTTTATTCTGAGTATGTGTTAGTCATAGTTCTAACTTAAAATTTTAATTCAGTATTTCTTTTTTGCAGGTACATTCGTCCAGATAAATACTTATACACTTGTATTACATACACTTTTCGTCAGTGAAAGACGATATCAAGATCAACACTCAACAATTACATGAAACCGAAAACTGAACGAAAGTAAAAGTAAGTGAAACTGGCTTGTGAAGTGAAACAAGCTGAAAGTGACGTTATGTGGAACTAATAAGGTTTTTATTTGAACTGTTCATGGATATTCATCCACTTGTGTGAATGTGTTAAGGCGCATCTCCCAGCAAAATGCAGTGCAAGTCGTTTCTTGCTTCCTTTTAACTAGTTAGTGAATATAAATAAAAACAACACCACTAATATCCAATATCTCGCCGTGAAGTTTCAGAAACCAATAACTTTTTACATTAAAATATCTGCTTTCAAAAAAAATTGTGAAGTTAATATAAAAATAATTACTGATTTCATGCATCTACATCTCAAATTGACGTTTTTAATTTTTGAGCAATAGAATTAGATTATTAAATAACTAAAACATTATCCAAAAAAGTATTTTCGAAAGACCCTCCATGTGAAAAGGATTTCTTTTTCCTATTTTGCCAAATTTGGCTCTATCCGGAGATGCAACGATCGCCGTAACAGCCACTAAGCACACTATATACGGACAATATGTCTGCACCGCACATTTAAGGGCCTTACTATTGCCAAATGGGTACTTTCTAAAGCCTACTCCTCGTTTACGGCCAAACCAAAAATAATGAAAAAATTTATTATGAATAATCAACTCTTAGACAACAGATGCAACATTTTTCTTTTTCATACCACCAAAACTTCTACATGAAAAAATTTATTAGCTAAATGGTGTTTCTTGGCTTGAATTTCCTACTGCTCCTAAGTGGCTTGGCCGATTGAATTCATTTATGCTTTGATAAATAGATACATTTGATAGCTATAAACATAACATAAGATTATTCAATCGAACAATCGCGTCCAAGTGAAAAGTATAATTTACTCCTATTTCGCCCTTTCAAGGTCGCAGCGAGCGTCGTAACAGCCACTATGCATTGCGCGCTAACATGAACGTTATTTCAATGTCGTTTCCGTTGATATTCGTACAGACAAATATCGAACTGCTAATTTGGCGATGGTAATCGCCTTAAGTACGTCACACACATCATCATTTCTATGCATACGTTTTTAGGGTTCCGGTCCCAAAGGGTAACCAAGGGGACCCTATTACTAAGACTTCGCTGTCCGTATGTCTGTCCGTCTGTCCATCTGTCATCAGGCTGTATCTCATGAACCGTGATAGTTAGACAGTTGAAAATTTCACAGATGATGTATTTCTATTTCTACTGTAATAACAAATACTAAAAAACAGAATAAAAAAAATATTTAAGGCGACTCCCATACATTTTTTTGCCGTTTTTATAGAAAATGGTACGGAACCCTTCGTGCGCGAGTCCTACTCGCACTTGGCCGGTTTTTTTACAATAAAATCAGTGTTTCAACAACTCTCAACTCGGGCGGTTTCCTTTATCACTCTAAGGAGTTAACCCTGATCGGTATCAGTAAATATTGGAATAACCCCAACACCTTGATATGAACGTTATTTCAATGTCGTTTTGGTTGATATTTGTACAAATACCAAAACAAGGTCCAAATTAAGGCTATTTAAGACTAAGATCCGAATAAATTATATAAGTATACAAAGGAACAAATTAAATCTTAGTTAAATTGAAGATATTAAACTATAAATGATTTCCCTTGATTATTTCTATTGATTCAAATATACACTAGTAGTTCGCTCCGAACTGTGAACTCGCAATTCAATCTTGACCGATTTGGCTCATGTTTGAACTTGAAAATTCTTTTCGTTTCATTTACTCGCCCATCAAATTTCATGACGTTCCGATCAACGGAACTCGAGTTATCTTCAGACAAACATTCATACATACCAATACATACATACAATCGCCGGATTATTCGCTTCGCTCACTCGTTCAATTAATCTAGGCACTAGAGCCAGGATAACTCTATGAGAATGAATAATTTATTTTTGCAATAATGCAACATCATAATTATGCACTTATTTAATACACGTCAATTTGAATTAAACAATTACATTAGTAGTATAATTTCCATTCTAATTTTAATTCTTATTACCATGGTAAAAACAGCGAAAAATGGTTCAGCGGTGTTTTCCCCGATAATACAAACAATCGATATAATTCACAACGGAAACGAACCGAAACAATGAAGTGAAGATGAAATATCTCATCAATATTTATATTTTATCCTATCCTGTGTCGGCTGGTGTTATTGAAATTCAAGCTATGCGCAGTTTGATCTACCTATTGATTTTTTATTTCCGTTTATTCTATAACGAAAATTTTGAAACATTTAGCGAAAGCTTCGTTTTTTTGAACGAGCGAGCGAAGTTCTCAGAGTCTACTTGAACAGTCCGGCGTTTGGTTTGTAAAAATTATTTTGGTCTCATTTACTCACGTACTAAATTTTATGACGTTCCGATCAACGAAAGATACTCGAGTTATCGTCGGACAACCGCAAATCAACCAATAAAATCATCACGCAAGCATTTTACTCTATCTATTTCCGGTAGATGCTTTTTGATTTATACGGCGTATATAGTCTATGGTACAGATTCCATACACACTGGGAGGCTATACAGAGAATTATGAGAAGTTTACCTTGTCTATGGTATCCGACAAGCTGCAGGGCTGTGTATAGCCTCCCAATGTATATAGATTCCTTATAGCGTGAAAGAGATGTTTGCTACTGTGCAGATGTTTGCTATCCCTTTTTCCCTCGTTTCGTGAGCCAATGAACTACATACGAAATTTCAATTCACAGATCAATGTCAAATGAATGTCAAAGTGTCAACACAAAATTTTTTCAGTAAAATTTATATTTATTGTTTCCGAGATAATCACCATACGTTTTCTGGATAAATCGTTTCAAAATTACTTGTTATAAAATAGCAAAGTATATTACCATAAAATTTTAAGTGAAAATTGTGATTTTTGTTGATTCTTGAATTTTTGGATTCTTGTTGGATTCTACAAAGCACAAACTAAAAGAAGAGGCATGAAAAAGCAATCAATCAAGGCTTCTCTAAGTTTATAACTTCTGTATTGGTGAAATAAACAACGTCTACTACTGTATCGATTCAGCTGTGCAGTTGAAGAAATCGTGTGGAAGTGTTCTGGTGGAAGAACTCCGTATCAGATCAAGAAAAGATTGTTGTCCAAATTCCGTTTGAAAAGCTTCGGATTTTCGGCTTCAGGGTTTACATGTGGTTGCTTCTTGCTGTTTGTACGAAGAACCTCTTAGAAGTTCTTCGTACAGGCAGTGGGGGGCAATTGCGTGCGGGCTCTGAGGCTGAAAATCCGAAGCTTGTCTTTTTGATATTTATTTCGATGAGGATTATATTTATTTACATTGTTTGTACATAGTGAAATTTATGAACTTTAAGTTATTTACATTGTTTGTACATAGTGAAATTTATGAACTTTAAGTTATTAATACAGATATCGAAATAAACCACGTTAATGTCGCAGACAGCTGGCCCGTCCTCAGCAGCCAGTGGCCAAGTGTCGTCGGAAGACGTGCAGTGTCCGGATTGTAAGAAACTATTTAGGGGACAGAGAGGCCTAAGTATCCACAGAACAAAGGTCCATAAAAAAATAACAAATGCCAATCCAGATGAACAGAGAAATACTTCAGCCTCATATAGTTCACATCTGTGGAAGTTACTAGGAGATCTTAAGAGCAACCTTCCAGTCATTAAGAGAATCCCACGTGGTGCCCGAACATCAGTAGCAGCCTCTCTGTCCCAGTGCGTAAATAGAGTATTGGACAATAACGATGAAGACAGCTGGAAGCAATTATTTATATTCTCATACCAGACACTGCATGTCAAAAGAGATGGGGGTACCGGCGGCTCCTTGACACAAAAGATCAAGAATAATTGCAAACAGCCACAGGATTTTGAGACATCATTTACTAATCGCCATCAAGGATCATATAACTTAGTAAAGCAAATAGAAACAAAAGTCAACGATGGAGATGTTCGAGGGGCTGCTCAGTTGCTCTTCTCCGACGACACAATTGCTTCCGATACACCGGATACTCTTTCGGCTCTTGCTTCCAAGCATCCGCCCCCCAGCAGCGACGACCCAGCTGCCGGAACCGCCCGGTTCATCAGAACACACGCCCGAGGCGACAGCGGACGAGACACTGGCTGCTATCATGTCGTTCCGGAACGGCTCGGCTGGTGGCCTCGATGGTCTCACGCCCCAACACTACAAGGACTTGGTCTGCGGGATCGTCGGGCAAGCCGGCCGGGTCCTCCTGGACGCCATCACGCGGTTAGTAAATCTGATGCTGTCGGGTAAAGTTTGTGAACAGGTCCTGGACATACTATACGGCGCAAATCTTATAGCTCTTAATAAAAAAGATGGTGGTATAAGACCCATCGCGGTCGGAAATACGATCCGTCGTGTTGTGTCCAGGGTTTGTTGCAAACACATTTTGCCGGAATTGAGCTCGAAATTCCAACCAATACAGCTAGGATTTGGAACAAAGGGGGGTTGCGAAGCGGCAGTACACGCGGCTCGTACATTTTTAAACAACCACGCAGGGGAAGTCCTGCTGAAGGTGGATGTGCGGAATGCCTTCAACACGGTGGACAGAGGAGCCCTGTTGACAGAAATCAAGGAACACATCTCACCAGTATACAATTACTTATACCAATGCTATCATAAACCGTCAAAATTAGTTTACAGGAACCATCTTTTTCAGTCAGCTGTCGGATGTCAACAGGGCGATCCGCTTGGACCGGCCATCTTTAGCTTGGCCATTCACCCAGCCATATCGTCATTAATGTCCAGGTTCAATATATGGTACTTGGACGACGGCACCATAGGGGGCGAAGCGATATCAGTTCTTAGTGATTTAAGTATATTAATAGAAAAATTCGAAAAAATTGGCCTATCCCTTAACTTTTCAAAATGCGAGCTTTTTATTTCAGATTCCATATCAACCATAGAGAAAATAAATATTATTTCCAAATTTAATACACTTGCACCCAACATAAAAATTTTAGATAAAAACTCTCTTCGCCTCCTTGGTGCCCCGGTCCTCGAGGAAGCAGTCACTGGGTACGTACACGATCAAGTGGAAAAATTCAATAATTCATCGGAGCGCCTTACAAAAATCAATCCACACATGGCCCTTTTTATTATACGTCATTGCCTGTTCGTACCCAAGTTGACGTACGTACTTCGTTCTTCACCTCTGTGGAGATTCGATGGTTTACTTGAGTTGCTTGACAATGTGCTTCGAGAGACCCTGACCACAATATTGAACTGTGCACTTGACAATAGGAGCTGGAGCCAGGCTACACTCCCAGTCCGTTTCGGCGGCCTGGGAGTAAGAAAGATCTCGAGCATTGCACTCCCTGCGTTTCTGTCTTCCGTTTACAGTACACGCGTCCTCTATGGTACAATCATAAACCCGTCACTTGGTGACGTAGAGGCGTCGTACTTAGCGGAGGCCAGAAACGCTTGGACGCTTGCCTGTCCAGGCGAGAACCTGCCCATCGCATTGGAATACCAAAAATCATGGGACGAGCCCCTCTGTGAGCAGGTCCACAAGCACCTTCTGGACACGGCTTCTAGCATCACAGACCGCGCACGTCTTCTCGCAACCAGTGAGTGAGAGGCTGGTTACTGGTTGCATGCACTTCCTTCTGCAAACACTGGCACACTCTTAGACAGGACCACTTTTAGCCTTTCCATCTGTCTGCGACTCGGTGTTAAAACCAACGAAAGGCATCGCTGCCAGTGTGGCACAAGCGTCGACCAGCTAGGCCATCACGGTCTATCATGTCAACGTAGTGCCGGTCGCTGGTCCCGCCACGCCAGCCTGAATGACGTCATTCGGAGGGCCCTTGCCACCGTCAATGTACCGGCCATCCTAGAACCAAACGGTATTACACGTGACGATGGCAAGAGGCCTGACGGGATGACACTAATCCCCTGGCAGAACGGTCGCTCGCTCGTGTGGGACGCGACATGCGTCGACACCCTTGCCGCGTCTCACGTGCGATCGACCGCCGTCTCAGCTGGCGCGGCGGCGGCAGCAGCAGAGGGCAACAAGCGGCGCAAATACGCGGCTCTAGGAGAGGGCTGCATGTTTGTGCCGTTTGGCGTAGAGACGTTCGGGCCGTGGGGGCCAGACGCGCGACGGCTCTCTAAGGATATAGCGTCGCGCCTGGTCGAGACTTCGTGTGACCCAAGGGCTGGGGCCTACTTCAGACAAAGAATAAGCCTCGCTATTCAGCGTGGTAATGCCGCCAGCGTCTTGGGTACCCTGCCCCGTGGCAGCGATGACCTAGACAATTTTTTTTATTTAATTTGGTGGTTTATTTCGCTACTAAGATATGTTAATAATGTAGGTGCCGTCTCCTTATATTTTTGTTTTAGATAGGTTTAGCTTATAGAATTTTTTCTTCTGTAGATCATTTAGTTTAAACTTAACTTATTTTATATTATAATGTATATTATTGAATAATAAACATTAAATTATAAATTATTCACAGGTTCTTAATTCAAAACACTTTTCTTCACTGAGTTAGCAAAATTGACTTTTGTTCACTGATTTTAAGCAACAAAGGCGCCCATTTCGAGCTAGTGAGATGAAATTCCTTTTTTAGATTGTGCTGTTAAAATTCAATGAGCAAATGGTCTGCAAAATTATTTTCGTATTCGGGAGTCGTAATGAATCGAATGGACGCTACTAAAACCATGAGACTTGATTTTTATGATTTTTACAGCTACGTCGCCGTCATCGCGTCATAACCAGAGCTCGGAATTAGGAAGTGTGATTTTTGAATTTGGAACTATACTATTTAGATAATACTCGCACACTTAGGTTCCGTACCGCCATATAATACGGGTACGGA
Source organism: Ypsolopha sequella (assembly GCA_934047225.1). NCBI lineage: Eukaryota > Metazoa > Arthropoda > Insecta > Lepidoptera > Ypsolophidae > Ypsolopha > Ypsolopha sequella. The sequence continues at coordinate 23,279,253 of OW204003.1, forward strand.
ACCCTTACAACAATATGGTAAATAATTCCATTTGCAGTTATGCGGTACTAAGTTAACTTGACATTTAGGATCTATTAAACTCAATTTATCTAAAGGGTCCAATTAAGTTGGACTTTGATAACTTCCTATATAATTAAGTGTTGTCTTATTTAAAAGCCTAATTAACTTTAAACTACTGGCGCGTAATGTCATTAAGACAAGATACATAGAAGTAGAAAGAGCTCAACGCCTATTATTGAAAGTCATGTTCTTTAAACCACGAACATTTTCTACTGATTTATTTTATTCTACGTATCAGCTACTAACAGTGAGAAAGCTATATATCATAAATACCACCTTGAGGCTACATAAACGTTTGATATTTGACCCTACTGTCCTAATTAAGAGAAGGGTGAACCCCATAACCACATCTACCTATAGCACAAAACCGTCTTTCGCAAGACAACAATATACTAGACAAGCTACATATCTGTATAAAATAATCAACAAAAAGCTTAATATATATTGCAAAACTTTTAATGAATGTAAAAAATTAGTAACTACTTGGATACAAAAATTGAATTATAACGAGACGGAGAATTTAATAATTGCCATTGAATAGCCTATGTCAATATCGAATAGTCATCATAATTAACAAACTTAACCTACAAACTTATACTTATTCCAAAATTGCATAAATTGTACATATGCACACATAGTCACACACATCTCACATACACACATCTCACATACACACACATACCCTCTCACACTTACAAATTCAGCCTAAGTATGTATATACTAAACTTTTCTTTTCTTTTTTATATTTATAATAATTTGTTAGTCACCTCTGTAAATAATAGTTTTGTTTATCATTTAATTTTGTATTTTAGTTATGATGATGATGATTCATCCGACCGAGTTCGGTCACGGCGACTGTTGTGGCTGTGGAGAGCGTCGGTCATGTGCCCTCATGTGACTTATGTAGCCTATCTTGTTCGTGAAAGTGCGGTTGCACAGGCTACATGTAAGTTTTCCATTGTAGTAGTTGTAATGTATGGCAGCTGGTGGTCTACATCGGAGTTCATCACGTCTGGCGTCAAGAGCAGCTCCTCGTTTAGCCTCGAACTCGAAGATGTTAGTGTTGACTGTATGCCGCCACACAGTTCGGTCTTCAGCCTGGTCCTCCCATGTCAAATGTTCTATATTGCAACTTTTCATGTGGCGTTTCTGCACGTCCTTAAACCTAAGGAACTGCCCGCCTTGTTTGCGTTTTCCACTGCAAAGCTCGCAATATAAAATGCGTTTCGCCATTCTATCTTCTGGCATACGTCGCATGTGGCCACACCAGCGCAGCTGGCGCCTCATCAGGTAAGCCTCGATACCACCTACATTGCAGCGTCGCAGTATTTCCGTATTTCTGACACGGTCCGACCATTTGACTTTCAGAATGTTGCAGAGACATCTTAGATGGAATCTGTCTAGCGCGTGAATGTGCTTACGATATGGGCACCAAGTTTCAGCAGAGTAGAGGAGATTTGGGAGAACAATCGCCATGTATACAGCAATTTTGGTTGATAGCCTGATGTCATGCGAGCGAAACACTTTAGACTGCAGCTTGCCGAAAGCTGCAGCAGCAGCTCCAATTCTGCTGTCGACTTCAGGATCAAGATCGTACTTTGCTGATACAGTACTACCCAAGTACTTGAATTTCTTGACTTGTTTAAGTTGATCCATGCCAAGCTTAACGCTGAGTGTTAAGTCGGTGCCTGCTTGACTGTCCATGGCCATAACTTCCGTCTTGCCGACACTGATTTTCAGGCCAAACCTACGACATGCCTGGTCGAATACGACTATCCACTGTTGCAGCCCCTCCACTGAATTTTAGTTATAGGAGAGCGGGGACTCCTGTTACAGGTATTTTCATACTCAATAGGAGAACTCAAACTCAGTTTATTTAATGAAGTAAGGTTAAGAAATAAAATAATTTTTCATTTTCATTTTTTCATAAATCACATTAACTTAAAACAAGTATGTGATAATAATTATAAAAATAATAAACTTTATATTTTTTCGATATATTTCGGCCTCATCAGTTTTTCAACTGAAAACTGCATCTACCTATTGGAATGCCGACATTGCCCGGCATTCTACATAGGTGAAACCAAGAACCCATTACACATCCGCATGAACCACCACAGACACACATCAGACACTATACAAAACAACATCCTACCCATCCCGACACACACCCGCTTCCACAACCAACTTTTCAACAACTGCTTCACAGTCCGCATCATTAAATCATTCACTCCACCATTGACCGACATAGAACTTAGGACCTGGGAGACATCATATATCTGGTCACTTGGCGCACATTATGGACCCGGACTCAACAGACAGCACTGACAGACTCGACCAACTGACACAATCAACAAGTACTCCCCTCCAAACTGTTTCTTTTTTTATTTTACCACCTTTCTTTCATCATTTTTTTTTTTTATATAAATAGTTCCTATCATAACCTTTTCAGACTGTACCAACTTGTTTTCATATATATTTTTTATCATTTTTACCTGTCAACCACTCGACTGATGACGGCCTCACTGATGAGGCCGAAATATATCAAAAAAATATAAAGTTTATTATTTTTTAAATTATTATCACATAATTGCTTAAAACTACAAATAAAAAGCTAATATAGCTAAAATTATATTTATTCATATTAACTTAAAACGTTTTATTAAAAAATTAGAAAAACAATCATAACTTGTGCGTTTAGGAACGATATCCATCGCATCCACCTTAATTTTATATTTATAACTTAATTTTAATAAGCAGTTAAAAGCGTGCCATTGGACCTGTATCATTTTAATAAGAGAAAACTTGAAAGAACAACTTTTCTTTGCTCGTACTTAAGAGAAATCGAATATAACTTTGAAATTGCTTTTCTGTTTATTTGATTCCTTATTTTCGCTTCAAGTTTGACGTAAATATTGTGTTTGTGAGAGATATGTTAATTTTATCTGAACGTGAAATAAGAATTTTCGGTTTATTTTTGATTTCGCAGTTTGACAAAACGAATCTGATTGGTGAATTGTTATTTTTTATTCAAATAATAAAATTTACTTTAATAACATTAAAATTTAAATAAAAAAGACTAAGATATCAGATTTTGTTTTTCTTACAAAATATATAGTTTATGTGGTAGGTATACATGTATTTAACTCTTTTACCTACAATATCTTGAACTACCCATTCTTGAAAATGCCAAAATTATCGAGAAATTCTCTGAAACAAAAAGATTGCAAACTCTATATTACTTTTTAGGGTTCCGTAGTACCTGAAAGGTACCGTCTGTCCGTATGTCCCAGCCTCATAACTTTAGCACCGTTAAAGATAAAGACATGAAATTTGGCACAAAAATAGTATTAATTTGTCCACATATCACAGTGTAAAAAAATATAAAAAATTTGAAATTGTTCAAAATATTTCCAAAACAAAAGTGAAAAAAAATAAATATATATATCCTATAAATACAATATGGGTATCAAATTGTAGATATTAAAAATTTCGTGGTAAATATTTTTACTTTTACTTTATTTACTGGCACTGGTTTCGAGAAATCTTTAAAAAACCACAAAAATACGTATGTCCCCCCCTTATCTCCGAAACTGGTACACTGAAAAAAATGAAATAAACTACGGTAATATGTGTTTACGTGAAGATTACAGGAAAATAAAGTGGTCTAGAAATTCACGAAAAAAAATTACAAAATTAAATTTATCATCTACAATACGGTGACTCGCACTTAGCCTTTGCTACTAGACTCTCACTGACTCTCATACGACAGTTGACCAAATTGCACAGTTTACATTAGGATGTAAACTTTACACCGTAAAGGCACAGAACACCCTAGCACAAACTGTGATCCTAGCCTCTCCAAATGTCAACTTCACCTGCTCATGTTGCACTCTGCTGACTAGGAGACGTGGTAGTGATAGAATTTTATCACCAACATTGTCAGAATAAATGTTACAGACCACCAAATAAAGAAGCAGGACCTCTCTCTGCAGTGCAAAAAAGTTCTGCGTTCTGATCACCAAACCATGTGGTAGTTTGATAAACTACTGACATATTTAATATATAAATGCTACTCGTATTATAAACTTTCGGAATTTGTTGAGATGTAATAATAATTTAAATAGATTTTATATTTTTTGCGTTTACTAGAGTGTGTGTGTAGCTTTAATTGACTTTTGCTGATATTTCTTCCTTTTTTAATGCGAGCGTTTTTTTTTTGTAAATTTTTATTTTGTACTTTGTAATTTTACTGTGTGTTATTTTATTATTATAATTTTGTAGTTTTTGTTTGTTTAGATTTTTTATAACGTTTTTTAAGGAACTATATTTCTATGCTTCTTGAGCAAAACATAGTGCATCCTGAAATACCTATTTGTTACTGTCACCTACTTATGTAATTACCTATGTTTACAAATAAACGATTATGATTATGATCAGGGCAGACCCTTGCTTCTTTGGAGAAGCCTACAGCCAATAGTAGACTGCTTTACTTTGATGATAATTATATCTATACTAACAATAATGTAGGTAGAAAGTCGTACCTGTACAATGAATATTTTTTTCGAAATTTTAAATGAAATAGAATTTTAACTTATACCTAAAGCGGCCGTTTTTAGCAAAAATTAAATTCTAGCTCATCGAAACGTTGTCTATGAAAACTATGCTATGTAAAAATAGTTTATTGCTATTTCTAGTCATTTATTTGAGCAGATTTTCAATTATTACTGATCAAGTAAAAAATGATTTTTTTTCTCAAGTGGCAGCAATATCGCATGTTGTAACGCCTTAATATAATTGGGTTGTTATTAGAACTTTAAGTGCTATTTTTATCTGCTTTCTGAAACAACTAGGTTAATTTAGGTATCTAATCTCAATAATACATTTTTTGTGCTTTTAAACCGATTTTAAAAGTATTTTGGTATTTACAGGAAATGACGTCATCATATTCGGTTGAATGGTCTGATCCTTTTTTTGAATTTAGGACACGTTCAAGAAAAATTATATTCCTATGGAATTGTATGGTGTTACTGAAGTTCCAATGGAAGACATCGCTTTTTTTAGATTATATGTTTTTATAGGGAAATCCATCGCTTTGAATATTCTAATTATTATTAGAGTGCATTACAAACTAGATATCAATCAGAAACAAATATAAAAGCACAAACATATACAAACATATTTATAAAGAAAAACATATACAAACAAATATATACTCAAACAAATCTGCTCAAGTAAATGACTAGAAATACCAATAAACTATTTTTACATAGCACAGTTTTCATAGACACCGTTTCGATGAGCTAAAATTACACAAGCATAGATAATAACAGTGCGCTTGTCGTGTAAGCAGGAGGTCGGAGATTCAAATCCTGACCCGAGAAATATTTTCAAAATATTTGTGCTTTTAAATTTTTTTCTGATTGATTGAGTTTGTAATGCACTCAAATAATAATTATGTACGGTTACTTTAAAATCTGTCCACTATAAACAGTTATGGAAAGGTATTCGTCGAAAAGGTTTTCGAAACATAAATATTAGCGACAACTAAAAGAAGACAATTCAGTTTTCAGTATGTTAATTTCCAAGTATTCCTCAACCAGTCTAAAACAATTAATATTCCCTTCTAGTCTAATTTACTAACTGTTCGTGCAGTCTTTAGAAAGCTTCTGTAGATGTATAATAAAAGCCTTTCAAAGAGGCAGTCAATTCTCCTTTAAAGCTTATTAAAGCACTCTTAGATCTAAAAAAGGAATATCCAGAGTTCAGGATTAATTGAAATAATCGATAGAGTTACTAATGGGAATCGAGTCTAGAAAAGAAAAAGTTAGTGCCAAATCTTTTTTTTTGTATTTTTAATGGTTGGGTTCGATTTTCAGCATAATAACATTATTAGACTTAATAATGTCTGTATAAAACATTGAATGTGGTTTTTGTTTTCCTTAAAATCGATGCCGAAAAAGAGAAGAAAGTAGTATTTATTGCCAAAACATAACATGACCAAAACTCACTAAACTTAATTTAAGAAAAAGAGTTTATCATATATTTCCTATACGAATTTATATTTAACGAAAAACAAAACTAAACAAATAAATATTAAAAATAAATTTTTCACTATAGTTGATATTTTCTTAGATTTTTTTCCAGACAGTGGCACCAACTACGGCAAACACCCTGTGAATATAATTGTGAAAAAATCTGTGTCAAGCTGTGGCAAAATTTTAAATCAGCATTTCATTTGGGATTGAGGGATTTTGTTTTTTTTTCATTTTAATCTAAGTGAAGTGAACTCTTTTCAAAACGACTGTGGCACAGAATAAACAAAGACAGTAGGGACTTTAAACCGAATTCCCGCGTTAAATACCTACACGCCACCAAAGCGTTAGGGCTGTCGCTCACTCATATCATAACTTGGGTTATTTGTTCCTGCATTTTTTTTTACCATCCATCTGCGGCTCTTAACTGTATTAACTCAAATTTTTGAAGAAAATATCAGGAGCTGCACATGCATTTTTGAAAATGAAATAATGAACTTTATTTTCAGAAGTATGAATACCACGTAAACATTTTTCTGATGCCAATAATTTAAACAACTATTTTAGTACGAAAAGGAACCGCCCGTGCACACCGACAACCAGACATCCACACCGTCCCACTTCCACCTAAACGTATATATTTTGAGAGAGGCAGAAGGTATAACAACCCATTTCATTTATAATGTTACAAATATATTCAATGTATAAGGTCAAATAATATTAGTTGGCAAAACTCAAAACATAGGTAGTACTAGTCTATATTAACAAATTGTTTGTATGGGAGCTAAGAATTCTTAAAATTTGTTTTCGCCTTTCCATACTGGACTAGTCAGCTGATTGGGGCAATTTGTATGGGGGGAAGTGAAAAAAAGTTACGAATTTCACTTAGCTCCTATACAAACAGTTGTTAATATAGACTAATTAATATATTATTTAACCTTATAGAAACGACTTTTTAATAATATTACTAATTTAGATAGAGACCAGCCTTTCGCCCGCGGCCCCGCCCACAATCATTCAATCTTTGCCCCGTTTTCGACTTGGTGGCTTTTTTATCAACACTCTTATAGCCTATTTTATACTGTAATAGAGTCATGACGATAATAATAAAGAAAGCGCATTGAAATCCGTTGAGTGGTTTTAAATTTAAAACGGAACAGACAAACAGTAAGACAGACAGAGACACAGAAAGACAGACAGAGAGACAAAAATTGTAGTTTTGGCCTCAGTACAAAATTTATTTCTAATAACTCATTAAATTAAAAATTTTGCAAAAATATTCAATGTACAGACAGACATGACTTTTTTTCTACTGTAGCTAAAGATAGATAATTGTTTACGTAATGATTGCCCACGGTAACTTCCTTCACATTTACCCATTCCAGCAAATTCTGTTATAGCTGAGTTGAATACCATAAATATATTTACTCTGAGACACATTCGTCGTATCTGCCACTGCCGATGCCGTTTGATTGCGAGTGCCACGCGCCGCTCCACCGATTGGTTGGCTAGACTTGCTTGCAGCGCGGCGGCGGTGGCCAAAGAAACAAAAACACACTAACAACAGAGTCAAACAAACCTACTTTTTGTTCTGACAAGCGTACTTAAATCTATGTACTCTTTATTTTGCCCTGGTAAAAGACAGAATCAATATACATAAAAAGAACGCGACACTTTCAAAAACTTAACTTGTAATGTACTCTTGAGTGATATTTTTCATTCTTAACTTTTGACATCAGCCGGAAGTGTAAAAAAAGCAATTTCTTGTTTTCGGGATAAATTTAACCACCCAAAAACACAACAATATCTCTGCGACATCGTCACCAGGTCGGCACAGAGTTCAAAACCTGTCGCATCCTATCGCCTTGGAGTGGTGCTTACGTCTGTGCATACTGGCAAGCAAGGTGCGGCGCCGTGACCCCAGCGACTGACGCTTCAAGTTTGCTTAGACGGCGTGTAGGGCACGTGTCTGTGTATGTGAGCTCGAATCGGAGCGCTTCCAAGTAATTTCACTACTGTCTTTGTTTATACTGTGACTGTGGTGCCACCTTAATTGTTCTCTCAAAAATAACTTGGTAGTTTACAAGAATCTTACAGTTACAGAATAAAGATGATTATTGCTTGGCTCGGATGCCATTGTAGAATGGATGATTATTGGAAGAGTCTCTAAGGGCTTTGGAAAGTGTCCACTCAAATAAAGTTGATGAACTCAGGGAAATGCTATTGTTTGTTTAAGAAATTAGGAGGTGTTTTAAACTTTAGTTTTTTTCTGATTTTGGTTTAATAAATGTACAGACACGGCATACAAATACCATACTAGTAGTTTATGCTACAAGGGCGCAAAGGAATAAATTACGAGGACGATTTAAAACACGAGCGTAGCGAGTGTTTTAAACGTAACCGAGTAATTTATTGCTTTTACGCACGTGTATCATACTACGTTTTTCAATGCATAGTGTGAGGAAATGAAAACAAATATAATCTTGTGAACTTTAAATTATAATTGGCTCAAAAAGACTGTATCCAGAGCCGTTAAACAGTATAAAAAAAGTATAACATCTATGGTACACAGGAAAGTCTGCAGGTTAGACAACCATTGTAAATAAATAAAAAAAAAAAAAAATAATAGAGCCCTAGGGCAAAATAATCGACTTTTTGTTCGGTTTTGATGCATAAAAAGTGGGCCTTTACGAGCACATGCATTGAAAAATACTATATACATATTTCGCCTGTGGGCAGATATTTAAAGAATCTTTAATTATTATTTAATTTTGCTTCCATATTTATGAGCTAAGCTAAAGGTTGAGGGACAGATCAACCGACCGATAGAGATGGACCGCGGGTTCGTTACAAGGGTTGCGGGGTTTTGACGGAATTCTGACATACTTTTTATGTTATTGATAGATGCTGATAGATATATAGATAGATAGATAGATATTATCTTTATTTACTCAGCACTATCAACAAAATAATTCAAACATATTTTAGGTACCAAACAAAACATGAAGTGCTGGGTAAAAAGGCCCTGACTCAGCATGTATTGCAGCCAATAGACTACAACGCTGTTATTATGCCAGAACCATTGTTTTGTCACGTTTTGTACTTCCGTCATTTTAAAGTACATACTTACATAGATACAACTAATTACAGTATAATACATACTACTATTTTATTTATATAACATTAGTAATCTAAACATATGCTGCGTTACTACAAAACGATGTTTAACTTTAGACAGTGTTTAAATCTGTTGTTGTCGCCTTTTCTTTCCTATCGTAAAGAAGTGACAGCAACAGATTTAAACACTGTCTAAAGTTAAACACCGTTTTGTAGTAACACCGATGGTGTATAATAAACATACATAGATAATAAGCGAGTAATCAATATGTGGTCATACATACAAGTTATAGAGTAGGCAGATCATTGCTCGAATGAAAAACTATCTACACAGATTAAAAAAAAAGCTAAAAAGAATAATTATAGTATCTAAATAGCCATCTAACGCAACTGAAAATTAATATGGATGAAAATTATGAATTTATATATGATTATGACTGTGTCTGTACCGCTACTCATGACGGCATGTCGGAACACAACGAGTCGCTTGGCGGCATGGCTTCGTCATGAGGGTGGTGACAAGCCACGGCCGAAACCAGTTACAGTGACAGGGTCAGTTACAGAGCCAGTTAATTCCCATAGCTTAATTCCTAAAAGATTTTGGTTTTTTTTTTCAGAGCAAGTACGCCGTTTTAGATCATAGTTTTCAATAATTATTGAATAAATTATATTTTTGAGCCTTTTCATTGGTCTTTTATTATTTTAAATATATTATAATATATAAATAAAAAAGTATAAATTAGTTTCGAAATATATTTCAGCCAACTTGTGGACGTCGTCAGTCAATTATGTATTATTATTTACTCTTTCGGCTGACGACAGCCACAAGGTGGCCGAAATATATTTCGAAACTAATTAATACTTTTCTAATTAATAATTTCGTTGGAAACGCGGTTTAGCCTTTGGCCTCACCAAATACACTTTAGCAGGGGATCTATTCAGAGAACAATACATAGTTTCATTCAAACCAGAGTCCAAATAAATACTTTCTATAAAATTAGGGATCCGAAAAATATTGACAGATTCAATTGTCTTTACAAAAACTAAACCAACGCGGGCGAAGCCGCGGGCAAACGCTAGTGATATATAATTTGATCATTATTTTTTTCATTATTTTTTATAGAATTTTCAGATATGACGTCACTTGGGGCATTTTGGGCATTAAATCTGTCATCTAAAGCAAATTATAATAAATTTATCTTGACAGCAAAGGACACATTTCTAAACAGCCTTTTCTCAACTGACGTCACACGAAGTCAAGTGGAAGTTGCAGCTTTTTCCTTAAAAAATCATGAGGCTTTTTTAGACCTCAAGTTCTAAAATACGGCTTATGAAACCTAAATCTCGAAATGGTTTACGAATTAACACATCGAAACGTAATTTAATTTAGGCGAATAGGGTCTTGATCTAATTGTACAGGGTGCGCTAGGCGTAAAGTAGTAATTAGTGGTTTTATGGATATAAAGAAAGAAAGAAAGAAAGAAAAGGCGTTTATTTTGAGAGCTAAACCATTACAAAAAACCAAATACTCCAAACAATAAACTATTATACAGCCTGAGGTAGTTAATAAGATGCAGCCAACAAAAAGGTCTCTGACGCAAAATGCCACAGCAGAACTGTGACGCTGATCTTCCGTGAGGGGCCGCGAGTTGCGACACATGCGATGTAACAAAATTTAATGATGAAACTAAAATTGTCTCTGTGTGACTTAAGAAAATTTACTAATTTAATAATTTACAGACATAAGAAAATTCACTACAAGAAAATGTGTCAATAATATAATTTAATACAAAAAAAAGAAGAAAAAAGAAATAAATAAATTATTACGTCAATTATGAATTTGCAATAATCCGTTACTCACTCTTGCAATAATCCGCTATCCACTCTTGCAATAATCCGCTACCCACTCTTGCTATGCTTTTCAAAACGCAGACTCAAGCAATCATAAAACAGACAAAAGCGACACGAGTATATAAGGAAATCTTTAAAACAAAAAAAAAATCTTATCGCCACGTGTTTTGCATCTAAAAGAGGCATCCTCAGGATACGCTATTCGCCCGCTCAAATTATTAATACTTCATTAGTGACGGACTTCCATTAAGTAATGCTTATTTCAATCAATTGTATAATCAGTGGTTGTTCTCCATTTACGTTACCCGGAAAGGTTTAATTCATGTATGGGTTCCCATTTTTTTTCTTTCATATAAAAACTACAGCTAAACCGCATTACACTCGCAACGTCCCTCGTAATTTAATATTTTTAATCTCGTACATAAAAGCTAATTTCATTTTAAAATGCCGTGGCGTTAATCTTTTAAACTTGCGATTCTGAGAAGCACTTGGTGTGGGTATGACCAAGATAATAAGACCAACGAATCAATCAATAAACGCTTTTATATCGTACAAATATAAATCTTGTTAGTTCTCTTACAACCTTGGTCGGATAGTAGCTGCAAGACATTTTTTACTCAGCTCAGCGTTTTATTAAATTAACTTGTCTTGAAAATATTGTCATGATTTTAAATTTTCTAGTAAAACTCGCACTAAATTATGAGAGACCTGCCTTTTCACTAGGGTTTCCTTTGAATAAAAAATGGCTGACATAAAAATTATATTTAAGGTTTTGAAATACACAAAAGACATCGTTTTTCAAGTTGAAATTTTCAACAAGTATGTTTAGAAAATGTGTTTACAGAACGATTCATCCATCCATCCATCAGCCTATATCGTCCACAGCTGGACATAATCCTTTCTAGGACTTTGCTACTCCCGGCGGTATTACCCATGCTCACACACGCTTTGCAGGCGGGTTGGTGAGCGCGGTGCCGGAACCCTCACACCAGTGACGCCACTGCCCGTTACCAGGCTGTTTCATATAAGGCCCGGCTATTAGGGATGGATATACCGCCATTCATCGGTCCCAGGTGGGCCTCCTGGTTTTTTGCCTGTGAGCTGTCCTCTTACTTGCCCCCGAATTACTTCGAGGGGGTCTCCAAGTAAGATGGTGGTACCTCCACAGTCAAGCCCGGCATCAGCTCTACCACCTGTTAAATGATGTGAAATACAATGAAATCATTTTACGATATCCCTGTTTAAAAGTTTTTTTAGCAGCAAGGTAGCCTAACACCCGTTTTCACTACCATCAAAAATAATTAGATAACACCTAATTTTTAGGATATGTAGAGAGAGAGGATGAATAAAAGTAGAGCGGCGAAAGAAATTTATGGTGGACGTTATAAGTGGGAGGTAAACATTTTGGCGAGTGCGAGTCAGACTCGCGCACAAAGAGTTCCACACGGTGGAACCTACCATTTTACAGTTTTGTTTGTGTCACCCTAATGTTGCTATGACATCAATATTGTTGTAATTTACCATCAAATTACAACAATATTGATGTCATAGCAACATAAAGGCGACAGAAACAAAACGGTAAAATGGTAGCGCTTAACCATAGCTATGCGCCTAACAAACAATTTGCAGCTGCCGCTGAGTACGGAATCCTAGTTTCTTAACCGCTGTCACTTTCCTGTAATCTTTAGGTAATCACCTATTACCATGATTTTTTTGAAATTTTTCAGTCTTCTTGTTTCAGAGATAAGGGGGGACATGTTACCGTTAAAAATGCTCCTTTTTGAGTTTTTTTTTTGTATGGGGACCCAGATCTTGGGTTTCAATTTTTTTATTATTTACCATCATAGATAAAACACAGTAAAACGTATTCTGTGAAAATTTCAACTGGCTACCTATAACAGCTGAAGCTGTAAATCTCTGTTACAGACGGACTGACAGATGGATAGACAGACAGCGGAGGCTTAGTTATAAGATTCCGTTTGGCACCCTTCTGCTACGGAACCCTAAAAAGGGCAATGTCAAAAGTACCCGGAACAGAAGAGCTTTTATGACAAGATTGATGGATGTGGAGAAGGCGAAAGAGGTGGATCAGGATCGTAGCTGATAGAAATTTGTGGTCTTTACCTATCCCTCTGGGTGACAAGCTTGAGTATATGTGTTTGGCGTTGAGGTCAGTTTTGCGCTGTAAAAACGTCTTCAATAATTTCTGACCGCGTAGCATAATGTTTAATGGCGTGCAATGCGACTTGGTTGAATCACATGTGCGAGGAGCGTGGCATACTTACTGTTTAATCGCAAAAACATCGTGTCTCACTTGTCGCACTTGTGATTCAACTAAATTGGCCTGAAGCAATGACCTACGTGACATGGTAGGTATCATAACTGGGCACTGCAACCTAAACAAGCACCTTTTCACACCACCAATGGTGGCACCCATAGCCTTCTATGCAGAGGGTGCCTTCTAGAGGACGAGACAGTGGAACACGTGCTACTCCACTGCTCTCCAACCGAAGACAGACGAAAGCAGGGATCACGACAAGCTCCAACTTCCCTTCACTGGACCAGTTTATGTGTCAGAATGCCGAAGCTGTTCGGATCTATTTTAAAGAGCTGTCCTGGCTGGGCTGACTGACCGGGGGGAAGTGCACAATATTCAAGATTGCGGAGAATCAGTGCAGGGGATCTAAAAAGGCCGACTTGGGTGAATCATGAAATGATTTGAAAGTAGGATAGAGTCTGAGTTTCTTCATGCGTGCTAAAGAGACGGCATTACAACAGAATCATAATATGATTCATCCAAAGCGACCTTTTTAGAGGACCAGGGCTCATCGGCCCCGCAACAAATGTAGAATTTAAAATAAAAATAAGAATAAAAATCTTTATTTCTCTTAATACTTAGCCTAATATGACAGGTGCGTACGGCATCTCCATTTAAGCTGGAGTGGCCTGTGTTTGGAAACACCGCTCTTCCACAACAATCACATAAATTTTGAGGTTGGCCGTATGGCATACATAGAAACTAAACTAATAGTAAAGTACTATATAGCTCGGTATAAAGATAATTTAAGATAATTTACACGCATCAAAATCCGTTGAATGGTTCTTGGGTCATAGGGTAACGTATACACAGAGAAGACGCATGGATGCGCTTCTATATGATGACGGTACTTTAATAAACACCAAGCCTTCAAAGCTGCGTTGCCTCGTGTCTCAATATGCAAGCACGCTCTTGCGTCCACTAGAAAATAATAATTGTGTTTGAGAACATTGATATCACTCGCAATCTCATTTAAACTTCAGGCCAGATCAAACTGGAACAAACTAGCTCTCAACTCACTGACTTTCATATTATTACCACTGGACCGGCTACAGATAACAGCTAGTAAACTGCGCCGAGTTGAAGCTGTACCGGCGAAGTTCCCAGGAACAATTTTTGACGTTTAATGCAAAAAACGTCTTCTAATCCGAGATTCTCGCGCATTTTAATTGGTATCACATCATCGTCGACTTGCGCACATTGCTAAAATGTTAGTTCCATCATGGAATTTCGTAGCTGCCACAGCGCCGAAATGGCGTAAATCAAATGATTTGACAGCCTTCGTTCAGTGGTAATTGTATGGAGGTCCGTGTCCCAATTGAACCGCTATGTTATAAAGGTGCTTTTCCTCTGTCGTTAGGTCTTATTTATCAAAGTGGGTGGAGGTAGAGCTCACCGATCTATATCATGGTTAGGGTTACCAGGCATCGGGATTTGTCCGACTTATTAGTATTTTAAAGATCTTGCAAGAATTACACCCAGATTTTATACAGGCTGCTCTGAAATTCGACCTATTCCTTGAATGGGGTTATACTAGAGATCATTTCCAACAAATAATGCCTATCAAAAATGATAATTTTTTTCAAGTAAAACACGTCGATATTTCAAAAATTTTACAAAATGAAAATGGTTATCTTTCCACTTAAGACCTTTTACTTCTGAGATTATGAGAGTTCTTGGCATGTGCATTTTTTTAAAAATTATCAGTCATTTATCATTAATCAGAAAAATAACAAATAAGTGCCGAGAGTGAATCATTATTTTTGAATAATTTGTTTCTCGTTACCAGTCTGAAAGTTTGAAAAATATCTTAAAAACCTTCGTAACTCGGAGACCATTTATTTTCGACCCCTAGTTGATAGGACTTAATTTGTTGGAAATGATCTCTAGTATAACTCCTTTCAAGGAATAGGTCGAATTTCAGAGCATCCTGTATACTGCTTTATTATTTTAAATACTTTACTTTACTTACTTTAGGAGCAAAAATACGTTTTACCAACTCATAAGCGTTTACTTGTTCGTCATTAGTGAAAACTGTCAGAATTTTGATATTGCGGGCCTTTTTGAAATTTTTTGAAAACGGTTGGCTTATTACAAAAACAAATTGCAAATTGTAATCAACCCATAGACAATAACAATTAACAAGTAGTTATCATTGTTAGGAACCATTTTTGGTATGAACTCAACTTTTATTCCAACGTTTATTAACAATAATCAAACCTTGAAAATAAATTATTAATAATTAGTACTTGCTCACCCAGAAACTACCTTAAATAAAATAAAAAAACTTTTATTTCGCACAACTTAGATCCATAGCATGTAAGTAAGACTTATTAATTATTGGTTAGTAGCAAAGAAAGAAAATTAAATTAAATTAACTACACAAATTTAATTATGTGCTCCGTACCAGGAGCGATCAAGGAGAATTTTAAGTGTGTTTTGTCTACAATATTGTTTAGACTAAGGGTGAAAATGTCAGATTTTATATGAAAACCAATCTCTCTGACTGGACTTATTTTTTTGATATGGTAACCCTAATCAGGGCGGCAGTGTTTCTGACAGATAATATTACGGTTTGCTGCGTCGAGTGAAAAGTCGATGTGTTTGGCACAAATGGAGCATGAAACCCTCGATATTTGCCCATTTTGGGATCACACTAGAAGTTTAACACATTTTAGTTCGTTGGACCGTAAATGAAATGAAGTATATTTACTCTATACAAGGTTAAATTAAATTAGTTGGCGAAACATGTCCATATGAACAACTTTTTCTATTAGGATTGTGCAAAATTCTCAATTTTTTTTTCTACTTTCCATAGTGGACCATTCAGCTGATCGGGGCAATTTGCATGGGAGGAAGTGAAAAAAGTTAAGAATTTCGCTTAGCTTCCATACAAAAAGTTGTTCATATAGAATAGTACTACCTATGTTTTCAGTTTCACCAACTAATATTATGTAACCTTATATACACTTATTATATATATATTATAAATAAGTTTAATGTAAAATAATAAAAAAACAACTTTAACTTAGTATATTGATAATATGGAGATATACAATTAAAAAATAATAAGTTTGGCTTATAATTAGATTTAATAATTTTATGTACTTACAAAAATAAAAATACAGGAATGAATAATAAATGTGAGGCAATAAATATACAACAGAGTTGATATATAAATAAATAAAAATAATTACGTCAAATAAATAAATATTATGTCTAACTCTGCCCATTCGATTAGTCTTGCTCTGAAGAAGGGCATGAAACTTAGCAAGATCATTTAAATCGGTACCCTATAGTATTTTGACATCATGGCACTACCCTCAACAACTTCCCCATTACCAAAGGTTAGCTGGTAGAGAATACTAAATATTAAGCTCGCCTATGTACGAATTGATCTTATGCAATAACGAATTTTATAATATATATATATTTTTAATAGATTATTATTTTTAAATAACTGCGTATACAGCCAAATTCAATTTTAGGATGAACGTGTTGGTTTGCAGTGAAATTTTATCTTTTGGTGATTTTTCTCTTTGCAATTGTTTTACCTATTTAGTCCAACGGCAATTCTGATACATGCGAAAATTTGCGAAGGCAGGTGATTTTTAGCAGTCAGAAACATATCAAGTTTTCATAATAAATACCTTTTGCCCGAAATCATAACATGTTTAACATATCTTTTAAGGAGTTATAGTTGGTAGAATTTTCATCACACGGCGTTTATAACGCGAAAAGCAAAGTTGTATGAAAAATTTAGCATGTAAAATTTTTTGCCAGAATATCCGCCCTGTAATCCTAAGCAAATTGGTTTCAATATCAATATTCGATAGTTCCTCGACTAAGGAATTACATGTCATCAAAGAGAATATTCTTAGTATTCTTAAAAACCTTGTGAAAATGAGAAAATTCATTATTACAGATAATAACTTTAAGAGCAGTTTTGCAGCCGGGTTGCGAAAAACCCGCCTTTTTCAAATTAATCGAAACAGGACACTTAAACTCAAAATTCAATCAATAGTTATTCAACAAAACCTTATTACCTATATGGTGGGTATGTTGCCATAGCAAAGTATCCATTTAATTCTGCAAATTAGAATTTCAAAAATTTTGAACTAAAAAGAATCCATTGGTTTATGCAAATAAGAATTTTAAAAATTTTGAACTAAAAAATATTTGAAATTCTTATTTACAGACACCAATGGAATCTTTGCGATGGCAACATACACAATACATAACATAGGTAATACGGTTTTGTTGATAACTATTGAGAGAATTTTGAATTTAAGTGTACTGTTTCGATTAATTAGAAAAAGGCGGGTTTTTCAAAATCGGGCTCCGAAACCGCTCTTAACGAAGATTTGAAACGTTGCGTTCGAGCTGTCGATATACTAACAAGTTTAACAACATATAGGTAACAATTTGTAATGTATTGTTCAGTATGATCGTAGTTGAAGTTTTAAAGCGAAAAAATAACGATTATATTCACTTTCCAATATAAACGATATTTTGTTGTGATCTTGGAATCACAAAACAACAAGTAAGAAAGAAGCACCGTAAAGTTCACAAAGTACCTAGTTAGTTTATACGATGCTTTCTCCTGAACAAACCTAGTCTGAGTGCATTTTAGCAGACCGAAGGGAACTGAAAAGTGCTGAGTAACAAGTCCATGAAAAACTACTTGTGAGATTTGTTAGAAAAAGAGTTAACAGTTAAAAAATAAAGAAAAATAACTTATTCCGAGAAAAAATATATTTAGCAGCTTAAGGGAAAAAAAAACAGCACGATTTTTCGAAAAATCGAAGTGTATATTTTAAGTCGAGGGTATTTGTGTTTTCCTGCATAAACATCGTATTCTTTTGTGTAAAATAAAAAGGACTTAAATTTTGAACAAATATATGTCATTTTCAGTCTTTGATCTTAACATTTTGGCCGTTCAATACACAATAGTGCCGATTCGGTGCAACACGATTTAACTTATTTGATTGAACTTAAACTTACTCTAAGCGTTCGAAAGAACAAAGACAGGACGCTTGAAATAAGGTAAGTCCTGTCAAATAAGTTAAGTCGTGTTACACCAAATCGACACCAATTACTTGCATTTTCCTGCATCCAATATAATCTCAAAGATGGGCGTTAACTGTGATCGAAATATTATTTAATTTGAGTTATATTAGGTTTTAGTTACTAAGCTTAACCTTATTAAAACTAGCCCTCGAATTCCATATTAATAAATATTTTCTGTTTAATTAAAACATTATATAAAAATTATTTTCGAAATATATTTCGGCCCACTTTGGGGCCGGCGTCAGTCGAATTAAAAACGGTAAATGACATAAAATATATACAACCTTATAACTAATGATTTTAAATGAATGACATTTGAGTATGAATAAAAATATATATACAACCTTATGACATGAATGAGCTTAACCTACTTTAACAGAAGAAATAAAAATAAAAAAATGAAAAAATGTAGAGGCCACCCTGCGGGTACTTTATGCGCTACCATAAAGTTCATTTACAATATTGGGCGCACTCAAACCCGCAAGATGGCATTGCTGCCCAGGTACCCTGGTCTTGATGGTATTTGTTTCTGTTGTTAGTCAAGTCCTGGTCGAGTCGAGTCGAGTCAGTCAAAGTCAAACAGAAAATAAAATAAAATAAGTGCTCTATGTAGCAATATACATATATATTTATTTCAAGTATATTAATAAGTAATAACACTTAGAAATGGCGTTTTAGAAGTACTTAGAAATAGAGTTTTCTGAGCGGCCCACTTCCAATAAGCAAAATTGACAAGTGCTATGCATTGTTCGTTAAGCGTTCGAGCACGACAGATTTATTTGAATACTCTCTCCAGGCCTTGCCTTAAGCTATGGCATGACTTAGGGCCGTTTTTTGATCTAAGAAATTCTCGCTAAATGATACTTAGGCGACTAATCAGCCAAACGAGTTTGTCTTAAATACACTATTGTCTACCAAATAATATAAAATAAGAAATTCTACATACAAACATATACTTATGCTTGTTTCCCAAAGGGATAGACATAGACAACAGATCTGCTACGATCCTGACACACTTCTTTCGCCTCTTACACGTCCATCGTCAGAAGAAAACTGGAAATTCTCAAATGTGAAATGGAGGGTATACCTCTAAGGGCTTTTTCCACGATAAATTGTTTTGTTTACTTATTTTGATACGCGATCAGTAAGCGACGCATTTTTAACAAATTTAATTATATTAGAAGAACTACATTCAAATGTTATGCAATCAACACATACTTAAAAGAATATTAAAAAGAAAAAAAAGTACAAAAGGAAAATAAAATATTCTTGTTATAAAGAGGTATGTACAGGTCATGCATGTATATCCAATCTAGGAATAAAATAAACCTGCCAACTGCCGCCGTGTTCAGAAAATGTCCATTTCATGAAATTCCCTATTTAACGAAGCGAGCCAGATCTTATGGTTAGATGAAAGGACAGGAAGGGTAAAACATTTTAAATATTTTCACGTTGTTACGGCGTTTTACACCTTTCCTCATGTTTTTGGTCCTTTACGTTTGTTTGTTAAAAAATTTTTGTTTTTTTTTTACGTATTTTGGTATTTTACCGCTAAACTCGAGGCTTCTGAGACGCACATCATGAGACGCGCGGGAAAAGGGGTAGTGTTTCGCTTGGTCTACCCTTCGACTAAAGTAAAAGGTCACCCTGCCTTTGAGACCGCACGTTACCAATTAAATTTTAAGGCTGCGCCCAGCGTAGAACGATTAGACACCTCGCTTGTTCCTCGTGGTCGATTTTTATCGTGGTCGTTTTTATTGAATTTAACAGAAAAAGTTATATTTAATTTACCAGACAAAATTCTAAAAATGTGAAACGGTCCAATTGTATTTTATAACGTTTGTGATTGTCTTGATTTGTGGTTGAGACAAAATTCGACAATTAATTTATTGAAATGACTAAAACCCAAATACCTTCCATCCAAACCCTCGCATACCTGCACATCCTCTTTCGTACACCTTACAGACAATCACACATAATCACACACCCTCACACACCCACCACACACACATACACCACAATTATATAAAAGAATAAGTTGTTTCTTAGATAAGTTTGAAAGTGTACATAAGTGTCTTGTTTTCGTTTTTGTTTTTATTTTTATTGAAAAATCAATTTCTAAAATGTATCTCAATTATCTAAATTCTATTTTATTGAACTAAACTTATTAGAAAATGTACTGAGCGTTAGAGGCTAGTTACCTACAGCATAAAGGGAATCCTAGTGTAGGGACTAGAGACCATGTAAAAATATGTAAATGTTTGTTTCAATAAAGATATTATTATTATTATTATTATTATTACCTTTTTTAGATTTTGGGCCTACTTTAGATATATTTGTTTCTTACACCATAAGTTATTTTTAATATTCGCTGCGGCGGAAGTGTAGATACATTCTCTGTGATAATGAATAATTATTTTATTTATTTATCATTGAAATATTATTCAATAAATAAATTTAACAGTGACTGTCGTTTTAGATTATTTTGCTCGGCGCCCTCTTAAGTAAAAGGAAGAGAGACAAAAAGAAAAAACACAAACTTGAAATACGAGAGTAAGTTTAAACATATCGTTATCTGCTACAAAGTGCTACTTCGCTTTTCGCATCTTCTTATTGCTACGTCGTAGCAAGTGCTACGACCCACCAGGTTTCCCATTTCGTAGACTCGCTACGCCGTAGACTGAACGTAGCAAGTGCTACGACCCACCAGGTTTCCCATTTCGTAGACTCACTACGCCGTAGACTGAACGTAGCAAGTGCTACGACCCACCAGGTTTCCCATTTCGTAGACTCACTACGCCGTAGACTGAACGTAGCAAGTGCTACGACCCACCAGGTTTCCCACTTCATAGACTCGCTACGCCGTAGACTGAACGTAGCAAGTGCTACGACCCACCAGGTTTCCTATTTCGTAGACTCGCTACGCCGTAGACTGAACGTAGCAAGTGCTACGACCCACCAGGTTTCCTATTTCGTAGACTCGCTACACCATAGACTGAACGTAGCAAGTGCTACGACCCACCAGGTTTCCCACTTCATAGACTCGCTACGCCGTAGACTTAACGTAGAAAGTGCTACGACCCACCAGGTTTCCCACTTCGTAGACTCGCTACGCCGTAGACTGAACGTAGCAAGTGCTACGACCCACCAGGTTTCCTATTTCGTAGACTCGCTACACCGTAGACTGAACGTAGCAAGTGCTACGACCCACCAGGTTTCCCATTTCGTAGACTCGCTACGCCGTAGACTGAACGTAGCAAGTGCTACGACCCACCAGGTTTCCTATTTCGTAGACTCACTACGCCGTAGACTGAACGTAGCAAGTGCTACGACCCACCAGGTTTCCCATTTCGTAGACTCGCTACGCCGTAGACTGAACGTAGCAAGTGCTACGACCCACCAGGTTTCCCACTTCATAGACTCGCTACGCCGTAGACTGGACGTAGCAAGTGCTACGACCCACCAGGTTTCCCATTTCGTTGACTCGCTACGCCGTAGACTGAACGTAGCAAGTGCTAGGACCCACCAGGTTTCCCATTTCGTTGACTCGCTACGCCGTAGACTGAACGTAGCAAGTGCTACGACCCACCAGGTTTCCCATTTCGTTGACTCGCTACGCCGTAGACTGAACGTAGCAAGTGCTACGACCCACCAGGTTTCCCATTTCGTAGACTTGCTACGCCGTAGACTGAACGTAGACACGTATGGGCTTATGATAGTGATTTTTATCATAATAATAGTTAGTATAATTTCCTAACTAATGTTATGATTCCTCTGGAAATAACCATAATTAGTTAATAGATGAAATTACGGTAAAAGCAGATGGACTATATGGGACAGGTAGACAAAGGTATTATATATATTTTTTGCCTTCACGACATAATTTTCTCGTGTCTTGTATTTTTTATCTCTTTATTCAATTACCCTATAGGCTTACTGTTTACATTTAGTTATTACTAATATTATAAAAAAAAGACATGATCTTGCTAAGTTTCTTGTCATTCTTCTTTGCAAGACTAATCGAATGGGTGGAGTTAGGCATATATGTATTATATGTATTGCATGTATTTATAATATTATTTATTGCTTATCCCTATATTTTTATTTTATTCAAGTGAATTTTTTATTAAATTTAAGTAAACCCAACCTTTATTATTCCCCTGCATATTTCCCCATATTATTATTTATGACATAAAACTATGATCTATACACATAGATTATTTAATTACTTACATTACATTAAAACTGACCTGTAATAAGTGTATCTGTTATACCTACATTACATTTCAAATCCATTTCATTTCATTTCACGTGTTTCACCGCGAGCTTACTACCGACGTTCAGGCGAGTGAGCACAAAATGTTTCATAATCGCATTTGGAAAATACGTTTAGGTGATAACAGAACCTTTCGGTGCTAAATGTACATCGTAATATTATTTAGGTGATAACAGAACCTTTCGGTGCTAAATGTACATCGTAATATTATTTAGGTGATAACAGAACCTTTCGGTGCTAAATGTACATCGTAATATTATTTAGGTGATAACAGAACCTTTCGGTGCTAAATGTACATCGTAATATTATTTAGGTGATAACAGAACCTTTCGGTGCTAAATGTACATCGTAATATTATTTAGGTGATAACAGAACCTTTCGGTGCTAAATGTACATCGTAATATTATTTAGGTGATAACAGAACCTTTCGGTGCTAAATGTACATCGTAATATTATTTAGGTGATAACAGAACCTTTCGGTGCTAAATGTACATCGTAATATTATTTAGGTGATAACAGAACCTTTCGGTGCTAAATGTACATCGTAATATTATTTAGGTGATAACAGAACCTTTCGGTGCTAAATGTACATCGTAATATTATTTAGGTGATAACAGAACCTTTCGGTGCTAAATGTACATCGTAATATTATTTAGGTGATAACAGAACCTTTCGGTGCTAAATGTACATCGTAATATTATTTAGGTGATAACAGAACCTTTCGGTGCTAAATGTACATCGTAATATTATTTAGGTGATAACAGAACCTTTCGGTGCTAAATGTACATCGTAATATTATTTCCCTAATTTCCAATAAAAACCATGCCATAAATGTGTTAATAATAATAAACACTTTATTGCACACAAAAACACAGATAAATACAGATTTAAGAGAAATACAGGGCAAAGGCGGACTTATTTCTGAAAGAAATTTCTTCCAGTTCACCATAAATGACAGAGATGAAGAAACATTATACATTGGCTTATTGAGATTTAAAATGAGTGCATAATGAGTGATATAAATATGTATGTAACTATAATAAATATAAAAGTCAACATACACTACTAACCTAAAAGTATACCTAACGACCTAACGGTCTAAAAACTAAACAAAGAGTAGGTACTAAAATAATATATATTATATGTATTTAAATATGATACACTACATAAATACGTACGATACATACATACTATTAGCTAGAGCTGCTGAGAGGACAAAAAGTGCTTCTTCAAGTTTCACGGCAATTCACGCAAATTGCTTTGTAATAATTAAGTTTTCACAAGAAAATTATATAATTTTATGCATAACAGTATAAATGTAAACATGCTTTAAGGTTTGTTAATGTAATTAAATTTAATTTCTTGCAAAAGTAAAGAAAAAAATGCATTTTATACCGAGATCCTCTGTTACTGCCTTATGGGACTAATTACACAGGTAATACCTACACAGCTCTGTGTGTTATTGTGTAAACATTGTGTAGTTCAGTATCTGGGGAAATCTGAGGAATACCGTTTATTATTCTTGTCTGAAATAGTTCTCATTTCAAATTCGTATTTCCCGTTCCTTTGTGAGTTTTTTTGGACAGAAAATATTATTTTTAATCGAAAACTTATTGTGGAGTCATGAAATTGCTGATTGTAGCAATAAGTAATTGCGCACGACTTATGGCAAGGCACGTAGCCACGCCAGTTCTTTTCCCGACTTTGTGTAGTATCAACGTGTTTTCTTGTGTGGTTGTAGCCACTAGAATATATCGGACTATTAACCGCTAACCTGTGTTTCACTCAGTCAACACCACAACATGCCAAAGTGGTGACCCCGAACGTCGATTTCTGGACAGTGCGTTTTATGGCTGTTGGGGTATCATGTTCGTGAACTGAACAGACAGGACAGCGGGAAGAGAACTCCCCGTCGAGTAGAGTCGTGGCTCGGCGGGAATTACAACGACTTACGTTGTGGTCGGCGAGTATCCAAGAGGCGGAGGCAGAAAAATTTACAAATACGCCGGCAAGATGACAACCCGGAAGATACAGCCCGGAGGAGAGACATTATCGAAGGACAACAGCAGGAAGTCAGCATTAGCCCGGAGGAAACCCGGAGGTCAGCAGTAGCCCAGATAACAAACATAGCCTAGAAGACAGCATTACGAAGAAAAAATTGGAACGTGAAGGTGCGGACGTGTTGCAAGTGATGACTTCGACACCGTTACCAAGAGAAGTAAGAGAATTCAAGAACGTAGCTACAAAAGAAGAAAATGGAGGAATATTTTGAGAAGCTTTCTGAGCCATGGAGGTATTTAGCGAATTTTTATTAGCAACATACGACATGTGCAAAGAAACAAGACCCCGATATACATTACAGAGAAACCAGGATGTGTATATGAACACACACATACGAAAGTGCTGACAACGTGTGACAATTCTTGTGACGACCGGATACAGTACAATTCCATGCAGTGATATCGTGTTACGAAGCAACTATTTAGATATTTTATGAACCTTTGTATTTTATGTACCTATTTCAGATTTTTTTAGTTTTATTATGTTGTGTTATTGTTTTCAAAAATGGTTTATTTTGACGACTATACAGTCGGGTTTTGCAGAAAACGCTACCTAACTCACGTCGTATCAGAATAGTTAGATTTGTAGATTTTCTAGAGCAATGATTAAAGTACATAAAGAGTATTATTTTTGGTTTTGCATACAGTACATATTGTGAGGTTCAGTGATAAAGATTCAGTTTTTTGTAAAAGTCGAGTAAATATTTTGTGGTTAAAATTCCGAAAAATGGGTAAACCGCAAAGTAAAAACGAACAAGTTGTCATAGCACAGAATGGTGCAAACGAGTTAAGTAATTCGAAATTAGAAGAAAAAATGGAGATTTATGGAATTGTGATAGTGATAACAGTTATCATATTGTTTTTTTTATCAGTGTACGTATTATATACAAAGTGTAGTAATCATATGCGAAAGTGGCTAAGAAAAGAATTAAGAGCGTCAACTTTGGAGAGTGCCCCGCAGGCATTCCAAAATTCGATGCAGCAACATGTATAAGACGAATGACGTCAACAGGCAAATTGAAACATAAAATCGAAAGTTTACGAAACGGTGACCATTGTGTTATTTTTGTTTAAGGTACAAAGTAGTGATCATACTAGAAAGTAGTTTTAAGAACAGCTAAAGGTATTAGATTTGGGGAATGCGGATTAAGCGACTCAGATCTCAATGCAATAGCATGTGTAACGTAGAAATTATAAAATGAAATGTTAGGGTTCCGTGAGTTTATAACTCGAATATGAACCCGCGAACTAAATGAAACTATAGATACGGGCAAGCCATATTTTAACCTGAACACTCTTCAAGTTGTTCCGAGCCCTCGGTGAATCGTAAAATGGCCTAGAGAGTATTTTTGCAAACTATCAAGTTATTTTTTTTTCTTTCCGCATTAAAGGGATCCTAGAGAGATTTCCGAAACTTAGATATTTTTTCTTTCTTTTCTTGTAGATTGTAATTTTTTAGTGTTTTATTATTGTTTTCAAGTGATTTATAATGTCGATATACACTCAGGTTAAGCAGGAAACGCTATCTGAATGACATCGAATTAGAGCAAATAAGCAAAGACGAATAAACAGGGTTCCGTAATAGAATGCAAATGTAGACCCTTGATGCAATGCGAAATTTATTTTTTATTTTTTGAATTTTATTGAATTTCTTGTGTATTATTTTAGGAAGATTATTGTGTATTGAAATGTCATTTATGTTTGTAATTTGTGTAACTATAAAGCATGTAAGTTAAAAAGTCATGAATTTTCGCTTACATGACGTAAAGATATACTATTGGTATACTAGGTATTTTTCTAGCTTTTGGATTGATCACCAAAAAGTTATTAAATGTTTAGGATTCGGATAGATGTCAGGAAATGTATTTTTTGTGTTATGTAACAGTTTTGTATTTGTATTTTTCCTCTATAAATTGTTTAAAGTTTTTTATAATAGCATTTTTTTTTTCACATTATTATACTGTGTAAAGTCCAGTTATGAATTGTGTAGTTGAACAAATTGAAAATTTTCCATTATAGCACTATTTTTGATATTATAACACCGTTATTATGTTATTTTACTGTTTCGATATTCAATTGTTATCTGTTAATTTGGTATTCAATTTCAGAGTAATTTCTACAGAAGTTAGTGTTAAAGAGTTTTTCAGTTTTATATTCATTTTTTTTTGTATTGTTTTCTTAAAGAATCTTGTGTAATTTTACATTATAAAATAGTCTTTACATTATGGTACTGCACAATGTTGAAATTTTATTTCATTGAAATTTATTTTCATTACAGCAAGATAAGAATTGCGTCAGCCAGTAGGCAGTTTCATGTTACGAGCTTGCTTTGTGTTTACAATTGTTTAAATGTCGAGTCAGATTATGTTATTATTGCAACAGTGTATCAGAGTACAATCAGTGTAGTATGTTTTGAAACATTTAGGTACAATCAATGAAAGATGTTTTTAGTTTGTTAAAAATTTTATTTTGAAAAATTTTTTTTGTAGAAAGGGATGTACTGTGGAGTCATGAAATTGCTGATTGTAGCAATAAGTAATTGCGCACGACTTATGGCAAGGCACGTAGCCACGCCAGTTCTTTTCCCGACTTTGTGTAGTATCAACGTGTTTTCTTGTGTGGTTGTAGCCACTAGAATATATCGGACTATTAACCGCTAACCTGTGTTTCAATCAGTCAACAAGCCAACCTGCCAAATTATCTTATCTTTGAGCGTTAATATAATTTATAGAAATATCTCATTGAAAATTAAACGCACCAATTCGTA
This sequence comes from Ypsolopha sequella, assembly GCA_934047225.1. Classification (NCBI taxonomy): domain Eukaryota; kingdom Metazoa; phylum Arthropoda; class Insecta; order Lepidoptera; family Ypsolophidae; genus Ypsolopha; species Ypsolopha sequella. Next base: position 23,306,806 of record OW204003.1, read on the forward strand.
GATGAAGTAAGAAAACTTTATTATTGGCAGCAGCAAGAAATATTTAAAAAAAAAGGTTGTGTTTTTGAACAATCTTATCTAGATAAAGAGACTAGACTAGACTAGAACTAGACTAGAAACAAATCCTGTCTTTCTCAACGAGTATTTTTCCGAAAGGCTCTTTTCTGTTTTATTAAAAATCTGCTAATTCCTCGAACGGTATTTTAAGAAATTTCATACACGCTTGGGCATATTTTCATTCCAAAAATGCTCGACCAGTGTATCTAAAAAATTGTTCAAGTTAAATTTACATAAATACTTAATTGTCCATATTTTAACTGAAACGTATATACAATATATACATCTGAAGCGAAATCCATCGTTTAGAAACTCTAGTAACGCAAACATTTCTATTTTACCGATTTGAATATTACTAGAGTGCATTACAAGATAAAAGAAACAAACTCACTAAAAAACAATTAAATCTCTAACAGGGCCCGAACCTCGCTTGCGCCTATCGCGAGCTAGTGACTTGTCCAATTTGTCTATTGAGATCAACTAGGTACTTCCAGGTTTTGTAACTACACCGCTCGAGTTATTGTTAATATAATTATAATTAGTTTCTAATTGATTTTTCTATTTTATAATACACTTAAATAATATTTGAATTGGTCAAAATTCGACAAAATCATAATATTAGTTTATTTCAAAACTAAGATTTTAACGAAATAGATAACAACAACTAAGACTCACTATGATTTATGCGAGAAAAACCCGACGTTTCGGTCAACTTAAGAGTGACCTTCATCAGGCTTCGCGAGGTACTCCGGTGCGTGTGACACCCTCACGTGGACTGATTTCGCCTTATTTTGAGTACATTTTACATAACATGCTATTATATAATTGTATAATGTAAATAATATACTTATTATTTGTTCTAAAAATGACTTTAAGACAAATAAATAACCCAAAATAGCAACATTTTGTATGGAAAACATTCATCTTTTGCCTGTTTCGTACAGACTGCGTCTACAGAAGCGTCGTTACGCGCAAAGCTCCATACAAAGCTCCATACAAAGCTCCATACAAAGCTCCATACAAACGCAGTCACCGCATTGTTGGGTGTATATGGAATGTTATTATAATAATTTAGGCTGAGTCCATTAAGGCGATATGTAAAAGTTAAAGCGTCCTTGTTACTCCATATGCGAAAAAGCCCTCGGTGCAAAAGTAAAAGTTTTTGGAAAGTTTCGTGGAAAAGTAGCAAAAAGTTGGTTTTTTATTAATATAAAATGTACTAAATTTGCTATCAAAATTTTTTATTTTTTTTTATTTATTTATTTATTTTCCTTCTTACATCTATCTTTACAAGTTTGCACTCAAAACGATAGCGTAAACAAAAACAAATCAAGGCTTTACATGCACATAAAAAAAAGAAAAAAGAGAAATATAACACTAACAAACACTTTAAAAAATATAAACAATAACTTAATGCTAACATAAATTTTATTTACAAAGCACATTTCCCATATGAGAGAAAACCATTTTTGTTTAACCAGGTCCTAGATACTGTTAAAAGCCATCTAATAAAATATAATTGCAGTCGATATGTCATTCTATATTCTAAAACCAGGAGAAATGGTGTTTAAAAGGGCCTCATTTCAATAAATATTTCTATCAAGCCGAATTTCTCCAATCGCGTTTCTGTTAATCCCTAGAAAAAGCTTTCAAAAATAATATACTATTTTATCAAAATAATACATTATTTATTGAAGTAGATATACAAGTTCTTAAAGTGTCGTTTTTTTTTTCCGTAGCGCCTTAACATTATCTAGATCTATGTTTAAGTCAAACTAAAAGCGTGAAATTGGAGTAATATATATACTATATCGTCACGACATGAATGTCTGAGGGGGTGTCAGTGGTATTCAGAGTGTGTACTGTGAAATGAAAATCATAAATTATGAATTTAAAGAATTTTGAAATTGTAATTTAAAGAAATCAATGGAAACTTTGCGATACAAAATACATAGATAATAAGGTTTTGTTGAATAACTATTGAGTGAATTTTAAATTTAAGTGTTCTGTTTTTACTAATTAGAAAAAAGCGAGTTTTTAACAATCCGGCTGCAAAACCGCTCTTAAATGGGTGTCGGAGAGCTTATTCCGGAGGATAATTAATGGAAATTCCTTGTTTGAGGCTGTTTGATCAACTTTATTGTCCTTTAGGGAATATCTTCTTTAGGGTTCCGTGGTCAACAAGGAACCCTTATAGTTTCACCATGTCCGTTTGTCTGTCTGTCTGCTTTCGGCTCACGTCAAAACTTTATTTCTCGGTTAAGAAAAAGCGTAATTTTTTACTGGGTACGAAATATACTATTTCGATTCCGGGATTCGTTTGCAAAATAAGGTGCTAATTTTTGTAAGAGTCAAGTATCACCCCTCTGCCAGCTAAACCACAAAATAGCCACTTACAAAAGGTTTCCTCTGCATAACTAGCGAAAACAGGCGCACGCAAACATACACGCGTACGTACGACGATCTCGGAGATACTCGGGTGAATGCCAATACGAAATTCTGCCGAGATCATCATACGTACGCGTCTATGCATTTGTGCGTCTGTTTTCGCTCCGTCGTTGAGTCGGCCTTCTCGTAATATCTATTTTGTGGCTAGACAGTTGTTTTTGGATATATGGAATAATTCACGGCAGTGATGATATAGTAGATTTTGATTCTTGTGCGAGTTGGTCGATATTTTAAGTAACGATTGATTTTTTTGCCCCGACGTAGTCGAAGCCAAAAACAGTCTGGACAAGAAATACGCAGCAACAGATCGCTTCGGTCTTGTTATTGATATGATATGTTCTTGTTATTGACAAGACCGAAGCGCTCTGTTGCTGCAATCAGTGCGTAAGACAAATCTTTTTTTTAAATAATTAGGGTAGACGGGATTATGGAGAAGATTACGTTCCTGCGAAGACGAATAGGAAGCCATTTTGGTCTGCATCGAAACTCGGACACGCGGTCTTACTTGCGCAGTCCGAAAATTAAACGAATGCACAAGTTCTGAAGACGTTCAACCTTATCGAGCAGCTCTTCAGTGGGATCTAGATAAGTGACATCAGCGTAATCCAGAAGGGGAAGAAGAGATTGTGCTAAGGATATTTTCGTATCCAGTGCCAGGAAATTCTGTAGGCGCTTTAGCGAGTGATATGAGCCAAAAACTTTACGGCTTACTTTATTAACTTGCGGAGACCACAAAAAAGTTTGGTCCAACCACAAAACTCAAATTCCTGACAGTCGTGCAGTAAGGCACTATCACCACATCAAAATCATCAGCTAAGTCAGACATGTCCAAACGGGAGAGTAATTACTACCGATAATTTATAGCTTGAGACTTCTTTGGGTTGACATGCAGACCAAAACGCCTTGTCCGTTCCCTGATGGCGACAAGATCACAAGATCAAGATTTAATTAAGAACTTTCCAAGCCACATTCCTTAAAAATCTCATAGATGGCGCTGTAAAACTCCTTTAAATAAGGCTGCATGAGTATGATGCCCTTTGCTCAGGTAGAGAAAAACTTTTTTTATGAAAGCTAATGCCATGTCATTCAATGGTTTGTTTCGTGAATTTTTGAACAGTCAGGAAGTTGTCACAGCCAGTTTCTCCATGCGAAGTAGAATCGGTGTCCAGAGTTCGTAGCCAAGTTTTCATATATGCAAGGATAGTCAGTGCCTAAAGTCATGCTGTTCTTTTTATATCATAAGAAAGGCAGAAAGAAATACGATCACGAAAACGAAATAAACAGAACAGTAAGTGAGTGATCGATCGATAAACAAAGACTATTTAACTCTATGACTAGTTTAAAAAAAAAACCATTGCTCTAAACGAGCAAAGGATATCAAACTAATGTAGTCTAATGTAAAGGGTTCGACAGCGCCATCTATGAGATATTTGAGTAACGTGGCCTGGAAAGTTCCTCATTGAATTGCTCATTACAAAAATATTGATATAGGGCCAAGAAAACTCATAAATCTTATTTATGTGAATATGTATGTACACTGTGCGGTCATGAAAAGAGATAAATAACCAAGTCCAGAGACCTAGATGAGGTAAGGAAAACTTAGTCATTAGTGCGTATATGTATTTATCAAGTATTTATCTTAGCAAAATTCATTGGATCTGGTATCAACATAGCAATCTGAAAATTTCACGACTAGTAATTTACTCTCGCTATTCAGCGAGGCAATGCTGCCAGCCTTCTGGGTACACTACCGAACGACGGTGGTGATCTGGCCAGCATTTCATTTATTTTGATTATTTTAAAATTTTGCTTGTATCTTTAATGGTGACCAGGCAATTATTGCGTAACTATTAAAAATAAAAATAAAAATTAAACTGATAACGAAAGTACGTTACCTAATCAGTAAAATGACATCAATAACTTTTTGAAAATCAAACGAGAAGTATTCAAAATTTTGACATTAAACATTCCCATACATTTAGTGGTCTAGTACTCATTTTACCTTAATCTCATTTTATGATAACGTATGATATGATAATAATGATTTTCAAGTAGATACACATGTAGGTTAATTATGTTACCACTTCAAATTAGTAATAAACCTTGTTTCAATATCGCATTAATTTGAACTGGCTGAAAAGCAACACACTACAAAAAAAAGATACTCTTTGGTGTTCGTTCTAAATTCAAAACCTTTATAGCGGGTTGTCATTCCCGCCAATTGTTAATAATCGTGATTGTTTCATTTATTGATTGAAAAATGGCATATTCAAATATTCTTCTAATCTCATAATAAATGTATGGGAATGTTTAATGTCAAAATATTGGTACTTCTCGTTTGATTTTCAAAATGTTATTGATGTTATTTGACTGATTAGGTAACGTACTTTCGATATCAGTTTATTTTTTATTAATATCTGTAATAATTAATAATAATAATAATAAAATTCTTTATTGCACAAGTTAAATTTTTGTACACAGGCGAGCTTAATACTACTTAGTATTTTCTACCAGCTAACCTTTGGCAATGGGGAAGTTGTTGGGGTAGTGCCATGATTTCCAAATATATATATATATATTATACTTAAATACTCAATAAATTATATTAAATTACATGCTAATACACAAAATAAATTAATAATTGATAAGTTCAACTACTTATACTACTTAAAAGTTTACATATACCGTACATAAATGTCTATAATGATGAGAATTTACCTAATAACTCATAAATAACAGTCATAAGAAGAAATTAAGAAACATTCTGTAAATTAAGAAAGTGTTGTTTAATTGAACTCTTGAAGACTGACATGGACGAAGCTTCACGGATGTGTAGCGGCAAACCATTCCACAAGCGTATTGCACTCACGGTGAAAGAATTTGAATACATGCATGAACTATGAGCAGGTGTTAGTTATGGCATAGTTACGGAATAATCGCCTGGTCACACTTAACGATTACATTCTGTATACTCCTAATTTAGAATTTAGTAATAACTTATCACTTGTCGGTTTGAATGTAATATAACTACACAGTCGGAAATTGTTATAATTTGTCAAATACATGATTTAATCTCGTTTTTAATTATATTATATGCATAATATGTGTTAATATTGTATTATAAAAGTATATTTTTAAATATATTAATATATACATATTCGTTACGTTATAAGTATTTATGTAGTGTATTATCTTCATATATTTATAAAAAATATATTTATTTTTCTGAAGCATACTTTTTATATTATTAGTATTTAATTACAAAACTTATCTATCAGTACAAAATGTATTTTTTTATTTTTGATTTCTGTTTTAAAATTTAAAATTGTTAAGCCTTTTTGCACACCTGCCTCTGTAACTTTCTTGTACTTTCTATCGGATTGACTGGGAGAAAATGCTTCTAGCATTAAGTCCACCTGTTGTACATTTAACAGTTGTTTTGTGCAATAAAGAATTTAGAAGAAGAAGTATTCCTCATCTCATGTATTACATGTATGTGGGACTTAGGATCAAAGTGTTAATAGTTCATTTTCAATTCACATGTGAAAATATATACCTATCTCATCTTGCAAATGACAAGTTCTGATGTGCTACGTGAGATGAGTATATACTTTCGCACGTGAATTGAAAACAAACGATTCAAAAATACGGCTCCTGGTTGCTTATCTCTTTTGTTGACTTTACACTCAACTCCATTTTCCTTTATGATAGGCAGGCACTATAAATCTCCATCTGTCATATATTTTTTCATTCGGGTCACTACGTGTCTAAAGCTGTATTTACACTGGGAAGTAAAGAAGTTACGTTTTGTTATCATAACCACAGATAAAATACTTCATAACAATACTTATTTGTTGTCTACTTGAGAAACTTTTCACGTAAATCTCTTTATGACTATTCGTTTGTACTATGATTCATGCAGGATGTTCAACAAAAAACTTTTAGGCCAAAAACCTTGTCTTATTCTCAACTGTAGTATGGCAATAATAATTAACTCTTGGATTTTAACAGTGGGATTTTCAGCCCACTCTTTGAACAAACAAATGATGAGAGGTAACATTTCTAGTGCAGTTATGAATCAAAATAAGATTGTTATTTATTACTGTAAACTACCTATGTTTTGTGGAAGTTTAATTATTTTTTCAGTTTTCTGCACAGAGACTACTTCATGAATACCTTGCCCCAAGGAAAGCTTGTCAATATCGAGTTCGACGAAGCGTTTATTTATTGCAGTCACGATTTTCATAGCGTAGACCCGCCACGGAGTAGTACTGTGGATTGGGGAATTTTATTTCATATTGCAACGTAGTAAGGGCTACGATATCCTGGACATAGGTTGACTCGATGACGCTAAGTTGGGAGGGTGGCCGTTTAATAAGGCATTCATACTTCTAACACCAAACATTCTTCTTATTATAGTTTGTATGTAAGCAGCTTAAGGGAAGCCCTTCGTAAGCTCTTAGAAAAACAAGTATGGGCTTTTAATAAATCAAATACATTTTTTTTGTTAATTGTTAATTTTATATTTACTTCTGGGTCTATGGTCGCGGGCCGGATTACGAGCAAAAATACGCACTTTTTATGCCATGTCATGTAGTATTTTACGCCGTGTCATGTAGTATTTTATGCCATGCCATGTACTATTTTATGCCATGTCATGTACTATTTTATGCCATGTAATGTAGTATTTTATGCCATGTCATGTACATGTAAATTACAACATTCATGGAGAATAACTCCAATTTATGTGCACAGTATTTGTAATTTACATGCCATGTAAATTACAAATACTGTGCACATAAATTGGAGTTATTCTCGGCCGGCAGGATTATACCCGGGTTCGAATTGAGAGTACGGCGTCCTACGACTGAGCTACCGCAAATTTAATGCATAAAAATATATCTTTTAGAGGATTCATAAATAAAAGGAGTCCAAGAAAGTTGCACAAGCAACCAATGTGCCTGGGCGTATACTGCAAACTTCTGTTTTGATGTATGGAGGGAGTTATGAATGTTTCATGAAAACTTGGCCGAGAAATAACGTGCATGAGTGATTTTGTTTGCTTAGGGATGGTTTAAGCAGGTGGTAGAGCTGGTGCCGGGCTCGACTGTGGAGGTACCACCATCTTACTTGGAGACGCCAAACCAATAAACTGTAAAAGATGCACGTACTTATTGCGCGTTTTTTTTAAATCACCTTTCGGTCTCGCCACCTTTTTTAATTTGACAGGAATGGCTCCGGTTAGTAAGAAGAGGTTTCGTTCGTTCAATAAAACGATTATTTGCTCGATTCATCACTTCTTATTAAACAAACTGTTCTGTGAACGCGATATAGTCGATAAAGATTATCGGATCATGGATTACGATAGAGTTTTTGACAGTCTATACAATATTTTACTGTGCTTGCTATGCTGCAAACCCCGTAAATAATGTCTATACAACGTGTAACAGAAAGGTGTAACCATATTTGAAGAGCTTATTCAGTCAATGGTATAGAACAATTTTTACTATGGAGCCAAACCTGAAATCTCAAAAAAAAAATCTGCCCTTCCATACATTTCGGCCGAGCCAAAGACAATATAACCACTTGGGCCGAGCGGCATTGCATTTTTCTGTGAAACAGTTACATTTTTTTTTCGAGATACATTTTTTTTTCATAGTAAAAGTTGTTCTATACCATTGACTGAATAAGCTCTTCAAATATGGTTACACCTTTCTGTTACATGTTGTATAAGGTGAAATTTAATCAACCGGCCGAATTCATACTGGAGACTCGTTTAATAATCAGGAACAATGTTTAATGACCCCTCAACAGGTAAAAGGCGAAAAAAAATTTTTTTTGCTCCCTTACTGCTTATACTAGGAATTGTATAGTTTGAACTAGTCCAGTTCGTATGGCAACATTTTTTTAATGATTTCAATAAAAACGATCTTTGAACCTTGTTCCTGATCACTAACCGAGTCTCCAGTATGAATTTGGGCTGTTGATAAGATATACAATTTTTATATTTTTATTATTATTCATTTTTCATTATTTCTTACATATTGCCACATAAATTAAATAAACCTTTAATTTAGTTCATATACATTTATTATTTTATTACATATATTTTTATTAGAATTAATTTGACGTGTAAAAAGTGTATTATGTATACCTATTTTGCAAAATAAACTATTTGAATTTGAATTTAGTAATTTGTAAAAATCAAGAAAATATAGCGACGTTTTCTCTGAATTTAAAAGTTCCCTGACGTAAATATTGTTCTACTATTAACTTCTTTTTAACTCTCTCATGTATCCAGCTGTTCCAACAAAACTTTTAATAGCTAGGAATGGGAAGAAAAATGTCTTCCCAGGGAGTATTTGAATGCTCGCCAACTTTCTGTTGTGAAGTAAATGGGAAATGTTTTCATTAGTTATTGTATTAGTCATCTAATAATCTTACAGGATCATTACTATGAAGTCTTATTTAAGGTTCGATTCTCCGCATCTGTTACAAAAGATTAAGGCGATTACCATCGCCAAATTAGCAGCTCGATATTTGTCACTACGAATATCAACGGAAACGACATTGAAATAACGTTCATATCAGCGCGCAATGCATAGTGGCTGTTACGACGCTCGCTGCGTCCTTGATAGGGCGAAATAGGAGAAAATTATACTTTTCACATGGACGTGATTGTTCGATTGAATAATCATATGTAATGTTTATAGCTATCAAGTTTATCTATTTATCAAAGCATAAATGAATTCAATCAGCCAAGCCACTTAGGAGCAGTAGGAAATTTAAGCCAAAAAACACCATTCAGTTAAAAAAAAATTCATGTAGAAGTTTTGGTGGTATGAAAAAGAAAAATATTGCATATGTTGTCTAAGAGTTGATTATTCATAATTCAGTAAGGCCCTTAAGAAATAATTATTACGGCCAAAATACAACCTTTAGCCATGAAAACTTATTATAAAAAGTTTGCTATATGCATAAACATATTTTTAATGATATTATGGTAGCTTCAAAATAATTTCATTTTCGATAGGCGTGACACCACATTATTTTAGTTATTTACGGCTGGTATCACGACTATGGAAAAGCCAATTGTTTTATAGCTATTGTAATATAATTGGAAATATGTTTATGTATATAGCAAACTTTGACAATAAGTTGCCTAAGCTAAAAGTCGTATTTTGGTGGTTAAAATTATTTATTATATTTTGTTACATATCCGAAGAAATTACATTTAAGCAGTATGTTCAATAACATACATACATGTGTATCGTTTAATCAGTTGTTAACGATTGTTCTGCCTTTTGATTCGAGTATAAGGGTTAATTTGTGAGGGACCTACAGACTAGTTTATCCCATCAAAAACATAAAATGTACAAAAATGGCAAGTCTCGCAACGCAATCCTTCCACCGTAAAAAGTTGTGAGATCTTATGTAAAGCCAAGTCTGCTATTTTAGTTTTTATGGAAGCACCTTTTCATTTAAGTTAGTATGGGAGCACCTATTTAACAAATTTATCATTAATTGTTTCCTATTTAGATACCTACCAACATTAAGTGACTGTATTAATATTAGTCATCTTTATTTCCTAATAAAATATAGTGACTTCGCAATCGCACAGCAACATATACAACATATCAGCTACCTAATACCAATTTAGTAGCGATTTGAGAAGATATTTCTACGCATCAGTGCTTTATTTGTGCTCTGCGATTGCAAAGTCACCATATTTTATTAGGAAATAAAGATGACTAATATTAATACAGTCACTTAATGTTGGTAGGTATCTAAATAGGAAACAATTAATGATAAATTTGTTAAATAGGTGCTCCCATACTAACTTAAATGAAAAGGTGCTTCCATAAAAACTAAAATAGCAGACTTGGCTTTACATAAGATCTCACAACTTTTTACGGTGGAAGGATTGCGTTGCGAGACTTGCCATTTTTGTACATTTTATGTTTTTGATGGGATCTCATTTCTTTTTGTAGGTAGTCCTCCTTTTTTTCTTCTCGGGTAATATTTCTTGCACGTCAGCTGCGGATTTTCTTAAAACCCACTTAAACTGATCATTAGGACATACTCCTGAGAAACTAGTATCGGGAAGGAGCATTTCATAATGACCACCTAAGAAAATACCAGAGAATCGTAAACGTTTCACTGGCATCTCAGGATCGCCACCGATTGATCCTCTCAAACGGCCATTTTCGTAAACCTCGAACGTAAATGGATACAAAGCGGTGGCTGCCATAAGTTCGGATACGGAACCGTAGGTGGTAGTTTTCATCATTGCTGTCGAGTACACGTGTCTCCACGCTCGTCACACGTATAAAGTTGCATTTCATCCCAATGCGCTACCACATACTCGACTACCGCACACCTAATGTCATATGACGACTCAATGTTCCCATACATAGAGAATGACAAAGAATGGAACAAACATGAACCATCTCCAGGTATAGGGACAACTAGGTGTGGACAAGGATTTTCATTTATGTACAATATTTCAGGTTCCATTGCAATATTAATTTTTACTGTAAGTTATTATTACTATTATCCACAAATAGATGCAACAGGCAGGTTAAAATTTCTTTTGACCATGAAGTGAAAGGCAGGCTTGTCAGTCTAAACCACAGAGTACATTATTATGTCTATACCTCTCAGAATAATGAGCTAAACCTGGTCTTTTTTGAATGACACACGAGTACATAGACATTTCAATATACCTACATCATAGAGGATGCATATACAAATAAAACAACATTAGCCGCTTTATTTTTCCTTTAATATATTTAAAGCTTTACTTGATAAATAACCTTTTACCTTGATTTTTAGGGTTCCGTATCGTTAGGTTCCGTGACCCTATTACTAATCCTCCGCTGTCTATCCATCTATCACATGGGTCTACAGCTTCAGCCGTTATAGGTAGCGCGTAAATATTTTCACATAATATATGTTACATTGTCCTCTATCACGGCAAATAATAATATGGCCCCTATCACAGCATAAAAAGTTCAATAAATGGAAATCCAAGGGGGGTCCAATTATTCGATGTTATTTGTTTCAGCTCTATCTTTAAAAAACAACAATTTTGGGCATATAAATATTAGAGTTCCGTATTCAAAAGGTGCTGATTTGTTTGTCAGGCGCTACCATTTTAGCGCCTTGTTTTTTGTCGCCTTGATGTTGCTATGTCATCTTTATTGTTGGTATTTACCATAATGATTTGGGGTTTCGTACCCATATTGTATGATGGTAGTACGGAATCCTTCGTGAGCGAGTCTGAATTGCACTTAGCCGGTTTAATAGCGACTTAATTACGAAATGTTGATATTTATCTTCTTAAATAGACTAAATGTGTTTTAGGGTTCCTTACACAAAGCACAAATTATTATAAAAAAGGCTCTATCGTTAGAACGGTTATACATACAAGTTGAAAATTTAGGCAGACTACTTTAAAGTAAAATAAGAAATAATAAAAATTAGGGTTCCTTCCTAAAAAGGTACCGAATTGTTTGTCAGGCGCTACCGTTTTATCGCTTTGTTTTTTGTCGCCTTGATGGTGCTATGGCATCTATGTTGTTGCAATTTACTTTTGGGGTTCTATACCCGTATTTTGTAGGGGTACGGAACTCTTTATGCGCGAGTCGGATTCGCAAACTACCGTTTTTTTAGTGACTTAATTACGAAATGTTGATATTTTCTTCTTAAATAGACTAATATTGTGAATGTGTGGAACATTATAAACCACCCTTTTTAGGGTGCCTTACCCAAGGAACAGATTATTATAACAAAGGCTCTATCTTTAGAACGGTAATACAACATACAAGTAAAAGTTTAAACTTTGGGCAGTCTGTAGTAAATACTTTAAAGTAAAATACCTAATGAAAATTTGGGTGCCGTACTAAAAAGGTACCGAATTGTTTGTCAGGCGCTACCGTTTTATCGCTTTGTTTTTTGTCGCCTTAATGTTGCTATGGCATCTTTATTGTTGTTATTTACTTTTAGGGTTCCGTACCCGTATTGTGTAGGGGTACGGAACTCTTTATGCACGAGTCAGATTCGCATTTTACCGGTTTTATTTTTTAGTTTTCGCACTTTAACTTTAACGTAGAATTTTTCGTTTTAGGCGTGTTTAATGCAAAGCAGCATACCACCAACGTCATCTAGTGTCATACAAATTTATAGATGCAGCTGGAAACATACATTTTGTATAGACTTTGTATGGAAATATTAAATTACCAACCGCAAATAACATTTTTATATTTTTTTGTTGTAAGGTACACTTAACACTAACCGCATGCAAAATTTCAAGTTTGTAGGCCTGCTAGAACACCTTTAGACTTTTGATGATGTGTCAGTCAGTCAGTGACAAAGTAAGGGAACTTTGACTTGAGATATTTCGTAATCGAATATAGGTACAAAGTTGTAATTTGGGGTCAGATATAGGATCAGTAAGTACTCTTAGTTCCTGAAATTTCAGACTTCTAGCTTCACCCACAACGAAGATACAGGGGGGTTGAAAGTGCCGTGAGTTGCTTCGAGAAAAGGATGGTACGGCCGTTCCGCGTTTTTTCTGCGAGACTTTGCGGGGGCACTGCCGTGCCCCCAGATTAAGTTTATTTTATGATCTCACATTTTTAACGCAGACTACTTGCTCAAATTTTTATATTTTGAAACTCCATGTTCAGAAAACTTCAAATGTGTTTTTGGTGAAATAAAAAACAGATTTCCTTTGTAATAATGAAAATAAATTTTATATCTATACAAAATTAGGCCTTGCCGATGTGGAAAAACACGAGAAATTACAATTATTTGAAAATTATCTGCCTCAACAACTAAAAAGCTACGTTGTGCTTATCTGTATGACTTATCATTAAATAGCATTAGACTGCTGAGACATAAATATTATAGAGTGTCTCCACGGGGCTTGAAATATTTTTAAAAACTATCCTTCTGGCCTTTATTACTTTTCTAGTTACTTCACAAGCATACTTACAAGCAGTGGCATGCGGTCCATACAGACAAAAAGACACAGTCTACCCTGACAAATACGCATCATTTACGCATTTCAAAAATGTGTATTAGTTAGAAAAAAAAGAAACAAGGCCGAAAGGCCGTTTCTAACCGGAATTGGAACTGATTTTTGAGGCCACTTCTAGTATTCACAAATTGATATCTTTGGCAATAAATCAGTAAAGTTATGGATATTTGAGGCAAACTTCAGCAACTTAACCCGACCACTGGGACGGTATATTACATCTCATCGGCAATATTTTATAGGTAATAATAATAATAATAACGTTTATTTCATAACTTTCTTAATATAAATACAGAACAAGGTGGTGGTCAGGTTGTAAGTGCAAGACTTTTATATTTTATATTTTTATGTCTACCCTGTGTAGAAACTCTGTGTACGCCACTGCACACAAGTAAACGTAATATTTCGATATAATCAAATATATTATTAGAAACTAAAAGTTTTATTTCGATCAGAACCTTATAACAATTGGAATAAGGGGGAAAAAGGTCTACTCAATTTTTCGGACAGTACAACCGAAAAGTACGAAGGACGTGATAGCTAATAAAGAAGCTCGTCAGTTCTCATGTCTTCCAGCCGCCGCGGGGGCCAGACCGCCTGCTGGTGAGGATATTGAGGCCGGAAGTTTCATTTGGTCCTGGAAATATTGGGAGGCAGATAGGGAAAATTTTGGAGGCTGACTTATTATGATATATAAACTAAAGAAGGAAGATTGTGGAACACTTAATTCAACATGACAGTTTCTTGAAAAATATCACAGAAAGACGAAGAGAACAAAGAAGAAGAGGGAGTCCTAGACGCAACTTCTTTACTCAAGTGAAGGAGAAAGTTGATGTTATGTTTTATCAAGAGGTCAAATCATTAGCAGATGATAAAAAAGGTTACGCCATTGACAGAAGCGTAGCTCTTAAATTATAGGTATGTAGATAGAATTACTATGTTGCATTACATGGTATGTAGATAGAATTATTATGTTGCATTACATAGTATGTAGATAGAATAATTATGTTGCATTACATAGTATGTAGATAGAATTATTATGTTGCATTACATAGTATGTAGATAGAATTATTATGTTGCATTACATAGTATGTAGATAGAATTATTATGTTGCATTACATGGTATGTAGATAGAATTATTATGTTGCATTACATAGTATGTAGATAGAATAATTATGTTGCATTACATAGTATGTAGATAGAATTATTATGTTGCATTACATAGTATGTAGATAGAATTATTATGTTGCATTACATAGTATGTAGATAGAATTATTATGTTGCATTACATAGTATGTAGATAGAATTATTATGTTGCATTACATAGTATGTAGATAGAATTATTATGTTGCATTACATAGTATGTAGATATAATTATTATGTTGCATTACATAGTATGTAGATAGAATTATTATGTTGCATTACATAGTATGTAGATAGAATTATTATGTTGCATTACATAGTATGTAGATAGAATTATTATGTTGCATTACATAGTATGTAGATAGAATTATTATGTTGCGTTACAAGGATTGTAGATAGAATTAAACGTTTTATTAGAATTAAACGAATTAACGTACGCAATAATGAGCATATTTAATTGTGAAGATGGTAGAAAAGAGATGTAAATATGATGAGAGTGGCGTGCACAGAACTTTTTGCTGGAAAAGCAAGCAATTGGTGAAGAATAACAATAAAAAAAATATGAAAAAATTAAAATATAACTTTGAAAAAAAAAAAATTGTATGACGCCAGGGTAGACAATGTCTACCCTAGAGTGAAAATTTCCTATACAAACTTTTTTTTTTCAAAGTGATATTTAAATTTTTTTATATTTTTTTTTATTGTTATTCTTCACCAATTGCTTGCTTTTCCAGCAAAAAGTTCTGTGCACGCCACTGGATGAGAAGAATTACTCTAAAACTTTTACCGACCTGTAATAAGTGTATCTGATTTACTAAATATAAATATATTCTAAATATATTTCATATTTCACTCTGAAACTTGCATGCAGTCTTTAAAATTTTCTCCTTCTGTCTTAAAATAACAAAAAAAATCTTGTGTGGAGGTGTTTTATTAATTTGTTTTTACTAAAGATACACAAATAAAAGATGCATTGCATATATCAAAATATATCTCTTATCAGAATACCAGCGCTTTGGCTTCAGCTGTGACATCAGCTGTGAAAGGGATTCCTCTTTCATAGCCACAGAAAAATATTGTCTAATTCATTTATGGTTACAATTGTTGTTATACTGGGGTTTTTAAAATAAAGCTCTTTTCTTTTTTCCTATTTCTATCTCGTATCGGTCAAAATAAATAATCATATTTGGTGAAAAATATTTAGATTTACTCAATATATGTTTTATAAAAATTCTAAATTATTATAAAAAATGCAATAAAAATCTTATTAGCGATTAAAACTGACGCGCTGTATTTCATGACTCACTAAGATAACATAACATAAAAAACATTTTTTGATTAAATATATGCAGACAGAAAAATATCTTTACAAGAGTACACAATTACGTATTTACAGTTTACAAAATATGGTAAGATGTACATAGCTTATTAGTACTAGACTTTTTAGGTCCGTAGCATAAGGCGCCATCAACCCAGAAGAAATAATGTTCGCTATCTGTATTCAAAAGTAAAAAAATAGAATAGTTTAAATTGTCACTTTAGTGAAGATTTTATCAGCGATTTGTTCAATTGTTTCTTTGGAATCCTACAAAACATATAAAGAAGTACGTCATAAGCCTAATGCTGTCGCGGCTCTTTTATCCTTTCACAAAAACCTAGCTTAGGACGGAATGTTATCCTCTCTAATTCTAAGTAGTACCCACTGTTTTTGTCCTTTGTGCAGCTGACAAAATGTTTTTAGTGAACAGTTTCTTATTTTAGGTTTATTTTTTGTATGGCAGGCTCAGTCAGAGCATAAACTAAGTATTCTAAGTATAACTACGTTTAGACTAGCAGTTCTCATACAACAGTTTGTAGCCACAAAAAAAGTGTAAAATTCTAACGAAATCTAGATGGCGTTACTAAATCCTCTAATGAACACGATGCTAAAAAAGAGCGATTGGTGACGCTAGTCGCACGTAAAAATAATTCCCACTTCGATAATAGAATATAATAGATGGCGTTGGAATATTCACCTAGTGTTGCCATCTTAGCGCCATCTAGTTTTTCTTTTTTTTTAATTTTTTTAAATTCAAACCTTTATTCAGGATAAAAAACATTACAAAAATAGCAATTTCAAATGCACCGCCAAACTGCAAGGTAATTTATTGGCAGTTGGCGCTCTCACTTTTGTAAGAACTGGTCCTTCACATCCTTAGCAAAGCTATTATAGCCATATGTTTACTTGGTAACCATGAGAGTTTACTTGCAGCCAATCAAACAAATTATGTTTATTTGCAACACTTTGCGACACCTAGTGTTGTAAGGGTGCGTAAAAAATTTGGTACGCCTTGATGTATGGAAGTTGTCGGTCTATACGTAGCAATACTTAGTCTATGGTCAGAAGGTAGAGGTTCGAATTTTGTCATGTCAAGCATTCACCAGTAAGTATTTAGGAATATCTGTTTAATGTTGATATTTTAAAGGTTCATATAATGTCAAGTGCACACTTCAAATGACTATTTCACATTGCAACTTGGTCAATCGGTTTAATAAAAACAATATAGATAGTAGACTACACTTCTGATGAGCATGTTTTAGCAAAAACGGAGTAGCATTAAGTTCACTCGATTGAAAAAAATAACCTCTTAATTTCATGTTTTGTAAGGACTTTGCTTAAGTCATACAACCTTAAAATTTGTTTTAAAAATATGTGCACAAATGAGCCCGTGGGTAAGTCTTAGAATACTTTCAAAATTCCATCTAGTTGCCGAGTTATTAAATATAATCTCGGCTTTTTGTAAGCGCGTGTTTCTTGGTGGTCATAACAACAAAGAACGTATTACTCAGAGCCATATACATATATTATAACATAATACTATTACCTATATATCAGTACTCAGAGCGTGCTGGTTTAAACTGAAAGGAAATTCATTGAGCACCTCATTTTGCATCAATCAGAACTTCTGATTGGCTAAGTGAGGTGGTCAATCTGACTTTAATGAGGTTTTAATGGTATTGCTGTCAAAACTAAATATTTTACAAGGTACCTAATATAGTAGTTTATGCTACAAGGGCGAAAAGGAATAAATTACGAGGACGATTTAAAACACGAGCGTAGCGAGTGTTTTAAACGTAACCGAGTAATTTATTGCTTTTACGCCCGTGTATCATACTACGTTTTTCAATGCATTGTGTGAGGAAATGAAAACAAATATAATCTTGTGAACTTTAAATTATAATTGGCTCAAAAGGACTGTATCCAGAGCCGTTAAACGGTGTAAAAAAAGTATAACGTCTATGGTACACAGGAAAGGCTGCAGGTTAGCCAACCATTGTAAATAAATTAAAAAAAATAATAATAATAAAGCCCTAGGGCAAAATAATCGACTTTCTGTTCGGTTTTGATGCATAAAAAGTGGGCCTTTACGAGCATTGAAAAAACATTTTTGATTTCCACAACGGGTAAATGCTCGTCCACTATTAATTCCGCTCCGCTTGACGGAAAGTGTAGATGAGAATTGGGTTCATAATACCAATACATAATAAGTGTACGGAACCCTAAAAACATTATGGTAAATAATAACAATATGGATGCCATAGCAACGCTAAGGCGGCAAAAACAAGGCGCTAAAATGGTAGCCTGGCAAAAAATTCGGCACCCTCCGAGTGCGGAACCCCGCTTAACCTTTACATTTTTTCTGTAATTTTTACGTTCCATCCATCCATCCATCCATCCATCCATCCATCAGCCCGTATTCGTCCACTGCTGGACATAGGCCTCCCCAATATTACGCCACTCTTGGCGGTCCTCAGTCACCCTCATCCAGCCACCACCCGCAACGTCCTTCAGATCGTCAGCGCCCGCTGGACTGACGATTTTTACGTAATCACTACGATTTTTATTAAATTTTTGGTCTTCTTGTTTCGGAGATAAGAGGGGGGGAGGGCGGGGGAATATGATGATGTAAAAAAAACATTTTTTTTGTAATTTGCCGTGATAGAGGCCGTAGTAGCATGTAATTGTGAAAAAATTCAACTGGCTACCTATAATGGCTGAAACTGTAGATCCTTGTGACAGGCAGATGGACGGACAGACAGACAGTAGAGGCATAGTAACAGGGTCCTGTTTGACACTCTTTTGGTACGGAACCCTTAAAAGCGCTCGCCCGGAAAGAACCTAAAAAAGCGTTTCTTTATGTTAGTTGCCCATTTATTTACAACGTAGTGCATAAAATAAAAAAAAAATGCCGTTTTATATTTTCGAAATACCATAAATCACATTTATTTAATATATTTAATTCAAAAGTAAGAATAACCATCTTCAGTTGTGCGTTTCGTAGCAGACATGAATAGTTCCTCGTTAAAGGTCAACAATATTTTGAATTAAAACACTTTGAATTTAAATCAGCAACCAAGTTTAAAACTTTACCCTGGCGCGGCTGTAAAACTTCTCCAAATACTCACATATTCCAATATTCAAACCGGAATCAGTTTGCATGTCAAGATATTCCGTATTGTGTACATTTCGCATGTGCCCTCGTTTGTGCCCGTCGTGACACGGGCAAGTGTCAGCTTCCTTCCGTTTGATATTTCACGTATTTCTTGGAGATGTGTTTGCGCTTGCACCTGTGTCTGTCCCTGGCTTCGGGCACAAAATAATGATATAAGATATTTGTGCGACAGAATGTTGAAAGCTGAAAGCAGCACAGGTATATATTATATTTTTCTTATGTGGAGTTCGGCGGGGATTCACCGATTTAGGTCTAAAACTTATTAAAAATGTTTAAGGATTCATTTTACATTGAGGTGGTGCTGAACTAAATGTTTTATGAACTGTACTTATACTATAACTTGAATTTTAACCTATAAATAGGGGGAGGTTTGAGCCCTTGTACTCTAATAATGCCCTTTGAATGCGTCTCCAGTGTCAATACCACAGCAAACACTAACCCATCTACCCTCATGTCACAGCTTCAAAATTTTCGAGCCATTTCAGCTAGACTTAAAATGCTTAAATAAAATTTTAAATAGCCCACTTAAACAGGGGGAACAAAACAAAATTTTACAAAATTAATAAAAATATGTATTTTTTCATAAACAGTATAACATAATATTTTTTCAAGGGTTTGCTTTACCTTTATCCTATCTTATTTTACGCGAACATAGAGCCCATTGGAACTGATACAGGTAAGAAACATTTTCCGTGCTGTTAGATACATATTTCATGTATAGACTAGAATCACGGATGTCTACACGTGGTAGAGCGCAAGATTTCAAGATTTTCCGCTTACGCCTTCCAGATAAGAGCTGTGTGATTTTAAGGATGTATATTTAAAGAGTTAAAGTTTTATTTCGGTTTTGTGGATCTATAAATAATTATTAAACTTGGGATAAAATAGTCAAACAATATGTTATCCCGGATACAATTTATACCGTGACGCATCGGAATAATGACTTTTTGGGAGTCGTTTATCTACTTCCAATTACAAAAATTAGTATAATATTTTTGGAACCTTTTTCTATATTTCTATAGTACAGAAACGCGATTGAAAAACTATTACTCGATAGAAAAATAAATATTGAAATGAGGTCTTCATCGATACTTTTTCTGAACG
This sequence comes from Ypsolopha sequella, assembly GCA_934047225.1. Classification (NCBI taxonomy): domain Eukaryota; kingdom Metazoa; phylum Arthropoda; class Insecta; order Lepidoptera; family Ypsolophidae; genus Ypsolopha; species Ypsolopha sequella. The sequence goes on from OW204003.1 coordinate 23,327,092, forward strand.
TTTGACAAATAAGAATGACTTTATATACATCGAAAATACATCAACGAAATTTTTTTGATGATTTTATATAATATTACTTCATTGGTATTAACAATATTTTTTTAATGTAAATAAAAAATGCTTTTTTTTTGCCCTGAATCTGTCTTACTCGCACAAAAATTCAATGCGTTTTTCATTGATGGTTGCAGACAGTAAACAAAATAAACATAGAAGTCTGATTAGCGTTGAAAAATGACCCCACGAAAACTGTGCTGGACACAGTTTAGTATGGCGACGGCTCCAATATATCAATAGCTTGATGTGATCTCCACTGTACAGAATTATAGTACTTCCGTCGCTCCAAAGTAAAAACGTTGAGATATCTTGTAACACTTTTCATCTGAGGCGAGAAATAAAACGACACTTCGTGTAATTTGTGTAATTAAACACCTTTAAACCAGACAATTTAGCACTCGACTCACAATTTCTCTGAAACCTTTTATTCAAAGGGTTTAATTCTATTCAACATCAAATACCCCTCAAAACCCCCTTTTATTTCCTTAGAAAGCTGCATTGCTCGTGATTGTCGTACGTGTACTTCTTGTAGCACTCCTTTTAGCCCCTATTGCCTTAGTATTAAGACCAACAAGTTTCTCTCTGCAATTTTACCCGATAGTACCTCTACAATAGTTAAACAGTACATAACATAATGGAAAAAGTTGCAGGTTCTCAGAGGTCCTCAGCCTTTGAATGAGCGTGGGTTGGACAAGACAAGTTTTGATCTAGTTTCGGAAACTGCACCGGCAGGTGAGTTGTTTCGTTGAAAGGTTAACTGAACTCTATTTAGAAATGGTCACTAACCTTAGGTACTCTGCGCTGGTTGTAGACACGTGTTGGTTGTTGAGATACGTTTTGTAAGAAAATAAATAATTACCTATCGAAAAACGCATCCCCCTATTTTTGTTCTGGGGTTAAAAATAGCCACAAAATTTTCAGAATGTGACATTTTAATACAATAAACAGTTTCATTTAAAAAAAAAAAATTGTTTAAGAAATTGTCGTTTTGTATGGAGAACTTGAAGGAAACCCATATTTCAGTACTAATATTTATAAATTTCTTTTGGTATGACAAATCCAAAATTTATATATTTTTTTGTTTGCGAATCAAATTTAATTAAACAATGTCAATGTCAATTCTTCAAGGCCGTTTTCGGTCACAGCGACTGTCAATGCTGAGAGCGGCGCTGGTGAGCCCTCACGTGGCTGACGTAGCCGATTTTTGCAGTGAACGTGCGACCACATTCACTGCATGTCAGCACCCCTCCAACTATATTATAAATTGATGGCCACTGGTGGTCGGGCCTTAAGCTGGTCCCGTTTTGTGTCGAGCTCAGCGCGTCTAATCGACTCGAAAGCATACACCTTAGTGTTCACAGCCTGCCTCCAATGTGGTCTGTCTACTGCCAGTGTTTCCCATTGTGCTGGGTCTATTGCACATTTCTTCATGTGGCGGTTAAGCACATCTTTATACCGCAGAAATTGGAAATTGGAAATTAAACAATAAGATTAACTTAAATAACATTAAATTAAAACTGAGCAGCAATATTTATTAATCATTTAAAAAGTTCGAATCTTATCATAAGCTCCACAATAAATAATTTAATTTGATTGAATTTGATTTGATTTAAATTAATTTAATTTAATTTGATTTCATTTATTTTAATACTATTTACTCGCCTGTTCTCTTACTAACACTAGTCCATATGTTATTTTGTATTACTAACACTTTATTTACCCTGTCTGAAATAAATTATTTTATTATTATTATTATTATCATGGAAATGGATGGCATTTTAAAATCAAACTGAAAATGAAAACAAAATTAATACGTAGGTGTAAAACCTTGAAATCAACTTTCAAACAAAAACAAGTAATGGAAATATCTATTGATTTACAAGAATTATGAACTCATGAACCTGTTAGAAGATTTCAGCAATTTCATAGGTAAGCAACTAATATGTTACCACAAAAACACTGAACTAGTTCACCACATTACACGTCATAGTATCGTGAATACCTTTCACAATATAATATTAATGAGAAATCAAACACAATCCCGTTTTAAATTACATCCTGTATTCATCAATCAAGCCGTTAATGACGGACGAAATTATACAGGTTCGGCATTAATTTATTCGTTAAATTTGTAGGGATGGCAAAGGCCAAATTATACAGGATTTTAAGATGATTTTGCGGAAGCCGGAAACTGGCGATAGTTCTCGTTCATACAACCAATTTACTATAGAAACAATCCTCAAATAACGAAAAAATTAATCTGCTGCTCCATAGTAAAGTATGAAATAACTGTTTTTGTTTTTTATATGTTCTCGTTTTTTTTTCGAAATGGTGTTCGTATGGACAAGTACTATCGCCAGTTTCCGGCTTGCGTAATATCATCTTAACATCATGTAAAGGATGTTTTTTTAAGAGGTTTGGTTTTTAAATTGTCAATACTTTTTCTAGTGACTGTCAATTTGACAGTTGACAGTTAATTTGTGGTCAGTAAGTTTTACCATTTTACCAGGAATAGGCGTACTCCAGAACAACGCTTGAAAATTGTACAAATTTATTATGAAAATCATCGTTTCGGTCAATTTGGCGGTATGAGGTGTGGTGCGACGGGGGAAGTTCGCGCGGCCTGGCTTTACTGCCACGCGATTGGCTCGTCAGTCGTCTTTGCATCGCAGCGCAGTGTCCACGTTTCGTACGTCCGCAAAGTACAGACACGGAAATAATTTTCTTGAATTGTATCACGATGGTTTTACATACAAAGGAAAGAATGATAATGATGACTATGAAGTTGCCTCTACTAACACCAACACACCATCGACTTCTAGTTACCGTCTAGATGATTTAATGGAAGGCGTGGAACCATTATCATAAATTATAAATATTTAATATAAATGATAAATAAATATTTAGATTTTTTATTACTAACCTGTTACAAAACAGACATAAGTGACGCTATTCTCGAATAAAAATTTAGTTACCTAGTTAATCAGTATAATAGATATAAGAACTGTTTTCCGCGAGTGTACCACATGCGCAGACGTATTCCCACCACAGGGCGTCTGTAGCTCTTTTTACATGCGTCGACCTGCACCGCGTATCGCAGCGCGGCGGCGGGCTCTGAAGAAGCTGTACTATTACCACACCCCCGACACTTCTTTGTCCTCGTTCAAGTTATTTACCTACACTCTCACGCGCGCATCTGGCTCGTCCGCACACGCTTGTGTGTGTGCGTGAGCTAGTCTAGGGCTGGCAGCAAGCGTGTGAGCGTCGTCGATCGAGAGGGACAACATTTATAGTCAGCAACTTATATGATTCTCTTCCTAAATTTTAGCGTGGTTAATCCCTAGGTCCTAATTTGGTTCCCCGTGGATTATTTTTGTATTAAAAATATATACATCGTCACGACTTGAATCAAATGCTCGAGGGGGTGTTAGAGGTGTTCCGAGTGTGAACTTTGAAATGCATGTCACAGTCCGCACTCGGTACACCCGCGTTTCACCTACAAATATTACGTCCCAACGTGATGGGTGGTGAGCTCTATCGCCGTACTTCGGGCACAAATAGACAATTTTTAGGACATGTTGAAATTTGCTCAGCTCGAACGGTGACACGAAAACATTCGATTTTTAAAATTTCAACTTAATGTTGAAATTCTTACCAACTGTTACACAACTGCTTGAGAGTTGCAGTTAACGCCCTAAACCAATACATAAAATAAAAAGGCCTTGGTTTAGTTCATCGGCAGGAAATAAAAAAAATCTGCGTTCTTTATTTTTTGCTCCGTTTTCAATGCATCCATAAACACCACAAAAACGAACCATATTCATTAAAAATCAGTATCGTAATAAAACAAAAAACAAAATACGCGCGCAGTGAACGAGTGCTACTCGAGCTCTACGTGCCACCAGATTTCCACTAACTTGCGGGGGACCGCGGGGGATGTTAAATTCGCGCGGGGAGGTGAGTGTCGCTTCTTTACGTAGTAATACTTTATATTCTCTGCTATTACAGTGAAACTAGTCAATAGATATCTGACGAACAATCGTGAGTACCTGTGTTTATAGTTATTATCATTTAAAGATACCTATCCATTTATATTAATACACCTGCGCCCGTAGCACAGTGTTTAATACGCGCGACGACATACGAGCGTGACACACTGTTTAATCGCAAAAAAATCGTGTCACGCTCCTCGCACTTGTGATTTAACTAAGTTGCGTCGCGCGTCATTAAACACTGTACTACGGGGCCTGGTATTCATTCCATCAGCCTAGTTCGTCCACTGCTGGACATAATAAGCCTTTCCAGGACTTTGCCACTCCCGGCGGTCATACTGGAAGAATTGCCCATACTCACACGCGCTGGGCATGCGGGTTGGTGAGCAAGTTGCCGGAACCCTCACACCAGTGACGCCGCTGCCCGTCACCAGTCTGTTCCATATAAGGCCCAGCTATTAGGGATGGATATACCGCCATCCATCGGTCCCAGGCATGGTGAGCTTCCTGGTTTTTACCTGTGAGCTGTCCTCTTACTCTCGAAGAATTACTTCGAGGGGGTCTCCAAGTAAGATGGTGGTACCTCCACAGTCGAACCCGGCATCAACTCTATTACCACCGGGTATTATGTCAACAAAATTAATATAATGAAAAATAGCATTATCTTCATAATTAAGATTTGGAACTTAAAACGAGGTACAGCATATATTTTTTTAATTGCACTCTGTTTCGAATCATACTGACAACTGTACGAAAGAAGTTTTCTTTCTTAAGGCGATATGCGAAATATACGGGTGTTTCTTTTCTGTGTATTTCATGAAATACACGGAAATTTTTAATTCATATCTAGTATATGCATTTTGACTATATAATCTAGGGTTTTGAAATTGGAAAACATGTTTGGATAAATTTTCCTCGATAGAAATAATTGTTGAAATCAGGTCTTCCAACACACTTCTTCTCCTCGTTTGACGAATAGGAACCATGTACAGAACTCAAACATATTTTATTAGGTGTGTTTCAACAATATCTAGAGTTTTAATATTTGAAATTTTGCTAGCTATTTTAGTTTTTTTAATAAAAATATAAAACCAACTTTTTTCCCTTTTGCCCTGAATCCGCCCCTCTCGCACTGCGCGATTTTTCGCTGGGAGTGTTAGTGACAAAAATGAAATTCGCATAGCCTCATCGCACACAAATAATAACTCACACATACATAGTTGAGTGATTGTTATACTTCCTTATAAATATGTTCTGTGGTTATACTTAATATTAAATTTTATTATAATTATTTTATTTACAAATGAAAATTATTTTTACATACTTACATATACCCACGCCTGTGTCTCTGAGGGGTAGGCAGATACTACAGATTTCCATCTACTACGATCCTGACACACCTCTAATGCTGCTTCCACATCCATAAATCTAGTTATACAAGCTTTTCTATTCGGGTACTTTTAAAATTGTCCTTCTTCTGTATGTAGCCAATTTGGTCAGCATACGTTCTGCTAGGACGACCTGGTCGAGCTGTACCTTCCACTTGCGCACCATAAATTTCTTTTGTGTCTTTACTTTCATTCATCCTCTCTACATGTCCAAACCACCGACGTATTTCTTTTTCTATTTTAGTCACTAAATCTGCTTTCAGGCCGCAACGATTCTGTATGTCGATATTTCTCACTCATTCAATGTTAAGCCACACACACTCCGTCAGGGACATTTAATTCCGTAAGGAGAATAATAGTAGTTTATATTACAAGGGCGAAAAGGAATAAATTACGAGTTTTAAACGTAACCGAGTAATTTATTGCTCTTACGCCCGTGTATCATACTACGTTTTTCAATGCGTAGTGTGAGGAAATAAAACAAATATAATCTTGTGAACTTTAAATTATTATTGGCTCAAAAGGACTGTATCCAGAGCCGTTAAACAGTGGAAAAAAAGTATAACATTTATGTTACACAGGAAAGGTTGCAGGTTAGCCAACTTCTCGTAAATAAATTAAAAAAAAAAAATAATAAAGCCCTAGGGCAAAATAATCGACTTTCTGTTCGGTTTTGATGCATAAAAAGTGGGCTTTTACGAGCACTTGCGTTGAAAAATTATTTTTATATTTACAAATTTTGTCCTAAAAAATATCAAATCAAATGTTTTAGGGTTATTTTCCTTTTTTTGTTTCACAGTTTTTACAAGGTTTATGTTTTGGCCGTCGGACAAAAACTTAAAGAGGTTTTTTGCTAATTTGCCACCAAATTCGCGCGTAGAGACAACTGCCACTCTGGGGACTATCTATTATCTACGGGACCCTAAAAACTTGATAGCTTGGATTTCTTGGCCGCCTCCGCATTTTTCTTTGGAAGTAGCAATCAATCATCCTTTATGTTCCTGAAAAGCTGATATTAAAAAGCGGTTCCAGTCTGGGAATGAACACTGTATTTGGGGGAATAGTTGACAACTTTGTGGGGAATATGTGACAACTTTGTGAGATATCTGAACATTTGTTTGATTGAAAATTATTGAATATCTCTGACACAAGTCTGACAAGAAACGTTTCATTCAAATAATACGAGGAATCTTCGCACCTTTTCGGCAAAGATCGTATTTTCGTATTCGTATTTCTACTTTCTGCACATGACGGGTTGTTCACTTTAAATAACACCCACAATGTCTTCCGGTTCCAATTATTGCGCATATTCTAAAATAACTTTGACTCTTATTTTATCTTTGGTAAGTTTCAAAATACTACTTACTCTTGCAATTAAAACTTTTGTGGGGTCCCCACATAGAAGCCCTATGACTTAGTTCGGCCGCATACGCTGTTAGACGCATAAGACAAATTACTGATGTAGATACTACTAGATTAGTCTATTTAAGTTGACAAAATAAATTAATATTTAAAAAAACTTATTTGTTTTTCATTATATATTCCTATAAAAACACTTTATTATAATTCATTCCAGATTATGTATATTTCGACTTCTTGTCGGCATCAGTGGAACTTAAGAATAAAAATTATTTCAGTTACTTTCACAGCATTATGTCATACGGCATGCTGTTACGTGGTAGAGCCGCGGATATAGACGCAGTCTTTTTTTTTGCAGCAGGGAGTAATTCAGGCTATTTATGATATGAAGCACCGGAACTCAGTAAGAGAAAAATTCCAAGAAATTAATATATTAACTGTTCCTTGTGAATTTATTTACCAAGTTCTTCGAAATAATATGAAAAAATGTTGAGTCTTTCCCAAGGATTAGTGAGCAACACTGTAAAAAAAACAGAAATAAGCATTAACTGTTTCGTAGGAAATGGTATAAGATTGTACGGCAAACTTCCAATGGAGGTCCTTATTTTGTCAGTACCTAAGTTTTAACTTTTTTTTTGCCTTCATAACATAATTTTCTCCTGTTTCGTGTTTTTTATCTAATTTATTTATTGTAAAAAATATAATCGTGTATTTTCAGATTTTACTTACAGACCAAGAGAATGTATATTAATATTACATTTTAAAATTTGACAGAACGTTTCGTTATGCCTAGGGTCAATTAATATCCTATTCCTTAATTCTATTATTAGATATTAGTTTTTGGACAATAAAACTTATGCCAAAATAAACGTCGTACAAAATATGATATACAACGGCCATCATATTAAAAACCTATTCCTCTGATCACAAAATAATGAATAAAAACACTTCGAAATCGCGAATTGAGCGATCCGCTTCCACTGAGCAGGATACGCTAGTGTAAAATGAAAGCGTTAGAGCAGGACTCATTTTTCTGAATACCCAAAGATTTCAAAAGTAAAGAGAAGCCCTTACCGTACTATGACAGCACCAAAATGTTTCCACCTTTAAATGGGTGACGCTCACACGTTTGGTTGGAATCAGTGCTCATTTGAACACAGTGATAGTTGGACGCCTTAAGTGCGCTTAAAGTTAATCATTTTAACAAATTTAGTAGTTTGATCAGTTTGCTGACCGTAGGTAGACAGATAGCACACTCATAAGTGTGCGCGCGTCGGCATTATGTTAACGAACGCATTCAAAAACAATGCAATAGATTTTAGGTGCCAGGGCTCATCTAAACTTTTGAAATCTTTAGAATACCCTGGCCTTAATAACATCAACATAGCACAAGTACACGAGTAAACATCAAAGTGTAAAAAATTACACCTTTGACACAACGTAACAACAGCCGCTGTCAGGTCAAAAACCATAAACAAACGAGAGCACCACAAGTGACGTCACACTTACCCCTTTTTCTCCCGGCGGTAGGGAGTCTGAGAGACCCTACATATGAGAGGCAGACCCTTAGGCGTCTTACACTAATGAACTCAGCCTGAGATCAGGTGGCGTGATGGGGATTCCGGAAAAGAATGACAAATATCACTTACAATATGAGCAGGTTTTATACATCAAAGTTAATACAGTTGTACTTACTGATGAGTCAGAGAGTGAAACGACTTGTTTTGGAAAGTTTTTTTTTTTTGCATTTATACATTTATACCTATTAATTTAGCAAAATATCATTGTTTATTTCTGACAAAAGAGTCTCTTATATCTATCAATGGCTGCATGTACATTTTCTTTCGAACCGAGTATGTTTCACAGGTACATGAACATAACAAAAAATAAACTGTATTTCATTTAAATGGATAAATACGTACAATGTTTATGTAGTAATATGTAAGAAAATAATATTTTCATGTAGTATTTGAAAATTTATTTAGGGTTAAAAATTACGATATAAAGCATCTTCTTGAACAGATGACATCCACGAGTACATTGGCCGAATCAATATTCATTTATCAGTCATCAGGTAACAATAAACTACAATTTTCCACTATAAACAACCACGATTCGGTCATAACCCTCAACAAACGTCAAAAATCGTGGGGAAAAATTGGCTGTCAAACGTGATTGTGCAGCTAACTTCAGGCCACTATAAACCACCATGGTATTGTTGGTTATTTTTTTTTTTGGTTTATTTTGCTTATTTACATGACCGACTTACCAACGATAGCTGAGTGTGTTTATTCGGTTTAATCTGATAACCACACACATAGTTTGATTCGCATGACAGGTCTCATCAGTTCATAGAAATTTACGCTTTTTAATCCAACGTTGTGGTTTTAAGGCGATATGTAAAAGTTTTAGCGTCCCTGTTACTCCATATGCGAAAAAATCCTCAGTGCGACAGGGACGGATTCGTGGAAAAGTAGCAAAAAGTCAAACAAAAAGTTTATTAATATAAAAATAAAAAATGTACTAAAGTTGCTATCAAAATTTCGTTTCACCAGGTCCTAGATACTGTTAAAACCCATCTAATAAAATATAGTTGCATATATATAATATGTCATTCTAAATCGTCAAACTAGGAGAATTGGTATCGAAAAGGACCTAATTTCAATAAATATTTCTATCGAGCCATATTTCTCCAATCGCGTTTCTGTTTTAACAGATCCCTAGAAAAAGTATCCAGAAATAATTTACTATTTTATCAAAATAATACATTATTTACTGAAGTAGATATGCAACTCCTTAAAGTGTCGATTTTTTTTTCGTAGCGCCTTAAGTACCAGTGCGTGTAAAGCAACGAACTGACGAGACATTTCATGCGAATCAAGCTACAATAAGTAACGTATGAAACGTCATTTGTGAAAGAAACTATTATTTTTACTGTCTGAGATGGTTGTTATTACTTTCACTGTGTTTCTATAGTAACGTGGGAATTAATTATCCCGTGCTGATGACAACAAAGTAAACTTTATAATTAATGGTGTCTTTGTTATTTCAGGTAAGCTTGGACGGTCTTGGACAGCCAATTACTTGGATTTTAATATCCTTTTCTTCAGGCAAGTGTACGGCTTTGTATTTATTTACTGCAGTGAGCTGAAGGTGGATAAATAAAATATGGTTACTCCCAGGTTCTAGTTCTAGTTCTCCGTGGATTTATTTGTGTTTAAAGTAAATAAGATAATAAAATATAATGTTACCATTCGGCTTTTCTTTATAAATATTGATATATATAGTGTTTTTTTTAAATATACACATTAATTAATGAAAGCAAGATATATTTCGAGTAGACACAGCTACAAATATATAAAAAAACTTTACTTTTTCACATTTAAAATGTCACATTTTCTATTGTCAATCAATGCAACTGATGCCGAGTCCAAGAGGACTCGAAATATATCTTGCATTCATTAATTAATGTGTATAATTAAAAAAAACACTATATATATCAATATTTATAAAGTAAATAAGACTAATACTTCAATCAAATAATATATTAAAGATGCAAATTACAATTTATTGGTATGAATTGCAAGGTCTTAAAAGTATTCACGCAAGGCGTGGGTGCAAGTGGCTCGCTCGGTCCGTTTCAGTGTTTTTGTCACCGCAGCCCGTCTTTACCGCCGCACAGTGATCAATATTAGATAATTAGTGTGACGAAAAAAGTGAACCACAAATCTAAGTTATCTTGCTACTTTTGGTTGTCTGGCACATATACGAAAAAAACATTCTTTTCTGCTCAGTCATAACTTACGCTATGAAAAATGCGAGTAATCGTAAATAAATTAAAATAAAATAATTTAGAAATAAATAAAGTCCACGTATTAGCAGGTTTAATGGTATTTAGAGGAAGCGTTTTACGGCAGATGATATTTAAACATAAAGCATGATTTTTAAGCTTCCAAAACATATATAAGGTCTTTCACTGTGACTCGAAACTTTTTCAGAAACTTATTCAAGGGATTGTGAAGGGTCATTTAAACATGCGATAGGTTATTTGTTTTTTTGGTAAAAAGAGGCTGTGGGTTTATTGTCCTATTTGTCTGAGACAATGATTCTGAACAACTATTACAAAGAAACTTACCCTCTAAAATGCTTAGTTTCTGAGATGATAATAATGATTAAGAAAAATATGAAAATAATTTTATCTAAAATTTATAGCACCAATAAAAGTCGCCAAAATAAAAATTACATTTGCCTTGGATATAATTTTATTACTAGTGTGTTGCAACTTAATAATCAACTAATTTAGTATAAGTTAAACATTAAACCCAATCAAAAGTTAATTCAAAACAAAGTGATATGTATTAATAAAACTTAAATTAAATGAATTTTTACACAACTTTGAAATAACAATTAAACATGCAAAATTAAAATATACGTTGCAGGCCCTTAAGGGTCCGTTTCGCCAAACATGCTCTCGCGTTTGGACAATTTAGCATATTAAAACAAAATATTTTAAACAAATAAAATTTGTGTAGGTAGTTAAGGAGTTGAACTACATTATCATTTTTCAGATTTCACACAAGTATCACAAGCATCGGGAAAAAAAATCGGAAAATCACTAAAATCACGAAAAATGTAATTTAGCGTTGCAAACAGAAAAAAAATTTTTTTTTTGTTCCAAATTGAAATATATTTTTTTACATAAAGAGTTTAAAGTACATTATTCATATAAAATATTAATATTTTTTTCCTTTCATTATTTAAAAAGAAATACACAAACTTCCAAATTCTTTTTGCTTAATTTTTCTGTACAGGAAAAATGTAGAATGTTTGAGTATTTCTTTTAAAATATCGAAAGGAAATAAAAAATAATAAAAATCTGTAAAGGCTACTTTCATTTCTTTGCTCTATAAAAATATATTTTAGTTTGTAGTTAGATCAGTAGACTGATCATACTAGTTCCAAAGCCAAATTACGTTTTCCGTGATTTTACTGATCTTTCCGATTTTTTTTTCTCAATGATTGTGATGCTTGTGTCAAATCTGGAAAATTATAATGTAGTTCAACCCCTTAACTACCTACACAAATTTTATTTAATAAAAATATTTTGTTTTAATATGCTAAATTGTCCAAACGCGAGAGCATGTTTGGCGAAACGGACCCTTAACGGTAGTCCGTTACAAAATTTATTAATTTACTACGAGTACGAGGGAATTTTTAATAATAACCGATTAATGTGATACATTTATTACTTTAACCTTTTAAGTTGGTTTGTATTAATAATAACCGAGAATTATTAATAATTCTCAACTTATTACTCTGATTGGAATATATACACAGGGTGGAAAAAATTTAAGGGCCCTGGAGGGGAGCTACCTTAAATCCTTTAGTTAGCTTATTTTACTGAAAGGAAACATTCCTTTATTTTTTAAAAGAAACAAAACTGCATTGAAAGATCTTCTAAAATTCGCTTGTCTCACCCAGGAATCGAACCAACTAAAAATTAAAAAAATAAACCCTCGCTACTTTATTAGACGAATCGGTAGGATTATTATATATAAAAAACTGAAGATTAAGTTCACTCAATTATCTGAACATTTATGGTTTAATACTCAATGTAGAAAAGAAAATATTATCCCCAATTACATAAAAAATGGTATCCTAAGCAAAATTAACAAAAACTATATGGATGCTTTCATAACAGAAACACAGAGAAGATGGTTAACCAAAGAAATATATACCCAATTTGGTCAACGTAATAACATAAGTTCACATCTAAAGGTATGTCATGTTGAGTTGAGTAGAAGACTACATTATATAGAATTTGAAATTTTCCAAAAAGATACTTATGATGAGACGAGATATTTAGCATCTAAAATACATACTACACACCTGAAAAAACTAAGAAACCTTAGATCACAACAAGAACATTTTCATTATAAAGAAACAGTGTTACCATCCCAGGAATTTTTCCCTAGACTACACAACAATACTAATGTTAGTTTCAATCAAAAAGAGATTTCATTACTAGAGAAAGGTTTAAAATATTCTCCAAATGTACCGATAACAAATTTGGATTATGATAATTTAGCAGCAGATTTAGAAGTTGCCACCTCAGATCCTCTATCAAAACACATTGCCAGTAAATTACTGAAGGAAGAGTCTCACAAGCAACCCATTAAAAATAGCAAATCTGGATACGATGAACTAAAAACCATCAAAAGTATTAGAGAAAAGGTGAAAGACAACAATCTCATCATCACCAAGGCCGACAAAGGGAACACAGTTGTCATTACAACAAAAACTGAATATGATGAAAAAATGAATGATTTTCTTTCCGATTCAGCTTATCAACAGTTGGATAAAGACCCTACAAAGAAATATAATGAAATAGTCAGAAACACGATAAAGACGGCAAATAGTATTTTCAAACACACGGATCACTATAAACTGAAGGTGTTGAACCCTCAAATCCCAAAACTGCTAGGTCTGTACAAACTACACAAGCAAGGATCTCCAATTCGCCCAATAGTTACCTACGTCGGTGCTCCAGCATACCCAATAGCTACAAAATGCAATGAAATATTAAAAGAGTTATCCATATTTAAGCCGCTACATACCATTCAAAATAGTTTAGATTTAGTCAATAAGATAAAAAATGTAAACGTACCTTCTCAAGCAATATTAGTGTCATTCGATGTAAAAAATCTATTTCCTAGCGTACCCATAGACGATTGTAAACGTGCAATGAATGAACTCTTGGTTGAATCAACAGTAGAACCACAAAAGATTATAGACTTAGAGCATACTATTTCAGTTTGCCTTGAACAGAATTATTTCATCTTTAATGACAATATATACAAACAGACGAAAGGCCTGGCAATGGGAAGTCCTTTATCTCCCGTATGCGCAGACATCTTTATGGATAATATTGAAAGACAGATTCTTCACTGTAAAAAGTTCAAAGACTCCGTAGTCTACTGGTACAGATACGTCGATGATGTTCTGTGCCTCTGGTCGGGCTCATCGGATGATCTACAGAATTTCTTGATCTTCATTAACTCAGTTAACAAAAACATACAATTCACAATAGAGATTGGCCACAAAGAGATTAATTTTCTGGATCTCACCATAAAAATTGAACACCAGAAACATTTTTTCAAAATTTACCGAAAACCCACCTTCAGTGATAACATCATCCATTCTAAATCTAGACACCCATTATCTCACAAATATGCGTTTTTCCATTCAATGGCCCACAGATTACTATCCCTACCTCTCAATAAAGTTGACTATAGCTTGGAACTAAACACAATTAAGAAAATTGCCTTAAACAATGGATACAACCCGAAAATTGTTGATAACATAGTCCACAAAAAGAAATTAAAAATGACTAGAGCTCTATTATACCACCCAGATCCAACAGCTGAACCAAAGACAAAAAAGTGGTCTAAGCTACCCTTTCTTGGCCAAATATCACAAAAATGCTCACGCTTACTGAAAGATAGAAACCCTGCCTTTTATACAAACAACACATTAAAAAGACTATTAAGTAACAATAAAGACAAGACAAATTTTGATCAAAAAAACGGCATTTACGAGCTCACTTGTGCCAATTGCAATAAAAAATATATCGGCCAAACTGGAAGATCGTTCAAAACAAGAGTAGGCGAGCACTCCAGAAGCTGGCGTTTAAAGAAAACCAACTCAAACTTTGCTGAACATCTAATCAACGAAAATCACACCTTTGATTCGGTACAAAATTTCAAAACTTTACATGTTTGTGGAAAGGGCAGAAAGTTATCAGCCTTAGAAGCTCTGGAAATAAACAAACTGATCCATTTGAACCCAACTGACATTTTGAATCATCAACTGGACATAAATAATTCTCCATTATTGCAGTATTTCAAATAATTTTAATTTATTGTTATTATCAGTTTGACATCTAACCAATCTAACACAACGTTATCTAATTTTCATTTATAACATTTGACATTTCTTAATTATTTATATTCACCCAATCATATTTAATATCTTGTTTCTATACAATTCTTATGACATACATTTTAATTTTAATTTTAATTTGTAATATTTTTTATTTTTATTGTTTCCAAATTTCCACCATTATGGGTAAAAATATTTTAATATGACATCCCCATCACTTAAACTCTTACTAATCCAACTGTTTACACAATGTTGACCAATGAGACATAATCCGTAATATATTGTAAAGAATTCCATCACAACGTTTGACTCAACTTAGTTCCATCGTTTACCGACCATTTTTTATTTGAAATTCCCCTTCTGTCTGTTTGTTGTTTCATTTATTGCACGTCATTTTAGACATGATTGTAGTTTATAAGATTTATTTGTTAGTTAGGATGTGTAAAAAGCCCTAGAAAATGCTTTACAGCGAAACCGGTCGGGCATAATAAAGTTGTACGTAATATGTGGATAAGTACAAGTGTTTTTTAAAACAAGGTAGGATTATTATTCAGGATAAAATTTGTCTAATAAACATTTGATCTTACACTCATCTGTTGTACGAGATACCCATGACATTGAATATTTATTACAAGTTCTTTGTTAACAATACCTAGTACTGTTCACCTGTAACTAGTAAATGACACGTTATAATTTTCTTATTTCTCTAACATCCAAAGACATTGTATGAAGTACAAGCTTGCAAATTTGAAATTCGAACGATAACTTTCAAAATTTTTAGAATCGATAGAAGTATTCGTTCCAATTTCAATTTTTTTTTTATTTTGCTTTAACTTATCAGGATTCTTTTCTATTCTTAATATCCGTCTTGGTTAAAAAAATGTTTCTTGTTTATGTGTTCTTCGTATTGATGATAAAATAAAATTAATATTAGTTTTCACTTTTTTTTATTTCAAAGACCAAATGTTTATTAGACAAATTTTATACTTAACAATAATCCTAAAGATTCGTATAATAAAATAGAAAAGGTGTATTTTTTTATTTTAAGTTGGTTTGATTCCCGGGTGAGACAAGCAAATTTTAGAAGATCTTTGAATGCAGTTTTGTTTCTTTTAAAAAATAAAGGAATGTTTCCTTTCAATAAAATGAGCTAACTAAAGGATTTAAGGTAGTTCCCATCCAAGGCCGTTACATTTTTTCCACCCTGTATATATCTTCGCCAGTTCTCACCAGTTTTGTTACATAATAAATGTGTAATAAAAACTATATACGAGTAGTTTTGTTTTACCAATCCTCTAATATTGATCACAGAGCACCGTAGTTATGCAGGCATCTTTATGAAGTGCTTGGTGCTGTAACAAAGATGTCCACGCAGGTGGTAGATCTGATGCCGGGCTCGACTGTGGAGGTACCACCATCTTACTTGGAGACCCCCTCAAAGTAATTAGGGAGAGAGTAAGAGGATAGCTCACAGGCAAAAAACCAGGAGGCCCACCATGCCTGGGACCGATGGATGGCGATATATCCATCCCTAATATCCGGGCCTTATATGGAACAGACTGGTGACGGGCAGTGGCGTTACTGGTGCGAGGGTTCCGGCACCGCGCTCACCAACCCGCCTGCCCAGCGTGTGTAAGTATGGGCAATTCTTCCAGGATGACCGCCGGGAGTGGCAAAGTCCTGGAAAGGTTTATGTCCAGCAGTGGACGAACTAGGCTAATGGATGGTCAGACGTGTAAGCGGAGTAAGTTAGTCATAGTGAGGTGTATAAGTATGTATAAAAAGTGTAAGTGAGGCCCACACACTAATATTACTATGTGTGTGGTTATCAAAACAATCAGATTCACCACGCTCAGCTATCGTTACGTAAACAAACCGAACAAATCCGTACAGACTTCGTGACCGACCATTGAAGTGTCAAATTGACAATTTGTTCTTGTGGTGGAAGCCTCAAACTAGTGTCCCTTTATAATTTGTGCCTCAAACAGAACACGTTTTTTAAATAATCGGAAAGTATAATAATCTTAGCTGAAGGAATTATTCCCCTAGTTCCATATACTTCTTCAATATTCTTTTTTTGCGCGCTTTTTGACAGATGACGAAAAACCACCGCCAACCACCATAGTCCATACTATGGTGGTTCATTCAATTCCACCATGCCAAGTAGGCACCTGGCAAATGTGACGTCACCCGGAATGCGGCGCACATATTTCGGGTATGGATGGCAAACAAATAAAATGAAAATGGGTGCAGCAAAAGTCCATCAGCATTGAAATTTTAATTCAAATGATATCTATTGCAATATCAGAATTAATTCGCATTCCATTCCACCCAGGTGCCTACTTGCCTTGGTGGATTAGTAGTGGTCTGATGATAGCTGCACAACCAGGTTTGACAGACAAATTTTTCCAGCGATTTTTGACGTTTCTTGGTGTTTGTGACCGAATCCGGGTGGTTTTGGTGGAAAATAGTGGTTTATAGTGATTTTATAACTACTTCCTATGTCTCTATTTTTATTTAGGCATTTGTATACTATAACAATAAACAATAAATCTTATTTATCACTCTAACAATTTCTGAAAACACAATCCCTAAAATTCAATTTCCTACATTTTATCAGCGTTACCGTCGCAAACTCGTACAAAATTTTATTTTCTCAACACTAAACCGTGTTCCCAATCCGGTAATTCCGCTGATCCGGCAAGATCGATGGTCCGGCGATGCAAATCTGACACCGGAACGATCGCGCCATTTGGACCCGTGTCTCAGTGTCACCGTCGTGTCTGTCTACAAGGGTTAATGGACCTATTTTATTGGGGATTTTAGATTTGAATATACTATTTTATAGGGTATGACCGCCTCTGTGGTTAAGTCGTTCGACCGCTAATCCACAGGTCGCGGATACAAATAAAGGCTTTAATTTTAATTTTAGTGCTGATAAAATTTAAATTTTTCCAAAGTAATGTACTCGTAGCATCTGTTCTTAATACCTATGGACCATTTTGCATACATACATACATATACTCACGTTTGTCTCTCAGAGGGGTAGGCAGAGACTACAGATTTCCATCTGTTACGATCCAGACACACCTCTTCCGCATCTTCCACATCCATTAATCTAGTCATATAAGCTCTTCTATTCCGGGTCCTTCTAGTGCGGCCTGGTAGAGCTGTACCTTCCACTTGTGCACGATAAATTTCTTTCGTCACTCTACTTTCATTCATCCTCTCTACATGTCTAAACTACTGAAGCATTCCTTTTTCTATTCTAGTCACTACATCTTCTTTCAGGCCGCAACAATTCTGTTTGGCGATATTTATTTTTTATATGCATATTTTGTAATTAAGAAAATTTAGTTTTAAAGCAAAATTGCATAAATAAATTTCATTCCCATTCTTTTTTCTCCTTTTCTGATTCATTCAATCTCATTCTATCCTGAATCAATCAAAATTGACCTTTGTCCGGTCTCCGCTTATCAGGCAGCGCCTCTTTTGGAACAACTAATATAACTCCTTATTGTATCTAGTAAATTGAGCCCTGGGCAGGCAAAACTTGTTATCCTCATAAGCAACCAATTCGGGTCAGTGTCAGGAACAATCCAATTCAATTAGAAGGCAGTCATTCGGTATTCCTTACCTTATTTAGGGAACCACTACATTGACTTTTACTTCGTGAAGCTTTTTACCTTCGAGTATCACACAAATATCTTTATGAACTTAAATATTTTATTTTATATATATTTAATTTTATACAGCTATAAACAAATGACTTTTAAATGCTGCGTAAAATATATTTTGCTTTTCAAAATTTTTGTAGGTCTTCAGAGACCTGTTTTTTAGGGTTCCATACCTACAAGCAGTTAAGCCTACTGACCTTCAAACTTCATTTTGAAGATTGCAGCCAATGATAAATAGATAGATAGATAGATAACTTCTTTATTCCATTTCCACAGCATTACACGAAAAAGAAAAGAAAAATACACATTTTACAACTAAATCTAATAAATAATGTAAGTGCTGTGGTAGTGGAAAAGGTCCTCAACTCAGCATAATGCAGAGGTAACCACTGCGCTGATTTTCAGTTGAGGCCCGTTTCCAAAACCGACCCTATGCAATATACAAAATAAGGTGAACAATTGCTAAGAGCCGGTGGCAATATTAAAGTGGCAATGATGATGATGATATCCAAAGGGTGCCAAATGGGACCCTATTACTAAGCCTCCTGTCTGTCTGTCTGTCTTTCCATCCGTCCATCTATCTGTCACAGGGGTCTACAGCTACAGCCATTGTAGGTAGCCTGTTGAAATTTTGACAGAATACGTATTACTATAGTCTCTATGAAGAAAAAATATCCCAGGACATACCCCCATACAAAAAACATCAAAAAGTTTTTTTTTCAAGTTATTTTATTTAGTTGTTTTGTCTGTTCGTTATTTGTTCTTAAATATGGTTTTACATACTAGTACAAGTTTCAAATGTTGTCAAATTATTGTACTTACTCTAACGTGAAACAACACATAATAAAAATTAGTGCCCCGTACTCAGAAAATGCTGAATTGTTTGTCCGGCGCTAACACTGCAGCGCCTTGTTTCTGTCGCTTTGATGTTGCTGTGGCATCTTAGGTATATTGTTGTTATTTGCCATAATCTTTTTAGGGTTCCGTAACCATATTTTGTGGTGGTACGGAACCTTTCGTACGCGATTCCAGCTCGCACTTGGCCAAATTATTTATTATTCGCAATAGGCTTAAGCTTGGCCATTAAGGGGCAGGTAGTCGCCAACGACCTTGAGTCTACCTGTGTCAGTACAAATATCGACAGAAACTATATTGAAATAACGTTCATATCAGCACGCACTGCATTACGACGTCGCAGGGTCACCAGATAGCGCAAATAGGAGAAAATTATACATTTCACATTATAAAGTTAATTTTTTTAATGCAAGTGCTTGTAAAGGCCCGCTTTTTATGCATCAAAACCGAACAGAAAGTCAATTAATTTGCCCTAGGGCTTTATTATTTTTTTTTATATTTATTTACAATGGTTGGCTAACCTGCAGCCTTTCCTGTGTACCATACACGTTATACTTTTTTTCCACTGTTTATCGGCTCTGGATACAGTCCTTTTAGCCAATCATAATATAAAGTTCACAAGATTATATTTGTTTTATTTCCTCACACTATGCATTGAAAAACGTAGTATGATACACGGGCGTAAGAGCAATAAATTACTCGGTTACGTTTAAAACACGAGTGTAGCTCCTCGTAATCGTCCTCGTAATTTTTTCCTTTTCGCCTTAGTAGCATAAACTACTATTATATATTTCTCATATTATTTATTCCTTATTCCTGTTTTTATTTTATTCAAGTGTATTTTTTTATGAAATTTAAGTAAACCCAACCTTAATTGTATTATTGTAATTGTTTTTTTTTATTATGTATATGAGTATTCCTACCTGCAACGAGAGTGAGAATGTTACTTTAGTTGTATTGGGTCAATCTGAAAATCAGCGCTGTAATGTTTTTAGCTTACAGCAAATGCTGAGATTGGTCCATTTTGTTAACAAAATATATATAAATTTATTAATTAAAATGTATTTTTATGTTTTGATTTTGTGGCTAATAAATATATTTCTATTTCTATTTCTAATTATTTCCCTGTGTATTTCCCCATATTATTATTTATGACATAAAACTATTACCTATACACAATAGATTATTTAATTACTTATATAACATTAAAACCGACCTGTAATAAGTGTATTTGTTATACCTACATTACATAAATAAATATATTTCATATTTCATTTCATTTCATAAGTTTGATATGACACATTTATATCTGGAATTTCTTGTTGTTCTTTTTTAACACAATGTTTTAGAAGTAGAAATACAGAAATTAGAAAATTTGTTACAACGTGACTAAAACACACTATTTTGACTGTCAATTTCCAGTGATAAAATCTATTTTAGTCACAAATCTAACAACAGGCAATCCTTATTAACATTAACGCCAATTCTGAGTGCTTTAATATTAGTTGTGTGCTGTCAAAACAACATTTTTGTCATTGCAAAATAGTTCATAAATTTTAAGTACAGAAGCTAAATTACTTTAGAAAATTTTAAGTTTTGACAGCACTAAAACCAAAATTAAAACCTTCAGAACTGGCTTTACAGTCTGGTTAATTATTAAAGTATGTATTATTATTTATATAATTTGGCTTCTACTTTATATACCTTATTTTACATCTACACCGCCTCTTCAGCAATCTTAATGTATTTTTTTTCCACCTAAAGGTTGTCTGGAAGAGATCGCTTTAAGCGATAAGACCACGTATTTGTACTTACACTTTGTACTCGTATTTTTAAGTTCAATTAATTGTTTTTTTTGTAGTGTGATAATAAAGCTATATTATTGTTTTGTAAAGCCATAAAATTTCCAAATACATCGAATAGGAACGGAAGTACTAACTTATAGGCATTTACGGCAAAAACAACTCTCTCGCACTAAGGCGGGGTGTGTTGCTCTGAGCGAGACAACTAATTGTCCCACTCCTTCCAGTTCATCTGTCGATTCGAAACAATTGGTTTGTGAAACTTCCCGCCGAGATATTGGAGATAAGTGCTATATTTTTTCATGATTTATTTTCGACTTAAAAGGACATAAGAAACGGCCTTAACACAGCATTTTGCTGGAGTACGCACCTAAAATACATTTTCTTATCCATCTAGCTAGCTATTGAAAATTTAAGGCATTTCATGAGCTCCCAGTTCTAGCTCTTTCCCCTTGAGGAGCGCCCTTTTAATGACTATAATGACTGGATGTCACCCTTAATGAGAAAACTGGTGCTCGCAGTTTACCCTCTGTTGAATTTTAAACGCGGCCCTTTTTAGGTTCTGTCTTAATACTGAAAACCTTAAATATAATATATTGATACCTAATAGTGTCGATTCGCTTTAACTTATTTGACAGGACTAAACTTAATTAAAGCGTTCTGTCTTTTACTTTCTTTATCGAAAAGACAAAGACAGGACGGTTAAAATAAGGTTAGTCCTATAAAATAAGGTTAGTCCTATAAAATAAGGTTAGTCCTATAAAATAAGGTTAGTCCTATCAAATAAGGTTAGTCCTATAAAATAAGGTTAGTCCTATAAAATAAGGTTAGTCCTACAAAATAAGGTTAGTTCTATAAAATAAGGTTAGCCCTATCAAATAAGGTAAGTCCTATAAAATAAGGTTAGTCCTATAAAATAAGGTTAGTCCTACAAAATAAGGTTAGTTCTATAAAATAAGATTAGCCCTATAAAATAAGGTAAGTCCTATAAAATAAGGTTAGTCCTACAAAATAAGGTTAGTTCTATAAAATAAGGTTAGCCCTATCAAATAAGGTAAGTCCTATAAAATAAGGTTAGCCCTATAAAATAAGTTTAGTCCTACAAAATAAGGTTAGTTCTATAAAATAAGATTAGCCCTATAAAATAAGGTAAGTCCTATAAAATAAGGTTAGTCCTACAAAATAAGGTTAGTTCTATAAAATAAGGTTAGCCCTATCAAATAAGGTAAGTCCTATAAAATAAGGTTAGTCCTATCAAAGAAGGTTAGTCCTATAAAATAAGGTTAGTCCTATAAAATAAGGTTAGTCCTACAAAATAAGGTTAGTTCTATAAAATAAGGTTAGCCCTATCAAATAAGGTTAGTCCTATAAAATAAGGTAAGTCCTATAAAATAAGGTTAGTCCTATCAAATAAGGTAAGTCCTATAAAATAAGGTTAGTCCTATAAAATAAGGTTAGTCCTACAAAATAAGGTTAGTTCTATAAAATAAGATTAGCCCTATAAAATAAGGTAAGTCCTATAAAATAAGGTTAGTCCTACAAAATAAGGTTAGTTCTATAAAATAAGATTAGCCCTATAAAATAAGGTTAGTCCTATAAAATAAGGTAAGTCCTATAAAATAAGGTAAGTCCTATAAAATAAGGTTAGTCCTATAAAATAAAGTTAGTCCTATAAAATAAGGTAAGTCCTATAAAATAAGGTTAGTCCTATAAAATAAGGTAAGTCCTATAAAATAAGGTAAGTCCTATAAAATAAGGTTAGTCCTATCAAATAAGGTAAGTCCTATAAAATAAGGTTAGTCCTATAAAATAAGGTTAGTCCTACAAAATAAGGTTAGTTCTATAAAATAAGATTAGCCCTATAAAATAAGGTAAGTCCTATAAAATAAGGTTAGTCCTATAAAATAAGGTTAGTCCTATAAAATAAGGTTAGTCCTATAAAATAAGGTTAGTCCTATAAAATAAGGTAAGTCCTATAAAATAAGGTAAGTCCTATAAAATAAGGTTAGTCCTATAAAATAAGGTTAGTCCTATAAAATAAGGTTAGTCCTATCAAATAAGCTTAGTCGTAATATACCGAGTCGGCACTAATGTTCGTTAGTATGTTTGTCTGAAGGAATACTCGAAATAGTTTGGCTGAAAATTAAGATTATTCATTGTTTTTGGGTTAAATTTCCACTTTATTTTTACATTGTTATAACGTTACTCTTTCTTCATCTCTTTATTACTGCTAAACTGTGACTATCTGTATTGTACTCGTAACTATTTTATTTTTTTTGTACCTTATGTTTCCAAATTTGAACCCATCTGTAAAAACTTGTAATTGGCTTTTCTGTTACTAAGTTTGTATGTTTTATATATATATATATATATATATTATAGCTGTAAGTTTACCTTAAATAAAAAAAAAATATATATATAAATATTGAAAATTTAATTTAGATAGGAAAAGTTACAATTAGAGTATTTTCGAGATATATTTCGGCCCACTTTGGGGCCGGCATCAGTCGAAGAAGTGAAAAATTTTAATATTGAAGTACATAGTTAAACACATTTTCCTAATAGTGTAATAGTATAAAATTAAATGAAAAGCTTACTATAGCGAAATATAAATATTTATTTCGAATTTAATTCACGGAACCCAAAGTCTGTGTGCGATAATAACATTTCATCACATTTTGAAATGTTCAAATTTAACGTTTTAGTTCAGATTTAGCAGTTGTAATAATAAGTTTGCTCACGAGCTATGTTTTTGTTCCTTACATTGTTGAACGAATCACACGTGGGAAGCTGTGTCTGTACTGTGCTACAAAACTTAAAACAACATGTTTTACGTTTGTACTTCATCCGTTGAATTCTCATTATTGCTAAAACAATAGAAAGCAGTCCAGTCAATTCTTCATTTTTGAAACGAAATTTGCAAGAAATAATTACGAGTACATGGTTCATAAAATAATGGACAGAAAATTATGAACGAGTACAATGGCAAAAAGGGTTACTTTTTATTATTATACGAGGGGCATGCCAAAAGAAGTTAGATACTCTTTACTCCTTTGATTGACACTGGCAAGTTATACATCATCTTGTAGGCTGGTTGTTTGTTGGTATATCTGAAAATAGAACGCACATCATTTCTTTTTTTTTTATTTGGATGAGCATCATTTTTCCGAGAATCTGGCGGGAATTCGCTTGCAGCAATGGAGCTCAGTCGAAGTGATTGTCGCGCTATGATTTATTATGACTATAAAAAAGTTTTAAGCCTCAAGAATGTTTTGAACTTTTGGCTACTACTTTTGGTGAGTCTGGTTGCTCACGAACAACAGTATTTAATTGGTTTGCTGAATTTAAAAGAGGACGGGGATGTCTCAAAGATGAAGCGAAGACAGGTCGGCTGCCAACCGCAGTCACAGAAGAAAACGTTCGTGCAGTCGAAAAACTTATTCGCGAAAACCAACGAATTATGTATGTAGAGCTGGAGCGAGAACAGGGAATTGGATCAGCAGCAATGCAAACCATAATTCACGACCACCTTTCTCTCCGTAAATGTTGTTTGAGATGGGTGCCGCACAAACTTACCGATGAGCAGAAGACCGTTGGTTGGATTGGTGCCTATTCATGATAGATAAATTCGACGGTGGCGAGAAAAAAAATGTGTATGATATGCTGACTGGTGATGAAACATGGCTTTATATCTACGATCCCGAAACAAAGTGACATTCGACTGTATGGTGCTTTGAAGATGAGCCAACTCCAACGAAATGTCGCCGTGCACGAAGCACACAGAAACAAACGCCTCGTTTTTCAGCAAAACGGAACATATTGCTACTGTAGTGCTAGAGAATCAAAGAACGATGAACTCCGAATGGTATGTGACAGTTTGTGCTCCAACAGTAATATCAGCTTGGTGTGACAAGCGACCGAAGTCAGGAATCCGACGCCTTCTCAGGCACCACGACAATGCGGCGTCGCACACGTCTGCCAAAACACTTGACTTTTTCGACTCAAAAAATGCGTCAATCCTCCCTCACTCACCATATTCCCCTGACCTAGCACCTTGTGATTTTACCTGTTTCCAAAAATCAAAGAAAAAAATAAAGGGGAAGAAGTTTGAAAGCAAAGAAGATGCACTGGCTGCCTATATTTTCGAGATTTCTGAGGTGTCTAAAGAAGAGTGGTCATTGGTATTTTCCATTAAGTTCAGACGTATAGAAAAGTGTATACGTGCTCAGGGTGAATACTTCGAAAAGATCGATACTTGTAATAAAGAATAAATTTTATAATTTTTGAGTATCTAGTTTCTTTTGGCATGCCCCTCGTATTAACATCAGAATTAGTAAAATTTCCATGGTTGTGATTTTAGTATTTTCGGAAAATAAAGATTAACTAATTTATACCACGTGCAGTGATGGGAGTCCAACTTAAATTTACACATACAATCTATTAAGGCGCTACTAAAAAAAATTTACACTTTAAGAACGTGCATATCTACTCCAGTAAATGATGTATTATTTTGAAAAAAAAAAAAATATTAGTTTTGGATTCTTTTTCTAGGGATCTGTTAAAACAGAAACGCGATTGGAGAAATTTGGCTCGATAGAAATATTTATTGAAGTGAGGTCTTTTTCGGCACCAATTCTCCTGGTTTGACAATTTAGAATGACAATGGACTGCAATTATATTTTATTAGATGGGTTTTAACGATATCTAGGACCTGGTTAAACAAAATTTTGATAGCAACTTTAGTACATTTTATATCAATAAAAAACCGACTTTTTGCTACTTTTCCACGAATCCCTCCCTCTTGCACTGAGGGTTTTTTCGCATATGTAGTAACAGGGACGCTAAAACTTTTACATATCGCCTTAAACCGGACAAGTGCAAATAGGATTCGTGCCGTGAGGGTTCCGTATACGAGTGCTATAAGACATACTTGTAAATAGAATTTCAAGTAATTAAGTCAACCGGAAGTTGAGGAAAGAAAAAAAGAGGAAACGCAGCCAGCCTTCTAGGTACCCTTCCACATGACGACGGCGATCTGGCTAATATTTTCTATTTAGTTTAATTTTAATAAACTTGTAATTTAATAAAGATTTTAGTTTGTTTAAGTTTTTATGTTTTATAGGATTATTTAGTTTTAAACTTGAGTTACTTTTTTGATATTTAAGTTTTAATAAATGACGACTTCAAACTGGAAGTGCCCTATAGGTTTCATGGTGAGCCGGTTTGTATGAAATTGATAACATAAAGATATATACATAAAGAATAAAATATATATAATAAATAAAAGATATATACATAAAGAATAACTTTTTGTTCGGTTTCTGGCATTCATGAGATCTGGCAATTTTTTGACAAGTGAAAGCGTCATCGGCTTGTGAATCTTGGTACTTACATGACTTGTTTTTGGTTGGCTGGAGTTTTTCTTAAAAGACATGACCACCCCCCCCCCACCCCCCCCTTAAAACCTGGTTTATTCTATGACTTTTTGAAGTAGGTATCTATGAGAGATTAAATCTAAAGATGTTCATTATGATCAGTAAAACCTACGGTTGTAGATGCACATTGTGGTATTGACCAGTAAAAATTGTGGTATTGACCAGTACACATTGTGGTATTGACCAGTACACATTGTGGTATTGACCATGACCAGTACATATAAACAAAACCAGCAATCAGTAAATTTTTGATATTGTAAGAAACTTTGTGATTAGGCTTTGTTCATGATTGTCAAAGTTTTAATGTATTTACTTATTTTGTTTAAATATGCAATGATTTAATGAAATAGGCTATTTTATTAGCTTTAACAAAGTTATGAAGTCATCTTAAATAGATCCAGAGTTTAGACAAAGTTTGGTTTAGGGAAACTTGGTAAAAGTATTGGCAAAATATTTGATGAAACTTTTGATGGAAACTAAAGAGTAGTTAAATTATGTTTACGATATTTAATCTACCTGAACAAATTTTACGAGTAAAATTTTCATATTTTCATATTGAACATGCGGCGAACAAAATTGAGAGAAATCGACGATGTAACTTTTTGTACCTTTTTGGGCTTCGATCATCAATAATTGTTGACCGAAGCTTGTGGGTATTGAAATCACTGCGGTCATCTGAAAATCTGAAACTGAAGACAACATTTCATAACTCTACTTTCTATGCCAACTCTTTCATAGTCGAAGCTGTTCGATTTCGGAATGCTTTGCTACGACGTGCTCTTTCATTGGTTATTTTTAAAATACTAATTAGACTTATATAGTGGGGTGGGTTAGCCAATAAAAACTTCACATCTGGCAACCAATATGCCCCTTTCGATCCAGATAGTACATGAGAAGACGAATCTAAAAAGCCCGGGACACAAATTTTAATAAGAGAATTTTTATCGCACCAGGATTTTGGCTTTATTCCATCTCTATTTATTACTGTATTGTATATCATATATACATACAAATAAAAAAAATGTGCCAAATTTGTTAACAAAGCAGTCACAAAATCTAGTAAGTAACTGGTATTTTTTTTTCAGATTTAAGTAGGTAAAATTTGACCATAAAACTCCTTGTTGTGGTTCCCGTGACAAAAAAGCCGCTAAAACGGTAAGGCCTGACAAGAAATTCGACACCCTCTGAGTCCATCCATCCATCCATCAGCCTAGTTCGTCCACTGCTGGACATAAGCCTTTCCAGGACTTTGCCACTCCCGGCGGTCATCCTGGAAGAATTGCCCAAACTCACACACGCTGGGCAGGCGGGTTGGTGCGCGCGGTGCCGTGACACCGCTGCCCGTCACCAGTCTGTTCCATATAAGGCCCGGCTATTAGGGATGGATATACCGTCATCCATTGGTTCCAGGCATGGTGGGACTCCTGTTTTTTTTGCCTGTGAGCTGTCCTCTTACTCTCCCCCGAATTCCTTCGAGGGGGTCTCCAAGTAAGTTGGAGACACCCTCAAAGTAATTCGGTAGAGATTCGGGTTACTCTCTGATTACGGAACCCTAATTTTATTATTTATTGTTTTACCCTGGAGTATGTACAACAATCTGATCAAATTAGAAACTTGTACGTGTTGCCGTCTTTAAGATAGAGCTGAAACAAATAACATAAAAAAAAAGCTACTTTTTCGAGGTTTTTTTTATGGGGACCAGTGGGTCTACCGCGTAATTCTCATTTTCATCAACATCAACGTGAGATTGAAATTTGACGTGCGTGCGACGACGCCCGCCTAACATGCCATGCCAAGTTGATACAAATGAGAATTACGCGGTAGAGCCCCTGCTTTGGTCACAATACTTTTACTTTTTTCATTTACCTTGTTAGAAGTCACCTTGTTAGTAAGAACGCGTATTCTGTGACAATTTCAATTGGCTAACCCTGTGACGGACGTTCAGCGGAAGCTTAATAATAGGGTCCCGTTTGTTTTTAGTTTTACGAAACCCAAAAAACAAAAGAGCTCATATAAAAATAAAACATAATTTCTTATAGTCGGTCAGATAGAACAACGATATATCAAACCCCGGTATGCAACTAAAAGCTCGGACGACCCAAAAATCACAATTTTCCGGAGCCCATCGATCATGGCTTGTCCGTCATCAATGGCTTATGGGTGTCGCGGGTAGATCGTAGAATTACAAAATAACCACTTACAGAAGGTTTACTCCACATAACTAGCGAAAACAGGCGCACGCACACATAGACGCGTACGTACTACTATCTCGGAGATACTCGGGTGAATGCCAATACGAAATTCTGCCGAGATCATCATACGTACGCGTCTATGCATGTGTGCGTCTGTTTTCGCTCCGTCGTCGAGTCTGCCTTCTGGTTGTATCTATTTTCTGATACAATGGATATGTCTCCTGTAGTGAAATAACAGTATATAACAGTAATACAGTATATTTTATATAGTAATTTAAATATAAAAGAAAACTTATTTGTTTTTTATTTAGTTTAAACTATATATTTCTATAAAAACACATAATCACTACAATTACTTCCAGATATATTTCGACTTTTGATGTCGGCGTCAGTGGAATTAGGTAAAAT
Source organism: Ypsolopha sequella (assembly GCA_934047225.1). NCBI lineage: Eukaryota > Metazoa > Arthropoda > Insecta > Lepidoptera > Ypsolophidae > Ypsolopha > Ypsolopha sequella. Next base: position 23,356,195 of record OW204003.1, read on the forward strand.
AAATATGATATGTTACAAATGTCATAAAATGGAGTGGATGATTGACAGACAAATGAAGTAAAAGACAAAAGAAAAAAAAATAGTTTATTTTATATAGTAACTGATTAATTAACTATAACAAAGCACAAAACCTTTTGAATTTAAAAATAAACCTATATCGTGTTAGGTTTACATGTAAATAAATTTAACAGAGTTTTAGCAGAAATATGATATGCCTAGGCAGATCATGATAGCCCAATTCAACGATGTGCCGATGACGTGGACACCACAGAAGTGCGTTCATGTAGAGTATCTACCCTAGCAGGTGATTGCTCTGACATTTTTTAGATCAATGCCGCATTAGACCTAAAAATCGCGATAAAAACATACATTTAACGCTTTTTTACCTAATGTTTTTAATTGTACTAAAGGCGTGTGTAACCTAGATAAATTTTAGGAAATAATGTGTTTGAAAACCTTCACAGTTTTGCCAAAATCTAGACACGCGGCAGCGTATTCGCGAAGTTCTAAGAAGAAAGGCCGGGCGCAACAGCCGTGTGTTATATTACACGAACCATTTCGGGCTACTTTCAACTCCCCTTGGAACTCGACAAGTTTTCATAGTCAATTATTTGCATGTAAATAAATAAAATAAAAAGATAATTTATTTATCTTTACAAATGTGCTAACATACAAAATACAATAGATACATAAGTGAAAAGACAAAAAGGTCTAAGCTCGGCATACAGCTAGCTGATACACATGCAGACAGCCGCCGATTTTCAGCTCAGCCTTGTAATACTACATGATGAAACACATATTAGATTAAATTAAATTAACTACAATAAATATTAACTACAAATTAAATAAAACCTACAAAGTTTTACGAAACCAAAAAACAAAATAAAAATAAAAAAATAATCTAGAAAATACTAATGTTTAATTTTAGGAGGGAACACGTAGAGCCTGAGACTGCTTCAAGAGTAGCCATCTGCTACACTTAGTGCGGAAAGAGCCTAATGACTCGACATTTAATACTGGTGGTGGCAGCACATTCCAACATTTAGATGCAACTATCTTGAAGCAGCCCCTGGTATTGCCAAGAGTAGTTTTAGGGGTCTTGAGTATGTATGACGTAACTGTTGAAACTATAGCTGTGAAAACTTCCCGAGTTCCACATATTCAATAAAAACGACCCCAACAAACTTTCTTTTAAAACAAATAAAAACGTTGTAGATTGCCGCAGTTATGACTTAATGAACCTCCATGTAATTTGGTAGTCAATTTGATCGCAATTCTTTTTTTAGCGAAGCCGACAATCCTGCACTGCCTGTATCGAACTCGGCCCGTTTTTCACATTTATTGATACTTGTCGTTGTTGGTTCTTGATGGAACATTTGAAACATATTGTAAATAAAACACATTCTTGGTAACTGCTCCACTTTTATATGTATATTACACTAGCGACCGGTTTCGTTATAATAAAATCTTCAGGCTTTTAGGTATAGCTACGAATAATGATCAATCAATCGTTCCGAACGAAATATTCCATCTCATGATTCGTAGCCAATACCTAAAAGCCTGTTGATGTTATTATAACGAAACCAGTCGCAAGTGTAATATACATATAAAAGTGGAACAGTTACCAAGAATGTGTTTTTTTTCTTGGTAGGATTGTAGGTTACTGATGAACTACAAAAATGTACTAAGTAAGAATTCATATTCACTCAAAAAATTATCCTCAGCTTGGTATTAATCTCAGAAAGTTTTCAATTAGCCATGTCTAACAAGAAGACCTTCCTCAAAGCGAAAATGTTACTTTTTCCTACAGAAAAAGTGGTCTTTACACCGCAAACAGGTAAATATTTTGCCAAAGATAAACGCGTTCCATGTCTTTGATATAAGAGTTAAATTTCCATTATGTGTTTTTTTATTGTGAATCGAAGGATGCCTGTGGTTGACCAAAGAAGCTTCGCGTAACTTTGATACATTAGAGACAATAAAAGCGCTTACGCGTTCGAATTGGTAGAAAAATAGGATTATTGGTGAAGCTTCGCATCTTACAGACAAGAATGGGAAATTTTACATTTTCATTTCTATCAAGGGGAACAATCTCATACATTTTGATCGAAAAAATTTAGGGTATCGAGTTTGTGCATTTTCTTTTATATTTTCACAGTTCACACAAAGCGTTGTGAATATTTTTAAAGATGCCTTTTTTACGTATTGCTCAGCTACGTCGTAGACATTCTACGTCGTAGAGCTTCTACGTACACATATGTACGTCCGCATACTGCGATTGTACTTCCTATATAACGTGGGTATGAATAAAAATATATATAGGTATTGAAATTTTTAATCTAGCCTGTAAAAATAACAAAATAAGACCGAATAATAGAGACAAACATAATAAAAACATGAAACAAACCCATTAGTATCTCTTTTTATCCAACTAAATTGCGCTTTTTGTAGGATAAGAAGGTAAATCTATTTTTTCCCTTCCACTAAGTTTAGTAAAGGAACATTTTTATAAAGACGCGGATAAAACTTGCCTGAAAGAGGACCCATAATTCAAGTAAATGTCTTTTAGTGATGGCCATTTTTAGTTTATCAGATATTCTGCTTTTTGTTTGGGTTTTGAGCTTTTAGGTAGGATTTTGTTTGTTGTTAATATTTAAGATACAATTTGTTATTTTTGGTTAATGCTGTTGTAAATAATGAATTTAGAAAATTGTTACTTCAAGCGAAGGCTCTTTTTTTCGCAAATCACAATGCCAACTATTTTACTAAGTTACTTAACTAACTTACTTAACGTTTTTATGACGCATATTAATGTTATATTGACATCATTATTTACACTGATATCTTATGAGCCTCTAAATTTCTGTATGAAAACCTTCAAAAGTCAACCTTTCTAAAATTAAATATAAAGTTTTCTTTCTGTTAACACATATTTGATACTTATAACGATACGGCGCGTTACATGCGTCAGTAGACGCGAACGTTGCTACAATGGACACAGACGAACGTGGCCACAAAGGACACAGACGAACGTGGCTACAATAGACACAGATGAACGTGGCCACAATAGACACATACGAACGTGGCCACAATAGACACAGACGAACGTGGCCACAAGGGATACAGACGAACGTGGCTACAATAGACACAGATGAACGTGGCCACAAAGGACACAGACGAACGTGGCTACAATAGACACAGATGAACGTGGCCACAATAGACACATACGAACGTGGCCACAATAGACACAGACGAACGTGGCCACAAGGGACACAGACGAACGTGGCTACAATAGACACAGATGAACGTGGCCACAATAGACACAGACGAACGTGGCCACAATGGACAAAGACGAACGTGGCCACAAGGGACACAGACGAAAGTGGCTACAATGGACACAGACGAACGTGGCTACAATGGACACAGACGAACGTGGCCACAATGGACACAGACGAACGTGGTTACAATAGACACAGATGAACGTGGCCACAATAGACACAGACGAACGTGGCCACAATGGACACAGACGAACGTGGCCACAAGGGACACAGATGAAAGTGGCTACAATGGACATAGACGAACGTAGCCAAAATGGACACAGACGAACGTGGCCACAAAGGACACAGACGAACGTGGCTACATTGGACACAGACGAACGTAGCCACAATGGACACAGAAGAAAGTGGCTACAATGGACATAAACGAACGTGGCCACAAGGTACACAGACGAACGTGGCTACAATGGACACAGATGAACGTGGCTACAAGGGAAACTGACGAACGTGGCTACAATGGACACAGACGAACGTGGCTACAAGGGAAACTGACGAACGTGGCTACAATGGACACAGATGAACGTGGCTACAAGGGAAACTGACGAACGTGGCTACAATGGACACAGACGAACGTGGCTACAATGTACACAGACAAACGTGGCTACAAGGGACACTGACGAACGTGGCTACAAGGGACAATGACGAACGTGGCTACAATGGACATAGATGTTAGTTATTTTAGATGAGCGGATGTTAAAATAATATAATAAAATGCAAAACTCTGGAACAAAAACTTACCTATAAATTAAACTGTATAAAATATTGTTTTCCAAATCACCGCCGTCGATCGGCAGAGTCCCCAAAAGGCTGGAAGCATTCCCTCATTGGATGGCTGAGCTAGACGCTGTCCAAGGTATGCCCCAGCCCTCTGGTCCCCTGAAACGTCGACCAGTCGCGAAGATATTTCCTTGGACATATGCTTCGCGGCTGGACGCCACGGCCCTAAGGTTTCTACTCCAAAAGCCGCAAATATATAGTCTAAACTTAGATCTACATACTTGTGCCTCTTGGAACCTTCTGCTGAGGCTCCCGCAGCACCAGCTTTAGCGGCAGTCGCTTGGATATGGGACGCCGCCAATGTGTCGACACAAGTGGCGTCCCACACCAGCGACCTGCCGTTTTTCCACGGAATAAATGTCATTCCATCGGGCCTTCTACCATCGCTGGGCACAATGCCTTTCGGCTCCGAAATAGCCGGCATGCCAACGGTGGCAAGGCCCCGACGGATGACATCTAAATAAGAAACTAAATGTTTATAAAATACAGAAAGAGACAGAAAGCAAGAGTGGTCTTATTCCTAAATGAAATTTCTTCTAGTCAAACGTGCATACTACATATTATAAATATACTACCAAAAAATATTTAAGAGAAAGCGCTGAATAAATTAAAAATAAAATCTTGCACAATGATATTTGTATTAAAAGTGAGGAAAAGTTTTTTTTTAAGTTTCTGAGCTTTTGCTGGACAAGTATAAAGTTATACTCAAATGTTTTTAATTTCAGAAGGAATTTGAGAGAAATCACATACGAGTTTTATGAGATTCGATAAAGCGAAAGTGTTAGTTCGTGAAAAGTTATTTGTGCCACGTAAAATTCGCGAATCCATAGAAATAAGCCGACGTCCGAATTTCAATAGAGACAGTGGTTGGGCTTTGCCCGCGGTGTGGAAACCTGTGCTAAAAACAGTTACCGGATCACTCACAGACTTTACTGAAAGTGACGTAGATACTATAAGTCCGCGTGTTTATCGTTGTTTGGTGTCACTCCGGTAATTAATAACGCAAGCCCGGAAGTAACTAATTGTGCGGACGCCCAACCGGTCCGACCACCAATACCATCTGCATCGATGTCATCCCGAGCCCTGCGAGCCGCAGCCCGCAGTGTGAGGCGTAACGTCGTCGCGTAAACGTCTTTACTCGCCCAGATGAAGGCAGTCTAAATCTGCTGAAACTGGTCGGCTTTCCCGATCATAACACGTATTGAGGTGAGCCGTTTTTTTATATAAATCACGAGTTTTTTTATATAAAACAGTGCAATCAGTTAGGTATCATAAAGTATATAGTTATGTATTTATTTGCATCGATATTTCTGTATATCAATACCGATAAATAAAACCATTTTTTCAAACACAACGTCCCACGTAAAATAAACCTCAGATAATATGAAGCCATTAACATAATGAGAAGACTCGACAGATTGTTTTACTTAATACTTAATTTTATGAAACAAAACATTGCCACCATAAACGGTTAAGCGTCTATTAAATTCCTGATGAGAGTTGATCTCAGTTAATTGCTTTACGTAAACACACTTGAGGATAATAAGGAAAATGCCAGATATAAATTTCATGAAATATTATTTAAGAAATGTTTGATGAAAATACACTTGTACAGTGGGGATCACACTAAGCTATACACATTGGATTTGTACCTAGGGGGCTAGTGTTGTACTGCAAATGTAAAGCTTGATGTAATCTCCACTGTAGTACACCGTTTCACAATAATATTTTATATTGTATATTTAAACTTTTGAAAACAACAGTGGAAATAGCTATTGAATTACAAAAATTAATAACTTATGAATCTATAAGAAAATATTGGCAAATACCTATTATTATTGTGGAACTGGTAAAAGTGTACTTTTTTCAAGATGTTTTGTATTAACAATGGGATTTTGGGCACATATTGCACTATAAGGACTATAAGTGGAAACTTGTAATTGGCCTTCTGTAATATTACTTTTGCGTCACATATTTACGTCGGCAATACCGCAGTGCGTCTACAACCAGTGCGTCCTTCCAGTGATGACGTACGGCGCTGAGACGTGGTCTCTTACTAAAGGCTTGATCCTCAACAAGCTATAGAGCAGGCTATGCTTGGGATATGTCTGATGGATAAAATCCGAGACGAAGATATCCGTCAGAGATCGAAGGTGACCGACATAGCCTGCCGAATCAGTAAGTTGAAGTGGCAGTGTCTGTCGCCGACGTGATAACCGTTGGGGTAGTAAGGCATTGGAATGGAGACCACGTACAGCAAAGCGCAGCGTAGGCCACCCTCGTGCCCGCTGGACTGACAATCTGAAGGACGTTGCGGGTGGCGGATCGATGAGGATGACTGAGGACCGCCAAGAGTGACGTATATGTCCAGCAGTGGACGAATACGGGCTGATGGATGGATGGAATATTACTTATAAGTTTATATGCTATTTTTTGTGCTGTTAGTTTTCCGAATAAATAAATAAATAAATATTCTTCACCTCTCAGAAGTCCAAAGTATATAGTAGAACTATTGCATCGGTGTATGCTCTGTGACAGGATTGGAACTTGGATCATCACATTGAGAGTGATGCGTCGTAATAACTTGCAAAAATAGCTACAAAGCAATGGTCGTGACTAGCGAAGGACCCAAAAATTTTGGCGTCATAAAAAAGTGGCTTAAAAGTGGACAAGTATAAAGACTGCTTAGAATAAATAGGGAAATCGAAGCAGTCATTGGCAGAATTAAAAAAAGAAGATAGTCTCACATGTAGGTATTTAGCCTTCAGTGACTCAGCTGGAGTCTAATGGACCCCGGTAAAGTAAAATATAAAAAATAAAATTGTGTAAAGTGTACGCTAATCGCGATATGTATGTCGTTGGCACATCTAAGAATTGGGCATAAATCATGATCCTAGACATATCAAATTTCCATTTTCTTTTTATTTATGGAATTTTGATGTAATATTTTCTGCCTATTTTTACGATCTGCCCACGATATGTACACTAAGTTAACAAGAGTATAATCTGTCTTATACATATATAGGTATGTGGCAGGCAAATTGTATAATTCGTCAGTTTAGAAACGGCGTCGTCAGTTTCTAAACGCTCGCTGTTTTGTGATTTGCCGAAGGCATTTACTGGTATTTGCTGAATACAGTGTTCATCATTCACCTAAATGCAGGTTGATCAAGAATAAATCTAATCACGGAAAAAATATAAAAAAATCATCGAAGTAAATGTTTTGGAAATTCGTGTGATTGTGTCTTGTATGTCGCAGGCAAATAGTGAAATTCAGCAGTTCACATTGTTACTCGTTTTACAATTATATTTTATTCTTTCAGCCCCCTGGTTTTGATTTTATACCATTAATCAAGGGTTTAAAGTCCACATTTTATACATTTGCTTGAGATAATGCGAATGTCAACAATGAAATGTTGAAAAGAGTAAAAAAAGAGTGTTCAAAATTCATCATGATATTTTTCGAGTTTCAGCGTAGCAGTTTTCGAGACGGTCAAGGAGACACTGAAGCTGTTTTAAAGGATTTTTTACGGAACCAGTTCGTTAAGAGCACACGTAAACTGAAGTCTCCTGCAAAAATCGGGATGCGGATGTAAAATGGTGAAGAACACTCGGCCCCAGAGAGCCTCGGAGCGTTCAGTCAATTTGCTTCGGTCGGAGCAAATACTCGATCTCGATCCTGATCACTGGAGATGCTGAACTGCATTAGACCTAAAAACAGCGCTTTAAATTAAAAACGTTATTGAATAACGTTATTCACGCTATATAACGTTATTGTGAAAATATGTGATACTCATACTCGTTTATTCATAATCTATCATTACATGTCTAACATTATTATTACATTATTACAATAGTATTACATTATTATAAAATGAAAGTAGGTCAGTGGGTTATTATTTCAATTATTTTATTTCAACAATACAGTGTTTATGTAACATCAGCCGATAGGTATTCTTTTACGGAATAGTATGCTTTTTCTAAAAGAAATGGTTTGACTTTGCTTACAAATGTTCGCAACGTAGGCACTTTTTTAATGTGATAAATTAGTTGCAATACGTATTAGAATGCAGAATGTAATGGGAATTGTTTATACTATTTTTGAAAAAGTTTAAACCCCTTGATAATGGTTCGGCAGATACTTTTATTATTTCCTTTTGTATTTTCCTATATTATTATTTAATATATAAAATTATTACCGATAGCTATATATTATTTACTTATATTACATTAAAACCGACCTGCAATAACTGTATCTGATATAACTACATTACATAAATAAATATACTTCATATTTCATTTCATTTCACAAAGAAAATTAGTGGAAAAGTTAAATTTTTCTTTATAAAGAACTAATAAACTTTAATGAAATAATGAACTTTATTTTCAGAAGTAAGAATACCACATAAACTGACCTTTGATACGTCCGGTATTTACTATGTAATCAGGTCGTAAAAGTGTAAGACTTCGACCGTCACGACACTTTTGCTGTAGTAGGTATGCGGGTTTGTGTGTTTACAAGCGTGTCTATTATCTACACGTAAATTACTGCAGTATAGACGTGCGGCCTGCGCGTGAGTAGCGATAGGAATATCGACCCATCCGTTTTTAGGGTTCCGTACCCAAAGGGTAACCAACGGGAGCCTATTACTAAGACTCCGCTGTCCGTCTGTCTGTCTGTCTGTCCATCTGTCTGTCTGTCCGTCTGTCTGTTCGTCTGTCCGTCTGTCACCAAGCCGTATCTCATGAACCGTGATAGTTAGACAGTTGAAATTTTCACAGATGATGTATTTCTTTTTCCGCTATAACAACAAATACTAAAAAACAGAATAAAATAAATATTTATTAATGGGGCTCCCATACAACAGACATGTTTTTTTTTGCCGTTTTTATAGATAATGGTATGGAACATTTCGGGTGCGAAAGTTTAAAAAAAATTTACTATCTCATAATCGAGAACATATATTTATTGACGACTTCATGAGTTGGCACCGGGGGTCCGGCCCCCCAGCTATAAACCCTAGTTTCGCCAATATCTGTTTGTGGTGTATCTCCAGGTCCAGGAGGCCGTACCGTGTTGTTGACTTTACTGTCAACAACACATTACAAACTTTTTACACTTCAAAGTTACCCTTTAAGTCCTGCAAAGAGCTGTATGTGTAAATTCAGTGCTGTAGGGGACAAGACAAATGAAGATTCATAAGACAAATGAGCATGCCGGAGACAATGGAGGTAGGGGGGATTAAGACTCTATTGTGCTGACAAATGCTTCTTCAGTTCGGAAGTGTTTGGTGGTAGTTTGTCTGCACATTGGGGTTAGTCAAGGGTTGATTGGTTCCTTCTTGCGTTTGGTGTTGTGTTTTGAAGGGGATGCTTTGGTTATGTTTATTTAGTGGTGGCTTCTTAAGAGGCCGGCGGTAATCCTTGTTCATACAAACGAAATACAAAAATCATTTGTAAATCATAGATATTCTTAGGATAGTGTGTGTTTATTCAGATTGGATATCAGAATTTCTAGGTTCCCAAATATATATTTTAAGAGGACACTCATTTAAAGACGACACTATTATCTATTTAAAATTTCCATAGAAAGCTTATTTCTCTCATATTTCATGTTTAAATCAGCGTTCTTATTTAATATATATTGGGAACCTAGATATTATATAATGCAATCGGAATAAATACACACCACCTTAAGAATATCTACAATTTACAAATGGTTTTGGTATTTCGTTTGTATGAAATAGGATTACTTCACCGGCCTCTTAAGTCGAGAGTATTCGTGTTAACTCCGATAAGCGTCGTATTCTTTTGTGTTTTATTTGCAAGTAAATAACAAGTAATATAATAATAATATCTTTATTGAAACAAACATTTACATATTTTTACATGGTCTCTAGTCCCTACACTAGGATTCCCTTTATGCTGTAGGTAACTAGCCTCTAACGCTCAGTACATTTTCTAATAAGTTTAGTTCAATAAAATAGAATTTAGATAATTGAGATACATTTTAGAAATTGATTTTTCAATAAAAATAAAAACAAAAACGAAAACAAGACACTTAAGTACACTTTCAAACTTATCTAAGAAACAACTTATTCTATTATATAATTGTGGTGTATGTGTGTGTGGTGGGTGTGTGAGGGTGTGTGATTATGTGTGATTGTCTGTAAGGTGTACGAAAGAGGATGTGCAGGTATGCGAGGGTTTGGATGTGAATTAACAGGAGATGTGTTAGTGACTAGCAGTTTAAGGGGAAGGATTAATTTATCTTAGTTATAGTATATGTATATTAATTAACTATTCGTGGATACAGAGGATGTCCTCAGTGTCATTGTAGCCTTCCTGGAGTAGCCATAAGGTTACTTGTTTTTTGCATGCAAATCTGGTAGCATTACTAATATTAAGACAAGTATTTAAATTTAGAAAAAAATGTATTTCATATGATATTTCACCGTTTGATCTTAATTATTCAGCCATTCGAAACACGATTACTTGCATTTTCCTGCATCCAATAAAATTACAAAGGCCCTAACTATAAATTACATACGAGTATAATTTTATTCATGTTATATTAGGTGTTTGACAATAAAACGATTACCAAAATTATCGTTGTAAGATATGTGTCAGCTGTCATATTAAAACCCATCCCTCTATTTCCAATATAGCAAATAAAAACACCCCAAAAACACGAGTTTTTGAGCAATCCGCTTCTACTGAGCAGGATAGATAGACTAATTTAAAATGAAAGTGTTGGAGCAGGATTGATTTGTCCAATTACCTTCGCCTTAATTATCTTTGGAGGTTCGACTTCCTGGCCAGCAAGCTGTGCCAGTGGCTTTTTCGGAATGTATGTGCATATTTGTCGTTTTTTTTACACTTACTGAATCGTAAAGGATTGTGATTAAACTTGTATGTCGTAAAAAGCGTGTTTTGTGCCCGAAGTATGGTGATAACTCCATGCATTATTCATTCTCATTCCGAAATCACGTTTGCATAAATAAATTGTTGGGGAAACGTGGGTGTACACGTGCACGTTAACTGTTCGAGTTACAATAAATATTTGGTCACAGTATAAGAAAGTAGAAGTTTAACTGGGCGGTGTCCTTGAAATCAATATCTACAACCGCTCGGTGCCTAAACACGCGCTAGGGCTGCCAACATATTTGATAATCATATCATTTCATATCATTTATTTCATCAGACAACATGGGTCCATTTTGTTAGAAACAATATACTTATTCTATATTAGTACTTAATAACTAGGAGCGATCTTGTCCGATCAACCAGTTTAAGCATAAACGGGTTGTCGAATCGATCGGGTATAACTAGGGTGTTGGGGCTGCCGCGGAGTCTGTGCAGCAAGGAGGCAGACTTTTTTCACCCGATGGCGTCAGAACCGTCGGTTCGTGTCTCAGCAAACATCGCCGACGCACTACAAAAACGCTGTAATAAATTGTCGCATTATTTAATTTAAACAGCCATACAATGCACAACATATTTTATAATTTCGTGCCATAATTTATGAAAATGCAGTGGAGCGGCTTACAGTGTCAACGTGGCAACGTGCGTACGTAATTGAGGCACAACTGCGCCTGCCGCCCCCCGACAGCTCCCGAGATTTCGAAGCGCGTCGTTTCGGGCCGTTTCTATGAAGACATAATACTGCTTCCTTTTCTTATACTGTGATTTGGTCAACTTTGGACACCCCTTCGGAGATATAGATAAAAATATGTCGTGGCTATGTTAATAATTAAAAGTGGCTTTTCTGAAGCCAAATTAATCAACGTTTGGGAGCAGCAATTGTTTTAAATTATATTTTGCTCCCTAGTTATTACAGGGTTTAATTGAAAAGGAAGTAAGTAAATATTATGCCAATAGTAAAATACGTAGGTATTTAATAGTAGTTTATGCTACAAGGGCGCAAAGGAATAAATTACGAGGACGATTTAAAACACGAGCGTAGCGAGTGTTTTAAACGTAACCGAGTAATTTATTGCTCTTACACCCGTGTATCAGAGCTGTCACATGGACCAAATATAAGCCCTAAGTTGGTCCGTTCAAATAGGACTCGGACCTGGTCCGATGGACTTTTATGGTGAGCCCTAAACTCCAGCGGACCGAACGGACTAGCCCTATTTCGGTAAAAAGCCGGTCCGGTCCGAGTTGGTACGAAACAGTCCGTTAGATTACTTCAATAGAGTTATGCAATAAATGCTGTGCTACAATTTGATAAATAGTCGAAAAAATGTCGTGTATTTTATTGAATAATATTGAAATACCTGAAAACTTCGATTAAGAGGATGGCATACCCTAGCAACTTTTTTTTAATTTCCGTCCAGCACAATAAGTTTTTGGCCATATCTTCGGAACGGAAGGTGGTACATCCCTAGGGGTCGGACCATAGGGTGCCAAAAAGTTTTTTTTTTTTTTTATGTCAAAACTTTAACCGCCCGTATCTCCTAGACGGCTTGAGTTAGACCCATGTTGATGGGTGTCTCAGAAAAGGTCTCGCCGAGATCTAGCCCCTCCCAGTGTCAAAACTTTAACGGCCCGTATCTCCCAAACGGCTGAAGCTAGACCCATGTTCATGGTACTCTAAGAAAAGGGCTCGACGAGCTCTAACTGAAAATGAAAAAAAAAAAAAAAGTCGAAAAAAAAATATATTTTTGCCAAAACTTTGATCAGCTACATCTCCCGAACCGTAAGTCCTAGCGAGTTGCGGTTTCGACTTTAGTGATCGATTTGCCGAGGGCTTCCTGACCGCATAAAAAAATTTGACATTTGACAGGTTTTGACATTTTTTTGACAGGTCCAAAAAGTGCTCCGATTCGCTTGAAACTCGGTATCAAGGGGCAAGTAGGGTCGGTGATTACGAATTCATTGTTAAATTTGACACTTTTTGACAACCGACAAGGATTTTGACACTTTTTTGAAAAAAAATTATTTGATCGGACTCGGCCTCGCTGGCGCGTTCTCCGTCCTCACATGCTCGTTTTTCGGCCTCGCTAGAAAGACACTTGAAGGCTCGGCCTTCGGCCTCGCCATTAGATCCGAAGAAATGTCCGATCAAATTTTTTTCAAAAAAGTTTCAAAATCCTTGTCGGTTGTCAAAAAGTGTCAAATTTAACAATGAATTCGTAATCAGCGACCCCATTTGCCCCTTGATACCGAGTTTCAAGCGAATCGGAGCACTTTTTTGGACCTGTCAAAAAAATGTCAAAACCTGTCAAATGTCAAATTTTTTTATGCGGTCGGAAAGCCCTCGGCAAACCGATCACTAAAGTCGAAACCGCAACTCGCTAGGACTTACGGTTCGGGAGATATAGCCGATCAAAGTTTTGGCAAAAATACTTTTTTTTTCGTTTTTTTTTTTTTTTTTTTCATTTTCAGTTAGAGCTCGTCGAACCCTTTTCTTAGAGTACCATGAACATGGGTCTAGCTTCAGCCGTTTGGGAGATACGGGCCGTTAAAGTTTTGACACTGTGGGGGGCTAGATCTCGGCGAGACCTTTTCTTAGACACCCATCAACATGGGTCTAACTCAAGCCGTCTAGGAGATACGGGCGGTTAAAGTTTTGACATTAAAAAAAAATAAAAAAACTTTTTTGGCACCCTATGGTCCGACCCCTAGGGATGTACCACCTTCCGTTCCGAAGATATGGCCAAAACAATTTTTTTTTTCGGTACATCCCTTAAAAAAAAAAGGCAATTTTTCCCATCCCTAGTGATGGAGGACATAACTAGGAACTGCGCACGCTCGCGCTTCGCGCTCGCGTACTTGTCCCGGCGAACTTCGCCCGCTCGCGCTTCGCGCTCGCGGGCTCGTTCTGTCAAAAATGTCAATCTTTCCCATCCCTAGTACCCAGGTACATCACTACGAACTTCGCTCGCTCGCTCGTTCGTGCTCGTTCGTAGGCTCGCCCTTCGGGCTCGCTTACTCACTCGAAAAATTTTTCAAAACTCCCATACAACGACACGTCTCACTAAAATGTCAAAAAACCATGTCAAATGTCAAAAAATGTCAAATGTCAAGGTTTTTCCCCACTCAGTATTAGACAACTGACATTGTTTTCATACATTACTACCATGTCAAAAGACTCCTTCAAACTAAACAACCATGTCAGTCAGTCAGTCAGTGAGTTACCGTTTTGTAGTAGCTTTATACGAGTACGAGTATATAGTCAAAACCAAAACAAAATTAAGTATGGACAATATGAAGAAAATATGAATGAATACATACCTGCAAAACATATATTTCGATTCTTAGTCGTCAACTCGTCATCACATCCTTCGAATAACATTATTTTGTCATGCTATACTTGCATAAAACCATCCATAATCATTTCGTTACACACAACGGACCAGCAACGGACCAACGGACTGAACGGACTAACCCGAAGCCCGAAAAAGTCCGATCGGTCCGTGGTCCGCGGACTCGCTCACGGTTGAAAAAGTCCTATTTGATGATTTAGGACTTTTTATACGTTTTCGGTCTTTTACGGACTTTTTATTTGGTCCATATGACAGCTCTGCCGTGTATCATACTACGTTTTTCAATGCATAGTGTGAGGAAATGAAAACAAATATAATCTTGTGAACTTTAAATTATAATTGGCTCAAAAGGATTGTATCCACAGCCGTTAAACAGTGGAAAAAAACAGTATAACATCTATGGTACACAGGAAAGTCTGCAGGTTAGCCAAGCATTGTAAATAAATAAAAAAAAAATTAAAAAAATAAAGCCCTAGGGCAAAATAATCGACTTTTTGTTCGGTTTTGATGCATAAAAAGTGGGCCTTTACGAGCACATGCATTGAAAAGTTTATTATATTACGGTGAAGTAACTTCGGTAACAAAACCAAAAATATTGAAAAAATGTATAATGAATTATCAACTCTAAGACAATATAAGACATTTTTCTTTTTCATACCACCAAAACCTCTACATGAAAACAAACTTCTACCGAATGATGTTTTTTTGCTTAAATTCCCTACTGCTCCTAAGCGGCTTGGTCGATTAAATTCATTTATGCTTTGAGTAATAGATAAACTTGATAGCTATAAACATAACATAGGATCATTCAATCGAACAATCACGTCCTTGTTAAAAGTATTATTTTATCCTATTTCTCCCTATCAAGGACGCAGCGAGTGTTGTAACAGCCACTATGCATTGCGCGCTGATATGAACGTTATTTCAATGTCGTTTCCGTCGATATTCATACAGACAAACATCGACCTGCTAATTTGGCGACGGTAATCGCCTTAAGAGGACAGTCCTGCAAATGCGCTCCATACAAACGGATTCCGATTATATATGGAACAAAAATAAAATTAAACTTGATGACACTTTGTAGAACTGCGGCCATACAAAACGATTTAGCTTCTCATTTGTACGCTAATGCATTAAATCAAATAAAAATTTAAGTAACAAAATTTAAGTCCGATTTAACTATAAATTTTGAAAACTAATATCTGGGATTGTGGTTGGTTAGTTTCTTGTCAAATAATTTAATTTCAAAATGACACGTCGATCAACTCTCCTATTTTCCATATAAAAGGACTCAACATAAGCAAATTTTTGAATACATAAAAGAATTTTCAATGCATGTGCTCGTAAAGGCCGACTTTTTATGCATCAAAACCGAACAGAAAGTCGATTATTTTGCCCTAGGGCTTTATTATTATTTTTTTTTATTTGTTTGCAATGGTTGGCTAAAATGCAGCCTTTCGTGTGTACCATAGGTGTTATACTTTTTTCCACTGTTTAACGGCTCTGGATACAATCCTTTTGAGCCAATCATAATTTAAAGTTCACAAGATTATATTTGTTTTCATTTCCTCACACTATGCATTGAAAAACGTAGTATGATACACGGGCGTAAGAGCAATAAATTACTCGGTTACGTTTAAAACACTCGCTACGCTCGTGTTTTAAATCTTCCTCGTAATTTATTCCTTTGCGCCCTAGTAGCATAAACTACTATTTCGTACAGCCACGAGCATTGGAGCAGCTATGCGAGCACGTACGCGTCGATTAGACAAATTTGATATATAGAATCGATAAATTCTAAACGATAACCCTTATTGCAATGAAATAAGAGTTACATTTTTATTTATCGAATCGATTTCGAGTCGATACCAAGTTCATGTTAGTACCCCTGTAATGAATACTCTCTTTACGAGCATTGGAATAGTAATGAATACTCTATATAAGACGAAATTTAATCAACCACCTGAATTCATACTGGAGACTTGATTGGTGATTAGGAACAACGTTCAATGACCTGTCATGTGAAAACCGAAAAAAAAATTTTTTTTTCCTGTGCTGTCTATACTACGATTTGTTTTTGAATTAGTACAGTAAGAACGGAAACAAAAAAATATTTTTTATGATTTCCTATAACAGGATCATTGAACCTTGTTCCTGATCACTAATCTAGTCTCCAATATTCATTCTGGCAGTTGATTAAATTTCACCTTGTACACGAGCATTGGAATAGTAATGAATACTCTATATGAAAAAGGATAGCTCAATATTATAGTTGAATAAACACTGAGCTAGTGAACCAGTTATAACTTCATGTGACCTGGTGATATATCGTATACTTTTCTCACTGAGCTGTGGTATAAAATATTAACATATTGTATTTTGTTGGAGAAGCATTAGTGGGGCAGATTGCTGGAACAAATTGTCGTAAATGTGGACTGACCGGACAAAAGTACCAAATTTTTTCCAGGTGCTAGTTAAGTACTAAGCTTTAAATTTTTGGTAGGAACCAGCACCTCCGTCAGCCATCTTGGATTTTACGGCGGCCATTTTTAAATATAAGTTTGCTACTGATATCTAAGTTTCTAATATACCTAAAATCACGAAATTGGTGTCGAAATATTTATACGTGTATAATAGCTTTTGTCCACGGCTTCGCACGCGTTGATTAAGGTTTTGTGTAGTCCCATCAAATCTGTAAATACTTATTACATGTACCTAAATCTGGTTTGAAGTGCTTCTGTTTCTCATCATCTCTAATTTGATCCCCATGTAAAATGTCAGCGGATCGACACTATTCTTTGTTCTCTGAATTAATTATCTGCTGTCTTTGGCGAAGCCAGCTCCCTCAAACAAAAATGCAGATGATTTTACAAAATCTTTAGATCTACATTTAAAGAAAGAAAGAAAGAAAATAAATTTATTGGCGCGTTTACAAAAAAGCTAACACAGTAGAAAAAGGTTTACTTAAGTAGGGAGTAATCTATAGATAAAAATAACAACAAGACAAAAGGATGTAGCTCAGCTATGTGCCATCCAAAACATGCTTTGGTTGCCGCTGGTTTTCAGCTACCTCCTTTACAATTGCATGATAATGTATTTACGAGTCGTTAACAATTTTATTAACTAAATTGAAAAATCAATAACAATTGGCAGAAATGGCTTATAATTAAATTAAAGAAAATAAAAACAAAAACCAAAAATGCGTAACAAGACAAAAAGAATAAAAAAAGCTAATTAGTATATACAGATATAGAATAATTAGTAGGGTGTATAATTAGTCTTAAGCATTGTAGGCTTTCCAAGGATGTTTCAAATGTCCAGTGCCCATTATTACACTGGACAATTATTTTACAATTATTTGTTTTGGTATAAATTTTAATAATTTATGGCTATGCAAGAGTGGGGTCTTCTGTTACAAGTATTTTATACTTACAAGAAGGCCTCAACAATGTTTTTGTTAAAATGTGTTTTTTTACCGAAATAAATATTTTTGTATTTTGTATTTTTGTATTTGCTTTTTCGTTTGATACTGCTCATACCTACACTTAAATGTATTGGCTGAGCACTTTTGTTAAAAACCATCAAGTCATACAAAAATATTTTAATTACGGGTGACATTACTATTATCATAATCTTTAATAACAATGAACAGTCATATGAACGCTCTAATAGACATTATTATCTTAACATGTATGCACAATTTGTTTCCAAGTCACTTTTTGCCTACTCGATTAGAAAATTGTCTAGATCGATACTTGCTTACGTGGTTTTAATACATTTACATTTGCAAAGCTCAGTACAATTCCAACGAGCAGTTTTGCAAGCGCATCTACCGGTGCAGCCTCTTTGACCCTGACAATTACATTTAACTAATTCGTTACAGGCCTTTGAAGCAATAGGTATGGTGGTCCAAACTGAAACCCATGAAGCACCTTCTTTTTTTTGAGTCCAGCCCCAGCCTTCTGGACTAGGGGTATGCTTTTGGCTATGCTCACTAGTACACCATACTCCTGCCTGATATGCAGCGTGCTTGCAGTGTTGGAGTAGTGCGTCTTTTGTTGGGGGAAGATTCTCCATGGCCTTATTCTTTTGACAAAACAGCTCTTTTCGGGCTTCATTTACAAATTGAACTTGAGAGTGAATTAAATTCACAGTTCTTATCATACATGATGACAGTGAACCGTTCTATTAGTTTGAAATTTACATTTTCAAAATCAAGTTCAGTGTATGGATGAAGTGCCATGTAGGTAAAGGCATGTGTCACTTGGGGATAATAATTCCACGCCTCCCACGCAGATTTTTTATTACTTTATTTTACATTTATTATTTGTTATTATAGAGGCTAAAGTAATACCATCATATGCGGAAATTTCAAGTGTTATAGTTTTATTACGGTAAAAATACGCCATAAAATTACGTTTCATGTATAATTTTTCATTTATACTTATTTTTATAAATTTTTGTTACAGCAGCAATAAAAATACAAACTCTGCAAAAATTTTAACAGTCTAGCTATTACTGACACTCTGACAGACGGACGGAAAGCGGAGGCTTAGTAACAGTGTTCCGTTTGGTATCCTTTGGAAACTCGACCCTAAAAAATATTTATTTGAATTTCCTGACCCCAAATATGTGTATTTAGACACCAAGTTTGTGATTCTAAGTGATTTAGAACTCGAGATATTAATAATATACTTATAATTCAAAATGGCTGCCGTAAAATCCAAGATGGCCGACGGAGGTGTTGGTTCCTATCAAAAACTTAAAGCTATGTACCTAACTAGTACCTTGACAAAAATTGGTGCTTTTGTCCAGCGTGTCCACATCATCAAGTGAATCTGCCTCACTACATCATCAAGTTGATATCAAGTTGATGAGAAGCATCATCAACTGAGTTGCATTTCGTTTATGGATATATTTTGATCAGTTTCACTAATAGGTCTAATAGTAATCATTACTATAACTTTTTATGTATAAATATTTTATTATTTACTTTGAAACCGAACTTGTCCACTGTATTAACATAAACAAAAGAGACAAATAAAATAACGTTTAAAGTTACACTATTCCGGTATAAATCCTATTATCTTAAGCAGCTAAGGAGTTTTAAAGCGTCTGGAAAAGTACTGAGGAAACTGCCTCTGTACACTGCAAGACAATTCAAAGTATACACCGCCGAGTTTGTATTGTCTCGGAAGCGAGCGACAAATGAAGAAGGCAATTATGATGACACAAACAAAGAGATACAATGGTGAGATCTACTGAGACTGCTTTGTGTAAATGTTGCCGGGGAAACGGTGGATGAAGTTAATTATTAACAAACATAAATTCACAAATTCACAACGCTAAAGAGATTGATATAATTTAAATCAATTGACTTAGTTCATAGCTATTCATAGGAATGTATTTTTTTATAGGAAAGTACAAACATTATGATGTCGGATTATGATATCGGTTCATGTAGTAAAATATTTCAATTATAAATATACCTATAAAATGGGTATTGAAAAAATAATATTGCACAAAGTAATTGCTTTCTCATACATATTTATGACTGCAAAAAATAAAACTGATCTATAAAAGTAATTAAAACAATGTTATAATCATATTGTGTCGACATCACAAAAAGTAATATATTGCGATTGTTTTCTTTAACAACAAAATAGAAGGCAAACCTAATTTAGAGTTTCAATCTGTTTGTTAACATTTAGAGCAAAAACAACAAACAGACACAGAATCTTGCGACAGAACAGTAAATAACAGAAAATTAAAAAATGACAGGTAACAATAAATAAATTTGCACACACTACTGATCATACAAAAAAAAATCCATTACAAAACATGCCCGTACAAATAAATGAAAAAAAGTTGAACTAGACTATACAAAATTTCAAGAGTCATTTTCTACTATAATTTTCACCTAAGTATGTTTATAGTAACACTAACACTCATAGATGACCCACTCATACAAATTATACGAAACATCTCGTCTCAAATTTGCTACACGCAATCGTAACTAGCCAGCTATCAAAAATTATCCGATGATTATTCTTTGTTTGTATAAATTTTCATGTTTATTGATTTAGTGAAAATATAAAAACTAAAACTAAAAAAAATAGAGAAAATTTAAAAACTAAACTTGGTGTGTATTACCGTACTCCTAAAACTATAAAAAATCTTTTATAATAAAAAATAATTTCTTCTCTTCACCACAAAGTGGTAAAATAACTTGGACCGCGAGTGTACCGTGCAGTGGAAGTGCTGACAAACAATGTATCTGCAGTCTCCCAAGCTAGATAAGGTTCTTCAATTAATTACGAAGACGCCTAGCTTCACTTTGTTGAAGGCTTAGGAATAAGGGGCGGGTTAGTACGGAGCCTGGTTGATATTGTGAAGGAATGTTGCTGGTAGAGAGTAGATACTTTTTACTAACGACTAAAAATGATATGAAAATTTAAAATAATAAACACTGGTATCGCGGAGAAAGCTCGATGTTTTGTTATGGTAATATTTTAATTTTGGTTTATCTTTCTTTATCGAAAAGACAAGGACAGAACGCTTAAATTAAGTTTAGTCCTGTCAAATAAGTTAAGATGTGCTTCACCGAATCGGTACCACTGATCATTAAACACGCTAGTTTTAATGCTCTAAAACTAGCCATGTTAAAATTCCTCTGGCAATTAAATGAGGTGAAATATGGTCCCTTCTAGGTATGATATAGCAAAATCGCATGAATGCATCCTGGACGCGTTAAATTGAATAGCCTTAACATTTTTTTTAAACAAACATAGATTAAGAAGATGGCCTGCCCTAGCAACTTTTTATATTATTTGCTTTACCTTATTTGCTTTTAATAAAGGTGACTATATGTTAGCTCGTTGGTCTCTTTTTCTTCGACGCGTAATAATAATGGTCACGCAGCGAAACAACAAATTGGTGTGTTTTTTAATACTTAATACTGAAATATTTTGTAGGCAAAAAATATTGGATTTAAGTTTAATCTCTTATTATTTTTAATGAAAAAAAAAACAAGTTGATCTCTTATACCATTTATATTTATACGTCATACCATTGTCTTTTATAGTAAAACTCCCGGCTACCTACATGAAAAGTTGGTATCACAGAACTATTATGGTCGTCTAGAGCTCGGCGATGAAAACTAATTATTCCCAAACACACACATCATCTAAATGCTGGAATGTTGCCATCAACTGTCACATTTGTCACATTCAGGTCATTCAGCCCCATTCACACTCTGTATTTTTGGTTGCCAACTGGACTGGGTGCCTATCATCAAAAACATAGATAAAAACTGAACTTTCCAAATTGCCTTTTGTGGGTATTGAACTATTTACCAATTGTGTCCTC
The DNA here is from genome assembly GCA_934047225.1 of Ypsolopha sequella. Lineage (NCBI taxonomy): Eukaryota > Metazoa > Arthropoda > Insecta > Lepidoptera > Ypsolophidae > Ypsolopha > Ypsolopha sequella. Next base: position 23,377,949 of record OW204003.1, read on the forward strand.
ACTTTAAGTGTGAACATATCCTTAGATAATCGGAATTCAATAGTATATCTATGTATTTTATGATACGCACCCAGTCCAGTTGGCAACTAGAGATACATAATAATAGGCCCGCAGAACAAAATGTCGCAGATGGCTGCTTTCTATGCAGTCCTTGGCTGGTGGTAGGAATATTGTCTGTAATGTTTATTTTATTATTATTTTTGTTTTGTAATTGTCTTGAATTTGTTTTGTATAATGTTCGTTAGTATTTTATATTGTAACTTCGTTTTCTGTATAAAGTTTTAATTTCTCTTACACCTTTGTTATTACCTAGTTTTTTTTGTGTTCTTTTCAATAAAAGGCTAAGGCTGAAAATTGGCGGGTTTTTGTATATTGCAATGAGTCATGGGCCGAGTCTAAGACCTTTTTGTATATTGCAATGAGTCATGGGCCGAGTCTAAGACCTTTTTGTATATTGCAATGAGTCATGGGCCGAGTCTAAGACCTTTTTGTATGTTGCAATCCTTATATATAAAATTTGTTATGTGAATTGTATCATTGGTAGAAAATAAACATCTTTTATTATTTATTATTATTATACCTCCGAGTATTATTGACAGATAAAAGTCATGACATTGAACAAAGTCGGCGTTATCAAAAATTAAAACATAAAAGATCACATTTATATCCTAATAATCTTTTTTAATTTAGTGACCGCCACGCAGAGCGCGTTCTGCGGTCTGTGGTCTAAACAATCAGAACGCGGGTTCTCCTTGACCGCCGCGGTCTGTGTGTTACAAGCCAATCCAATCCACGTCGGTCGTCGCGTTGCATATGTGGCAGGCAAATAGTAAAATTTGGCATTTTACAAACGGCGTGGCGTCGTCAGTTTCTAAACGCTCGCTGTTTTGCAATTCGCCGTTCAGAAAATTGTAAAATTCCTGCTGTTTGTAAAATTACTTTGTTATTTTCTAGAAAGCCGAAATCGAAAGTCTTTCACCAAAAAAATGAAAATAGGTACGACAACCAGCGTGTTAGGTTTACATGTAAGTACATATTGGGAGCCGAGCGAAGCGGAGTGGAGCGAGGCGACCCTCAGTATTTCTAACAGAATTACTATATAGCGAGGCAAATTATAAAATGCAAATTATCAAATAGCAAAATAGCGAGCGTTAAGAAACTGATGACGCAGTTTGTAAAATGCCGAATTTTACTATTTGCCTGCGACACAGATTACAGTGACCGCAGCACTCAGAACGCGGCTCTATTGGCTTTTTCAATTTTATTTTTTAAACAATTTTTTAGTTTATGAACAAAAATTCAAGATGGCGGATTTTCCCCAAATGATGATGATTTCCATAAAGCATGTGATTTTGTTTAGTCTCATAATGGTCTTTTAAACGTCACAAATTTTCAGTTTGTTTATTCAGTAATAATTCAATAATCATACGAGGGAGGCTGAAAAGTAATCTACCTAACTATGAAAGAAAAGACGTAACTGGATAGTTTATTTTTATTTTTCTATATAGTCCCCTGCTAATAAAATGCACTTATTAAATTTTTCAAATATTGAATTTAAGCCATTAAAAAAATATTTTTCGGTTTGTCGACAAAATAGTCAGAAACCGCTGCCTTCATTTCGTCATCGGTCATAAACCTTCGTCCCCTGAGGTCTTTCTTGAGAAGTCTAAACAGAAAATAGTCACAGGGGGCTAGATCTGGACTATAAGGGGGGTGGTCAATGGTTTCGAAGCCATTGTCTTTAATTGCTAGCTTTGTTGTGCGTGCGGTATGCACTGGTGCGTTATCGTGCAAAATCAGAATTCCTTTGCTTAGTTTACCTCGCCGTTTTTCTTTTATTATCTCTCTTAGTTGATGTAATAAGTTTGAGTAATAATCAGCATTCATTGTAGTTTTCTTCGGGAAATAATCTATGAGCAAAATCCCTTCTGTGTCCCAAAAGATTGTAGCCATAAGTTTACCGGCCGATGGGCAGACCTTGAATTTCCGAGGCGGCTTCTCATCCTTAAAATTCCACTGTAACGACTCTTGCTTACTTTCCGGGTCCCATTGTCGAAGACAAGTCTCATCACATGTTACAATTCTAGAAATTATTTCTTCCTCTTTCCCTCGACTCATGTCCAAAAACTCTTCGCAACATTTGACACGCCTCTCCATGTCAAATGCAGTCAACATTCTAGGGACCCAACGTGCACTAACCTTGGGCATGTTCAAATGCTCATGAATTATTTCATTGACTCGCTCTTTACTGACGCCCACATCTCTAGCTATCTCCCACTGCTTCACTCGTCGGTCCTCTGATATAATTTTTTTCACCCTGGCTACATTTTCATCGGTGACGGCCGAAACTGGTCTTCTGCTACGAGGATCATCTTCGAGGCTCTCACGACCTAATTTAAACTGCCTTGACCAAAACTTTATAACAAATTCGGAAGAACACGAACTGCCAAACACACGTAACATACGCTGTCTGATCTCCGAAGGCGTATTCCCTTCTTTAGTCAAAGACTTAATCACCGCACGCTGCTCGATTTTATCCATTTTCACTTTTTCTACAGACATGTTCGAAACAATTGTAGGAGACAAATAAACGTGATGAAATAAACAAATGAATGTAATACATTTTGAAAATAGAATAACAAACGAATATAAATCCATACCAGCCAGCATTATTTTTGTATATATTTCTGACCAAGGAGATTACATGTCAGCCGCCCTACGTACTTTATATTTTAATATTTTATTTCATGGATCAAAAAAATTCATAAAATTGATTCGATTGCGCAGCAAATCTAGTGGAAACCATTTTACTTGTATCATTGGAATTGACTGAATAATACCGACACGAGGCGCAATAACTCAATGATGGATATTGTGATTGTTTGACGACAAATCAAACGTTAATGTTCTTGATAGGATATCCTATACACTCTTGGGACACTAAAATCTGATCAAAATACGTTCTGTAGTTTTGACGTGATGTGTGTTCATACACGTACCTATAGGTATGTACGTATGTACAAACAAAAAAAAAATACAATTGTTTGGTCTCTATTTAGCAAAAAAGCCAGTAGCAATACCCGAGTCAAAAAATATTAGGTCTTTACATATGAAATTGCAGTTTTCTATAGAGAATTTGACGGAAATTGAATTTTCAGAGCTGAAATTTTTGCATTTTTTATAGGAATGAATAATCCAAATTATGTAATTTCTTTTGTGTATGAATAAGTCAACATTAAGCTAACAATAATATTTTTTTTTTTTTTTTAAAAGTGTCAGCTGTAAAAAGCTATAACGAATCTTTTCACAGAAATGGCTGGCATTTAAGACGAATTGTTTATGAAAATTTAATTTTAATAATCAAACTAAAAATAAAAATAAAATTTATGAAACTGAGAAATCAACTTTCAAACAAAAACCAAATAATTGAAATAGCTATTGAATTACAGGAATTATGAACTCATGAATCTGTAAGAAAATTTCGGCAATTTCAAAGGTAAAGACCTATTATTACATTAACAGTAATAACGACCCAAAACTTATTCGTTGCCTGTCATGGTACATTGCTCATGTCCGTAGCCTGTCATGGTACATTGCTCATGTCCGTAGCCTGTCATGGTACATTGCTCATGTCCGTAGCCTGTCATGGTACATTGCTCATGTCCGTAGCCTGTCATGGTACATTGCTCATGTCCGTAGCCTGTCATGGTACATTGCTCATGTCCGTAGCCTGTCATGGTACATTGCTCATGTCCGTAGCCTGTCATGGTACATTGCTCATGTCCGTAGCCTGTCATGGTACATTGCTCATGTCCGTAGCCTGTCATGGTACATTGCTCATGTCCGTAGCCTGTCATGGTACATTGCTCATGTCCGTAGCCTGTCATGGTACATTGCTCATGTCCGTAGCCTGTCATGGTACATTGCTCATGTCCGTAGCCTGTCATGGTACATTGCTCATGTCCGTAGCCTGTCATGGTACATTGCTCATGTCCGTAGCCTGTCATGGTACATTGCTCATGTCCGTAGCCTGTCATGGTACATTGCTCATGTCCGTATAGTCATATGGTTTTACTATGGTATAGTTCAGGAAATATAATTTGTGCTGATGAATGGTATGGCTTAACTATTGTGTTATAATAGGGTCATTAAATCAGAAAATGTGTTTGTACAAAAAATTATAGAAAATTGAAAAATACGTGTACTATGTTCCACTAATATATTTAAGCACGATTACGCTACCGGTTTCATCGATTTAATCGACATCTATTTAATCGACGGCGAAAACAATTAGAAACCAGTCACAATCACATATTTGTCTGTTAATTATTATAAATAATGTTAACATTTAGTGACTAACAACAGAATTATCAATAAAGGGGGTAGAAATATTTCGTTCGTGTTATGTTTCGTCTATGTAAACAAATTTTAAAAAGTAATAATTAGAAAGCAATAATGATTTCACTATTAAAATTAAATTATGTATAAAAATCACAGAACATTTAAATCAAATAGAAAGGCTAAGTGGGCGTGTCACGCGCGCCACAACTACTGTTGAATATCAATACTTAAACCGAAACACGCGATCGCTGCCCATAGTCGCACGCGAACCGTGACTCTGTGAACAGCTCTGCCTAATCTAAAGAGAAATGCCGTCTAGTGCAATAATTACTTGCAGAATCACGAATAAGAAAGCAAACCGGAAAAATTGAGATATTTCCTTTCACCTGTAGTTATAAAAACTTTGTATAATATGGGAATTTTAGATAAATAACTAATTTACTCATAGTGACAACAAAAATATACATTACCGGCAATGTACGCTCACAATTTTGGCTAAGATGTAGTAAACAAGTAATGTATGCTCTCCCTACTTGTCAAACTTGCTCGCTAGTGTTGTGCCGTATCGTGGTGTCACACAATCGATAGACGTTTTTTTATTCTTTGAGCGATATTCTTAAATTAAGATTTAAGATAAAACTTTTATATCATTCGAGAAACCGTTGTCAGTTACCCCAAAATCGACCGGATAACTGTACAAGCAAGGAATTTTGTTTTTATATAAAATGAATGAGAAAATATTTAAAAGTGAATAAGTGTGCGTTTATTTCCTCTACGGTGTAATTCTTGGCTATGCATAAATACATATTTTTCAAAATACATGAGATATTTGTACAGTCGAGAACAAAAGTATTCGTGTGAAATGTATGAAAAAAAAATAAAGTGTTAAAGCGTGTTTTAATTACTCTACAATGTAATTCTAAGCTACGTATATGTATGTCTGAAAACATTTATAAAAATATATAGGGTAAAATGTACAAACGAGGTCAAAAGCTTTGGGATAAAATATTTAAAAATGTATGAGTGTGTGATTATTTAATCTATAGGGTAATTCTAAGCTATGCACATGTCCAATTGATTATTTATCAAGATATAGGGAATCTGTATAGTCGAGGAATAAAGATTTTGCTAAAATATTTAAAAGTATATAAATGTGTGTTTAATTATCCAACAGGGTAATTCTAAGCTATGTATGCATATCTTGAATATATATTTACAGTTGTTACAGTATCAGAGTTGGTATAATATACTAAAGGTTTTTACAAAATATATAGAAAAAAAGAGCTTAGAATTACACTGAAGAGTAAATAAACCCACACTTCCAAGGAAGACAGTCAAGACTGTGCAGATGCCTCTTATATGTTGATAAATAAGTATTTAATCATATGCATAGCTTATAATTACCATATAGAGTAAATAAACAGACACTTATACACTTTTTAGACATACATGCATAGCTTAGAATTACGTTGTAGAGTAAATAAAATACACTTTTACACTTTTTTCACCCGAAAACTTTTGTTCTCGACTGTACAAATATATGATAGATATTGAAAAATAAGTATTTATACTTATGCATAGCTTAGAATTACACCGTAGAGTAAATAAACACACACTTGTACGGTTTTAAATATTTTCTCATACATTTTATATGAAAACTTTTCTCCTTGATTGTACAGTTACCCGATCGATTTTGGAGTAACTGTTAACGGTTTCTCGAATGTTATTATAACACCTATTTATGTCACCTAACATAAGTGGGAAATGGGATTTTCCATAAGAGCGTTTATGAAAAATCCAATTATTATATAATATTATAATTTAAAATACGTTAAATCTTAATATATTCGTCGGTGAAACGCGGTTGTACCGAGTGTGGACTGTAACTTGCATTTCACAGTTCACACTCGGAATACCTCTGATACCCCCTCGGGGATTCATGTCGTGACCATATATTATCATTATTACTGATCACTTACAAAGTTTTAAGTATGAATTTGGCTATATCAATGAAATCACCTTATATACACCTAATACACGTTAAAACAATTTTACTAAAATGTGTAAACCAAGATAATTAAAATAGAAAAAAAAAACAACACACAAATTGTCTCAGAGCAAATTGGTTTCTCGATTGATTATAAGAAAAGTTAGTCGAAGTTTTACGTTAAGAAAATTCATCTGTTCCCATCCCTAGCAATAAATCATCACGTCATATAATCAGACTGTGTTTAATATTAAGTTCGCAATACCGCTCCGGTCAAGTTATCAACCACCTAAAGCCGGTAGGTTTATAATGGTCACATGGTATCAAAACTAAAACGTCGTAAATGAAATCGTTTGTTTGAAAAATACACCGTTTTACACAGAGATACGGTAGTTTTTTCATTTGATAAGTTTTCGATATAAGTCATTTGTTGTGCGTAGAAAGAACAACCACTTGGATTAAAGTTTTGATAGTATTTCAATTACGACAAGGTGTGTGCCTGTGGGTGTGAGGCGACAAAGGTTCTGGTACGCATACAGCTCCAAGGCCTTTCTAACTATTTAAATGTTCTGAGATAAAAATCCAATAAATGACATGAAAAATTATACATTTACATTACATGATATCCTTTTATTACCTCGTACATAACTCTGCGTAGGTAGTTGTAAATTCGTTATAAATCTCTAAAAAAATTAAGAAGTACAAAAAAATGTTAATTACCTAAGTTTAATAACGTATATGGAAGAAGAACCTGTGAGTATCTTCTACCAAATATATTAAATGACATGGATGATGATATCACACAAACTTACCTACAACAGAAATACGCCATGTCATCTCTTAAAAAATATTTTGCTGATTAAAATTTAGTATCGTTTGGCAGGCGGAGGAAGGGGAGGGGGTCAGGGAGGGGTGAAGGGGGGTGGCCACTACCCCCTGGTACCCCCCATTAAAAGGTAATCCACCGTTTTTTTATATTAAATTTTTTACTTTTTTGAGGTTATAATCAACAAATTCAGGTTATATTTTAAAAGTAAAGGTGGGGAGAGATGGAAAAACTGATGAAAAAAGGGGGAGTGCAGAAACTCCCCTTCTTTTAACCTTGAACCTACCAGTGCAGAAGTCAATTTTTGAACCATTTGAACCTATCAATACTGAAGTCGCTTTTATATCACAAATTCACTTCTGCATCGGCTACGGCGCTACGGGAAGTGCAGCCCCTTCGCCCTTGCGTAACAAAGCACAGGCACCCGTGCTCACCTCCGCAGCTTCGGCTTGTTGGTCGCCTTCGGCGACCAGCCTCAGCCGCTACGGCTCACACAGGTGCCTAAGCTTTATTACTGCGGGCGGGGGCTGCCCTCCCTTCGCGCCTTCGGCTTTTTATATACACTCTAGGGGTATTAGCCACAAGACTGTATAGAGTCGGGGTGCTCTGATTCGGTTTTGAAACAGATTCAACCTATTTTAACTATGAAGTGGGGGTATACTAACCTCCTTTTGAACAGGATTTCTAGGTAAAAACAAATAAAGCAACAAAATATTCATGCATTTTTTATTTATTCAATCCAAAATTACCAATAAACGAATTACGAATGACAGAAACACATGACGCAGTTTTTTTTTTGTTGCGTTCCGTTTCATCGATATTGCACAATATTTTACACCACATACAATAAACTAGGGCAGATTTGGTTGTCAAAGGCCCATTTTAACGTTCCGTTTTCGCCTTTTACCTGATTTGAGGTAAGAAACCATTTTTAATAATTTCTCGAAAAATGTGCATTACCTTTTAATAAGTGTGGTAGCGTTATAATTGGGGACCCCACCTCTGCCAGCTTTAACCACTTTTACCCCCATACAACTGCCAAACGATACTAAATCCAACCCAAATAGGGTTACCATTGCTACCTATATTGTTATTTCTAGATACTAACTTTTTATTGTAAACTGTCATCTAATGCAAACAAAATATGCCGACCTAGATTAGCATTGAGTCATATAGGTAAGCACTCAATTTTGTCTCTCTTTGTATGTATGTGGATCACGGACGGCCCTCACACACGGGCAGGCTGAAGCGTGTTGTGTGTGCGGACCGACCGCGATCACCACCCAGCTATGGTTGTGAGATGCTTACCTATTGCTACTATAATTTAATATAAGTACCAAACTCCGCAATCACTGATAAAACCTATGGGTTTTTGTTGATTGTGCATTTATGTAACTAGGTTAAGATATTTGAAAATAAAAAATTATAAAAAAAAATGTTGGATAAAAATGTGGCCCTTTTTTTTACAATAAAATTCTCTTAGGTACTCCTAAGGAATTAGAAGTCTCAACATTTGTTGTTCACAGTTTATAGATAGCCATGAGCGTGAGTCGTGACTTACCGGTACGTGCCTCTATTGTTCAAGGTACGCGCTTCTATTGTCCAATTGTTATCCAAAGTTAATCCGAATTGGCTCAAATTATATTTCCTAAACTGCAAAGAACAGATTACGTATACAAATTTAAGACAAAATAGTTATAATAAAATGAATATGTTAATATAAAAATCAATGACATTTTATCATTATTTAGAATATCATTTATAAAAATAAAAATATATGATTTATATAAAAACGGCTCACATCAATACGTGTTATGATCGGGAAAGCCGACCAGTTTCAGCAGTTTTAGACTGCCTTCATCTGGGCGAGTAAAGACGTTTACGCGACGACTTTACTCGCCTAGATGAAGGCAGTCTAAATCTGCTGAAACTGGTCGGCTTTCCCGATCATAACACGTATTGAGGTGAGCCGTTTTTATATAAATCATGAATTATCCTCAAGTCTCATTTAATTCTATAATAAAAATATACTATGGTATAAGAAAATGTATATTATATTTATAACTACTTAGACAATGAGAGTCAATGTTCTATAGTGATACTTTCCACCAACTTTGTAGTACTCTCCAGATATTACGAGCAGCATGTAGACCACTTTACTCTGAGGATCACAAGAGGAGTTCTCTAACTTGAATATGAGCAGGAAATTCTCTGCTGAGGAATGAGTGAACTTGTGAGAAAAGCTTCAGTTTTCAGTATTTATTGTCACGTTTAATAATTCTCTTGTACTCTTCCGTAATATACTATTATACAAGGTGACTTTTTGATCATCGTCCAAATTCATACTGGAGGCTTGATAAGTGATCAGTATCTTGGATCAATAACAATTTTTGTGAAATTCTTAAAATTCAATTTCGGCTTCCCATAGAAATTCACTTCCAGTCCCGAGTGAATCACTATGGGGAGTCGAAATTTCATTATACAAATTTTATCAAAATTGTTATTGATCCATGATACTGATCACTTACCAAGCCACCAGTATGAATTTGGACGATGATCAAAAAGTCACCTTGTATATGTATATATCATGTATATTATATTAAAATTTATTGAAAAAGGCGTCACTTTGCGGAAGTACATTGTGAATTTGTGGATATATTAATAATTTGCAATGTTCCGCTAAACACTCTTACGGTGCTATTCAAAATGCAGATTTAAGCACCGCCCGCCCTCCCGCATAAAACATGCACATGCACAAGCAAAGCAAGCAGTACGAGCACAAAATAAAGCAATCTTAAATAACAAGCAAGAAAACTTATGGACACGTGTTTCGTATAATTTTTCTTGCTTGTTATTTAAGATTGCTTTATTTTGTGGTCGTACTGATTGCTTTGCTTATGAGATTTTATGCGGGAGGGCGGGCGGTGCTTGAGTCTGCATTTTGAATAGCATGGTAAGATTGTTTAGCGGAATATTGCAAATTATTAACATATCCACAAATTTATGTTATATTATGCTGAACCGGTATCGTTGTTCAGTGTTACTAAGTTTACTATTATTGATAATGCTGAATAGTACGAGTAAAGTGCAGGACCCTTGGAGGGCGAATTTGACTCATACCAGATCATTTTTTAGGGTTGCGTACCCTAAATGTGCCAAACGGGACCCTATTACTAAGCCTCCGCTGTCTGTCTGTTCATCCGTTTGTCCGTATGTCACAGCTGTCCACAGCTTCAGCCGTTCTGCCCTGCCATGACAAAGCATTGCAACTTTGAAAAGTCGACTTTAAGGCGCTACGGAAAAAAAATCGACACTTTTAGAACTTGCATATCTACTTCAGTAAATAATGTATTATTTTGATAAAATAGTATATTATTTATGGAATTTTTTTCTAGAGACCTGTTAAACAGAAACGATATTGGAGCAATTCGGCTCGATACAAATATTTATTTAATTGAGGTCTCTTTCGACACCAATTCTCCTGTTTTGACAATTTGGAATGACATATGGACTGCAATTACATTTTATTACATGGGTTTTAACATTATCTAGGACCTGCCCCCCTATTGTGTATCTTTAGTTGCCAACTGCACGAGGTGCCTATCATCAAAAACATAGCTAAAAACTGAAATTTCAAAATTGACTTTAGTGGGTATTGAACTATTAACAATCTGTGTCGTCACTTCAAGTGCGAAAATATCCATAGGACATCGGAATTCGATAGTATATCTATGTTTTTGATGATAGACACCCAGTCCAGAAGGCAACTAGAGATACACAATAGGCCCGCTGGTTAAACGAAATTTTGATAGCAACTTTAGTACATTTTATATTAATAAAAAATCGACTTTTTGCTACTTTTTCTCGAATTCGTCCCTCTCGCACTGAGGGTTTATTCGTCCCTCTTGTACTGAGGGTTTATTCGTCCCTCTTGTACTGAGGGTTTATTCGTCCCTCTTGTACTGAGGGTTTATTCGTCCCTCTTGTACTGAGGGTTTATTCGTCCCTCTTGTACTGAGGGTTTATTCGTCCCTCTTGCACTGAGGGTTTATTCGTCCCTCTTGTACTGAGGGTTTATTCGTCCCTCTTGTACTGAGGGTTTATTCGTCCCTCTTGCACTGAGGGTTTATTCGTCCCTCTTGTACTGAGGGTTTATTCGCATATAAACTACTTTCTACTACTACTACTATTTTCGCACTAAACGCTAATACTTTTTCATAAGGCTTTAAGTAAAACGCGTGTTTATGTTTTAAAACAAATTTGATTGCCGTGTCTTGCCACATACGTAGGATCTCATAATTTTTTATATGTTTTAAAATTGATTCAAATCTATTTAGCCTTTCAAGTTTTTTATTTTGTGTTCATAAATATCAGAAGAAAACCAAAAAAATGTTCTGTCAGTAGAGAAATTCATAAAGTTTACGAAAAAGTATGCCAAAATATAGGATTGTGAAAAAGTTGGTAATTGTGCTGGTTATATGATAAATGAGTTTTTTTTTAAATATATTTGTTTGTATTATTATTTGCTATATTATATTGAAAGTGTCATATGTACATTATATTTTAATTATTGTAAAAATCAATTTTTGGTTCGATGCCTAAATCATTAACAATCTATTCATGTAGTATATTGAATTACATAACTAAAGGGGTTAAAATAACAGAATAAAAATAATCCTAAAAAAAGTTATTATAAAAAGAAAATTGCCTCTAGATCACTGCCCTGCGGGAGAGTGCCCAAAATACTTGCCACATTACCTCTCTGTATGGCAAGACTTATACGCTGGCCTAGATAAGAGCCAGCTCGCCGGTCGCCGCTAGTATCCACAAGCTTTACAGAGAGGTCCGTGACAAGCTGACGCGCCTCCGGACCCCATGTCCCCATTGTCTTAAAACCCCAAAAGGTGCAAACATGTAACTTGAACCTACTGCCACATATGTACGCCTCTTGGAGAGCTCAGCAGCGGCCGCCGCTGAACCAGCAGCCCTACTGCTTTGGAAAACATGAGAGGGCGCCAGCATATCCACGCAGGTTGCATCCCACACGAGCGGCCTCCCATGCTTCCACGGTATTAACGTCATACCGTCGGGTCTCTTTCCGTCGTCACAATTCATCAAAAACTTTCTTCGAGATCTTGGTATTACCTCACATAGGTTGGTTTTTTAATTTTACTAATGCCTCTCGGGGGTTCTTCTGTTTTTATTTCGGAAAACAAATTATTGTTTTCGTTTATTTTCTGTTTCAGATAATTTTCTACTTTCTTTTTTAAGAAATGAATTTCTTTGTAAGTTGAGTCTATACAGGGTGCTCGGAAATTCGACCTATTTCTTGAAACTAGAGATCAAATCCAACAAATTAAGCCCAACAAATATGAGGTTGAAAAAAATGGTCTCCGAGTTACGAAGATATGTCAAAAAAAAAACAAAATTTCAGACAGGTAATAAAAATAATAATTAAATAACTAGAAAGAAAGAAAGAAATTTATTTGGGGACAAAAAGAATACATGGAAAAGCACATATAAGTACATAATAACTATTAACTTAAAACTAGTACTTATAAGTAACATATTAATCACAATAGTCAAAGATTAGGATGAAGCTATCCCATGCATTCAACGTCACCAAATTGGCCATAACTCAGCATGGTGCTGTGACGCAATAATACATACTTATACAAACATAATGTATGCATACTACACCACAACGCTGGTATTCTGTTACAACTACTCCTCTCTCGGCACTTATTTGTTATTTTTCTGAATAATCATAAATGAGTAATCATTTATAAAAAAATACTTGCTCTGAAATCCTATAATCTCGGAAATAAAGGTCTTATGTGAAAAGAAAACCTTTTTATTTTGTTATTTTTGAAATAAATATTGAATATATGCAAAGGAATTATTTATCGGAAATAATTTCTAGTATAACCTCTTTCAAGGAATAGGTTGAATTTTTGAGCATTCTGTATAACTTGTCTTGGCAAACAGATTTTGAGGAAACAAGCTTTTAGTTTTTGAGATACGGTATAAATTGTTTTGTAATTTTTCGGAAATTATTATAAAGTCACGAAACTTTTCTTCCCTATACCATGTAAGGTCACGGAGAGCTCGTCTTTGCCTGTTATGACAAAACACTGTATGTCAACTTCCAGTGTTTTATCGTGGCAGGGCAGCGTTATAGGTTGCCAGTTGAAATTTGTACAGAATACGTTTAACTATGGCTTCTGTAAAGGCAAATCATAATATTAAAAAAAATGAAACCCAAAGGGGCTGGTCCTCATACAAAAAACCTCAAAAAAGCAACATTTTTTACGTTATCATCTCTCCTCCCATATCTCCGAAACGAGAGGACTGAAAAATATGAAAAACAAAATCATAGTGATGAGTGACCATGTAAACATTAGCGGAAAAATATACCGGTCAAGATATTTGGGTCCCATACTCAGTGGGAGCCGCGAATTGTTTGCCAGACGCTACCATTTTAGCGACTTGATTTTGTCGCCTCAATATTGCTATGACATCTCTATATTTTTAGGGTTCCGTACCCGTATTATGTGGTGGTACGGAACCCTTTATGCGCGAGTCCAACTCGTACACGCAATTTTTTTTTACTTGCCGCTTTTGTTTCATTAGAACAGTGTGATCGTTACAGATTAAACCTTTATTATTATACTCCACATCCAGGCGGTACATTTCAACAACCCTCCTTACTAAAAATAAAACCTTACTTTGTTTACTCATCACCATTAGTCTGAATACCAATTTCTATAAGACCTTCTAACAAAACCCCTGAAGCCATAAACCACGTGCAGCGAGGAGAATAAACAAGTCCCTGACCTTGACCTCTGGCACCTCTCAGCTACTGATCGATCTGTGAAGGATTCGTCCTTTAACATGGGGTCTCGAAGGATATATAAGATATGAAAGCGGGAAAAAACAATTTTATATTTAATATATGACAACCCTTAGGGAGTGTCAGAGGTGTTCCCAAGTGTGAACTGTGTGATGCAAGTCACAGTCCACACTCGGTACAATCGCGTTTCACCGAAGATTATTACGTTCCAACGTCGGGCACAAATACATGCATTTTAGGGCATGCAGGTTTCATCACGATGTTGTCCGTCACCGTTCAGCAAGTGTTAATATAAGTAATACTTAAGAACCCGCTCCGTATTTTTCGTCCGTTTGATGCGAAGTATTTTTTAAATATTTTTCTCATCTTTACCGCGATGTTTTTGTAAAAACCAGGGACATACACCAATTCATATTGGCCGTCTAAATGAAGTCCTAAAATTTATTTGATTGAATTGTTTCTCCTTTGCGAATTATTTTGGTACTTAGACATTATGAAGAACTGTTCTATTCGGAACGGGCTCGTAAGTACCAAAATAATTTGCAAAAGAGAAACAATTCAATCAAATAATTTTAATCATTCATTTAAACGGCCAATATGAAGTGGTATATGTCCTTGGTTTTTCCATAAACATCGCGATAAAGGCCAGAAAAATGTTTGACAAAATGCTTTACATCAAAACTGTCGTCGTCGCGGACCGACCGGGTTCTTAAGAAAAACTCATTGCTGCATACCCGAACGGGGATAGAAACTTGGGTGTCAAGATTGAGAGGCTAGCGTGCTCAGGCTTTTTTTAAAACTAATTATGTCAGGTGTAAATAGACTGCTATCTTTAAATAAAACCATATACTATACTGATCATAGCTAACAATTTTACCAAAGAAACACACTATGTGCAAATATATTAAATCTCCTCGCCTATTGTAAATTTTGTATAGGCAATTGAAAATTTAATGCCTTTAATGTAAATTCTAAAGCTTTATTCAAATAGTTCATGTAGTAATGTTTGTAACTGGTATTTCGTATGCAAATCACGGAGGTAGGTTTCGGTCTGGAACCAGATCTCTGGTTTTGCTAGTCTAGGCAAGTTTATTTGAGTGTCTCAGGTCGTAGAGCAATTCTAGGTTCAGCCACGTAGATTGCAGCGTTGGATTTTAGACAGTAAATTCTGTCTACAGTTTAAATAGGAAGGTTTACATTGGCTTTTATTTTAATAGTAAAAGCCAAATGGTTACAATATTGTATACTCGTATATTTATTTAAACAAAATAAAACTGAAATAACACTAAAAACCCAGACCACTTTAATTAAAAATACTATAAATATAAAAGCTCGCTACGCTCGTGTTTTAAACGTAACCGAGTAATTTATTTCTCTTACGCTCGTGTATCATACTACGTTTTTCAATGCATAGTGTGAGAAAATAAAACAAATATAATCTTGTGAACTTTAAATTATAATTGGCTCAAAAAGACAGTAACCAGAGCCGTTAAACAGTGGGAAAAAAAGTATAACACTTATGGTACACAGGAAAGGTTGCAGGTTAGCCAACTTCTCGTAAATAAATAAAAAAAATAATAATAAAGCCCTAGGGCAAAATAATCGACTTTCTGTTCGGTTCTGATGCATAAAAAGTGGGCCTTTACGAGCACTGGCATTGAAAAATAAATTAATAGCTGATAATAAGGCTGATTAGTGCTAAAACCGTGCCGGACATATGTTAAGCACGACTACGGCTCCTGTGGCATTGACTGTCGCATTGTACACAGGACGACTCAATCACGAGTCTTTTGCTATTTTGAGAGTTTGGTGCCATTTTAAAAATGAAAACTTGTTGGAATCGTGTCTTCTAGGTTCTTTTTCGTTCACTCCTTGTAAAAGACTAGCTTCTGCCCGCGGCTTTGCCCGCGTGGCCTACAGGAAAGAATTTTTTTTTTCAGAAACAAACATTTTAAGTGCTCTCACTCTTTCTGGGAGTCAAGGTGTAGTGCTCGGACTGCGAACGCGCCGTGCTCGGCCTTCGGCCTCGCGGGCGTATTCTCTGTCCTCATATGCTCGTTTTTCGGCCTCGTGCCAAATACCAGGACTCACCGATCAAAGTTTTTCCGAAAAACTGTCAAATAGATAGATAGATAGACAGATAGATAGATTGTGGATATATAGATATATAGATACCTCAAAACTAAAAAAAACGGAACCCTTGTTGTTTTCGTAATCAGCGACCCGATAAACCATACAAACGATACCCATGTTGATTTTCAGAATTTGTCATCCCATTTCCCCCTTTTAGGGGTTGAATTCTAAAAAAACCTGAAACACATGTTTAGTCATTTATTTTTGTACTCCTACTCCTGTGAAGTTTCGAAAAAAATAGTCTAACTAATCTTGTTTCCCCATACAAACTTTGGACGCCTGTTTTAAATTTTGTAAAATCCTTTCTTAGTCGATGCCTACACTATATAAGGTATATATGCAAAATTTCAAGTCTATAGAACCAGCGGTTTAGGCTGTGCGTTGATATATCAGTCAATCAGTCAGTCAGTCAGTTTTATATATACAGATAACTATACTGAGGAGTAATATCATATGCACGTATTTCTGCCTAAATGATAGAAAAGCATACTAAAACCTAAAATTGAGCTTTTTCTAGAAAGATAAATGTCTGAAAGGCAATAAATAAAGGCTACATTTCACGTCACACCCGAGCAATATCAAATAAACAAGCTTTCAATAAAGTACTTCAAATCATCCGTCACTCTAATAAAAATATTATTGCATTCTACAAATATTATTCTTCATTTAAGGTGCCTCTTCTTGTGTCATCCAAAAATGACTCTATTGATTTAGTTTTCTCTTAACATTGTCAGTTAAATTGTTAAGACGAAGCACGACGCTAAGGCATCACGTATTGCCAGGCTGAAACACCTCTGATGTCTAAATGTTTTGAAGATATGTTTATGTTTTTGTGCAATAAACTGTACTCGAGAAACATAACTTACTTTTTCGAACAGAATTTATCCTATTTTGTAGGGGACCTACCGTAAACAGGGCCCCGACGAAAGTTTTTGCAAATGTAAAAATCTTAACGAATACATTTTATTTTATTTTCATTTTTTTCATTTTGATCGGGTTCTGCTTGCTTGAGTTGAGGACTACATTATGTCCTTTTATTCAACACATACATCTTAATCTTGACAGCGCTTAGACCAACTCCCATACAATTTTGTCCACTGTCACTTATAACATAGATAGTTATAGATGTGTAACTGTAAAATGTTAAAACGTGGTATTATACACAAGAATATTAATATTATATTATTATTCACATTAATAAAATATTATTCACAAGAATGTATAAGGAATCCTACCAAAAATAATAAAATATGCCAAGTATCGAATCTATCTCATTTGTATCGAATTGGAACTCGATATTGTACAACAACGAAATAAACTGGGTGTCCTGAAAATAATCTTAACATTACCTATATATCATTGCAGTAAAGAAACGCAGAAAGAAAAGTAAATCTCTGAACCGAGACGACCTTTCGCTTACCGGGTGATTGCTCTATCAACAAAAGCTTATCCAGGTCTCAATTATTAGGTTAACTCCTTGCGATGGATAAATTGCCAAGTATTCAATAATATAAATTTATTTCTATCATAGTTTCTGAAAATAATCGTTATTTGGCATTTATGAATAAACCATTGAAACTGAAAAAAAATGTAACAAAAAAGAAATTGAATTTCTAATTTACAGAAACCAATGGAAACTTTGCGATGGCAGCATACACAAATGGGTAACAAGGTTGTGTTGAATAACTACTGAGTGAATTTTGATTGTACGTGTTATATTTCGATTAATTAGAAAAAGGCGGGTTTTTCACAATCTGACTGCGAAACCGCTCTTAAAGATGGTTTGGACATGTAGAGAGGAAGTTGAGCGACGAAAGTAATTTATGGTGTGCAAGTAAAGCTCGACCAGGCCGCCCTAGAAGGATGTATTCTGACCAAAATGAAAGAGGGAGAAGAGGTATGTCAGGATCGTAGAGAATATAAATTTGTTGTCTCTGCCAACTGTTCTGGGAGACAAGCTTTAGTATATGTATAGTATGCGACATAGTGGAGTGCGGTTGGGTACAAACATGTCAGTATGAAGTCGCCCGCACTCCCGTCTATCGCGTAATATAGTATGTATATACTGTACTACACATAAAAGCTCAATGCATGAAATTTGTTACCTACATTATATATATATATATATATATATATCTATAATATCTCTGTGGCAGAAATTCAGCGCTGAGATTTGATACGCTTCTTGTGTCAAAACTGTCCCGAATCGTTTTGCGAGAACTTTAGAACGCTTGGAAGAGTTTGTCTCAAATTTTGTGTTTTGAACGGAATTTCGTGTGTTGAATCGTTGCAAATGCTAGAAAAGGCACTTACGGTGACTCTGTTTTATCGAAAACCTAGGTTTACAAATAGTACACAGCCTTTAAAGACGGTCGGGAGATCGTCGAAGACTTGCCTCGTTCTGGAAGACCTCACCATCTGTGTTAAAGAGACAGCACGTGATCTCACCATCTGTGTTAAAGAGACAGCACGTGATCTCAACATCTGTGTTAGAGCGACAGCACGTGATCTCAACATCTGTGTTAGAGAGACAGCACATGATCTCAACATCTGTGTTAGAGAGACAGCACGTGATCTCAACATCTGTGTTAGAGAGACAGCACGTGATCTCAACATCCGTGTTAGAGAGACAGCACGTGATCTCAACATCTGTGTTAGAGAGACAGCACGTGATGTCAACATCCGTGTTAGAGAGACAGCACGTGATCTCAACATCTGTGTTAGAGAGACAGCACATGATCTCAACATCGTTGTTAGAGAGACAGCACGTGATCTCAACATCTTTGTTAGAGAGACAGCACGTGATCTCAACATCTGTGTTAGAGAGACAGCACATGATCTCAACATCTGTGTTAGAGAGACAGAAACTGATATCAACATCTGTGTCAGAGAGACAGCTCGTGATCCCAACATCTATGTTAAAGAGACAGCACATGATCTCAACATCTGTGTTAGAGAGACAGCACATGATCTCAACATCTGTCCTAGAGAGACAGCACGTGATCTTAACACCTCTATTTAACCGTTTTAAGCCATTTGCGTGAAATTATCCGTCGTAAATGATCGAAATTGTGGAGAGACAATTCGTGGACTTTGCATGACGGTAACGCGCCATCTCATCGAGTATCGATTTTTAACGATTATAAGGTCAAGTACACAATAAATACCCTCGACCAGCCACCACTCACCTGATCTAGCTCCGTGCAATTTTTTTTGTTTTCTAAACTCAAATTACCTCTTTGGGGAAACCGTTTTGAGTCCATACACGTCATCAAAGAAAATGCACAGAAGGAGGAAAAACCATACCAGAAAGCGCCTATAAAAATGCTTTGATGACTGAAAAAGGCGTTGAAATATGTGTATTGCTTCGAATGGATCATATTTTGAAGTAGATTCAATAAATATTGATGAAGATTAGGAATTTTGCGTTTTATTTCAAACATCTGGGTCTTTTTTTATCAGCATATATATTCTGTAATCATTATCAATGTTTTCTTTAATTTATTCCTTACCCTGTAGCCCTGAGACTCTCTGATGGGACCGATAACAACCAACCCTGATTAGAATCTGTTAAACTTAACTAATTAGAACATTTGTCGACTCCACGGTTCTTAAGTGTAAAGATCCATTGAGGTGGAAACCAGATATCTACTTTTAAAGTAATTACTTTTTATGCGCTAACTTTTTACCGACACGGTAAATACATTCTTAAGAGTCCGTTTCGCCATACATGCTCTCGCGTTTGGACAATTTAGCATATTAAAACAAAATATTTTTAACAAATAAAATTTGTGTAGGTAGTTAAAGAGTTGAACTACATTATAATTTTTTCAGATTTCACACAAGTATCACAAGCATCGGGAAAAAAAATCGGAAAGATCACTAAAATCACGACAAATGTAATTTGGCGTTGCAAACTGAAAAAATTTTTTTTTTTTGTTCCAAATTGGAATATATTTTTTTTCGTAAAGAGTTCAAAGTACCTTATTCATATAAAATATTAATATTTTTTTCCTTTCGTTATTTTAAAAGAAATACACAAACTTCCAAATTCTTTTTGCGTAATTTCTTTTAACATAACGAAAGGAAATAAAAAATAATAAAAATCTGTAAAGGCTACTTTCATTTCTTTGCTCTATAAAAATATATTTTAGTTTGTAGTTAGATCAGTAGACTGATCATACTAGTTCCAAAGCCAAATTACGTTTTCCGTGATTTTACTGATCTTTCCGATTTTTTTTCTCAATGATTGTGATGCTTGTGTCAAATCTGAAAAATTATGATGTCTTTCAACCCCTTAACTACCTACACAAATTTTATTTGTTAAAAATATTTTCTTTTAATATGCTAAATTGTCCAAACGCGAGAGCATGTTTGGCGAAACGGAACCTTCATAAACCACGTAAACATTCTATTCAAACAAAAAAGTAGATGTAGCCCAATTACGCTTAAAATACCATCCTTACATTATGTATACATGATTAGTAAATAAACATATACGTTTTATTTTTGTATGGCCGCTACCCTTAATATTTTTCCATTTAAAAGAGGAACATAATAATTAAATCTCGCTTAACCCTCTTAATTCTGATACAATACAATATAATTCCTTAATTTCTTTATTTCTATTGCAACACAGTATACCCCAAAAACGTTACAAAGGAGGTTATTAGAACCAAAAAAGTTTGTCATGTTAGCGTACCCTACTTATGGTTTATTAAGTACTTAACTCTCATTCATTCATATACTCACGCCTGTCTCCCAGAAGAGTAGGTAGAGACTACAGATTTCCATCTGCTACGATCCTGACACCCTTTCTCGCCTCTTCCACATCCATCAATCTAGTCATACAAGCTCTTCTATTCCGGGTACTTTATATATTTAAATAATTATTAACTACAAATATACGACCTAATAATATTACATAATAACATCGCAATTCTGCCCTGTGATTGGCCATATGTATTATAACACCGCTAGAAAACCAATCACAAGCGATAATAATCTGTTTTAATTTTTTAAGCCACGCCCTGTTTACTCTTCTCGCTTCCGATTGGTTTCAGGCATGTACATATCACGTCGAGTGTTCTTTTTCAAATTTTTCTTGAAATTGTTTCTGATGGTGGTAGATAAAGTATTGTGTGCAACTGAACATAATTAGACATTGGGACACTCGTGCAAATATTACGAATTGTGAGTCGAAAACAGGCTGATTTTGAGATAAAACGCACCCCGAGTCTCATATGGGTTGTATAACTCTATTAATCTCTCCAACCAACTCTCAATTTTATAGGTAGGTACGTATTAAAACGCACTTTAAAATGAATAGAAATATCAATAAAAAAGTGCAAGGCACTTAAAAATGAAAATTTTAAATACTAAAATATTACGCCTTTCAAAAAATAATGATTTCCGTTAAAAATTAATGTGTCACATTTTCGCCCGTTTTCTGAGTTGTCATGAAAAAAATAACCACGAAGGTTGTGTATGGCGGCGGCTCTACTACGTTCTTCGACTCGCTGCACCTAACTTTCTAACCTAACTTACAGGATTTCTTCTGCGCTGGTTTAAAGTATTGATATCATAGTGCAAAGCGCCTTTTAAGGTAAAAACCTTTATTTTCAAGGTTCATTTACAGGTACAGAATACAGAAAATCGTTTTCAAAAAAAAAAAATGGTATATCATCCCATCAACCATCCATCGGTCTAGTTCGTCATAAGCCTTTCCAGGACTTTGCCACTGCCGGTGGTCATCCTGGAAGAATTGCCCATACTCACACACGCTGGGCAGGCGGGTTGGTGAGCGCGGTGCCGGAACCCTCGCACCAGTGACGCCGCTGCTCGTCACCAATCCGTTCCATATAAAGCCCAGCTATTAGGGATGGATATACCGCCATCCATAGATCCCATGCATGGTGGGCCTCCTGGTTTTTTGCCTCTCTGATATATAGATTCGAACAAAAATGCTTGGCCGAAAAAAACTACTTAGGAAAAAAAAACCTTGAGACTTAACAAAAGTAAGACTTAACTTAAGCTAATTTATTCAAGTATGAAAACAAAAGGGCACAGAAGCGATAACCACTTTCATTCCCGAATACAAAATTCATTTCGCCTTTAAGATAAAAAGCATTGAAAATTAGATATTATCCTACCATTTTTATCTCAATTTATTTTGTAGAGCTTTAAATTGATCCCGTATTTTAAAAAAGAATCCCAATTTACTGAGAATGGAGCCAGTAATAAAATTTAGGTTAGACTTAAGGACACTTGTACTTTCCTTTTGTGTTTGTGCATGGAGGTAGGAATAACTTTGCATTTGAAGTGAACGAGTCTGTTAGCCAAATTAGTCTTTCAAATATCGTCTCTATAGCTAATACATAAGAGCTAACTGTGCGTTTTTAAAATATGAAAACGGGATTTACATCGTAAGAGCTGGTATGAAACATATTCGCGCTACGTTGCTCGTAGCTATTATATTGCGATTTGCTACGAACTGCTACGTCGTTTTGTAGCGTCTCTACGCTCTGTATATGTCGTCTACACATCGCAGAATTGGGCATATCATAATGCGTCAAGCCATATCAAAATATGGCGGCGTTTCTTGAAATACGCCATTGTCTAGGGGGCATGTCATGATGTGCCCAAACCAAAATCGGGCAGATCTATGAAAACCAAACTTTTGTCGATATTCCCAGTTAAACATATATGTCGTAGACTTGACCATTTCGTGATCTGGTTGAGCAAATGGTAAAGTATGAAATCAAAAACCTTTTACCAAAAGTAAAAAATAGGTGCGATGACGAGCGAAGCGAAGCGGATCGAGGAGGAGGTGTTAGGTTTACATGTAAATACATTTGGAGAGCCGAGCTAAGCGGAACGGAGCGAGGCGATCCTCCCAATTTTAACAGAAATACGATATGGCGAACCAGATCATGAAATGGTCAATTCTACGATATGGCCAAAGGATAAAACGACATATCGTAAAACAGTTCAAATGTAAACCACTAGAGGCACTGCTTGCAGGTTTTCTTTAGTTTCAATTGGAGAAAAATGGGAGTGTCAAAGAATAGTGAGTTTGATAACTCGAGAATCGGGAAAAGGACAAAGAAGTGCTTTCCATTCAAACTATGATAAGTAGCTTAGCGAGTTTTAATGCAAGCTATTTTTGGTGTATGCTGATTGCCTATTTCTGTATGCTTTTGAAAATAATAACTAATACAAATTATTTTCTTTAGGTTTTGGACCAAATCAGGAAAAGTTGATTAGTCATCAAACGGGAGTCGGCGGACGACTATTGGCTATCTAAGTGTATTGGCTATCTACTGATATTCTATTTTGTATGGGCAAGTGGGCAAGCGGACTTTTCTTTTCATTTGCGGGGCTTGCGAAAGTGGCTCGGTCAGATATCAATAGATCAGTATTTTCCAAAGTGAGGGTCACGACCCAGTAGTGGGTCGCAAGCTAGTATCTAGAGGGTCGTGAAGAAATTTAAATTCAGGTCAACAATACAATGTGCATTGTGCATCCGCCGGCGGACGTTTAGCCACACGGTTTAATAAATCATGCCAATTTAAATATAAATATCCTTCACTTTTTATTTGTCACAAAATCTTAGTTGGCCCTCAATCGATGTGTTTTTTTAAGTGAATCGCGGTTCATTTAAGTTTGAAAACCACTACAATAGATTATATGGTTGCATTTCTTACATCCTGTGTAAAAACTTGAATTTGTATAACTTTATCTGATTCGTTTTGTTATCATTTCAGGTACGTATCTGAAGTCAAAGTTCAAGACGCAAAGACTTTCCTATCATCGTCTTTTGTAGCTACGGAATAAAATGGTATGAAATTTGTTTATTTCATTTCTGCAATTCTGAGGATCGTGTCTTCGAAGATATAGAGCGGATCTGGACTTGTTTGTTTTGTAGAAGTACTAACAGAGAAATATTTTTTAAGGTGGTTGCGTCGGATCTCGTTACTAAACGCACAACTTATGATTGTATTACTTATTTTTGAATAAGAAGTATGAAATAAATGTGATTTATGATTTACTGCATGCTGCGACAATAGTTTAACGTCAAGTTGGGCTTTTTGAACCGTAAACACATTATAGTAAATAACGATGGCAACATCAAGGCAAAAAATAAGGACCTGCAATTCGATACCCGAGTGTGGAGTCCTAATTTTTAGGGTTACGTAATTAGCACGGAACCCTTACAGTTTCGCCATGTTCGTCTGTCCGTCTATGGCTTAGCTCAGAAACTCTTAGTACTAGAAAGCTGTAATTTGGCATGGTATACATATTAACTACGCCAACAAAGTGGTAAAATTTTATCTTAAAAAAAGTTTTTTTACGGTACCTCCTCGTACACACAAAGTGGGGATGATTTTTTTTTCTCTGGTGTAAGATGTTGTTGGATAGGTCATTCAAAAATGTTACCATTTTTCGATTTAGGAATCCGTTTGAGAAATATTAAGGGGGTATATCGTCAATATCGACACTTTTTGAAGTTATTTATCTGCTGTTCAAAAGTAGTCCCAAGTTACATAAATTAGTATAACAATTTTGGAACCTTTTTCTAGATTTTGCACTATCAGAAACGCGATTGGTAGAATTTCACTCGATAGAAATAATTATTGAAATGTGGTCTAAATTTACACTTTTTTTGATATTCTGACAAATTGGGGCAGTAGTTATACACATTTCAAAAATATTTATTGAGATGGGTTTTAACAATACCTAAATCACTGGAAATGGAAATATTCATAGCTATTTTAGTTAATTTTTTATTAATTTAAAACCGACATTTTGTCAATTTTCCCCGATTCCATCCCTCTCGCACTGCGGATCTTTCCGCCTGGAGTAACGGGGACCTTTGCACGGACGACATATCACCTTAAGCTTTAAAGTGCAAATTTTTGTTAGGGTCGAGTCTCCCCCCCTGCTAGTAAAACGGTTGTTTTTGGATATGAGAAAAAATTCGAAAGGTATGTATAACGAAGTTAAAAGGAAAACTATCACAGCTATGTAGGCTTTAGAGGTTAACGAGTACAATTTTTAGTCCCCTCTAAACATGGGGCGATTCGCATTGACAGAAACAAAATGTGTGGGCCGTTCTTTGGAAGAGCAACTTCCGAGCGGACTAGAAGTTTGGCGCGATCTGTATTGGTCGATAAACTTATAAAATGTACTTGGAGAAGAAGTCCGCATATTGTCAGCCATTTACGCATATGACAACAAAGAATGGACGAAATTTTATTACATTAGTATTCAGCATGAAAAACTCCGTTGTTTTATCTTACATCCCCAGAAAGGGCTGAAAATATACAGAATGGTGTCTAGAGTGCCTCCATTAGTCATGTCGTGAAGATAGCAAATCCTTCACGTTGTTTACTGACATAACTCATGTTCATCGAGAATGAAAGTGCTTGTAAATATATATTTTAGCCTTTATGTGTTTTTGTCATACCTAACTGCCAGATTTCCTTGGATTTAAGCATAGATGTAACAGTATTAGTACTAGACCTACAAAGTCATACAGAGACAGTGATACCAAGCTTCATACAAACCCAGAGTCAGGTTCATGTTGTAAATAAAGTTTTGTGTGTGTGATAACGAAAATATCCATCAGAGATCGAAGGTGACCGACATAGCCTACCGAATCAGTAATTTGAAGTCGCAGTGGACTGGCCATACTTATCGCCGACGTGATAACCGTTGGGGCCGTAAGGCATTGGAATAGAGGCTACGTACAGCAAAGCGCAGCGTAGGCCGCCTAGGACTAACGATCTGACGAACCTAAGACTGACGATCTGAAGGACGTTACGGGTGTCGGCTGGATGAGGATGACTGAGGACCGCCAAGAGTGGCGTAATATGAGGGAGTCCTATGTCCAGCAGTGGACGAATACGGGCTGATGGATGGATGGTGTATGGTCTTAGTAGTCTTAATATGCATTAAAAAAATTAAAAAATCTAAGCCTTTTGGAAGTATCATAATTCATAAATAAAATATGTAAACATAAATATATCGTAGCGACATAAATCCCCGAGGGGGTGTCAGAGGTTGAAATGCAAGTCATAGTCCACACTTGGTACACCCGCTTTTCATTGACGATTTTTACGTTCTAACGTAATGGGTGGTAAGCTCTGTCACACAACTCCGGGCACAAATGGACCAACAGCTTAAGAGCGGTTTCGCAGCCGGATTGTGGAAAACCCGCCTTTTTCTAACCGAAACTAAACACTTAAATTCAAAATTCACTCAATATTTATTCAACAAAACCTTATTACCCAGGCTATGTTTTGTGTACGTTGTTGCCATCGCAAAGTTTCCATTGGTTTCTGTAAATTTGAATTTCAAAGTATTTGAAATTCTAAAATTTTGAAAATTCTTATTTACAGAAATCAATGGAAACTTTGCGATGGTAGCATATGCTATAACACCAGCATATGCTACCTCCACAGCTTTAAGCTTGAGGTTTGAGGTAATTGCACAAAATTAAAAATATTTTATAATCAAGCACTGGTAGCTCATTCGATACGACGTCAAACTCTCAATCTCGAGACCCGCGTTCAAATCCTGTCTGGTCTAGCATGCACGAGAGAGTTTTTCAGAATTTATATCCATAGTTTTTTTATACTTCCCGCTTGTTGACAGTAAAAAAAACACTAAAAGCTATAATTGCATGCCTTAAAAAGCGTGTATTTAGTGCTCGGAGTACGACGAGAAGGTTCACTGTCCACTACCAGAGAATAATAATAATAATATAATTTTATTTCAGACCAAGTCCATATTTTGTTAGTAACAGAATTGCTTAAAACTATATTAGTACACATATTTACAATATAAAGTATTACTAAAATTTAGGAAGAGAATCATATAAGTTGCTGACTATAAATATTGTCCCTCTCGATCGACGACACTCACACGCTTGCTGCCAGCCCTAGACTAGCTCACGCACACACACAAGCGTTTGCGGACAAGCCAGATGCGCGCGTGAGAGTGTAGGTAAATAACTTGAGCGAGGACAAAGAAGTGTCGGGGGTGTGCCACTACGTTGGTACGTCTAAATCGTCGGTGAAAAGAGAGTGCTACGTGTGATGTGTGTTCTAGCGACAGTCCACACTCGGAGACACCTCTGATACCCTTCCAGGGATATCTGTTGGGACCAGCTGTTATAGTTTTTGATTGTTGTATGATATTTTTTTTATTATTAATGCTCTGAAAGAGGTCGTATTTCACTTGAAATGCGGGATGTTAATTCAATTTACAGCCCTAGGGATGTGAGTAAATTTGGTTAATCACTCGAGTAAAATTGAAAATTGAACGGGGCTCTTTTACATTAACTTATTGGTAGAGTCATTCGTTTCTCTAAACAGAAAATATATTTTCTGCCTAATTATTTTATTTTTCTGTATTTTATTTCTAGTTTTATTTTCTCGCATTAGTGATAAATAGCCCATTACCCCCAAGAACTATAAGCGCCCTCACTCGTTTCGCTAGCTTGTATCACAATCTATTATAAGTCTCGGTTATATCATATAAACTTTTTTCAATATTTTTAGTTAGGCCATAAACGAGAAGTAGGCTTCAGAAAGTACCTATTTGACGATACTAAGCCCCTTAAGCGTATACATTAAATGTATATGGAATTAATTATTTGTACATTAATTTATCCACAATACAAAATCTATCCTGCTTCACAAAATAAAAAACAATCAATCAATTCTTCTCGGCCGTTTTCGGTCACAGCGACTGTCACTGCTGAGAGCGACACGCTGATGAGCCCTCACGTGGCTGACGTAGCCGATTTTTGCAGTGAACGTGCGGCCACATTCACTGCACGTCAGCACCCCTCCAACTATATTATAACTGATGGCCACTGGTGGTCGGGCCTTAAGCTGGTCTCGTTTTGTGGCGCACAATAAGATTTACATAGCTCTGACATTTTGTTTACCAAAATGTTTCCGGCAACTAGTAACTGGCTCACGAATAACATAATGTATCACGTGACCACGTAGTTGGTGTTATTTATTGCCTGTTTTATGTGTTTGTGATGTTGTGTTGAGCTACTTTATTTTAGACTTGTTATTGTTCTGAGCTGGGAAATTTTTAGGGTTTCTTCTATACGGATATTGATTTGGGGTCATGCTCGGTGTACCTGATGTTACAAACGGCAGTTAAATCTAGCTAGCATTCGCCAGAGATACATCGTCTATCTTTCCTCTAGGGCTCTCACGCATACCGCGTTTATTAGTGTGCAAAAGAGCAAGTATGATGGAACGACACTGTATCGCCAGCGCATGCTGGACCTCCTGAGGGGGTAACAGAAAGACGGGGAGGTTTTATTCCGGAGGTTGCTGTACTGAATATTTCAATTGTAGTTGATGTCCGTTCCGATCAAGAAATATTAAAATTAATTTGCTTTTTTATTGTTAAAACTCGCATGAGCTTACATACTAAATTATTATTACATATGACTTGAACACTCAAGTGTGATCACTGGTTAAATCAGTAAATTTTCAAGATTTTTCAAAATAATAAGAATTGATACAATTTTGATTACCTACTTGTGTAACTAACATGTTTATTTGCTTTTTAAAGTTTTAAGCGTTATTGTTTTTTTTTTTAATATTCTTCACGAATCCTGGAACGTATGAATAGCAAATAGCAGGTTATTGATAAAGTTACAAATGAATGAACGGAATTAACATAAGAGGTCATACTTACCCTGCGTTCCGAAATAGAATTACATCGCTAAAATCAATTACGAAAGTATGAAGTGAATGGCTTATGATCCATTGTAATTCTATTACGGACCGCAGGGTTAAAGTTAAACGTCAGTTGTTCGGTAGAAAGTGCACAATTTAACTTTGTTTTTCTTGTTAACAAGTTAGAAGTGAAAAAGTTATTAGTCTGTGGCAATTCACGCCTATAGTTTAGTATAAGTTAGGTTTATAAATCAACAGTTTGAAATAAAATGCATAATGAGTCAGGATTTTGTCCAAACAAGCTTGAAATGTTGTTTTAAGTTTGTTTCGACAAAA
The DNA here is from genome assembly GCA_934047225.1 of Ypsolopha sequella. Taxonomy (NCBI): domain Eukaryota; kingdom Metazoa; phylum Arthropoda; class Insecta; order Lepidoptera; family Ypsolophidae; genus Ypsolopha; species Ypsolopha sequella. The sequence continues at coordinate 23,407,138 of OW204003.1, forward strand.
TCATGGTGAATTGTGTATTAAATTTCATTATAAACATGATTTATATTGTACTATTGGCATGAATTGCCATAGACAAATTTTTTTTTTTTTGAAAATATTTAAAATAACAGAAACTCCTTCGCAAATTCCACCGGTATAAAAATCAGGAACCTTTTCATGAAACAGTTGTTTTTATAATGTAAACCTGATATTTTGATCCAAGTTTCAGTTACAAAATATGTGAAAACCCATTAAATAAAAACAAATTACAGCTATATTTTTTTGTCACGGAAGTTTCGACAAATCGTTTTATTTTTTTTGTCGACAATGACAACATATTGTCAATAATGAAAAATATAATGGCTGTATATAATTTTTTCGGGTACAAAAGGTTAATCAGCTGTTTCATGGGGTTTGCTGTACAAAGGTTCCTTACCTTTTAAAAGTTTAAAATTTATCATTTTCTATTACATTTTTTGCCAGGATCGAAAAATTAAAGTTGTTGGCGTGAAGAGGCCTCTTGATTGCAATCGTTCATCAAAACAATGGAAATTCTACTTTGATTGTCAGACAAATTGATTGATTTGCAAACTCGCCACCAATTCGTACACAATACGGTTAGTTTACTCACTTTGATACGCCAACACAAAGGGGCCGCCAAATCGTGCCGAAAGGTGGCGTCGGCTACTTCAGCGACACGGCAACTATTGTACACAAGCACCACACACCCGCTTTGCATCTGACAGTTTTTTTTTTCTTTCGTAATTGGTACGTACTGGCCACAAAGCATGTTCATGGGTTCAATGTTGTGTCGAAGGACGCGGTATCTAATCTAGTTGCATTAAAGTATGTGACATTAAACGTAAGTTATTCCAACTATTTAAATTTATACTAAAATCACAACTTCTATCTTCTTCCTACACATGGAACAGAGATAAAAAAAGAAAAGACTTGATGTAATAAACTTAAAAACTCACGGTTTTGGCTCCCATGAACAAAATGATACAACGACGAAAAATTTAACACAACTTTATTAAAAAAAGCGTCGTTAGCTTAGGCAAAATCATATACTATATGTATAGTGAGGTGATCAAACAACTGGACTTGTTACAATTTAAACAAAAATTACTGATTTATTTAATTGATAAATGCAATTAAAACCTTTCGGACTTTCGGAGTATAATGTAAGTAATTGTAAATTTTCATTTTTGCTCTGTAATTTTACGGTGTGTTATTTATGTATTATTATAATTGTGGATCTATAAAAAATTGTAGTTTAGGAATTTTATAACGTTTTTGTTTGAGGTTCCGTTGTCAACAACAAGGAACCCTCATAGTTTCGCCATATCCGTCTGTCTGTCTGTCTGTCCGCGGCTTAGCTTAGAGACTGTTAGTACTAGAAAGCTGTAATTTGGCATGGGTATACATATTTATCACGCCGAGAAAGTGCTACAGTAATTTTTATAAAAAGATTTTTTTTTAGTGTACCTCCCCTACACGTAAAGTGGGGATGATTTTTTTTCTCGTCTATCCCTAGTGTGGGATGTCGTTGGATAGGTAATTTAAAAATATTGGGGATGTGAGAAGACTATTTTTCAATCCAGGGTTCCGTTTGCGAAATATTAAGCTTAAAAGTGTTAAATTTTGTAAGAGTCAAGTATCCCCTCCCCCCTTGCCAACGAAACGGTTGTATTTGGAGACGTGAAAAAACTCACGGTAGTAGTATACATAACGAAATTAAAAGAAAAACTATTACAGCTAAGTAGGCTTTACAAGTTAACGAGTACAGATCGCGCCAAACTTTTAGTCCCCTCTAAAAAGGGGGCGATTCGCATCAGCAGGAACAAAGTGTATGGGCCGTTCTTGGGAAGAGCAACTTCCGAGCGTACTAGAAGTTTGGCGCGATCTGTATTAGTGGACAAACTTATAAAATGTACTTGAAGAAGAAGTCCGCATATTGCGCGTGGCCCGACACGCACTTGGCCGGTTTTTGTTTTAAAGTGTATGTGGGCTTAATCACACTAAGAGTTTAAGAGTTTTGTGCAAAACAAGCATCCTAAATAAGAAGTCTTTAAAATATTTATTTTCCTTTTCCTCATTGTAGTCTAAAATAGAACATAAAATTAATAAAATAACTAACAGATAATTAAATAAAATTAATAATTAAAAATTAAATACATAATACAACCAAACGTCAATAAAACTGAAAAACTATACAACCTATTTGGCGATCTGTGATTAATTTCATGCTGAAATAAAAGCTTCGTCCCGAGATTTATAATAACAATACAAATACAAAATTATTTATTTCGTTATCGAAAATCAAAGACATTTACAGGGTGAAAAGAATATAGTAGAAGACTCCGCTCCTCCATAGTGGACACAATTTCTTATTATTAAATAAACAAAATATGCCTGGGTTAGTAGTGTGTGAATGTGTGAGGGGTGGTGTGTGTGACTGTGAGTGTGACTAAGATTCCCTAGCCCTACGACCGAGGCCTTGGGAACAGTATTGAAAAAGTTACTAAGTAGGGTGTGTGTATGCCTGTGTGAATGTGATGCGTGATGCATGAGAGAAAAAATTAAAAAATCTTTCGTCTTAAGAATTTAAAAATGCGTCATAAGAAATCGTAATAGATATATAGATAAGATAGATAAAAACTTTATTTAATGCCTCTTACAAAAAACACAAAATGTATACATTTAGAGCTCAAAATATAACAATTAGCAATCTTTGACACAGAGGCTAAAAGGGCGCTGGCTCAGCATATGCCACAGAATAATCTGTGACACTGATATTCTGCCAGTACCATGCATTAAAAAGATCTATTTCGGTTAATCATAATTAAGACAATGAACTTATAACTAGAAAACAATGGTACCGATTCGGTGAAGCACATCTTAACTTATTTGACAGAACTAAACTAAATTTAAGCGTTCTGTCCTTGTCTTTTTGATAAAGAAAGAAAAAGACAGGACGCTCAAAATAAGGTTAGTCCTGTCAAACAAGTTAAGAAATGTTATGCCGAATCGATGCCAATATCTGCAATTACTAATTTCCGTGACTCCTTGAACATAATAAATATAACGATAACGAGCATCGTTATATATTACGTTATTCGCCGATATATGTACGATATTAGCATGCGTATTAGTTTCATCACAACCAAGTACGTCAATGAAACCTACAGTTTTTTTCGCATTTAAATTCGGTTACTTGTGATTCCGTTAACTGAGAGGTCGGGTAGTCTAGTTGAATATTCAGCCCACAATTTGTTTTGGCAGCTGCAACCGAGAACTGCTAGAATTCACTTTGTTTATGTGTTTTACTGATTTTGTTACTAGGAAGTTGGATCTTTGAACCTGTTATCTTAATTTGCATATCACTTCGAGCTCTGTTGAAATAATTTGTGTTAATGTGATGCATCGAGTTTTCAATGGTCAGTGTCACTCCAAGCGGAAAAACGCCTTGCGATGGGGGACCGATTCAAGTTGAAAGAAAGCTTTTTTATTTATAAAAAATAAACTAAAATAAGTACTAAATTTACAATTACCAAATTGAACATATTGTTAAAACCCATCTAATGAAATATGTTTTGTTTTTCTACATGTTATTTGTGAAACTAAGACGTGTGTTTGAAGAACTCATTTCAATAATTATTCATATCGAGTGAAAGATTTTCAATCGTGTTTCTGTACTTCAATAATCAAGAAATCTTTCAAAATCTAATACTAATTTATAAAACTAGTGTAGCCACTAGTTTTATAAATTAGTATTGAAAGTGTAAAAAGAAAATTTAAATTAAATTTTTCGTGGAAATTTTACATAGTATTTAGGCCACCAGAGCGCGCGGGAGTGGAAAATACCGTCGCGCCTGTGTACTGGCGATGAGTTCATGCTGCAGCTTGTGACTACTAAAAGGATATTTTATATGCTGATGATGTACAAATAAATCGCTGCAGCGGTAACGGTTTCCACGTCCATTTTGAACGACCGATACCAAATAAACAAAAAGCGGATCCTTTTTGAAAAATATTGACGTGCCTTACTTCTGAAAATTTAAGTTCATTTAATGAAATTTTATGTCATAATTATATAAAGTCATTCATTCGGCTGATGCCGGGCCCAAAGTGGGCCGAATTATATCTCAACAATATTTGTTTTTTTATTTTATTTATTATAGCTTCAAATAAATTTAACAAATTTTATTTCTTTTCATTTTATGTTTTGGAAAACACGCCTTGTTTTTTGTCGCCCTGATGTTGCTATGTCATCTTTATTGTTGGTATTTACCATAATGATTTGGGGTTTCGTACCCATATTGTGTGATGGTAGTACGGAACCCTTCGTGAGCGAGTCTGAATTGCACTTAGCCGGTTTAATAGCGACTTAATTACGAAATGTTGATATTTATCTTCTTAAATAGACTAAATGTGTTTTAGGGTTCCTTACCCAAAGCACAAATTATTATAAAAAAGGCTCTATCGTTACAACGGTTATACATACAAGTTGAAAATTTAGGCAGACTACTTTAAAGTAAAATAAGAAATAATAAAAATTAGGGTTCCTTCCTAAAAAGGTACCGAATTGTTTGTCAGGCGCTACCGTTTTATCGCTTTGTTTTTTGTCGCCTTGATGGTGCTATGGCATCTATGTTGTTGCAATTTACTTTTAGGGCTCCATACCCGTATTGTGTAGGGGTACGGGACCCTTTATGCGCGAGTCGGATTCGCAAACTACCGTTTTTTTAGTGACTTAATTACGAAATGTTGATATTTTCTTCTTAAATAGACTAATATTGTGAATGTGTGGAACATTATAAACCACCCTTTTTAGGGTGCCTTACCCAAGGAACAGATTATTATAACAAAGGCTCTATCTTTAGAACGGTAATACAACATATAAGTAAAAGGGGGACACCCGACGTTTCGAGACAGTTGCATGTCTCGTGGTCTACGGGAAACTGGCAAGTATGGCGAGGCGCAGTGATGAGATGCAGGTGACGACCGAAGTATTTTCCTTGTACCCGCAAAAACACTTTAGTCTTTAAAATTAATTGTTATCTTATTCACGCACGGCACACAACACTCACAGTATCCGGAGATGCACTAAGAGAAGAAACCCGCGATTTAAATTTCCCGATGACTGGACTCCATGTGGGAGACAATTTGAAACCATCTTCCCTATTGAAATTATTTGGATGTTTCTTGATTTCAATCGCTTCACGCACAATTCTAGGGTAGTAATGGCGATCGGTGGAGAGAATTTTCGGGTTATGCAGTTCTATCCAGTGGTTGGTCCCGGATTCTAAAAGATGTTCTGCTATCGCTGATTTGTACATCTGCCGGTTTTTCACAGCTGCTATATGTTCCTTGACCCTTTCCTGTACGCTACGTTTTGTTTGGCCAATGTAGGAACTTCCACAGCTGCATTTTATCTTATAGACACCTGGATTTTGAAAAGGAATCACATCCTTTGGTGTGCGTAAATGGCTTGCCACTTTGGATAACGGAGTATATACAGTCTTAATGGAGTATTTATTTAATGCTGTTCCAATCTTATCCGTAATACCTTTGATATAGGGCATAAACGCTGGTTTTCTGTTAACCTCAGGACACTTTTCCTTTTTTGGTCTTGGATGTCGCCTCTTCATCTGATATCCGTTTTGTCTGAGTACCTCCTGAACATGTGACAGCTCATCCTTAAGATGGTCAGGGTCACAGAGATCATGTGCTCTGTTTGTTAGTGATGTCATGACGGATTGGATGTGACGAGGATGGTGGTGTGAAGAGGCGTGCAGGTATCTATCTGTGTGTGTTGGTTTTCGATATACAGTGTGGGCCAGAGAACCATCAGATCTCACCATTAATTTGACATCAAGAAATGCCAAAGTTCTGTCACATTCCATCTCATACGTAAAGTTTATTTTTGGATGGATGGAGTTAAGATGATCTGCATACTGTTTTGCTTCCTCGTTACCCCCCTTGAGAATGCTAAATACGTCATCAACATATCTCTTCCAGAGTCTGATTGTTGAGGGACCGGTACGTAAAGCCTCCTCCTCAAAATGTTCCATCCAGATATTGGCGAGCACCGGAGCCACAGGACTTCCCATCGCCACACCATCTATCTGGAGAAAATATTGACCCTGGTAAAGGAAGTAGTTGCCATCCAAGCAACGCTGTAGCAAAACAATGTATTCTTCTGACAGATTGTTCATCCTCAATTTTTGTCTGATAACATCAAGACACTCTTTGATTGGAACGTTAGTGAAAAGGGATTCCACGTCGAAACTTATCATAATCTCATTCGGTTCCAGTTTCAAATTCTTGGCAATATCTACGAAATGGCGAGAATCTTTCACGTAAGACGAAGTTTTACCAACTAGTGTCTGCAGTACTCCCGCAACGTGTTTCGCTAAATCATACGTGGGTGAACCAATCTGACTCACGATTGGACGTAGGGGCACGTTGGATTTATGTACTTTCGGCAGACCATAAAGTTTAGGTGGCTGAACGTTTTTCGGTCTGTGTAGATTTTGAAATTCATCTTCAGTGAAGAGGTCCTCATGGTTTTTAATCAAGCAACGTATATGTCGATTAACCCTATATATTATAGAATTCGTTTTAAAGTTATAATTATAAATAAAAGATTTAAATAAATTTTATTTTTTTTATTTATTTTATTAATGTACAAATTCAAATTCTTAATAAAATTAATTTTATTTTTTTTATTAATCGACATATACGTTGCTTGATTAAAAACCATGAGGACCTCTTCACTGAAGATGAATTTCAAAATCTACACAGACCGAAAAACGTTCAGCCACCTAAACTTTATGGTCTGCCGAAAGTACATAAATCCAACGTGCCCCTACGTCCAATCGTGAGTCAGATTGGTTCACCCACGTATGATTTAGCGAAACACGTTGCGGGAGTACTGCAGACACTAGTTGGTAAAACTTCGTCTTACGTGAAAGATTCTCGCCATTTCGTAGATATTGCCAAGAATTTGAAACTGGAACCGAATGAGATTATGATAAGTTTCGATGTGGAATCCCTTTTCACTAACGTTCCAATCAAAGAGTGTCTTGATGTTATCAGACAAAAATTGAGGATGAACAATCTGTCAGAAGAATACATTGTTTTGCTACAGCGTTGCTTGGATGGCAACTACTTCCTTTACCAGGGTCAATATTTTCTCCAGATAGATGGTGTGGCGATGGGAAGTCCTGTGGCTCCGGTGCTCGCCAATATCTGGATGGAACATTTTGAGGAGGAGGCTTTACGTACCGGTCCCTCAACAATCAGACTCTGGAAGAGATATGTTGATGACGTATTTAGCATTCTCAAGGGGGGTAACGAGGAAGCAAAACAGTATGCAGATCATCTTAACTCCATCCATCCAAAAATAAACTTTACGTATGAGATGGAATGTGACAGAACTTTGGCATTTCTTGATGTCAAATTAATGGTGAGATCTGATGGTTCTCTGGCCCACACTGTATATCGAAAACCAACACACACAGATAGATACCTGCACGCCTCTTCACACCACCATCCTCGTCACATCCAATCCGTCATGACATCACTAACAAACAGAGCACATGATCTCTGTGACCCTGACCATCTTAAGGATGAGCTGTCACATGTTCAGGAGGTACTCAGACAAAACGGATATCAGATGAAGAGGCGACATCCAAGACCAAAAAAGGAAAAGTGTCCTGAGGTTAACAGAAAACCAGCGTTTATGCCCTATATCAAAGGTATTACGGATAAGATTGGAACAGCATTAAATAAATACTCCATTAAGACTGTATATACTCCGTTATCCAAAGTGGCAAGCCATTTACGCACACCAAAGGATGTGATTCCTTTTCAAAATCCAGGTGTCTATAAGATAAAATGCAGCTGTGGAAGTTCCTACATTGGCCAAACAAAACGTAGCGTACAGGAAAGGGTCAAGGAACATATAGCAGCTGTGAAAAACCGGCAGATGTACAAATCAGCGATAGCAGAACATCTTTTAGAATCCGGGACCAACCACTGGATAGAACTGCATAACCCGAAAATTCTCTCCACCGATCGCCATTACTACCCTAGAATTGTGCGTGAAGCGATTGAAATCAAGAAACATCCAAATAATTTCAATAGGGAAGATGGTTTCAAATTGTCTCCCACATGGAGTCCAGTCATCGGGAAATTTAAATCGCGGGTTTCTTCTCTTAGTGCATCTCCGGATACTGTGAGTGTTGTGTGCCGTGCGTGAATAAGATAACAATTAATTTTAAAGACTAAAGTGTTTTTGCGGGTACAAGGAAAATACTTCGGTCGTCACCTGCATCTCATCACTGCGCCTCGCCATACTTGCCAGTTTCCCGTAGACCACGAGACATGCAACTGTCTCGAAACGTCGGGTGTCCCCCTTTTCGTAAAAAGGTAAAAATTGATCGCGGTAGACCCGATTATATATATTATAATGTGTACAAAACGCGAGAGTTTAAAGTTATATATATAAGTAAAAGTTTAAACTTTGGGCAGTCTGTAGTAAATACTTTAAAGTAAAATAATAAAAATTTGGGTTCCGTACTAAAAAGGTACCGAATTGTTTGTCAGGCGCTACCGTTTTATCGCTTTATTTTTTGTCGCCTTAATGTTCATATGGCATCTTTATTGTTGTTATTTACTTTTAGGGTTCCGTACCCGTATTGTGTAGGGGTACGGAACTCTTTATGCACGAGTCAGATTCGCACTTTACCGGTTTTATTTTTTAGTTTTCGCACTTTAACTTTAACGTAGAATTTTTCGTTTTAGGCGTCTTTAATGCAAAGCAGCATACCACCAACGTCATCTAGTGTCATACAAATTTATAGATGCAGCTGGAAACATACATTTTGTATAGACTTTGTATGGAAATATTAAATTACCAACCGCAAATAACATTTTTATATTTTTTTGTCGCAATGTACACTTAACACTAACCGCATGCAAAATTTCAAGTTTGTAGGCCTGCTAGAACACCTTTAGACTTTTGATGATGTGTCAGTCAGTCAGTGACAAAATAAGGGAACTTTGACTTGAGATATTTCGTAATCGAATATAGGTACAAAGTTGTAATTTGGGGTCAGAAGTAGGATCAGTAAGTACTCTTGGTTCCTGAAATTTCAGACTTCTATCTTCACCCACAACGAAGATACAGGGGGGTTGAAAGTGCCGTGAGTTGCTTCGAGAAAAGGATGGTACGGCCGTTCCGCGTTTTTTCTGCGAGACTTTGCGGGGGCACTGCCGTGCCCCCAGATACCTACTTTGCAAAATAAACTTTTTGAATTTTGAATTTTTGAATGTCAAAAGGCAAAAATAATTTATATTTTTATACAAACACGCTCATTTGCACCAACATCGTCTAGAGGACTGTACAATCTGATTAGGTCCGTAGTTTTAAAGCGACGTGCAACGTGCAGTTCTTACTAATTTTATGGAAAATCCCAGTTTTTAGACAAATGGATGAGCCAGACATTTTAAAGACTCTCTGAGTCTCTGTAGAATACTGTAACATTGTGTAAAAATCGTTTTCTTCTTCAGAATCTACTCCTAAGTTGGTCTTTATATAATGGGAATTATTTTTATGAAAAGGTTTCGTCAATATTTGTATACTCAAGTCTGCCTCCCAAAGTAGTAGGCGGATACTACGGATCTCCATCTGTTACGATCCTAAAACACCTCTTACGCTTCTTTCAGATTCATCAATTGAGTCAAACAAGCTAAATATTTAAAGGTCGATTCTCCGGGTTTGAAACAACATATTAGGAATAAATATAATGGCTAAAATAAAACTTTTAGCTAAGACAACTTTTAACAATAGTTTGCTACATGCATAAACATATTTTTAATGATATTATGGTAGCTTCAAAATAATTTGATTTTCCATAAGCGTGATATTAGATTATTTTAGGAATTTACGGCTGCTATCACGACAATGGAAAAGCAAATTGTTTTTAGCTATTGTGATTATTGTATCAGTATTGTATGATAAAAATATGTTTATACACATAGCAAACTATTGTTAAAAGTTGTCTTAGCTAAAGGTTGTATTTTGGCCGCTATGATTATTTCTTTGTGTTTTGTTACAAATCTGGAAAAACAAGAATTAAGAGGCAAAATCAGCCCACAACCTTAAGTACCTGTGTCGGTACAAATATCGACAGAAATTATATTTAAAGCGCTCTTATCCCAGAAGAGTGACTCTCTGTCTTTTTCTTTACGTGTAAGGAGTAAAGAAAATAACCACACTTTTGTACTTTTCCGTTTTTTTTATCGGTTTTTAAATTGTTTAAAAATAAGGGATATGTTTATTAAAACCCACTTACGTGGTCGACCTAGAAAATTTAAAGAGCAATATTACCAGATATGTTTCGTTAATAAAAAAGTGGAATTATGGAAATGGCATGATTTAAAAGGTCTTATTACATGCTGTGTTCGTGAATTATTCCTATCGAGCAAAGTTTATCTGATCATGTAACACATGCGTGGAAGACCTACATAAAGGTTCGAACTATATTGCGTATTTTTTTTTTGGAAGTTTTAGACGATATTTGAAAGTTTTATTTGACTTTGAAATTACTGATTTTGGGATAAGAGCGCCTTAAATAACGTTCATATCAGCGCACACTGCATTACGACGTCGCTGCGTCTCCGGCTAGCGCAAAATAGAAGAAAATAATACTTTTCACATGGACGCCATGGACGGAAAAAATTCCAACAATAATTATGATAAGCAGTACTTTCCTTGTGTTTGAGTGCAAGAACCATACAAATACCAATAGCGGTTTCAAAGAAATAATCAAATGTCGTCTAAAAATAACTTGAGTTTAATAGTACATTGTTCACCGAGGGAAGAAAGGGGAATCGCACTTTCTCCCGAGTGATACATAGTGCTTTATACTACACCTATGAGGAAATAGTATAATTTTACTTTTAATCAAGAAACTCGCGTGCGATTGTCACTTTTTATTTCCTTCTTATTTTTTATTATGTACAGGAAAAGCAAGTGGCCAGTATAATTTTTCGAGTTTTATGTACGAGTTCGCAAAATAATACTGGCCACTTGGCCACTTGCTCATTCTTTATGTTATTAAAAAAAAAACAGCACGTTAACAATGGATTTGCATATACTTTTTCTGCCCGCTCAAGCACGTTAACAATGGATTTTCATACACTTTTTCCGCCCGTATATTTGTATGACAGTAATGATAAATTTTCTGCATCGTTTTCAAAAAAGTAAGAAGGTACTTTCCGAGCAGGTGTAGTACAATAGTAGTTTATGCTACTAGGGCGAAAACGGGCTTTTACGCCCGTGTATCATACTACGTTTTTCAATGCATAGTGTGAGGAAATGAAAACAAATATAATCTTGTGAACTTTAAACTATAATTGGCTCAAAAGGACTGTATCCAGAGCCGTTAAACAATGGAAAAAAAAGTATAACATCTATGGTACACAGGAAAGGCTGCAGGTTAGCCAACCATTGTAAATAAATTAAAAAAAATAATAATAATAAAGCCCTAGGGCAAAATAATCGACTTTTTGTTCGGTTTTGATGCATAAAAAGTGGGCCTTTACGAGCACATGCATTGAAATTAATATTTTCATGTTTCGCGAGCATAATTTACTGAAATAAAGTTGTTCATCATAGTTTAAATAACACGAAAGGTTTTTTTCATAATTTTTAAACATACCGTACAGGAGAAATAACTTTATAATAGAAGTCATTTTCGAATGATGCTGGGAAGAGGCGCCTTAAGGTTTCTACCAACGCCAACGACCTTGAACTAAGTAACTTTGTAACCATTTTATACGGTAACTATTGCATTTTTCAACAAAAGAAAAACACATAGTAATCTGCATGATACAAATAGTGATGTGGTTTTTCCTGAATTTCATTATAACATACAGAAGTGAAGCAAGAAAATGTTTATGTTTACCCTTATTTCTCGATTTTTTGTTCACGTGTAACAACATAACTGCTGCAGTTTTTATCGAAACAGTATCAAAATTTTTAAACTTCTAGACAAAATAATATAAAATGATTTGGTTTTCTCAGTTCTTGGAAATTAATTTTATTTTGGATAAAATCAATTAAAAACACACTTTTTTCGCACTTGTCAGCCGCAGCGACTGACGTAACAGCCATGTTGCAGTGCGAGCTGATAAGGACTTTATTTTAATATAGGTTTGGTTCGAAATTTCAACCACCACGAATTAAGTTGCTAATTATTTCGACGGAGCCACCTTAAGGGCCTTAAGGCCTTATTGGCCTTATTGCCAAATGGGTACTTTCTAAAGCCTACTCCTCGTTTATGTCGAAACCAAAAATAATGAAAAAACTGTATAATGAATTATTAACTCTTAGACTACATATAAAACATTTTTCTTTTTCATACCACCAAAACTTCTACATGAAATATTTTTTTTACTGAATGGTGTTTTTTGGTTTGAATTTCCTACTGCTCCTAAGTGGCTTGGCCGATTGAATTCATTTATGCTTTGATAAATAGATAAATCTGATATCTATAAACATAACATAACATTATTCAATCGAACAATCACTAGTGAAAAGTATAATTTTCTCCTATTTCGCCCTATCAAGGACGCAGCGAGCGTCGTAACAGCCACTATGCATTGCGCGCTGATATGAACGTTATTTCAATGTCGCTTCCGTTGATATTCGTTCTGACAAATATCGACCTGCTAATTTGGCGATGGTAATCGCCTTAAGACTAGATTATGGACCGGGCGGCGACTATAAGCAAACCTGTCTCACAATATTACAGCACCAATACACTTTGTAGTGACTGCCGACTCTGCCGAGCGCACAGAGCACAGATTCAGACCAGCGCGCAGCACCACCACCAGTCTACTCAACTTCACGAATAGGCTATTTGACTAATTTCGGACGTAATTTTAAATGATTATTTATAACATAATAAGCACATTTCTTTGATATTTCCGAGAAATTTTACTGTTTTATTAATAAAATAAATATTTAAGTTTAAGTTTTAAAAATCGCTCCGAAAACGATGTTTTTGTAATGTCGCTGGTCACGTGACACGCGTGACGTCACACGCTAGTAAACAAGTTCACATAACCTCAACAAAACAGTGCACCTAAGTGAATTCTCATTACAAAATTTATCCAAAATTGACCGAAAAGTGCTTCACAGATCGAATTTAACACTCAGAAAACATAAAATGCAAACAACAATCAGTCTAGGAATCCATGTTTACTTGCATGTGACGTCACCATGAGTTCACCAATCACAGAGCGTTCGCGGCACATTGCCGTCACAGATAAGATATTTTAAAATACTATATTTTATTTCGCGTAATTTGCAAAAAATATGCGTAATTTAGTTTAAATAACGTGAAATATGTCTTTTTTAGGCTATTATCTGATAGGATGACCACAATTTGTAATGTATTTTCAATGTTGTCAAATAGCCTATTGTGTGGTGCCCTAGACGCTGACATACAAGTCGATGCCGCCTATTTTAGTTTTAAAACGGCATTCGACACTGTTGATAACGACACGTTGCTGAGGAAGCTCGCGGCTATTGGCTGCACTCCACACACGCTCCAGTTTTTTGTAAGCTGTATGCGAGATAGGAGACAATACGTTGAGTGCGCCTGTCACAGGTCTGAGACTTACTTCACTAGATCAGGGGTGAGTTAAGGAAGCAATTTAAACCCCCTTGAATTCATTATCATGATAAATTATCTACTTAAACTAGTCAAGGACGCTACCTGTTTCTTGTTTGCTGACAATCCGAAGTTGCTCATGGCGATTAATAATTTAACTGATAGTGAACAGCTGCACCAAAACATCAAAATGTTGGTGGAATAGAACAAGAAAAATAAATAGTTTTTTAACACGTCTAAGTGTTCAGTGATTACATTACATTTAGTCGAGCGCACGTCCCCGTTCACCACCCATACTAAGTGAGCAAGGTGTCAATGACACGAGTGCAGCAAGTACGGGACTTGGAGTGCTCCTCAACGCCGATCTTACATTTAGAGAGCATATCGTGATCGTGTGTAAAAAAGCTTACAGAAACTTGGGATTTCTTCTACGGCAAGCTCACGGGTTCACAAATATTAAGTCAATTAGTGCCTTGTACGATGCTCTTGTAAGAAGTCAGCTGGAGACAAATGCAATTATATGGGCTCCACATGAAGCTAAAAATACGGTCAAGTTAAAGTGAATCCAAAATAAATGTACAAACTGAAACAGTTTGGGGTCTACCCGTTATATCCTTTGATGTATCATACCGTATTTGTCCTAGGTATGTTTGGATAAAACAAACTGGAGGTTAGGAGGAACCTTACACTGGCTAAGCATATCAAGGCAAACTATTTAGCCCCGGTGTCCTAGAATGTGCGGGCCTACCTGAGTACCCAATAAGTACGCGGAGAAGCGTCGTCGGCCTCCTCTTCTGGTGGTACCGGTGGGGTGGAGCGGACCAACCTGCAGGGTTGTGCGCCATTGTCCCAAGCTCTGCAAACGCTCAACGAAGTTGCACTGGCGATAAATCTGTTTTCTTGCCCCTGAGTTAATTCACTAAGGTAACAGTGTGTTTTCTTTCATATGGGAAATGTACTTTGTAAATAAAATTCATGTTACCATTAAGTTATTGTTCATATTTTTCTAAATGTAAGTTTTATGTTTCTTTTTAATGTGTGTAGCTTTGCTTTGTTTTTGTTTAAACTATCGTTTTGAGTGCACACTTGTGAAGATAGGAAAAATAAAGATGTAAGAAGGAAAAATAAATAAATAATAAAATGGATTGTTATTATCCAAGACCTGCCAAGTTGCGCCGCGGCCGCCATGTGTTTTTGAAGCTACTAAAGGTCAGCTGTCCCTACAAATTGGATTGATGCCGTTATATTGTGAGATAGGTTTGCTTATAGTTTAGGAATTCTTTCTCATTCTCACTTCCAGGACGACTTTATTACGAAGGATATGTTTAATATTAAAACTCGCTTGAGCTGACATACTAAACTATTAATAAATGCGGCTTTAGCACTCACGTGTATTTATTGTTGATTATATGCCAACCGTTTCACCAACACATTTTAGGCATTATTAAGGCGAGTCTTAGGACGACACGACGCGGCGTTCACCGTCGTTGTCAAACGGGCACGGTTGGCATTTATTTAATAATTATTATCACAGATGAGTGTTAAAGCCGCATTTAGTAATAATTAAGGATATTTTTATTTCTGATTGATTAAAGATTATTTCCTTTTTAAATCGTTTATTTACATGTTGTTATTATTAGTTATCATTCATGATAAGTTAATGTTTAATTAATTGGAATAAAAAAATGATTTTCCTTTTCTTGTTGGCTTTTGATAATGTAATAAAAATGTTGAAATAACCTCGTAAGTGAATGCATCGCCATTGACACAAGTAGCCATTGATTTCTTCCCCTGTTATTGAGTAAAGAGGTGCCATAAAGAGTATCCACTTAAATAAAATTCACGTTTGTATCTCTGACAAGTCGCTACTTTTTTTAAATAATATTATATAATAATTAATGTATTTCGTGGCGACATGAATGTGTCAGAGGTGTTCAGAGTGTGAACTGTGGAATGCAAGTCACAGTCCACACTCGGTATACCCGCGTTTCATCGACGATTATTACATCCTAACGTGATAAGTGGTGAACCCAATCGCCGTTCTTAGGGCACAAATACACGCTTTTTAGGGCATGCAGGTTTCCTTCCGATGTTTTCCTTCACAGTTCAGCAAGTAGTACGAGTAAGTAATAGCAAATGCATGTAAATTCCGAAAAACTCATTGGTGCATCAAACCTGGATCTCAAGTTTGAGAGGCCAGCGTTCTACTTCTGAATTACCGCTGTTTTTTTTACTTTATTTTTAATCTATTGAGTTCTTATTACTGCTAGCCAGCTAGTAGCCGGCGGCTACTAGATCGTGGCTGGAGATGTCAAGGTTATTTCAACTGTATTTAGTAATTTAAACAATAAAACATTCCTCGTTTTCGTATACACAATTAGAGATGAGGCTTCGAAATTTAATGTGTTGAGGATTTTAGTTTTTAAATTATTGATGCCACTGACCTCGGTTAATGAGAGTGTTTATACAGAAACAATGATTTAAAAACCCAAGTATAATATCGTAGTAAGTTTTTGCTACGTCGTCGTAGCGTATTTGTAGCAACAATTGGTTGGCTACGAAGCGTAAGCTTTTGTTTTAAACGAAGCTTATGCATATATGTACTGGCGAGTTTAAAATTTGTTAAGTACCTGTATTAAAACAATGATTTAAATTCACAGAAAAGTACCACATACAAAAAATTGAATACAATATAATCTGTACACTCAGCCAACGAAATTACATTTATAATTCTTCCCCGAAAAACAGTAATTGTTGTATTTTAATTTGTAAAAATTTCGCAAAGGGTGAACAAATGAGAAAAAAATAGGCCAGAGAACGCACGTGGCCTTTAACAAAGGAAGGGAAGTAATATTTTCATGTTAAACACAGGTGGGCGCCACGGGTCTTTTAGATAAGTTAACATTTTATAAACACGTGTGTGCCGGTCCGACGTCAGGGATTTACCTTGTCTTATATATAATTGTCCTATAAGAAGTGGAGTTTAGTAACAATTTTTGTGCAACTGTAATATAATGTGAGACATTGGGACACGAGTGCTTGTTTACGAAACGAACGAAATGAGTTTCGTTATAGTTTTGCACGAGTGTCCCAATGTCTAATTATATTGTCTAATTATATAGTTGCCTATCCATCATCCATCAGCCTAGTTCGTCCACTGCTGGACATAAATTTGATTTTGATTTGATTTTATTTTTTATTTTGATTGTAAATCAATCACTTTAATAAAAGTGATTGATTTCGAATCAAAATCAAAAATATCAGTGTCAGATGTTAAACTAGAAGTGAACAGTTGAGATGGGATCAATTTGTAGTTGTGTAGAAAAATAAACTAAACTGCTGCCGTTAATTCGAGAGAATGATGACAGATGGAGTGTGGCGATATCTCGAAAAAATACTACAAGTCAACAAGAGCTTCTTCACGACAAAAATAAATAAAGGCACGTTAAAAAATATCAACGGTACAACAAATGGGACGAAATAAATCCAAATCATGATTATTTAAACTTTTTTTAAAAATAAAAACCCTGGAATAGAATATATATACGATCTTATTATTTGGTAAGGTATATCAGTTTTATAATACGACAACACTGCCTTACACCGCAGATATTATAAACCTTTTTCTGAAATGTCGATTCAAAAAGTCGAGGATTCATACTGCAGGCATTATGATTGCTGATTTAACAGATATAACTTGACAGTATCGCTAATAGACAACTTTTCGCCAAAAATAATATTTTTTGCGCTTTTTTTTAACTTTTACGTAGAAATTGAGTCAGCTGATTCATTAAGTTTTGTACTAGGAAGTGGAAAATATATACGACAAAAATACTTTTTATTAACAAATGGGACATTTTAACGATATACAATCTACCCTAAAATCATCATGATAAATATAAAATATTGAAAAACATATATTGCATAATATTGCAAAACAGTAAAAAAAAGGTTTTATCCCCTGACATTTGCAAACGTCACCATTCTCCCGAATGAACGGCCGGAATTTACATCAAAATAAATGAATAAATAGGGTTGGCGCAACCTGGAGCATTTTGTTTTTGCTGACTGTACAGAATGCTCCAGGTTGCGCTCAGTCAACCCTGTTTATTTTGATGTAGTTTTTGTTTCAAACCAACTAAAAGTGGTCACATCTTGCTGAAAACGATGCTGAATCAATTTTTAAAAATAAGTCGATCTTCAATAAAATCAGGATGACTTGCATTGGTAGCTAGGTACATACGCACTAAACTTTTTTTTCAAGCACCTTTTGATACGCTTTATCGAACATAGTTAGGCCCTACCTGTAACTTACAGACGAGACATTTAACAAGAATTAAAAAAAACTGACTTTACAAATGCTCCAGGTTGCGCTCAGCCAACCCTGTTGGTTTTGATGTAGTTTTTTTCTACATATGTCTGAAGTAATCGCATCTTGTTCCTCAATTACCTACGATACACCCGATTTTTGGTAACAACATAAAGCATTATACCTATACAAGGTTAAATAATATTAGTTAGTGAAACTCAAAACATAGGTAGTACTAGTCTATATAAACAACTGTTTGTATGGGAGCTAAGCGAGATTCACAACTTTTTTTCTCTTCCTCCCATACAATTTGCCCCGATCAGCTGACTGGATAGGTGAAAACAAATCTCAAGAAGAAACGAATAATAATGCGAGAGAATTGAAATCTCTAGTTTTTCTGCCAAAAAAACATGTTAGAATAGTCCAGACATCGCAGTAAATGACACAGCAAAGAGTCCATCATACAAACGTGGCACATTATTAACACTGGCAGCTGAACCTTGGCTGCTAGCCAACGGTAATCCTTAGGTCAACGTATGTATGGTGGGTCCGTAAGAGAAAAAGAAAAATTTGACCTCTTCTATTGAGCGAGTGGATATAAAGTGAAAGTTTGAAACATTATTTTGTTCAAACTACTACATTCTTTTTTTCATTTCGTACTCCAGACTTGCTAATTTGTAGGTTTCTGTACTCGAAGGGGGCCAAATTTACTAAGCCTCCACCGTCTGTCTTTCCGTCCGTCCATCCGTCCGTCCGTCTGCCTCAGGGGTCTACAGCTTGAGCTATTATAGGAAGCCAGTTGAAATTCTACAGAATATGTATTCTTATGGCCTTTATCACAGCAAACAATAAAAATAAAACGCCAACGGGATCGCCATGCAAAAAAAAAACCGCGGAAATGTAGTGTTTTTTTAAATTATTTATTTAGCTTTCAAAAACAAAACAAAACAAATGAAATCCAGTGCTGGCATGAACATATGAGTTTTTCGGAATTTATGTTCATGGTGTTTGTTTTTACTTACCACTTGCTTTGCTGAACGGTGAAGAAAAACATCGTGAGGAAACCTGCATGTCCTAAAAAGCGTGTATTTGTGTCCGAAGTACGGTGCTAGAGCTCACCACTCATCACGTTGGGACGTAAATGGGACGTACGAGTAATAATCGTCGGTGAAACCGAGTGTGGACTGACTTGCATTTCAAAGTTCACACTCGAAACACCTCTGACACTTCCTCGGGGATTCATGTCGTGACGATGTATTTTTTATTTTTTATAACACTATCTTTTCCTAATATTTTATTTTAATCAGGTGTTTTATTTTATTAAATTTAGGTAAACCTAATTTATATATATATTTTGTGTATTTCCCCGTCGTATTATTTATCATATAAAACAGATTATAATTTTTTTGTTTTTATATTGAATTTTTTTAAAGATTTTATTTATAGTACACAAGAAACTTAACTAAAAACTTAAATTATATCTGTTGTTTTTTTACATTATGTTAAACGTGTAATATGTGTTTGTTATGTTGTATCTATTATTACAAAAATAAATTATTTGATCAAAAAGTGTCTCGAGACATCATGCCGGAACATAAAGTGTCTCGAGACATCATGCCGGAACATAAAGTGTCTCGAGACATCATGCCGGAACATAAAGTGTCTCGAGACATCATGCCGGAACATAAAGTGTCTCGAGACATCATGCCGGAACATAAAGTGTCTCGAGACATCATGCCGGAACATAAAGTGTCTCGAGACATCATGCCGGAACATAAAGTGTCTCGAGACATCATGCCGGAACATAAAGTGTCTCGAGACATCATGCCGGAACATAAAGTGTCTCGAGACATCATGCCGGAACATAAAGTGTCTCGAGACATCATGCCGGAACATAAAGTCACTTGGCGGCATTGTTTCGTCATGCCGGTGGTGACAAGCAACTCTAAACCAGTTGAAGTGAAAGGATTTGATGGTTAGTTGGGATCTTGGTGAAATTTCCTATTCAAAATAACAAAAAAAAAAACAGTTTTTTGATGACTTTTAATTATAATGATCCTGTCAATTATAATGATTTCCGGATTTCAATTATAATGGTCCTGTCATGATACGATTTGTCTTTATTTTAAAAAGCATACCAACGCTTTTTAAGAAAACATACCAATACACAAATTTTGTACGCCATTTACTACATGAATTTGAACCGAGGTTTGTATGAAACATATAGCTATGTGATACCTCTACCTCAGAACGAATACTGCTACCTCTATGGTACAAAACTACAAACAGAGCTAAAGACAAAACAATACAAAGTTGGAGGGAAGTTCGTTCTATTGCTCTATAGTTGGACAGGTTTGATGAGAACCCTGGGGAATATTATTGCTTCTATAAGTTACTAGCCTTGCGCCCACG
This sequence comes from Ypsolopha sequella, assembly GCA_934047225.1. Taxonomy (NCBI): domain Eukaryota; kingdom Metazoa; phylum Arthropoda; class Insecta; order Lepidoptera; family Ypsolophidae; genus Ypsolopha; species Ypsolopha sequella. The sequence goes on from OW204003.1 coordinate 23,427,532, forward strand.
GCTTCGTTTTCGGCTTGGCGATTATTTTATCAACACCCCTTATAGCCTGCAGTGGCGTGCACAGAACTTTTTGCTGAAAAAGCAAACAATTGGTCAAGAACAACAATACAAAAAAGAAATATAAAAAATTTTTAATATCACTTTGAAAAAAAAAAGTTTGTATAGGAAATTTTCACTCTAGGGTAGACATTATAGCCGATTCTGAAGGCTTTAATTTTAGTTTTAGTGCTGTCAAAACGAAATTTTCATAATTGCAAAATAGTTCATAAGTCTTAAGAACAGAAGCTAAATTACTTTGGAAAAATTTAAGTCTTGACTGCACTAAAACTAAAATTAAAGCCTTCAGAATCGGCTTTACTGTCTACAATAATAATGTCTAACTGGCGTCATACAAAATTTTTTTTTCAAAGTGATATTTAAATTTTTTCTTATTTTTTTTATTGTTGTTCTTGGCCAATTGTTTGCTTTTCCAGCAAAAAGTTCTATGCACGCCACTGATAGCCTGTATGTTGACCAGGCTCACTACGATGATAACTAAGAAAACCGCATCTAAATCTCTTGAGTAGTTCTCGAGTAAAAAGGGAACACACTTACAGACAGGCAAACATTCTTAAAATAGTATAGTTGACCTCAGTGCAATACTAATAAATAACCCATTTGATTTAAAATTTCGTAAATATATTTAATGCACTGACACGACATTTTTACTAGTTTATTATTGTACCTAGATAGGAGGTTGATTAGAAAATAGACTACTTCGTGGTATATTCATTTTGAATTTCTGTAAGAGAATACTTGGTACACTTTGTGGAAGGCATAGTAGTCATTGTCATTATTGTAATGTTTTTATGGTTTTTGGAAAACAATTTAATCAATAATCAAGATTTGATTCCAGTTTCACTCGGGTGGTACAAGCCATATCATTAGGACCAGTTCCCCCAAACATGCTTTCGCAATTGGACAATTAGGCAAATAAAATTCTTGTAATTAGTTAAGAAGTTGAACTACATTATGTATTTTTCAGATTTAAGACAACTACTACAATATCCGAGAAAAAAAGTCGGAAATATCACTAAAATCACGGAAACCGTCATAAGGCGTTTGAACAATTTGAACATTAATTATCATTTAATGCGATAATGTTAAATAAGTAACAAATCTATTAAAATTCTTTCATGTCTTACAAGGAAACATCAAAATTGTAAACACACTTATCAAAAAAACTGACAGGTTACAGGTTCAGAGATACAATTGTAAACATACTCATTAAAAACTGACAGGTACATATATCAGAGATACAATTGTAAACATACTGATTAAAAACTGACAGGTACCTATATCAGAGATACAATTGTAAACATACTCATTAAAAACTGACAGGTACATATATCAGAGATACAATTGTAAACATACTGATTAAAAACTGACAGGTACCTATATCAGAGATACAATTGTAAACATACTGATTAAAAACTGACAGGTACCTATATCAGAGATACAATTGTAAACATACTAATTAAAAACTGACAGGTACCTATATCAAAAGAAACAATTTCTCAAATCACCATCCTAAAACAAGATTACGTTTAAAAAGGAAATTGAATTACCCACCGAGGTTTCCGCTCATCCTTTTCAATATAAGTAATTGAAATACAAGCCTTTAAATTTAGCACTCCACGAGTGTCAGGTAATCTGCTGAAAAAATGAGAAAAGTGTCGGAAGAGATGATCTTTCTTACCCTTCTTCTAAGCAAGACTAACCAAATGGGCGGAGTTAGGCTTAATATTTATTTATTTAACGTGTTTTTATTTATTTTATTGCATCACATTTATTCCTATATTTTTATTTTTGCAAGTATTTTATTTTAATTACATTTAAGTAAAGGAGATCGCAAGACGAATACAGCTAGGACGGATTGCTTTAGAAAACTGGAAAATGCCTTTAGAGCAAAAATCCCGCAATGTCTCAAGACCAAGACATTCAACCAGAGTGTCCTGCCTATCCTTACTTATGGTTCCGAAACATGGACGCTGACCAAAGCTCACATTCACAAAATAAAGGTAGCTATAGAGAAAGCCATGCTAGGCATCTCTCTTGTAGATCGTGTACCGAACGACGAGATTCGACAAGTCGAAGATGTCGGTAAACGAATCACGAGACTCAGTGGAGATGGGTGGAACATTTATCTAGACGGGAAGACGGACGGTCGACTAGGGCAGTTACAAAGTGGCAGCCGAGGTCAAAAAAGCGTACAGTGGGTAGATTGATGGCTAGATGGTGAGACGATATCGTCAGGGCTGTTGGTGGGCAATGGATGTGGCGAGAGACCGACGGAAATAGCGTGGAGAAGAAGAGGCCTATGCCCAACAGTGGGTGGATGCGGGCTGAATGATGAAACTTTCATTATTTTAAACCACTTTTCCCCGTATTATAAATGAATTGTTTTTATCTTACATCAAAACTGACATGTAATAAGTGTATCAAATGTATACCCAGATGTCATTTCATTTCGGAGAAAACGCTACGAAAGCATAATTATGTGAGACCCGCTTAATCACGTGGAATTTGCGTCCCCTGACTGACGCATATGACGCAAGGTGACTTTTGTTTATGTAGCCAAATTCATACTGGAGACTCAGTGAGTGGTCAGGACCAAGGTTCAATGACCTTTTTTGCAAAACACGAAAAGAACGTTTGTGCCCCTATACTACCTATAATTTACGAACAACTCCGTGTCAATTTGTATAGGAATTTTTAAATGAGGAATTAAAATCTTGTATCAAATTATTATGAATCAGGTATTAAGAAAACTCAGTGTTGAATCGCAAAAAATTTACCCTTAAAATGGGGAAAATTAAGTTCTTGTGAAATTAAAAATTAATGCCTTAAAGTGAGAGAATTCAAATAAAAAATCAGAAAATTACATATGGATAAATTGAAATTAATGTCTAAATATGAGAGAAGTCAAATTAGATGTAAAATAAATCTTAATAGGATACGTATTGTATAGTAAATCACAATTACTTGTAATAGTAAAGGTACAATAATGGGGATCTATTTGAATCTGTCTGGTCGTTCAAAAGGTTTTCTGTGCATTTGTGGGTCAATTTATTTAATTCAAGAGCCTCTAGAGCATCCATTTCTTTCCTTTGTTGGAGAAGTGGAGAGGTTTAAAGTTATTTGTAGGTTCAAATTTATGATTTTCAGATATGAGGTGGTTTGCAAAATTTTAATCCATCTTTCTGAGGCACCTACACTACATCTATCATGTAACTCACGAGAGTCACAGGCTCTGCCAGTTTCTCCATGTAACAACTATTGCAATCTTGACAGGTAAGTTCATAAATACCACTTTTCTGTTCTTTCTTGGATTTATCTTTAGAAAGCCTTGCCTATTTTTACCTTAATTTTTTCATGTTTTATTTATAAGACTTTTTGCATATTTACACAAATAATAACGACAAAATAAACAAACAATCAAATAAAAAAATTCAACATGTTGTATTAAGTCAGCACTTATTGTTTATAGCAATATCTTCCAGACAACGTTTGGAAGCAAACAGAAAGATGAACAAAATACTCGTAGGAAGATCTAAATATAATAATCGGAAAATAAAATAAGGAGATCAATATAAATATATACATAAACAGATTATCTAAGACATAAGCTTACATAATACTCGTAAAATAAATGAGCAGACTTAAAATAGATAAATATCTACACAATAAACATTAGTTGTTTGCGGTTTTAATTGTGTTAATAAAGACAAGTTACAATTATTTGTGTAAAATCACTTATTTGCCTGGTTAATTTCTATTATAGTATATATTATTTATTATATATATATATATACAAGATGACTTTTTGATCATCGTCCAAATTCATACTGGAGGCTTGATAAGTGATCAGTATTTTGGATCAGTAACAATTTTTGTGAAATTCGTAAAATGAAATTTTGGCTTCCCATATAAATTCAGTTCCAGTCACGAGTGAATCACTATGGGGAGTCGAAATTTCATTTAAAGAATTTCACCAAAATTGTTATTGATCCATGATACTGATCACTTACCAAGCCACCAGTATGAATTTGGACGATGATCAAAAAATCACCTTGTATATATATACATAAATTGTAATTGACTGATGACGGCCCACTAAGGGCCGAAATATATTTCAAATTTTAAATTTTCTTTTGTTTTATATATATTTTCAATGCAAGTGCTCGTAAAGGCCAACTTTTTATGTATCAAAACCGAACAGAAAGTCGATTATTTTGCCCTAAGGCTTTATTATTATTATTTTTTTTAAATTATTTACAATGGTTGGCTAACCTGCAGCCTTTCCTGTGTACAATAAATGTTATACTTTTTTCCGCTGTTTAACGGCTCTGGGTACAGTCCTTTTGAGCCAATCATAATTTAAAGTTCACAAGATTATATTTATTTTATTTCCTCACACTGCATTGAAAAACGTAGTATGATACACGGGCGCCAGAGCAATAAATTACTCGGTTACGTTTAAAACACTCGCTACGCTCGTGTTTTAAATCGTCCTCATGATTTATTCCTTTTCGCCCTTGTAGCATTAACTACTATTAAAGTTATATATGTGTATTACTTCTAAATAAAAAGCTATTATAGTTTCGATAAGAGTTATGTGTATTCTTCTCTACCCGATACTGTAACAGGTGACGGTGGGACATAATGGTCTTTGATTAGCTTTGAATACACTAGTGTCCTACGGTGTTCAGTACAGTCAGTACAACATGTGGTTTAATTTAAATATACTTGTCTCAAGCGCACAACAACGCTATGAATATTTCTGTTTGTTATGAACATTGTTTGAGCTTGGTTTGTTAATTTTGTTTGTACCGGGTAATTTAACTTTTAACAACTTTATAATTTGTAGCTCGTTTGAAATATATTGTTATTATTTTAATTGTGAAAAACACCTTTGGCTGTATTGTTACTCTTTTTTGTGTCATTTTATTTATACATAATAAAAATTAAAGAGTAAAGACTTATTTGTCGTTATTAAGATTATAATATTTATATATTTTTAGGTTTTATATATATTTATTATTATTTACACATTTATATTTAATAAATAATTAATATAAATATATTTAATAAAAATATAAATGTGTAAAAAAATAAAAATAAATATACATATAAAAAAATAAATATAAATTTAAATATATATAAATATAAATGTGTAAATAATAATAAATATATATAAAACCTAAATATATATAAATATTATAATCTTTATTTATACATGTACTAGCTTCTGCCCGTGGCTACACCCGTGTGGCATACAGGAAACAAATGTCATTTTTTTCAGAAACAAGCATTATAAGCGCCTTCACTTCCTCTCAATTGAATATACAAACTGACAATGTCCCAAATAAAGCTAGCGAGGCCGAAAAACGAGCATGCGAAGACGGAGTTATATTGCTACATAAATTAAATAAACTTTCAATCTAGTCTATGTACATATATTAGTTTTCAATGCAAGTGCTCGTAAAAGCCCACTTTTTATGCATCAAAACCGAACAGAAAGTCGATTATTTTGCCCTAGGGCTTTAATTATATATATATTTTTTTTTATTTACAATGGTTGGCTAACCTGCAGCCTGTGTACCATAAATTTTATACTTTTTTTCCACTGTTTAACGGCTCTGGATACAGTCCTTTTGAGCCAATCATAATTTAAAGTTCAGAAGATTATATTTTGTTTTATTTCCTCACACTATGCATTAAAAAACGTAGTATGATACACGGGCGTAAGAGCAATAAATTACTCAGTTACGTTTAAAACACTCGTCGTAATTTATTCCTTTTCGCCCTTGTAGCATAAACTACTATTATTACATATATTTTTATTAGATTAAATTTGACGTGTAAAAAGTGTATTACATATACCTGCTTTGCAAAATAAACTATTTGAATTTTGAATTTTGAGAACGCGCCCGCGATGCTTCCAGCTTCTGCGACGCTGCGAAGAACTATATAAACAACAGTCGCACAATTACTGACTGAACGAATAGAATCAGATGTTAGTGTGTAAAGTAATATAGTAGCATGTGCCTTGTCCGCAACTCCATCCGCGCTTATTCGACTCTGCCCCGTTTTCAGCTTGGGCGTTATTTTATTAACACCCCTTATAGCCTAATGTTAAAAAAGGTCACGACGATGATAGTAAAAAATAACCGCATCAAAATCCGTTTAGTGCTTTCGGGGATGTGCGTGAACAAACAGACATACAGACAGACAGAAAAGAATTTGTGTTCCATTACTTTTCTTTAGTCACCCCTTTCTGCTTTTATTACTTTTTTCAATGTACAGACATACCTGGTTCTACTGTTTTATCATAATATAAACATAATATATGTATTAAATAAAATATAATATAAATAAATAATATTTTTAAGCCTTTATTTATTTTTAACATAGGTTATAATATTATAATTTCGAAACCAATTAATACTTTTTTATTTATATATTGTAATCTATAAATAAATAATTAAAACAAATATATGTATTGACACTGCTGTAGATCTTCCAATACAAATAATACCTAAATAAATTTACACACGGTATAAAAATAATGGCGTTTATAAGGTTTTGTACCTCAAAATGAAAAAAAAAACAGTAATAATAATAACAGAATTCTTTATTGCACAAAAACAAAGCTTAATACAAAACAAGCTTAATACCAATTAGTATTTTCTACCAGCTAATCTTTAAAACGGAATTAATTAAGCCCTTTAGATACAAAGAGTTGAATAGATCGTAAGTGTCAACTTAAGTTGGACCGTCATACTCGTACTTGACTGGTTTTTTAAACTTCCTCTTTACAATATGCAATAAATATAATTAATTTACAATGTGCTGGGGGCTCGGTTGGTGATCATTGAACCTTGTTCCTGGTCCCTGGCCGGGTCTCCGGTATGGGGTCGGGCAGTTGATTGGATTTCACCTTGTATAATTATATATTTTACCTATCGTTTATTCATGTACATTTTTTATTTTATTACATATATTTTTATAAGATTTGACCCGTAAAAAGTGTATTATATATACCTACTGTACAAAACAACTATTTGAATTTGAATTTAAATTTGAATATGATTTGCTTCATTTGATCTAAACGTTCATGCAAAGCTGTCAAGTTAGTTTCGAAAGCGTAGTTTTTCACATTTACTTTTCACGTTGCTAAATGTGGGCAGAGCGATTGTGGAAAAGTTTTGCTTTAAAGTTGAATGTAACATTTTTGAATAATGGGAAAGTTGAAAACACATATTTTCAAGGTAATTGGATCATTTGGTAACTTTCAAACTTGTAGCTTTCATTTAAAAAGTTCAAAGCCTCTTTTTTTGACATTTTAATTATATTCGACCCCAATAATTATACTAAAATCACATCCTGGATAGCCATCCAGATATAAAAATAAAACATAAATTATCAAATGGTTAGGTGGTAGAGCTGATGCCGGGCTCGATTGTGGAGGTACCACCATCTTACTTGGAGACACACTCGAAGTAATTCGGGGGAGAGTAAGAGGACAGCTCACAGGCAAAAAACCAGGAGGCACACCATGCTTGGGACCGATGGATGTCGGTATATCCATCCCTAATAGCCGGGCCTTATATGGAACAGACTGGTGACGGGCAGCGGCGTCACTGGCGCGAGGGTTCCGGCACCGCGCTCACCAACCCGCCTGCCCATCGTGTGTGAGTATGGGCAATTCTTCCAGAATGACCGCCGGGAGTGGCAAAGTCCTGGAAAGGCTTATGTCCAGCAGTGGACGAACTAGGCTGATGGATGGATGGATCAAATGGAGGTCTCCATTTCGTAACTATGTACCAAGAACAGTTGATGGTGAATGTTGTTACTTCTTAATGGAACGTAATCATAAACTGTAAATAAAAATCCTTGATACTCAGTTGCACAAATATGTTTGCAACCGGTTTCATAGTTTAAACGACATCTTCAGGCACAGAATTCTAAATTAGGAGTTAAGTGGCCCCCTTCCGCTCAGCTGCTATAAGAATGCTTTAGGTGTTTATGACGTCCTGATGGCTTTGATCTCAATGTAACTCTGCACACATCTTTATATAGTATGTTTCCCTTCCCCCCCCACACCACACTCCGACCCATCTCACATTAGAGGTGCAAAGATGCCGAGATATTCAATAAGAATTTGTGGAATAGTTTCAGGAAAAAACTGTTGTCAGTGAATCGGTAACTGTATATTTTTAGAAAAGTGTATATATAAACTTAATCTTCTTTAGATGAACGACGTCTGTATTTCTCTCTTTTTTATTTTCAGTAAAGATAAAAATTGTACAATTTGCTAAATTTTGCATAAAAAGGAGAAAATATTCACGATATTCTTTTAGGGCTCCATGAAGACGTAGTTAGATGTCGCTAGATAATACTTATAAAAAAGTGAAGAAAATAAGCTATTGACTTCACAATCAGTTTTTATCTTTTGTATGAATCTTAAGAAAAATCCAGGTGTAAAGAGGCCTTTTAACCTCTAATTGCCGAGGTGGTATCTCCTTAACACCACGCCTATTAAAACAGCAATATTTCACCAACTATCGAACTTATCTGTCTCTTTCAATAGTCTCCTAATCAGACTTCTGGTGTCACCGCGATTATTGTATATTTCTTGTGATCACTTTGAAATATGCATAGTAAGTATGTCAGCTCAAGTGGGGATGGGCCGGTCACGTGGTGCAAACGACGGATGGACGCTGCAGTGAGAGGGTTCGCGACTCGCGCCGTCCACCTGGCAGACCGCGGCGACGCCGGCGGGATGACATCGAGGCGACTGTCGGACCCACCTGGAGGAGATTGGCTAGAGATAGGAATACCTGGCGCCTGATGGAGGAGGCCTTTGTCCACAAATGGACATCCCTATAAACTAATGAATTAAAGTGAATTGTTTTGTGTAAGTGCACTTTTATTAAAAATACTATAATTAACATTAATTCAAATTGTAATAAAAACTACCAAATAATTAGTAATTTAGAAAATTTTGAAAAGTGTTGTATTTTTAGAATGAGTTGTGATACATTTTAGGAAAATGTTCGTACCTTAACACTGAACTTATAAAAATAATTTAATTATAGTTATGATTTTTCTAATGTTCAATTAATTGAAAAATTTATTTTCAGATTTTCAATTTTATTATCAATTACACAATATGCATGCAAATTTATACGTAGCAATTGAATAATATAATTTACTTACATTGTTGGTGGACATTGTCACCAATTTATTGTGAATATTTTTATACAAAACATTTCGTTAGGTTAATAAAAGAGCAACCAGACTGACTGATCTATCAAAGCCTAGATCAAACGGCTGGACCTAGGAACATGAAATTTAGACTGCAGGTTTCTTCTATGACGAAGACATCCGCTAAAAAGGCATTTCAGGATATTTCCACAGGATCGAGAGGTACGTAGTCGTATGTGAGTACAAAACATTAAAATAAAAGTCCGCAAAACAAAACCCGTAGGTACACGGATGACATAAGCCACAGAGCGCAAGAACAGATTAGATCCCATTGCGGGTCATTTGCGTCCTGAATGATATATCTGCGTCACGTCCTCGCCTCGCATCTCCTTCGCTCTCTGTAGCCCTGGTAGCTTGGAAAATTACCTGCCCTCATTTCATTTTTATTTTAAGAAGCAAACCTTTTATTTTGTAAAACTCTATTATATTTTATCTTCTCCCATACTGCATTAGGATAATTACAACATCAAAAGCGGTTTTGAAAGTACGTACATTTATTTACGGATGTTACAATATTAGATTATAACACCGCAATTATTATTCTGCGCTGTGATTGTCCAAATTTATTGTAACACCACTAGAGAACCAATTACAAGCGATAACGGTCTGTCTTAATTTCTTAACCCACGCCCTCTCTCGCCACGTTCTCGCTTCTGATTGGTTTCAGGCATGAACATACTAATTCCATGGTTAGGTATCACGACGAGTATCACGATTCAACTGAACATAATTAGACATTGGAACACTCGTGCAGTTTATTACGAAAATCACTTCGTTCGTTTCGTAAACAAGCACTCGTACTCCAATGTCTCACATTACGTCACTGTTGCACAAAATTCTATTGTGCAACTGTGCCATAATGAGGACTATTGGGGCACGATTGCTTGTTAATTTTTGCCTAGCCCAAAGCAAAAGAAGAAGTATTTGAAGTATTATCTTAGTGGTGTAATAATTAACTAGGCCAATCACAGCGCAGAAAATATATATTGTTACATCGGCTAAAATTCAGGTGTATGTAACGGTATTGCTGCTTGTGATTGGTTCTCTAGCGGTGTTATAATAACTTTGGCCAGTCACATCACAGAATCGCGATGTTATGATGTGATATTATTACATTGGACAATAAATGTACATATAGGTACTTACAAAAACCACTTTTCATGTTGTAATTACCTTATTGTAGTATGGGAGTAGATATAGTAGATAGTATCACAAGGGAGCAAAATAATATTTTTACGTCGAGGGCGTTATTTTGAATCCAGATTCAAAATACGTCGCCCGAGGAAAAATAATTTTGCGGCCGTGTGAGACACTCTACTTTTCATCCCATCTATGAGGAAAAGAAATAAAAGGCGCTATTTGATACAAATCTAGAACTTATTTTTTAACACAATGATATTCGGAAAAGAATTATTGCTTTGAAATAAGCAAATTTTTGGAAATAGGCCAAGAAAACAGACTACGAAAAATTCTTCACTCCGTTTGCATTTTTCCATATGAGAAAATTATCATACGCTTTCAAATATTTTTCTCGGGATTTACATGGTAATAGGTTCTCTATCACATTAAATGCGTCTCTTCTTATATTTTCACTGTCTGACGAACCCATTTTTGTTTAATTATATTAAAATTAAAATTATGCTATGAATGGTATTCGTACCAAGCACGTAGTTCGCGCGTTTATCATTTCATTTTTATTTCTGGCCGCTGCCCAGATATCCGGCCAGTAACTTTTTTATACAATATTTTCGTTCGAACTCTTTGGTCACGAAACACTATAAGGAACAACATTAATGTTCCAAATTCAAAACTCATTATTGCCCTATGAAAGTCTCTTGCAGAAAAGACCTACTTTGTTCGCACTCATTGAAGAACCAATCATCGTTTTTCGAATAGATGGGATGAAAAATGGTTTTTCAATGCATGTGCTCGTAAAGGCCCACTTTTTATGCATCAAAACCGAACAGAAAGTCGATTATTTTGCCCTAGGGCTTTATTATTATTTTTTTTATTTATTTATTTACAATGGTTGGCTAACCTGCAGCCTTTCCTGTGTACCATAGACGTTATACTTTTTTTACACCGTTTAACGGCTATGGATACAGTCCTTTTGAGCCAATTATAATTTAAAGTTCACAAGATTATAATTGTTTTCATTTCCTCACACTATGCATTGAAAAATGTAGTATGATACACGGGCGCAAAAGCAATAAATTACTCGGTTACGTTTAAAACACTCGCTGCGCTCGTGTTTTAAATCGTCCTCGTAATCCTTTGCGCCCTTGTAGCATAAACTACTATTACATACGTACTACGTTGTTTGTTAATATCGCAAAAACAGAATTTCCAGTTAATATGGAGCAGAGAACATTTTATTTTCATTTGGTATATTATATTTTTTTGGGAAAACTGTAGAGTATGTGGTTCTATGCGATTCTTTTATACCCGGAAAATATAATATATTAAATGTGAAAATAGCTAGAACTACGTACTTAGTACCATTATGTCACAAATTACAACGGATCAGCACCAGACCACCTCAAAGTAAATTATTGAAATATGAGCTTTAAATCATGCTAAATACATGACATTTTTGTACTAGTGGACAGCCGGTGGATGGCAGGCCGTCCCGTCAGCGGTCGACGCGCGTGTGTATACTCGCGAAATGCGTACTTTGAGGTGGTCTGTTGCCGAGGCATTATAGCCGTCCTGCTTTTTACTTTTACACTATGATCATTTTGATAACGTTATATGGTAAGGGTTTAAAGTTTTCAACATTGACAGCCATCGTGATTACTGGCAATGGTGGCAATTTTTAGGAAATATAGTTTAAACTCAGGTGCAAATGAAGCCCTTGCAAAAAATTAAAAAACCCATCATCCATCCATCCATCAGCCTAGTTCGTCCACTGCTGGACATAAGCCTTTCCAGGACTTTGCCACTCCCGGCGGTCATCCTGGAAGAATTGCCCATACTCACACACGCTGGGCAGGCGGGTTAGTGAGCGTGGTGCTGGAACCCTCGCACCACTGACGCCGCTGCCCATCACCAGTCTGTTACATATAAGGCCCGGCTATTAGGGATGTATATACCGCCATCCCTCGGTCCCTGGGTTTTTTAAAAACCCATCAACTTCGCTTAATTCATTGCTACAATCTCCCTTTGTCAATAACCTACAAACGACACAATAGCGCGTGGTACACAACACAAAATAAGTAAATGAGTGGCCAAAGTAGCTATATACTGGAGCATATATTAAGTATGTATATGAAGAAGCTGTGGGACGTAAATCAATTTATTAGATTGCTTTTACCTAGATTGTGTCGGCACTACCCCACGGAACGTTGTGTGGTGCTGTCAAATTATATCCAATCCGTAAATAACCTATAAGAATAATATATAACTACATTTCATCCCTGTGACTGAGGAAAGAAGCGCTCGCCTGCCAACCCAGAGGTCGTAGGTTCAATCTACGCGGTGCACTTTATTTTTCCAAGGTCTGCGTGTTTCAGAAGGATCGTTAGATATTGGTTCATTTGTAACCGAGAAGTACTGCGATACATTTGGGACGTAATAAAAGTCAGTGAAAAGCGGCTGAACATATCTGACACATATGTTTTCTTTTTGGCCAAATTTCAATCCGCTGTTGGTTAATTCCACACTGCCTTTACAGTATATGTGCCAGATCCATCAGTCATCTGGTCAATTTTGGCAGTCTGGCACTTTTACTGTTAAAACAACATTGAGTTTGAGTTTTTTAATTTATATCTCCTTGCGATGCATAAATCGCCAAGTGTTCAAACATAGAAATTTATTTCTGACATAGTTTCGATAAGAGTAATGTGTATTCCTTACTACCCGATGCTGTAACAGTATGTGACGGTAGGTCATAATGGTCTTTGACTAGCTTTGAATACATTAGCGTCCTCTAGGCGCCAAGTGGCTCACTGTAATGTGGGTATCTATAAATATCATTGCAGTATGGGATAGCAAATCGGTAAATTCACAAGTTGTGTTGAGACCTGGATAGCTCAGTGGTTAGAACAATCACCCGGTAAGCAAGAGGTCCCGGGTTCGTATCCCGGTTCAGAGCTCCTCACATCCAGATTTTACTTTTTTTCTGCGTTTCTATACTGCAATCCTATCGATAATTATCGTGTAGTGTTAAATTGCATACAAAGCAGCCAAGCAAAGAAAGTTTCCACCTATTAAACGACTCTTAGGAAGGGTAGGTAAAGACAATCTGACACTTATAAAACAGAAACACTGCAGCGATATTTGATACTCAAAAGATGTTCTCTGATAAATTCACAACTATCGCATTGAATGCTGTAAAACTTCCTATGCAATTTCTTTTCTTTTCTCTTTTAAAATTTTGTGACGTGTAACAGAATAATCTTTTTCGTTATTCAATGGTGTCGATTCTGTGTAACACGATTTACCTTATTCGACAGGACTAAACTTAATTTAAACGTTTTTACCTCGGAACGCTTATATTAAGGCGCTACGGAAAAAAATCGACTTGCATGTCTACTTCAAAAAATAATGTATTATTATGATAAAAAAGTATATACGTTTTGGAATCTTTTTCTGGGGATCTGTTAAACAGAAACGCGATTAGAGAAATTCATCTCGATAGAAATATTTATTGAAATGTGGTCTTTTTCGACACCAATTCTCCTGGTGTGACAATTTAGAATGACGTATAGACATCAATTTTTTTAGATGGGTTTTAATAGTACACATGTATCTAGCACCTGCGGGCCTATTGTGTATCTCTAGTTGCCTTCTGGACTGGGTGTCTATCATCAAAAACATAGATATACTATCGAATTCCGATGTCCTAAGGATATTTTCGCACTTGAAGTGACGACACAGATTGTTAATAGTTCAATACCCACTAAAGGCAATTTTGAAATTTCAGTTTTTAGCTATGTTTTTGATGATAGGCACCTCGTGCAGTTGGCAACTAAAGATACAGAATAGGGGGCTGGTCAAACGAAATTTTGATAGCAACTTTAGTACATTTTATATTAATAAAAACCGACATTTTGCTACTTTTCGACGAATCCGGCCCTCTCGCACTGAGGGTTTTTTCGCATATGGACTTACAGGGACGCTAAAACTTTTACATATCGCCTTAAGTTTAATCCTCTCAAATAAGCTATATCGTGCTTCGCCAAATCGGCACCAATTGCGTAAAATTAAATAATAAAAATATTAATTACATCACAATTTAAACAATAATGTAATATATTCACAGGTATAGGTCAACCATTACCATTTTATAATTTTTTTCATTTTTGATTTTGTTCATGTTTATTATTTTTCTAAATACTATTAGAGTGCATTACAAACTAGAAAAGATCAATCAGAAACAATCCAAAGACAAGAATTTGTAAAAAAAAAATTTAAAAAAAACAAGAATTTGTTTCTGACTGATCTTTTCTAGTTTGTAATGCACTCTAATCATATTTGGAGTATTCATAGCGATGGATTTCGCAAAATAAACATAATCTTAGTTTTTTTCTTGTTATGCTACATCGAAATGGTTATTCTAATTAATTTTATCTTCTACTGCTTCAAAGTGTAGGTAACTCTGTTTTAAAAATATGATATACCTATTTTATGTTCAAATCCTGGCCCGTGGATTCTTTTTTTAAACACTTTGTTTATTTGAAATTTATTTCTAATTGATATTTTCTAGTTTCTAATGCAATTTAATTATCTTTTGTTTCAACAAGTTCACAAACATTATGTCGGGGTGTACAGAAAGAGGGAAACAATTTGTATAAAAACGCGATGAAATAGGCTGTACATGTACAGTTGAGATTTTACTTTCGTTTTTAGGGTTCCGTACCCAAAGGATGCCAAACAGGACCCTATTACTAAACCTCCGCTGTCTGTCCGTCCGTCCGTCTGTCAAACAGTACGTTGCCCATTCGGCAACGGTGACGGTCACACTATACATGAGAGCAGAAAGTAAGTTTATATTTATACTTTCTATATTTATACCGCAGTACTTAAGGCGATTACCATCGCCAAATTAGCAGCTCGATATTTGTCCCTACAAATATCAACGGAAACGACATTGAAATAACGTTCAAATCAGTGCACAATGCGTGGTGGCTGTTACGACGCTCGCTGCGTCCTTGAAAGGGCAAAATAGGAGAAAATAATACTTTTCACATGGGCGTCATTGTTCGATTGAATAATTCTATGTTATATTTATAGCTATCAAGTTTATCTATTTATGAAAGCATAAATGAATTAAATCACCTAAGCCGCTTAGGAGCAGTAGGAAATTCAAGCCAAAAAACACCATTCAGTTGAAACAATTTTTCATATAGAAGTTTTGGTGGTACGAAAAAGAAAAATGTTGCATATGTTGTCCTAGAGTTGATAATCCATAATACATTTTTTCAATATATTTGGTTTGGCCATAAAACAGGAGTAGGCTTTAGAAAGTACCCATTTGGAGGTATTAAGGGCCTTAAATGCTAAAGTATACAACCAGTGCGTCCTTCCAGTGATGACGTACGGCGCTGAGACGTGGTCTCTTACCAAAGGCTTGATCCGCCGATTTAAGGTCGCTCAGCGAGCTATGGAGCGGGCTATGCTTGGGATATCTCTGATGGATAAAATCTGAAACGAAGATATCCGTCAGAGATCGAAGGTGACCGACATAGCCTGCCGAATCAGTAAGTTGAAGTGGCAGTGGACTGGCCATACTTGTCGCCGACGTGATAACCGTTGGGGCCGTAAGGCATTGGAATGCAGGAAACGTACAGCAAAGCGTAGCGTAGGCCGCCCTTGTGCCCGCTGGACTGACGATCTGAAGGAGGTTGCGGGTGGCGGCTGGATGAGGATGACTGAGGACCGCCAAGAGTGGCGTAATATGGGGGAGACCTATGTCCAGCAGTGGACGAATACGGGCTGATGGATATGGTTTCTATACTGCAATGATACAATGTTAATTTATATTTAGGTTATTTTGTATTATATTTTAATTTGTCAAATTTATTATACAAATTTAATGTTTATTATTTCATATCTATGTAATTTTTTCTATTATAATAAAGTTTACAAGTGATATCTTCCAAATTCTACGACAACAACTCGCTGAATAAGCTCCAATATTTTCGATCAAACTTTTCAGACGAACCTATTAACGGATAAATACAGCTTCGAAGTAATTTTGCATCAGCCGTCACGAAAATTGAACCAAATTTAGGGTTCCCAGAAGATAGAAATTTTCCTTACATGTCAGGAATTTTGACCCTGTATCAGGAAATCAGGAATAAATAGGATTTGTCAGGAATTTTTAAAAGAGAATTAATTAATGCTTAGGATTGTTTTACTTATTGAGTTATATTGTGTTTCTAATAAAAACTGTTATAATATGTTTTCAATGCAAGTGCTCGTAAAGGCCGTTTTATGCATCAAAACCGAACAGAAAGTCGATTATTTTGCCCTAGGGCTTTTTTTTTTTAAATTTATTTACGAGAAGTTGGCTAACCTGCAACCTTTCCTGTGTACCATAAATGTTATACTGTTTTTCCACTGTTTAACGGCTCTGGATACAGTCTTTTTGAGCCAATCATAATTTGAAGTTCTCAAGATTATATTTGTTTTATTTCCTCACACTATGCCTTGAAAAACGTAGTTAATAAATTACTCGGTTACGTTTAAAACACTCGCTACGGTCGTCCTCGTAATTTATTCCTTTTCGCCCTTGTAGCATAAACTACTATTATTATATTGCATTTATATAAAATCTTTAGGAAAATATCAGGAAATTTATTGAATTACTAGGGATTTTGTCAGGAACTCACGATAATGGATCTGGTAACGCTCACCAAATTGGAGTACATTAAAAAATTATGCCTTTTATTAAACAATGATTGTCTTTTTTGAAGTGGATACTTCTATGTTCGCATCTCGTATAGGAGGCCTATTTAAAACTTTTGCGTCACTTCTGTGATCGACTTCACGAAAGAAGTCTGCAGATCAAGGCATTTTTGTATTTAGTGCTAGACAATAGAAGCACATTGACAGGGTAGTTCTTTTGTGAAATGAATTTTAGAAACTCTTATTGACTTGATCTGCGTGTTAGTTGATTTCTTATTACATATTATTACGTTTTGTTCATTATTTATTCGTCGTCGTTCATTATTTGTTATAACTTATATTTATTTTTCAAGATGTGTTGATGTTTATTATTTATAATATATAAATATATATATATATATTTTTTTTTTCAAGAAAATTTCTCATTGCTAGCGAGTTATTTTCAATGTTTTTATTATTCCGATCAAATAATAGAATAGAATAGGATAAGTTTATTTACCAAAAAGAAAATTAAGTAAATAAACTTATTCTATTCTATTCTATTATTTGATCGGAATAATAAAAACATTGAAATTAACTCGTTAGCAATGAGAAATTTTCTTGAAATGAGAGGTTTCCTTGTCAAACAGAACGTTGCCAACATTTTCTTTTTTATTTTTTTTTAAACATTTTATTGAATGGGCAACGTCCTGTTTGACAGTGAAACCTCTTATTTCTTTTTTTTAAAGTCTCTCATTGCGATGTCATCATTCATCGAGTCATCATTGACCTCAGAGCAATAACTTTTGTCTGGTTTATTCGTCCAAGCTTCTTGTTATATGTCATTGATATATTATTATCACAGTGTAACCGTAACCCTTCGGCCACAGCTTCAGGCTTCAAGAGGCACGCAAAGCGGTTCTTCTTGCGACGGCGCCGGCGGAGAGAACAAATGTACGAAGTTGTATAGAGCCGGCCATGGTTCGCCGCACGCGCGTCTTGTCCGGCTTCGAGTGATCGAGCGCACAGGACGAACCTAGTGTCGAGCGCTTTGAGCGAGCGAGCGCGCTATACATGAAGGCACCGATGGGTGTCGTGGCAGGGCAAAGCTCGTCACGAAAACCGCCTGGAAGCGCAGCAAGAAGCGCCGCCAGAAGCCTGAAGCTGTGGCCCTGGCATAACCGCTGTGCCCTGCCATAGGCGCTGCGCAGCGAGGCGGGGGTAGGAAAGGGCACAGCATGATTTCACATGAGATCTATATTGTAGGACAGCTTTACTTTACTAAGTAACTGTTATAATAATAATCATTTAAATATATTTCGAACCTTGTTAATACTTTTTTATTTGTATATTATAATCTATTTAAAATCATAATTAACTAAGGACCTTGCACTAACGCAGGTTAATTTACTTTTTGATGCTGTGTCCTTGTCACGTCAAACTATAGAGATATGGACTCCGTAGGTATAAAAAGTTTGCAAAAACAATGCTCACTCAATCACATATCACGACATTCCTAAAGAATCACGCAACGTACATTACCACAGTAAGTTACAGACACTAGTTTACACACTCATGCATTAATTATCACTGAAAAATGCTTTAAACTGTTATTTTAAATAACATTTTTAGGTAAAGTCGTACTTTTACGGAATTCCTGTACACAGGCAAAATAAATTCACAGAAGAGTTTGACATTTCGTTTTAGGGATGGGATAACGTAACGCGAATGAAAGATCGATATGCGAGATAACGAAATGTTTTTGACGATTATAGAATAGAATAGAATCATGTTTATTTGAAACATAATATATATTTGGTACATTAAATTATAGTTAAAACTTAAAGTTAGCACAGAATGTACCAAAAAGGTCTTCGCTCAGCTTAATGTCATGACATGGCCATGGTGCTGATTTTTAGCGGATGCCTTGTACTTATATTAAACATAAATTGGTATATAAAATGTAAAACAATGACTTTATAAATATTGCACAAAAACAAAATACAGTTAGGTTTACAATAAGAAAGTTCGACTTCGTTTATCGACGGCGAGATATTTAGTCGACTTCGAAAAAATAATCGCGATTAATCGAGACAATCGATAAAAATATCCGTCATTGCACATCGATACCCATCCCTACGAAATGTCAAATTTTATTGGTACGCCATTGTTGTTTATCACTTGTTTACGTCAAGTATAAAAACACGGGCTATAGGTTTATGAAGGTTTTTATGCGCGTTTATATTCTGTATAAAATATAACTCATATTCTTTTAAAGAAATTAAAAACCATCATGATGCGAGATTTAAGTCTGAAAAATATAGGGCACAAAAATAAAAATGTTTTTAAACAAATATTGTTTATTATTTGTTTTTTAATGGTGGGCTTATCAATCGTAAGATCATAGTTTACTATGGTAAGACAAACTGTTAGGTTAGCTAATTTGTATTTTTTTAAACTTTATACGAACTGTGTTCTATTCTTAATTCAAACTTTCTCTCTTAAAGCTTGTCAGAGGCTAGATAAACAGCCCTAGGACCCAATAGGAATTAAACAATATAAATAAAAGTATCTTTGTATTCCTTGTTTAAAAACTCAATAAAAGATAGATTCCGGACAAATATTCCGCTGTCTGGAAACTTCCATTTGTTTAGACAAATAACTCTTCAAGATTTCTTTAAACAAGATTGTCTGTAGCTTGATTCAATTTGGTTTAAATTTCCAGGAATTTTTCCGTTAGATATTGTACATTATTTGAGTTAATAGTTAAGAAAATATTTCTTCATTAATAAAAATAAAATGTATTTAACTAGCCAAATTTTAGAAAAATATTTTTTATTGGGTGTAGGTGCAATTGAATGTGAAGGTTTTTCACACATATCGTCACGACATATTTTATCCGGTGGGGACGTCACAGGTGTTTCCGAGTGTAGACGTCAATAGTAAACACTCGTATACCCTCTTTTTACCGACGACTTTTTCCTTCCAACGCGATTGGGGTTAACCTCACAGTGTTTACCTTCACTGATCAGCAAGTGGTAAGTAAACAAATACTATGTACATAAATTCCGAACAAGTTATTGGTAATGCTCGACGGGGCAGGATTCTAACCCAGGTCTCAATATTGAGAGTCGAGGGTCCTATCGACTGAGCTATCGCTGCTGATCTTTTTCGAAGACATAAATATTCGTACTGATCACTCAATGATCAGTATGTCTTGTATTTTCTTATCCCTTGGTTAAAGTAGATATAAGTAATTTGATGTATAGTCAGAGAATATAAAGAGAATATAAAGTATTACTACGTAAAGAAGCGACACTCTCCTCCCCGCGCGAATTTAACGTCCCCCGCGGTCCCCCGCAAGTTAGTGGAAATCTGGAGTCAGGCAGAGCTTGATTACCACTCGTTTGCTGCGCGCGTGTTTTGTTACAAAGTTTTATCACGATACTGATTTTTAATCAGTATGGTGCGTTATTGCAGTGTTTATGGATGCCTGGAAAACTTTTTTTCAAAAATTAGAATTGCGTGATCAAACCTTACAATTTCGTTCAGTAACGCATTTGGAACAATAAAATCAGTATTTATAACTTTCCATGTTTTAACAAGTTTTCATTTTTTTTCCAAAATTTATGTTTGAGTAGTTGTTAATTATATGATGATCATTTATGCATACGAAACTATATAGGTACCTACTAAGCTAAGGCATAATATATATATATATATATATATATATATATATACATATATATATATATACATATATTTTTTTAATACTGATTAATCCACGGGGAACCAGAAATTGGACTACGCTAAAATTTAGGAAGAGAATCACATAAGTTGCTGACTTATATTGTGTCCCTCTCGGGCGACGACGCTCACACGATTGCTGCCAGCCCTAGACTAGCTCACACACACACACAAGCGTGTGCGGACAAGCCAGATGCGCGCGTTAGAGTGTAGGTAAATAACTTGAGCCTTGACTATGAAGTGTCGGGGGTGTGGTATAGTATAAGTTTATGTTAAAAAAAAAAAAAGACATGATCTTGCCAAGTTTCTTGCCCGTTCTTCTTAGCAAGACTAATCGAATGGGCGGAGGTAGGCATGTATTTATACATGTAACCTATTACTATGTAGTATATAGGATGGGATTTGGTCGGCTGCCTGAATTCGTGCTGGGGGCTCGGTTGGTGATCATTGAACCTTGTTCCTGGTCCCTGGCCGGGTCTCCGGTATGGGTTCGGGCGGTTGATTGGATTTCACCTTGTATAATAATATTTTACCTATAATTTTAATCGTATATATATTGCTACATAAATTAAAAAAACATTTAATCTAAGTAGTTCATGTACATTTATTATTTTATTACATATATTTTTATAAGATTAAAATTTGACTTGTGAAACGTGTATTATATATACCTACTTTGCAAAATAAACTTTTTGAATTTTGAATTTTGAATGACTAAAAACGACACACGATTTTGTTTTACAATAATGTGATGTTATAAGTATAGAAGATGAAAGATTTTTTAAATCTTTGCCCTGTAAAGTTTTTTAATAGGCAAAGATTATACGAGTATATTTTTATATTTATTTTTTAAAAATGGTAATTACCGCATATTTTTTAAATACGTTAATTACCGCATATTTTTTAAATACGTTAATTACCGCATATCTTTTATATACGTTAATTACCGCATATCTTTTAAATACGTTAATTACCGCATATCTTTTAAAAACGTTGATTACCGCATATCTTTTAAATACGTTAATTACCGCATATCTTTTAAAAACGTTGATTACCGCATATCTTTTAAATACGTTAACCGCATATCTTTTAAAAACGTTGATTACCGCATATTTTTCAAAAAGGGTCATTATTGCGTATTTTTTAAAAACGTTCTTTATCGCATATATTTTTGTTTAGCAGAGTAAAAATAAAACTGTATTTACATAACAAAATGTCGTTTTGAGACGTGGGATTTCTCTTTCAAGAGTATTTATTGAAATAGCATCTACTTATTTATTACTCACACTTGTACACTATAATACAACGTGTAACAGAAAGGTGTAACCATATTTGAAGAGCTTATTCAGTCAATGTTTTGGAACAAATCCAGTATACCAAAAAAAAAAAAAACTTTTTCATATAAAAATGCGATGCCGCTCGGCCGAAATGTATGGAAGGGTAGTTTTTTTTTTTGAGATTTCAGGCTTGGCTCCATAGTAAAAGTTGTTCTATACCATTGACTGAATAAGCTCTTCAAATATGGTTACACCTTTCTGTTACAAGTTGAATAACACCTACGTAGAATAAAAATAAGTATGTAATATACAAAATATACATACTTATTTTTATTCTATTATATAATTTATTTATTTATATATTTATTATATATATTTATTATATTATATTTATATATATTTATATATTTATTTATTTATCTATATTATTTATTCTATAATTTAAGTAGTCAACGCTATATCAGTGACATATAAACCTCTGCTGTATACACACCATCACGATATAAATCCCCGAGGGGGTGTCAGAGGTATTCTCAAGTGTGAACTGTGAAATGCAAATCATTTACCGACGATTATTAATTACGTCTCAACGTGATGGGTGGTGAGCCTTATCGCCGTACTTCGGGCACAAATACACGCTTTTTAGGACATGCAGGTTATCTCACGATCTTTTCCTTCACCGTTCAGCAAGTGGTAAGTATTAAGTAACACTGTACATAAATTCTGAAAAAAATATTGGTGCATGCTTGACTGGGGATCGAACTTAGGTCTCAATATTGAAAGGCCAGCGTTCTACCACCTGCTGTTAGTCTATAATTGTAAAACACGCATTAAAAGTACGCTGGTCTACACGTGTTTGTCTGATTTCAATTTCGTTTTCACAAAGTAAACAGCATTACCGCCATGTTTATGGACTCACACGGATAGAATATCAATCATCGATCGCGAGGGATAAAGTAAATAGGTATAATCAATAGTAACATTAAATTGAAAATAATGAAAAAATAAATGTGAAAATTACACATTTTTCTGATAAAGTTAACTATCTAGACGCTAGAACACCATCAACACCAGGTTTTCAAGGGTTCATTGGAAGAAACTAGGTCTTTCCTCATATTGAATAAAATTCGATTTGATTTATCGATCTTTTATCTAGGGATTCCACCTATAAACAATGTTTTAAGATTTATACTTTTGTCAAAAAAAAAAATGTTTTCCACCCTCTTTTTTTGGGTTTCAAACGTTAAAAAACGCGGTTAAGAGATTAACTTGTTTTTTTTTTATAAAATTGGCAATAGAGATATGAAGGGATGTTACCTAAATCAAATATTTTTTTCCCTAAAAAAACACACCAATTTGTTGTTTCGCTGCGTGATCACTAGTATTACGCGTCCAAGAACAAGCTTATTGTGCTGGACGGGTGGTAAAAAAAATTGCTAGGGTATGCCATCTTCTTAAAGCCACCTATGTGGTCTGGTAGTTTGTCAAATCTTTTCGGTCTACGTGCCTCAGAAGAGATGATAATATTTGTGCCATCTATCACGCTGGGCCGTAATAACATATCGGGAAAAAGTGGGTGCCACTTCATAGTCCATACTCGGGTACATGTCTGACACTCTTTTGGAAATTAATGAAATAATGAGCAGAGCAATGAAATCACTTTAAAAAAACCCTTTTTCTTCCCTTAGGTACAAATTCGCAAACATACATACACATAACAACAACTTGTATAAATAAACCAGATTGTATTAACCACATGTGAGACAGCAGTTTGTTTCATTCAAAGTTAGATAAGACCCATGGGGCGGGTGTAATCCCTCAGGCAATTTCTGTTTTGACGTAATCATGGTGATATATATCGTATAATTCGTCTACATTCAGACGTGTGCTATTTCTCTGAATTTTGGGTATGCAAATACTTATACATCTATTTCTAGATTTGAGCAAGATAGACATAATATGATCACAGAGGAATGGTTTAATAATAAAATAATATGATTCATGGTAATATCAGGTGGTAGAGCTGATGCCGAGCTCGACTGTGGAGGTACCACCATCTTACTTGGAGACCACCTCGAAGTAATTCAGGGGAGAGTAAGAGGACAGCTCACAGGCAAAAAACCAGGAGGCCCACCATGCCTGGGATCGATGGATGGCGGTATATCCATCCCTAACAGCCGGGCCTTATATGGAACAGACTGGTGACGGGCAGCGGCGTCACTGGTGCGAGGGTTCCGGCACCGCGCTCACCACCCCGCCTGCCCAGCGTGTGTGAGTATGGGCAATTTTTCCAGGATGACCACCGGGAGTGGCAAAGTCCTGGAAAGGCTTATGTCCAGCAGTGGACGAACTAGGCTGATGGATGTGGGTGGATGGATGAATATAATTAAATGAAACTTTTTATGTTATAAACCAACGGCTCATCTCAATAAATACTATTGAGATTCAGCAAGTTTTAGCAAGATTCAGTCTGCCTTCGTCTGGGCGAAAGAAGACTCTTACGTGAAGACGTAGCGACTCATACCATATAGTATTTAATGAGATGAGCCGTTTGTTTACATCAATAGAGTAATAAGTATGACGTTATAAATATAAAATATATATAAATAAATAAAAAACCAAAAAAAGAAGTGTGCTTATCATAATTTATTATTTTTCAATGCAAGTGCTCGTAAAGGCCCACTTTTTATGCATCAAAACCGAACAGATAGTCGATTATTTTGCCCTAGGGCTTTATTATTATTTTTTTTTTATTTATTTACAATGGTTGGCTAACCTGCAGCCTTTTTTGTGTACCATCATAAATGTTATACTTCTTTTTCCACTGTTTAACGGCTCTGGATACAGTCCTTTTGAGCCAATCATAATTTAAAGTTCACAAGATTATATTTGTTTTATTTCCTCACACTAAGCATTGAAAAACGTAGTATGATACACGGACGTAAGAGCAATAAATAACTCGGTTACGTTTAAAACACGAGCTACGCTCGTGTTTTAAATCGTCCTCGTAATTTATTCCTTTTCGCCCTTGTAGCATAAACTACTATTATATATTTTATTCAACTTGATTCACTGAAATTGATTCTACTTGGCTATCTTCTGTCTCAGTACAATGTACAGCCTTTAGATCACGTATACAATTGGTACATGCTTTAGTAAGTTTATTGTACTCTTACGCATACAATTAACAGTGTGATACGCCCTCTGTAAACGTTATCTAGGGGTACCGATGGTACCTGAAATCCTTCTCTTTATACGTTATCTAGGGACACCTATGGTACCTGAAATCCTTCTCTTTAAATTCAACGATAGCCTTATTAAATTCCATTCAAACTTAAGGAATTCTCAAATTCACAATAAGTTTTCAGAACTTCCAAGTTGAAAAAAAAGACAGACTGATGGACGAAAGTAAAAAGGTGTATTGAATATTTTTTAAAACGTAAAATGTATCTATATTATGTTACCTGTTGTTTAATTTATCGGTTTAACTGGTAACGGATTTGTTTTGTGAATAAATGTTGAATGTAAATAATTTTAACATTGTTAAATTCTTTTGAGTATTTTTTAATTTTTTTGGACCTTGTAATATATAAATTCATTGATTTTTATACAAATATTTCATTAAAAATATGCTAGATTATGTACCTGTATAACATGCTAAAAGCTACGTATTTTCAACAACTAGCGCCATCTAATGAAATACCATTGACATCGTTTCAGTAAGCATTCTGTGAACTGGTTTTACTTATCGTTGAGTTAGTATTCCTGGAAGTAACTTAATAAACTTTTAAACTGTTTATTTTTATCAAGTATAAGTATTTTCAAACTTCTATTAAAATATTTAAAATTGTAAAAGATGTTTTATAAATTCATAACGATTTTAGACGCCATAAATTTTATTCTACTGAATCTAACTCAGAACTTATTATTAAAAAGATATGATTGTTTTGTTTTGTAACCTTGGTAACAGTGTCAGACTGACAGACAGTTTTAGACCTGGCACAAAAAGGTTTCTTGTGTAATGTCGAATTTGTTATTTTATTTTATTGTTTCTTTTCTTGTAATTTTTCACACATGTAATAAAAAACATCGTTTGATACACGCGCAAAAGTATTTCTCGTCTGACTGCTTTTCACCTCAACTGCGTCTCGGCAAAAAAAAATTGAAATATCGACCATTTCACACTAGCATCAAAATATACTATTTAAAAATTATTCGTCATTCATTTGATGGAATATATTTACTTATTTACAGATAAAAACACAATAAAGAGCATTGATCCAGATATGTCGACTTTTTTGCATAAAACAACACAGCGTAAAGAAAGCAAGTAAAATAAGATAGTTCAGCTTCACATAAATCGGAATCAGCGTTACAATCTACACAAGAGAACTGAATAATACAGGAACGTTTCGCTAAACAAAACTGTGCACTCAGCCACACAAGTGGCTCAAGCTCATTGCATACCAATATTTTGAAGACAAAATATCAGATGAATGTATGAATTTGAATACTCAATTTTCAGTTACAATAAATGCGGTACTCTAATATTATATAGTATTTTGGGCAACTGTGACATAATGTGAGATATTGGGAGACGAGTGTAAACGAACGAAGTGAGTTTCGTAAGATATTTTTACGAGTGTCACAGTGTCTAATTACGTCCAGTTGCACACAATACTTTATCTACGACTATCAAAAACAATTCCACGAAAAATGAGAAAAATAACGCACGTCATGATACTGTCGTGATACTGATCATGATGGTATTAGTATGTAGGTGCCTAAGACCAATCAGAAGCGAGAAGAGTAAAAGGGCGTGGCTTAGGAAATTAAGACAGACCGTTATTGGTTATGATTGGTTCTCCAGCGGTTTTATAATAAAATTGGCTAATTACAGCGCAGAGTTGCGGTGTTATAATGTAATATTACAACATCGGTCAAACAATGTAGGTACTTATAAAATCGTATTTGATTTTGTGATTACCTTATTGCAGTATGAGAGTAGATAAACATAATGATATATGTTATAAATTATGCTTATCAAGATATCTTATCTCCTAGCCAATGTAGGGACACATTTTATGTTTTGCTGATACGCTGGAACACGTTGCCCTTCAGTAAAAACTTAAAGAAAAACTCCAACAATATAAATCACTTTTAGATCCGCCTGTACCCGCATAAATTCAAAATGCTGTCTGAACAAAATGCGAATATCGGAAGGCGTGAAAAAATCGCTTTCACTTCGCGCTCTCGAAAGTCGGCCATTTTGAAATGGTTTTAAAGGTCGCCATTTAGAGTAGAGCACCTTTTCAAAAGCTTTTATGTCTGAGTGTACCTTTATTTAGCATTTCTTGGATTTTTCTGTGAACGTTTTATGTGTTTATTTTGGGGGCGATTTGTAAACAGTTTATTGGTAAATTCAAATTACATTTATTACACAGGAATTATTTATTATACAGCGGCGGTAGCTCAGGGATAGAAGGCTGGTTTCTCACAATCTTGAGTTCCAGGTTTGATGCCCGGTCGGGCATGCACTAATGAATTTTTGGGAATTTTGGTGCATAGTATTTGTGACTTGCATTTCACAGTTTACACTCGGAACACCTCTGACACCCCCTCAGGAATTCATGTCGTGACGATATATGTATAAATATATTAAAATCGCGGTCGAGTTACAAGCTTTTTGCTTGTCGCAGTGTATGAAATTGACCAGGTGCAGTGACATTATTATGGTTGACGAAGAAAGCTTGTTTAAAAAAAATACCTAGTCTATTTCGACAGCTTCACAGCAATTGATTAAAAATGTCCCTTATCGACCTCAGAGTTTAAATTTAATGATTGCATCCATTAATATTAATACACTTTTTCAGCCTCGTAAAGACCACACCTTAGCCAGATATTAAAAATGCTAAATTCTAACCTGCTTGAGGTTTTGTACAGCTTTTTTACCAGCTAAAAACTATAAACATTTCACTTGAAACTTAATCCTTATTAAAAGCTTAGCTCATGAAATAACTAGCGTTAACCTGAAAACTTTCAGGTGTAACTGTCTTAATTAAAAAACTTACTTTAAATTAAAAAGTTTCACTCGGGAAATATTACACCGAACATACCCAGAATAGAAAACCTTGTATGTAACAAACGATGAAACTGTAAGAAAAAAATATTATTATCAATACATATAATAAAAGAGTACAGCCCAGTGTGTCGTATATTGAAGAAAAGTAATAAAAACGGCAAAAAAATCACGTTTATTGTTAAGAAGCCCCCTTAAATGTTTATTTTATTCTGTTTCTTAGTATTTTTTGTTATAGCGGCGACATAAATACATCATCTGTGAAAATTTCAACTGTCTAACTATCACGGTTCATGAGATACAGCCTGGTGACAGACCTCACCCTCTTGCACCTCTCGATGAGAGATGGCTCGGAGTGTGGTGTAGGAGAGAAAGGAAAACATATATTAAGATGTCTGCAAAGTTTTATTGAGATCGAAGCCACCATGAGCGGTTGTACATATTTAAATTTTCAGAGCTAGTGTTCTTAATAAAACTAAGTGTAGTGACTGACAAATTTTGAGAAAAAAATATGACGAAATGATAAGTATTTTTACAAAACTGTAAAAATATTGAATTCGGTTTCATTTCAATATGTTTACTTAATAAGTTTTGAAACTTCACGGATCATTTACATTGAAAGACTACTCAAATATAATGTTTGTACTTTTCTCACGTCCGCCTCTCGTATGCAAACCAACGAACATTTTCCACCATGTACACGCTGCTATAACTCTTAACAAAGGATGATAAAGATACTTTTAGTTTAGTTCATGGTCAACTTTCCATGGTGAGTAAGACACGTGGAGATGGCGCAGAGTTTCATTCGGGATCCATATGAATAATATTCACATTAACTCACTTCAGGAACCCAGAAATAATTTGAAGAGATACTAGCCTTAAGTAGCAAAGGAATTTTTAAAAAATTATGTGGCTTCATTCAAGCAACGAAAACAATCTCTTACCAAAAATGTTTATAAATATATTATATTTAACTTTTACGAGCTTTTAATTAGTACTATTATTATAACAATTAAAAAAATTATAACTCGATATATTTCGGCCCTCGGTATGGGGCCGTCATCAGTACTGATGACGGCCCCATACCGAGGGCCGAAATATATCGAGTTATAATTTTTTTAATTGTTTTAATAATAGTACTTACCAAAAATGACATTATGATTTATTATTTAAATGTCTCTCTTTAATTGACTGTGGTGAAATGTGTCCTTTACATATTATATGCTAATATGCTTTTTTTGTGTATATTTTGTGTTCAAATTTCGTTTGGACCCTGTAATTCTAAGTCTTTTTAAATATTTGTATGCCTTTACGGTGGAACATAGCGCACTACTTTTGTAGAACCATTCTTTATTCTTTAATGTACACAGAAAAGCTGTTAAAACATATAATACATTAAAATACATGTACACAGGCGAGCTTATCTCTAAAAAGAGATTTCTTCCAGCAAACCTAAGCGGGAAAGGGAAATTTTATTAAAATAAGTAATCTGTAGCATTGCGACATGCACTTTAAAGTTACGCTTAGTCAGTAAGTTAGAATTAAGGTATTTTTGTACTAATTAAATATATTCATTCATTATACGACCATCAACCAAACAACATGTTTCATTTAACTTGTTCCTGACATCAGTACACCTACACGTATCCCCACATAGCGACCCTCAGCCACAAGAACCCAAGGACTTCGTTATAAACAGGAAGATCGAAACGAACATGAAATTGAAGAAGCCACTTTGATGAAGCCACTTTAAAGAAGAAGACACATAGCCACTATCACCGTAGCATGGCTGACAATCAAGTAATCATAAATCAAACAACTAACATAGCTGACATCACCAATCATAAGAATAACTTATAAGAAGACTTGAAGCGTACGAGCGGTGTCCAGGGTAATCCCGGCCCACGGAGTCCAGGGTATAGCCCGGCCCACCCTCAGCGGACAAGGAGTCGAGAGCTGCCAGACCAGCCAATGCCCGCTGACGCCCGCCGCCCGCCGATGACCGCTGCGAGCCGCCGCGTCATGCTACATCTCCCCAAATCATACATACGTGTACTACAAAAGATATATTGTTAATAATATAACTTAACAAAATATACATACATAATTATAATATACTTACACTTACTTACCTATAATACATATAAAGTATACATAAACTTACCTATTTACTATGACAGTGAGAGGTAGTGCTCATTTGGCTTTTTCTTGAAAAGGCTCTTGGTGGGACAGTTACGAAAACCATATGTATTTCTTACCTATGTCGGACAAATAAATGTTTTGATTTGATTTGATTTGTTTGAAATGCAAAAAGTCTCCCCGACTGCTGTAAATTGAGATACTCCACACGAGTTTAACGCTCCCTGGGCAGTTAGAGCAAGAAACAACTAACTGACAAATCCATTTTTCAAGTCTCCGGCCGTGGCTTGGCACCACCCTCATGATGTAATCTCTCATCAGTATCAGTCACACGTCCGTTACAGATTTCCGTAGATTCTGCAGAAGTTCCGTGACAGCCTGATTAATGCCTGTCCCCAGAAGCATAGGCATAAACCACAGATTTGATCTTGACACACCTCTTTGGCCACTTTTCAATACGTATTTTTCAAATGCTGCAAAAACGTCTGTTTTTTTACAGTAGGTGTACAATGTTTATATAACCGTATTTATAATGATAATTATGATTTTGCTAAACACCCTCTCCCTTTTTACATTCCCTTCACTTACACAAACAAATACTCTCTCATACATACTCATCTTACATACATTAACTTACATTAACTCCTTGTCGAACAAATGAGCAAATTAAACTAAATAAGATTGCGTTTTGTAGTCAAGTCGATGTGTAAAAAAAATAGAGGTGCTTCTTTTTTGTGCATTTCATGAAATACACGAAAAATTTTAATAAATTTCTGGTATATGCATTTTGACTATATAGTCTAGGGTTTTTAAATTGGAAAACATGTTTGGATAAATTTTCCTCGATAGAAATAGTTGTTGAAATGAAGTCTTCAAACACACTTTTTCGCCTCGTTTGACGAATAGGAACCATATACAAAACTCAAACATATTTTATTAGGCGTGTTTCAACAATATCTAGAGATTTTATATATCAAATTTTGCTAGCTATTTTAGTTTTTTTATAAAAATTATAAAACTAACATTTTTCGCTTTCGTTCTGAATCAGCCCCTCTCGCACTGAGCGTGTTTTCGCTTGGAGTAACAGTGACAAAAATAAAATTTGGATAGCCTCTTAAGTTGCTTTATTATCTTTTAATGTTTAAATATACGAGTAGTCTAAATTAGTAAAATAAAGAATTAGTTAAGTTTTGATTATTATTTTTAACAGTTGGAGAAACTTGTTATTGGCCTTAGTTCAAGTTTTGAAATATTGTTTAGAGTAAATATATCGCTAATAATTTCCTGAATAAACTAAATAAAGAAATCTACCCTCATAAAACAGATATTTTCATACGGGAGGGACCACTGAAACCCGTTTTGGCTTGAAACGCATTAATCACAGGGATAAAAGCAGATCGCATAGAGATCGGGATGCTGATTCTATTATAAGCTGGAACATATGGAGCTTTGATTATAGACTAGGAGGACTCGTACCCTACGGTAATACGGGCAGCTGGCAGGCGTGATGTTATGGGAGATGAAACGGATATCCGGTTACCCCTTGTATATAGTGGCCTGTCATACACTACACTAGCTTTGGAGAATAGCCTCTCACATATATACCGGACGGAAATAGACAGGTATCACATAAAACCACATCATCTGTTGATTATACTATAATACACTGGCCTGCAAAACTAAGTACTACACTTTTTAAATTTGATTTTTTTCTAAACTATAGAAGTTAGAGATTTAAAATAAAAACGTTTTATAGCAAATTTTATCAACTTTCTTTGAAACTATAGGGAACTATAAGGACAACTTCACTATGTGATTATTTTAAATCTCTAACTTCTGTAGTTTAGAAAAAAATCAAATTTAAAAAGTGTAGTACTTAGTTTTGCAGGCCAGTGTACTTCCCCAAAGAAACTGCTTGTTGGAATAAAATTATATTTTCATGATTCCACTAATTCGCTTAGATTAAGTTATGTTAAGATGGTTTAATTCGAAAACCATTTCGAAATTAAGGTTTAATAAGCCGTATTTTCGACATTTGGTCTAAAAAACCTTATGGTGATGAATATTTTTACGAAAAAGATGCACAGCTTCCAGACGCCTTTTTGTGATGTCACATAAGAAAAGGCTGTTTAGAAATGTGTCCTTTGCTATCAAAATAAATTTATAATAATTTGCTTCCAACTGATTTGACAGATGGATGACAGAGACAGACCATTTTTTTTATAATGGATTCATACATTACAATCAGTATAATGTCTAAAACTCTCGAGTGACGTCATAACCGACAATTCTTTAAAATATCATAAGAAATTAAAAGATCATGTATATACCAAAATAATGAAAGCTATATCATAAAATGGCGTATATTCTCTGAAAAAAAATTAAAAGAAAATGATTTAGAAATTAAGCTATCGGAATATTGAGACCCTACTGCTAGTTTTGAATTGTTTGTTGAAAGACATTTCTAAGCAAGCGAAGCCTCTGGCGAATGATACTCGTATTAGTAAAAATAAATTAATAAATAATATTACGATGTATATTTCGCACAGAGGCTCACCATAAGACTTCCTTATACTGTGACAGAGGTCCCCTATTACCCCGTTAAAAGCGGTCAGTTTACGGCGTAGTGGGTCTACGAAGCAGGAAAACTGTGTAATCGTAGCGCTTGCTACGTCGTAGCCGACGTCGCGATTATATTAAGAAGTGGTTATGACCGTACAAGTTTTTAGATTTAGGTATTTTCACACTTAATTGATTTTCACTCAAATTCAAATAGTATATTTTGTAAAGAAGGTACATATAATACCCTTTTTACCAGTCAAATTTAATCATATAAAAAATATCTAATAAAATAATAAACTTATTTGATTTAAATTAAGGTATGTTTAATTTATACTGAACTTTCAAATTATTTTTTTGTCTATTCCCCTGTTACATTTCATGTGATAATAATTTCTTCACCATTCAAGGGTTGGGTCGCTTCAAGTCTTGAATTATTATCACATGAAATGTAACAGGGGAATAGACAAAAAAATAATTTGAAAGTTCAGTATAAATTAAACATACCTTAATTTAAATCAAATAAGTTTATTATTTTATTAGATATTTTTTATATGATTAAATTTGACTGGTAAAAAGGGTATTAAATATACCTACTTTACAAAATATACTATTTGAATTTGAGTGAAAATCAATTAAGTGTGAATTCAAGTGATAAGTCCGCCTTTGTACAAAATTATGTTTATCTACTCTACAAAATCAAAATTGGTTTTGTAAGTACCTACATACATAGTATAGTTGTTTGACCGATGTTATAATATTACATTACAATACCACAATTGTGTGCTGTGATTAGCCAAATTTAACCAATCACAAGCAATAACGGTCTCTCTTAATTTCTCAAGCCACACCCCTTTCTCGCTTCTGATTGGTCTCAGGCATCTACATACAAATTTTTTCATAACGAATATCACGACAATATCTTAACGAGTGTTCTTTTTCTAATTTTTCGTCAAATTGTTTTTGATAGTCGTAGATAAAGTATTGTGTGCAACTGGACATAATTAGACATTGGTTTACTGCCCCAATGTCTCACATTATGTCACTGTTGCACAATATACTATTTCAAAACTCTTTTTTTCTTTTTATGTGGATTTTGTGTACAATAAAGTGTCCATTCATTAATTAACGGTGTTACGTGAGTTTGCGTTTACCCAATGGGCCTTAACGTCATTTGCACGAAACCAGACGGCGCGCCTCTTAATTAATACTGTCCCTTTCTTTTACATAAGAAAAGTAAGGAATGACATGAATTAAAAGTCACCGTTAAACTTGGTTTCGTGCAACTGGAGGTAAGTCAAATTATTTAAAATACCGGTTCTAAAAAAATACATGTTATAAGGAAAACCTTTTCAAAGACGATAGCACAACCCAGAACATTTATAAAGAAAAATTTACTGCATCGAAAAAAAAGCAACGTGAAGGCTGTTGTTTAAGTTAAAAGCAGCAGTCCGTCCAAACTAATACTCGTAAATTAAAAATAACAATAATAATTGTTTTAAACATATAAACCATTATACCTCATAAAACTGTTTTTTTTTTCAAAAACGTTCTTATCTGAATTTATATTAAATTTTATTAAGTAAAAATCAGCATTATCCAATCTCTTCTTTCGATTCACAGCATTACTCGGTCATGTATTTTTTCAAATATCTTCTTTTCCTGCGATGGCTACTGCGCCTCAAAGTATGTTTATTTGTCGAACCAAGGTACAATTGGTTTTTATAATATTGGTAGATGCTTAGCACAGCTCTGCTTTGTAAGGCGTACAAATAATTTTAATACCTAAAAATAAGATACTCTATACACAATTTAATACAAAAGGAGAAAGCGAATAATGAACACAAAATAAAACCGGTCAAGTGCGAGTTGGACTCGCGCACGAAGGTTTCCGTACCATTATCTATAAAAACGACAAAAAAAACATGTCTGTTGTATGGGAGCCCCCTTAAATATTTATTTTATTCTATTTTTTAGTATTTATAGTTATAGCGGCAACAGAAATACATAATCTGTAAAAATTTCAACTGTCTAACTATCACGGTTCATGAGATACAGTCTGGTAACAGACGGACAGACAGACGGACAGACAGACGGACAGCGGAGTCTTAGTAATAGGGTCCCGTTGGTTACCCTTTGGTTACGGAACCCTAAAAAAGAATAATCGAGTAATATGATGAGGTAGTAAAACTACCAAAACACAAACGCACATACAAACTACGATTACAACCAATAAAAGAAAAAAACACAAAATATATGTAGTTGAATAAACTTCATAGCAATAAGTACCAGCGTATAATATTTTATACTACTCATATCTATGATCATATCATCAGATCAAGCTATCGTAAATACGTTAGAACGTTACCAAAGCTGTACATGATAGACAATTTAATTATATTATTATTCATGGGTTAACTTTAATCTCCTGTATCGCTCTAGTATCAGCTTATCCCTTGTAAGCAAAGACTTAAATTGCTTAATTAATAAAGATCAAGGGTAAAGCTGATTGGAGTTTGGTAAGCGAACGCCAAGTCGGTTGGACGTTTGGTTCTCAATCTCGAGAAATGGGTTCCAATCCTGTAGGGCGAGTATTTTGTGCAACTGTAACAAAATGTGAGACGTTTTACTCGTTTCGTAATAGTTCTGCACGAGTGTGCCAATGTCTAATTATGTTCATTTGCACGAAAAACTTTATCTACGACCATTAAAAATAACGTCTTCGCGTGAAATTATTTATAATATTTTCAACTAACAATTTTACGAAAACTTAGAAGAAGGACATTCGTTCATGAACCTCAGGTGCGTCGCCTAGTAATGCTGCTTGAAGGCCAATCAGAAGTCATAAGGATAAAGGGGGCGTGGCTTAATAAATAAGGACGGGACTTATTTCTTTTCACTGTTATTGATTGGCTGTCTAGCGAAGTTATAATAAATTGGGCCAATAACAGCGCAGAATCACGGTCTTATAATGTAATATTATAACATCGGATAAACAATATAGGTAACTTATAAAACCGCTTTTGATGTTGTAACTACCTCACTGTAGTATGGGAGTAAATAAATACATTTGTATGTTTTGTGACTAATTAAATTAAATTAATTTTTAACTTTTGCTGAACAGAAAACTTTAATAAAAAGCATGTATAGGTATTTGTGCCAAAAGAACGGCTATAGCTTCATTTAAATATTTATATTTATATTTATTCTTGTTGCACACAGAAAACTTAATTCTAAATTATATAATAAAAGTTATGTACAATGGCGTGCTTATCTCAATAATGAGATTTCTTCCAGCAAACCAAGGGTGATAAGGATATTTGAAATAAATAAGATATTCATATTGTGCACGATAATATTTATACAGAAACAAGATTAAATTAATAGTAGATACCTAATTAGTTAAAAATAATAACAAACTACATAAAATTTACATGCCTACATAGTATAAATAAATATAACAATACATATTCAGTAAATAAATACACAATAAATGATATATATACATAATACACCTACACGATAAGTTGTCGAAGATAGTGCTCTTTTATTTTCCTTTTGAATACACCAATGGAGGGGCTATCCCTGATAGTGTGAGGAAGGGAGTTCCACAGTTTGATGGACTTAACAGTGAAAGAGTTTCCATACGCCCCGGTGTTATGAGAAGGTGTTTTTAAAAGTGAGACTGTATGAGACCTGACTTGCTTGTCTCTAAGGAAAATATACTCATAACGATCGCGGAGGTATGGAGGAGAAGTGGGACTCTTTAAAATGTTGAAAAGGCAACAGAGGATATGAACATACTGAAGCTGTTTAATGGGAAGCCATTTTAATTGTTCACGGTACTGAGATACATGATCATATTTTCTTAGTCCATAGATAAACCTGATTCCCAGATTTTGTAAACGTTCAAGTTTACCAAGCAGCTCCTGACTGGCATCTAAAAAACAGACATCAGCGTAGTTGATGATCGGCAAAAGTAGAGATTGTGCGAGAGTAACTTTAGTTTCAAAGGGGAGAAATTTCTGGAGACGCTTAAGAGAATGAAATGTGGCAAAGACTTTCCTGCTGTCCTCATTAATATGCGCAGCCCACGTCAGATTACAATCAAATATGACACCCAAATTTTTTGCAGATTTAGTGTAGGCAATAGGGATATCGTTATAAACTACTTGTGGAATTACCGTTTGATTGAGAAGGCTAGTCATATATCTGCTACCCAAAATAATGGCTTGAGATTTTTTGGGATTAACCAAAAGTCCGAATGCCTCCGCCCACCTGTGAATGTTTGAAAGATCGCTGTTCATTTCTGAGACAGCAATATTTGCCTCAGTTACGTCAAAGTGGCGGTAGAGTTGTAAATCGTCTGCGTAAAGATGGTAGTTCGAAGAAAGAACATTGGAAACAGAATTTATAAAAATTGAAAAAAGGAGAGGAGAGAGGACTTGTCAGTGGCGAAGTGTCCATAGAAGTCGATTTCCACCGGCTCACCTTTCAGAAATACCTCCAACCACAACCGACCAATCCTAAATCCACCATTAATTATTTTAATGTACAATTATTTTTATGAACAGTTCATCTGAAGGCGGAATAGTATTGTGTTTGAAGTTTGGTAAAGGGAGACTTGCAGCTTATATCGATGCACACACCAAAGCAAAACCGCATTGGTCACGTAGCCATACAATAACATGACATGCGGTTTGGCTTACAATACATAACATCCTAAACACTCTCGCGAATAGAGAGGACTTTCCATTTATGGGACATTGGGTGTACCGCCATATGTCCGGAGCTGCAGGTTTGGGAGTTCCAAATTAAAGTTATTATTGTTAGTATTTGTCATGTCTTATAATTATTGCATTGTCTTTTTATTGTTGTGTAAATATGGACTAAACTGGTCTGAAATAAATATTCTTTAATTTGATTTGATTTGAATACTGGTTGGCATTCGGGAAGTTGCGTCACATATTAACGTCGCCAATACCGGAGTGCTTAAAGACTAAAGTTTACAACCAGTGCGTCCTTCCAGTGATGAAGTACGACGCTGAGACGTGGTCTATTACCATAGCTTGAGATATCTCTGATGGATAAAATCCGAAACGAAGATATCCATCAGAGATCGAAGGTGACCGACATAGCCTGCCTTATCAGTAAGTTGAAGTGGCAGTGGACTGGCCATATTTGTCACCGACGTGATAACCGTTGGGGCCGTAAGGCATTGGAATAGACACCACGGACAGCAAAGCGCAACGAAGGCCGCCCTCGTGCCCGCTGGACTGACGATCTGAAGGACGTTGCGGGTGGCGGCTGGATGAGGATGATTGAGGACCAGCAGTGGACGAATACGGGTTGAAGGATGGATGGACTGGTTGACACAGGCTATAGGCCACAAGCAGATGCGGGCTAATGGCGGTGCGAAAAGAATGAAAGTCCACACAAACAATTTTAAAAAGTGCAAGGTTTGACCATAAAATCAGACTACTTTGTACCAAATACAAAAATGAATGAATACACGGCATGATACACAACATATTGATACTGAATGTTTGTATTGTGACAGAGAAAAGGGCATGTGTCACGAAAATTCCGTTATTCCGTTATTCTGCCAATTCTACAATTAAAGTGGTACGTGACAATTCACGATGGATTTTAAAGACAATATGATGATATTTGCAAGGTGCCTGAACTTTTATTACTTTGCGTTAAGATCTGTTTTGCAATGTCTTAAAGGCTTTAAAATAAATGATGCTGCACGAGATTAGGGCTTACTACTGGCATAAACAAATCCAAAACAAAGAAATGATACAAAGAAACTACTTGAAATTGATAATTATGATTAATTTACAAATCAAAATTCTTTTAGGTTCAAAGATAAACTGTTTAAAGGAGGAACTTCTTATTATAAAGGCCTCAAACCACATAAATAAAAGGGCCTAAAGGCAATCGTTTGGACCTTTTGTTACCTAAATTACGAAACTTTGAAGGAAAATTGTTTCCTTTACGAGCGTCGCGGCTCAGAAACGAGGGAAACCGTGTTGAAACCAAAGATTTCAAAAGTAAAGATAGGCCCTTACCGTAGCATGACAGCACCAAAATGTTTTCACCTTTAAATGGGTGACGCTCACACGTTTGGAATCAGTGCTCATCTGAACACAGTGATAGTTGGACGCCTTAATTAATTTTTACGAGAAAAGGATCTCAATATGCCGTCGTGTACATTTTTAAAGTGGACTAACATTTCAAGAAATACTTCCATTGCATTGTTTTTGAATGTGTTTTGAATGTGAAATGTCACACTTTTGACTTTATTCGTATTTCTTGAAATGTTAGTCCACTTTAAAAATGTACACGACGGCATATTGAGACCCTTTTCACCTAAAAAGGTGTCAGGGCTCATCTAACCTTTTGAAATCTTTGGTTGAAACCCGAATGAGAGACTTTATTAGGCAACCTTGTTATTATAATAACTTTCGTGTGTTATTCTATCATTTTGCGCCCATATTGATATGGTCTCTGTGGATCTACGTGCTTCACTGATATCAGGAGATTTGCTCTAATTGTTTGTGTCCAGATGTTTCCACGTTTCCTCCCACTTATTTCACTGACATAAGCACAACAATTACTTTATTTTCCATGCTAACTCCGAATAACGGATCAAAAGCATATAAAAATGTACGCAAATATTGCAGGATAATTGGTGAACTTGAAGGTTAAAGAACAAACAATATAAATTATTTTTACTCTAGTACTAAAAACAAAAACATAATAATACTTTAGAGCATAGCCCATAAGGGGCTGAAATAAATAACAATAAAGCTAGCAAACAACAACATATAACAAATATAGAATAAAAGATATTTAGCAGATAAAGCGAACACATCAAAAGATATTTTTATCTTGATTTTGAATACAAACATAATAACTATTCTGCATGATGGATTGATTTCCAAAACCGGTTGGAAAGGGTGCAACGGGAAGTGTGCAATAAATATAATTATGTTATGAAACAAATAGTACAAGTGTTTGTGTTCAAAATCAAGATGCTTTCTATGCTTCATCAAGTGCCGACAATCGCAAGTATAAATCAGATATTTTTATTGTTACTTATTATGGAGACATTTTAAAGGAAAACTGTTTGACATAAACTCAAGAACTATAAGCACTACAGCACACGGAATCATATTTCTCACGCAAACTAATAGTATACATGCAAAAAGAAGGCGGCGCATCAACATGTAGTTACGGACATCACATCTCTATTGACATTTGATCTCGCCTGAGGTCTACATTAGACCAGGGGCTCTACCGCGTAATTCTCATTTGTATCAACTTCAAGCAAATGCATGCGAAATTCAACGCGTGCAAAAGAGATGGCATGTTAGGCGGGCGTCGTCGCACGCACGTCAAATTTCAATCTCAAGTTGATGTTGATGAAAATGAGAATTACGCGGTAGACCCACAGATAGCCATGATGTTGTCCTGATACCTGTGGCGTGCTTCGTCCATTCGTGCCCGAAATACGGCGATAATGCGTGAGCCGTCATCGTCGGTGAAAAGCGGGTGTACCAAGTGTGGACTGTGATTTGCATTTAGTGTATTTAAGGGGCTATTTCGCTAAAATCCACACATTTTGAAGTTGTTTACGTGGTTATCAGAATAAGCAACTAGTTTTCTAAATAAATATATGAATTTTGGAACCTTTTCCTAGCTTTGAAATTTCGCTTGATAGAAATAATTATTGAAATTTTGTCTTCATCGACACTTTTTCTCATAGTGTGAAAAATAGGAATGATATACCTACATACCAATTAAACTTTATTAGATAAATTTTAACAATATTTAAATATATGCTAATAAATTTTGATTGCAATTTTAGTTCAGTTTATATTAATTTAAAACCGGCGTTTTGCTATTTTTTTCCGGAATCCGTCCCTCTCGTACAACGCAGTCTTCCACATGGAGTGACAGTGACTTGCAAGCGTGACATGTATTTATGAATTACCTATGTTGCGTAAATACAATTCATTATTTCACTATATTTACAAGCTTTTAGGTATTTAGTATTTCAAATATATTTAGTATAAACATTTAACTTGACAAGCAATAATTCAACATAAAATATTAAATCAGTTTCAGCAATCTAAACTAATTTTATTTGTTTAAATAAAAGCTCGGCTTAAATAAAAGCTTGATTTTGAAAACGTTTTAATTTTTAAATTTATAGTGAAACAAGATCAGGTTGCTCCTTAAACTAAAAAGGCAAAAGTCGTGTATAAAGAGATAAAATCTATATTATTTCACGTCCCATTCAAATTAATCTACATATTCCCTCAGAAAAATTAACTCAAAAGGGACACACCACCTAAATCTACTCTGTTACAAGGGTCCACTTAATATTTCATGACTCCCGTTGAGCTTGGGGCTTAAATCACGAACCGGGAAAATAATCCTTTGAAATCCTATATTCAAACGGTGTCCTTTAGGTTCGATTTCCAAAACAGAAAAAACAGTCTCTGAAGAGGATGGGTGACTCGAGATTAAGCACCTCATTTTACATCAAGTAGAATTTAACTCTACGACTGGCGCTCTCTGAGTCGTGGCTGTTACAACCAAAATATAACGTGCTCTCGAAAACTGAGTTTTTATTAAACAACTCGGGTTGTCGTTAATAGTAGTTTATGCTACTAGAGCGAAAAGGAATAAATTACGAGGACGATTTAAAACACGAGCGTAGCAAGTGTTTTAAACGTAACCGAGTAATTTATTGCTTTTACGCCCGTGTATCATACTACGTTTTTCAATGCATAGTGTGAGGAAATGAAAACAAATATAATCTTGTGAACTTTAAATTATAATTGGCTCAAAAGGACTGTATCCAGAGCCGTTAAACGGTGGAAAAAAAAGTATAACGTCTATGGTACACAGGAAAGGCTGCAGGTTAGCCAACCATTGTAAATAAATTAAAAAAAATAATAATAATAAAGCCCTAGGGCAAAATAATCGACTTTCTGTTCGGTTTTGATGCATAAAAAGTGGGCCTTTACGAGCACATGCATTGAAAAATAATATACATATCATTTGAAATGTAATCCTTTTTTTTGTTCCCTAATACATGTTTTGCATTATCGGTAGATCGAATGATATTTAGTACTCAGCATAATTAAAATAAAACCTTAAGTCAATGCCTATATTGTTTATTTTTAACTACACTGTATTAATTAACAGTTAATAAGCTCCTAAAGCTAAGTGTTAAATTTATTTGTTTTCTTTAAGTTATGATTTATGAAACATATAGTCTTTTTGTTTATTATTTAAGTTATATATAAATGTATACGACGTTTTGTTTCTTATAAAATAAAAAAAATAAAAACACGATTTGTTTAAACTAGCTGAATATCATTCAAACAATTTAAAAAAAAAAACAACCATCTTAATCCTGAAATCGATACTCGAGAGAAATCAATATAAAGTCTAAACTTAGTAAAATAGAGATTTACAAAAGATTTTATTTACAGGAAAAATATGAATTAACTGACGTGGTTGTTCAAATTTACTTCATTAACGGTAGGGCAACATACTCGTGTGTATTTTTTTAATGACTGTGGATTTCCTGATTATTGCAACAAAATCATCCAAAGTCTGTCATTTCATTTCTATTTGCCTCATCGTTTCCATATTCCGTTATTGACCATAGACGAATACAGCCTACAGACTCCTCCTAACAGGCGACCGATTTCTGTCAACACATCTGACTGAACCAGCAGATACAATTCGCCACTCCAAAATTATTTGTTTGGTAGGCCAAACCAAAATGGCTTCTATATTCATTACGTTAGAGTCTTCGTCTTCGAGGAAGATAAGTTTGTGGCGCTATACGTAAGATTGGAAGAGCCAATAGGATTGCAGTATCCCGTTTAGATTGTTGACAGAATTATTTGTACGCAAGATGTTTAACAATAGATGTCTTTCTGGGCTGTATTGTCTATGGTAGTGACATAATTATGCGTACAGTGCTACAAGGATCTTATTACGCGTAGATTGGTTGTGTTCAAAATTGCAACTAACACCGCTACCATACTCCTTGTTTCACAGCTGCGCCCCACTGTCACTGTCATCCACGCGCAGATCTTTGCAGCACTGTATATTATACTTTCTGTCACAACCAGCTCTTCACTACATAGTATAAAACAAAGTCTGTCCTAGTTTGGAGGGCGTCCGGGAGCCGTCCGGGGAGGATTTGGAAAAAGATCCGGGTAAAACCCGGACACTATATGTGTCAGGTGTAACCACAATTAATTGAAGGATAATCAATAAATAAAAACAAATCTAAGCAAATAATTCAT
Source organism: Ypsolopha sequella (assembly GCA_934047225.1). Classification (NCBI taxonomy): domain Eukaryota; kingdom Metazoa; phylum Arthropoda; class Insecta; order Lepidoptera; family Ypsolophidae; genus Ypsolopha; species Ypsolopha sequella. The sequence goes on from OW204003.1 coordinate 23,470,818, forward strand.
TCGTTCGTAAACCGCATCGAAGCCAACTCCAGCGCGGCAATATAACATATTTATTGTTTAATGAATAATTATTAATGTTGAATGAAAAATATTTGATGAATAAAATGTTAAATAAAAACTTCTTTTTTTTAAGAATATTTGTTTTAGGCGTGTCGGGGGAAAAACCGCAATTTTACCTTAATGTCCGGGGTTTTTGAAGTTTTTGTCCTCTGTCGGCAATTTAGATGATGGCAGCCCTATTCCCGCTGTCTGTCTGTCCCTACGTATGCTTAGATCTTTAAAACTACGCAACGGATTTTGATGAGTTTTTTTTAATAGATAAAATTCAAGAGGAAGGTTTATATGTATAATACATGCCCGTGCGAACCGGGACGGGTCGCTAGTAACTACGCTATAAGATACAAAAGTTGTATTCACTTTAAACAATAATAAATTACTTCGACATGTCACATGAGACTCGTCTAAAAGTCTTTCATTCAGCAATAAATAACAAATCAAGTCCCGTGCCTTAATCTACAGATTTAATTACAAATTGTTCTACGTGTTGTTCATTTTCCGATTGACTTCACATTAATGCGTACCTTACTCCCGCACTAATGGAACTCGAATAGACCTCGAATACAAGTCGATACTCGAGTATAAGACTTCATTTGGAGGTTTCCGTTTCTGACAAATAAAAAATCATTACGACATACCGAGGGGTCGTCTGAGGTGCTTCCAAGTTCCTATCCATCAGCCTAGTTCGTCCACTGCTGGACATAAGCCTTTCGAGGACTTTGCCACTCCCGGCGGTCATCCTGAAAGAATTGCCTATACTCACACTCACTGGGCAGGTGGGTTGGTGAGCGCGGTGCCGGAACCCTTGCACCAGTGACGCCGCTGCCCGTTACCAGTCTGTTCCATATAAGGCCCGGCTATTAGGGATGGATATACCGCCATCCATTGGTCCCAGGCATGGTCTACTTTTCTTCTACGTCGCTTTATACATATTCGAAACGAGAAGACCATGGTAGCGGGCTACCCCGGCATTGTATCGGGTTGACAGGAACCCAATGGGTCGTAAATTCTGCGAACGGGGTTCGATTTTTGGCGACCTATTTATACCCTAATGTTTATTTATATTCCGTAATCATTAAAGCATGATTACTAAGTGTTATATTGAGGAAAAGTAGAGTGCAGTCGAAAATTTAAACATATAAACTGGTATGTATCCACACAACAAAAAAATTATATTATTTATTTTAACCAAAGCAAATCTAGCTTAAGTCGCTGAAATAAAATTTCATTTACTCGTGACAAAACCATGCTATAAACAACTTTTCTCAGAAATAAAAAGAATTCTATTGTGCAGTGTAAAATTAAAAATTCTTACAACTAGTGTAATAAAAAAGAGGATATTTTTTATTGTTCGCAAAGCTGGTACGTTGCTCCCGCCGCACAATGAAAAACATAGAGCATTATTATTTGTCTTGTTTTTGGTAAGGTAAACGGTGTGGAAACGTTAGTTTATCTCAGATTCTCTGTGCTTTCAACCGTTATTATTGAAATTTACAAAATGATAATGAAATTTATTTTAAAGCTCTTCGAATTAGAGATGAAATATCCAATACAAGTTTTCAAACCTTCAGCGTCTTTCAAAATAAAAATTACTTTGGAAAAAAAACAATTAGGACATGTAATTTTTTTAAACTTATTGAGTACCATTTGTTTCTCAGTCAGATTTATTTTAATATATGTCGAAGGTAAATTGTCAAAGCCGTAAAATTATAATTTCACTGGGTTAGGTTAGGTTAGATTTTAAAAAACCTAATAAAAATCTACCCACTTTCACTAGTGAAATTGTAATTCCACGGCTTTGACAATTTAAATGCGACATACCTACATACGGCGTAAAAAAGGACAGGTGTTGACTCTCCAAAAGAAATATAACTGCAAAAATTGAAAAACATTTCACGTTATACTCACTCATTTTGAAAATCTTGATATTTGTATATTTGAAACGGCAGGTCAAATATTTTTATCAACGTGATGGGTGGTGAGCTTTATCGCCGTTCTTCGGGCACAAATACACGCTTTTTAGGGCATGCAGGTTTCCTCAGGATGTTTTCCTTCACCGTACAGCAGGTGGTAAGTATTAGGTAATACAAGTATACGATTCACATAAATTCCGAAAAGCTCATTGTTGCATCACCGACCGGGGATCTAACCTGGGTCTCAAAATTGAGAGGCCAGCGTTCTACAGCCTGAGCTACCGCCGCTTTGTAAGCCGCCGTTATTTTAAGGTTAAAGTTATTTTATTAAAGTGAAAAATAGGATTAGAAATTCTTCAGACAAAATAAACTATCGGCCAATATCTTTTTATATCTTTAGTTATAATTATAGCAAAAGTGCTTAACCGTGTGCTTGACCAATACCTGGGCAGACATTTAAATCTGCATGATGGACAGTCCTGGTTTCGCCCAAGGCTTTCAACGGAATCTGCAGTGCTCTGTCTAAAGAACACGGTCGATTACTACTCGTACAATGAGACGAAGACACCCGTATACGCGTATATTTGTTAAATTAAAAAGAATTTGGTAGAATTAAATGAATCAATTATCAAAAGTGACAACAGATATGCATTTCGTAAATTTAACAATTTCGTTTTTTCAGTGCTCGTGTTTTTTGGACCTTTTGAAGGCCTTCGACCTGGTATCCTACGACATACTCTGGAAACAGCTTGCCAAAGATTCTGACTTGCCTCCTGAACTAATTCAGCTTTTAAAGATCTGGTATGAAAACCAGACAAATGTTGTTTGATGGGTAAATGGTATATCTGAAGTGAATGGTTGGAATGCACAGTGTTTAAGGCGATATGTGAAAAAAATACGGGTGTTTCTTTTCTGTGTATTTCATGAAATACACGGAAAATTATAAAAAATTTCTGGTTTATGCATTTTGACTATATAATCTAGGGTTTTGAAATTGGAAAACATGTTTGGATAAATTTTCCTCGATAGAAATAATTGTTGAAATGAGGTCTTCAAACACACTTTTTCTACTCGTTTGATGAATAGGAACCATATATAGAACTCAAACATATTTTATTAGGTGTGTTTCAACAAGATCTAGAGATTTGATATTGGAAATTTTTCTAGCTATTTAAGTTTTTTTAATAAAAATATAAAACCAACTTTTTCCCCTTTTGCCCTGAATCCGCCCTTCTCGCACTGTGCGATTTTTTGCTTGGAGTGACGGTGACAAAAATAAAATTTGCATAGCCTCTTAACCTCACCAAAGCTATCCAATCTGTGCCTGAACCAGCTGATTCTTGGGCCCAATCAAAGTGGTAGTCCTGTCAATAATATCAGCTATGCAGATGATATAGTGCTGCTGAATCCCTTAATAACCGGCCTTGGTAAAATTTAAAAGATTTGTGAATCTTACGTGGAGGCCCATGGGCTTAGGTATAATGCTAAAAAGAGCGAGCTTCTGGTTTTCAAGGCAGGAAAGAAGGCATATGACACGCCTCCTGTCTCTCTTTGTTAAGGGGCAAGCAATTTAACTGCCTTGGTCACTGGGCCAGGGTCAAGCAATTTAAGTACCTGGGTAAACGAATACCCATCTGACATAGAGAGGGAGCGTAGGGCGTTGGCAGTGAGGTGGAACATGTTGGTCCGTAAGTTTGCGCGATGCACAAGTGAGGTAAAGGTAACCTTATTTAAGGCATTTTGCCAAACTTTTTATACGTGCAGCCTGTGGTACCACTATACACAAAAATCCCACAATGCTCTGCTCGTCCAATATAACAATGTAATCCTGATGCTTTTGGGATTTCCTCGATTCTGCAGTGGTTTAGGGATGTTTACTGAAACTCATATGGATGTCTTTCACGCGATAATGGGTAAGAGAGTGGCATCCTTATAGTGCAGGGTGAGAGGTGGCTCTAGCAGTATCCTGAAAGCGTTTGCCGAGAGGATAGACAGATCTTGGGTGTCGTTGCATACCATCTCGACAGGCAGTGGTGCAAGATTAAATTAAATTAAACTAATTTACTTCAAACAAATCAAATGTGTTCAAACAAATCAACCTGACACTAATGTAGGACAATCACTCTCACACACACCTGCTCACCCTCGTACACGTACACTTACTCTCTCTTCCCCTCCCACAAACATACATTTACACATCCTCTCACACACACCCTCATACACATTTTCTTTCTTTTGTTAGTAAACTTAGTCTTAAATCAAATTAAATGTTTTATTGTATAGAATAAAACTATTTGTAAATTAACATTTACTACAGTTACTGGAAGAGCGGATCCTACTGGTACAGGCATATCATGCTTAAAAGGAGGCTCCATTCACTTATTTATGTAAAACATGTTACTTTTGTTAAAGAAAAATAAAACTTTTATTTTTATTTTTTTATTATTATAATGATAAATTTGATACTAACAAAGTTTTTAAAACCTTGTTACTAATACTATGGGCGTCGCCTGAAATAAAGATGATTCATTGTTTATTATTATTAAGTTTAGGTTACTTTCAATGCAGTCTTCTTTGGGTAACTATTAAGGAAAACAGTAAGAGGAAACAAGGCAAGAATGAAATCTTTTCTATCTCTGTGGTAGTATTTCGTGTTGACATGTGGCCAGATATTCCCAGTCTCCCCTCCGAATGAACTCGCCAGCGTGGCGCCGGTTGATTGATTGACGTAGGGTAGAGTGGGGTAACTAGGTAAAAATAGTAGAAATACATTTCTTTTTACGTTTAAAAGGTTGAGATTTCCCTCAATGATTCTTTTTCATTTGGATTTTTATTTGTGTTTTTTTTTTGTATGAAAGGTTATTTAGTTAAAATTTAGTTACGGTGTGAAAGTATATAGATGTCTTTTTTTCTGAGCAGGACTGAGTTTTCACTGACAAGACTTTTCATTATCAAACAATAAATCTGTGAAGTTTAAATAACGACGTATTATTTTACTTAACTATTTATTTTTCTAATCATTAGCAGAAGATTCTCTTTTGTGTTTATTTTTGTCATTTTACTAATATTTTCAAAATAAGCAGCGGGAAATTAATAGGTAAGAAACCAGACTCCCAATCTTGTGACTTAGGTTGAAGTCCAGCCATTCAACATGCACCAATGAGCCATTCAACGTGCTCCATCTACCCGAAATACGGCAATTAGACTCATCTCACGTTGGGACGTAAAAATCACCGGTGAAAAGAGGGTTTACGAGTGTTGACTGTTCACTCGCAAACACCTCTGACACTCCCGGGGAATAGATCTCTTGACGATATGTGCATTTTTCAACACATAAAAATTGGTAGATTTTCCTGTATTAGAATCTTAACTTATAACATGATTTTTCAAAATTTTTTTTTTCAATTTGTTTCAGGTCCAACCAACCAGCAAAAATTAAGCGTTTGTAAAAATTCAAAATTTAAATAAAATGTATCACGTCCTATAAAATAAAACAGTGAGTCAGTAAATACAGTGCCAAAGTGAAATCAGCTACATATCTGAACAACACCAAGACTTTTTAAACAAAAAATCCTTTTTAAAACTTCCCCCAAAGGGCCAAAATGAAGTTGTCAGTGTCGGCGTACCGTGCGCACGCGTCGGCCCACAAGAAGATCCTCACGTCATCGTATCAGCAGCATTATGGCAGCACCGCAGCACCACCATGTACCCTCATGCAGCGGCCAAAGTTTGTTCAGGTAGGTGGATACATAGATCTAATCATTTTTGGTTAACCGACACCATCGCGCAACTAGACCCGAGAGAAGAAATGCCAGTCAGCCCAATTTCACCAACTAATCTGTGTTTTTGCATAAACTTGACTAAATGCATCTCACTCTTACTTATCAGGGTTTCACTATTTCTTTCACCCAGTGGTGTTGGTTTAGTAATAATAATAATAATAAAATGATTTATTGCACAAGATACAATTATTGTACTGAGGCAAACTTAATACTTATTAGCTGGTAGATCAACCAATTGGCAATGCGAATATTGTTGAGCGTAGTGCCATAATATTTAAAAAGCTTAGCCTTATCTTGCGCGTTAAAGCGCGACAAAGCTTGCGGAATTTATTTCGGACAAACTAAGTGTTTGAAACCAAATAATTTTTAAATAACATTAAAAAACTAACTACAAAATAAACCCAAGTGTTATTTCGCCTCTTTGGGTAGTTCCTCTATGACCGTCATTTGGCCTTAGTGGTTCGAGTATTCGATCACTACTGGATTTGAACCCGCGACCTCCGATTAGTTGTCGAGACGTTCGAACCACTAGACCACAGGGGCGATCCAATATAATTGTACATTTATGAAAGGAAAATGTCTATCGATCATTTATTGTAATATTTATCGAAGCATTTAAACAATTTAAGCCACCAACCAACGCTTTACGTTAAACTTTGAGATTTCTATTGAAATTCTATTTCTATTTCTATTCTATTTCTATATACTCGTATATAGTTATAGAGGTAGGTATATAAAAGAATACCCTGACCGACTGACTTAACTATGAACGCAAGGCCAAACGGCTGGACTATGATTGCAGGTTTCTTGTAGACATCCTCTACAAAGGGATTTTGTATTGTCTGTAATTTGAAATTTTCTGTATTTTATGGGTAGCAAATAAGCTTATTTAATTATCAAATAGTCTAGATGTGATTAGTTGTGTTCTATCAAAATTATAATTGAAAATGTTACTTATTCTTTTATTTTTAATATAGATATACTTATGATATATATATAGGCATCCACTGAAAATCAGCGTCATGGCGTTAGCCATGCTCATGACACATGCTGAGTGGAGACCTATTTGGTATTATTATTAGTCTCTAATTGTTAGTTTAAAGTAAAAATGTGTAAATACCAAATAAAGATAATATTCTATTTTAGAAATTCCCACGGGATCGTGAGAAACGGGATGCATGCGAGCAACGCCGCGGGGCGTGCGCAAAAAGTTGCATATAATAATATAAACGGAACAATAGTTGAATATAATAAAATAAAATAATAGTATGTATTGACTTGAGTAAAATATTATTCATAAAAAATACATATAATTTTTTAGCCGCTTGGTATCGGTTTCCGTAATTACGGAACCCGCTGAATTCTAAGATTTGACGATGATAAGCTAAAATAGAATGTACTGAAGTTACATCTCTTGACGAGAAATGAGATCTCAATTAGGCGTAAGTAGTTGTCTTAAGTACAAACAAAGGCACTTAATTACTGACTAAAGTGCGCGAATGCTTACAAGGTTGAGCGGAAAGTCGGGCTAAGGAAACCTCACGGGAGATTACTTCGGATTAACGGAGAATTCAAATTGAATTTATTAGAGAAGGCTTCTAAAGTTTATGCTAACTTCTTGATTAAAGAAACGGGAGTATTTGAGGCTGATTTGCCTGAATACGCTTGTCTTTAAATCAATTTTATATTACCTTATTATGTATCACGGTGTACGATTAGGTTAGCAAAACGCTAACAGGTTTATACAGTGTGTCCCTCGTACAAGTGCACATCTGAAAGTAGGTGAAACTAGATGTAAATATATCGACGAAAACAAAGAAAAATTTTTTTTTTGTTTTTTTTTTTTGTATTCTTGAAAAAATACTCCACCTGGGACGCGAGCGCAGTGCCTTTAGTTAACCGCTCGTAGAAAATATTGTATTTATGATAGAAAGCTTTATTTTTTTTTTTGTTAGAAAGATAATGGAATAGGCAATGATAAATAGGAATAAAAGTATAGTGAAACGGGGACATTATTTTGAAAAAAATTACTATTACTGAAAAAAAAAGACGGAAAAATTAAAGAAATAATCTTTTAGGATATTATTTTTATGGTAATGGTCGTTGATTATGTTTTGTCTTTGATTTGATAATCAACGTCTATTCTTAAGGATTATAACAGTTCTATTTTCATTGCATTACTCGCGATAGATCAAAAGTTATGACATATTTTATACATAGTCTCCATGGTAAGCAAAAAAAAAAATTTAAAACATAAATTTATAAAACAAAGATTTCCTAAAAAAAAAACAAATTTTTGTTGAAAAAATAAGGTCTAGTTTCACCCCTTTTCGGATGTGCACTTGTACGAGGGACACACTGTATAAGAACGCCTAACTTTAGATGACATTTCCTTCACTCAAAGCTCAAAGTTAACCTCGCTGTCATCTCGTGTGTCGTAAGTTGCACAACAAAACTTTTCTTGATATTAAGTTCATAGAGACATCAGTATAGTTCTAGACCTACACAAATAAACAAAGACATTGATGCCATTGACATTGCTAAGTTTCTTGCCCTTCTTCTTAGCTAATTAGACTAATCGAATAGGTGGAGGTAGGCATGTATTTATATATGTAACCTATTAGTATGTAATATGTAGGATCTGATTTGGTTGGCCATCTAGATTCGTGCTGGGGGCTCAGATGGTGATCATTGAACCTTGTTCCTGGTCCCTGGCCGGGTCTCCGGTATGGGTTCGGGCGGTTGATTGGATTTTACCTTGTATAATATATATTTTACCTATCATTTCAATTGTATATATATTGCTACATAGATTAAATTAGCTTTTAATCTAGTCCATGTCCATTTATTATTTTATTACATATCTTTTTATTAGATTAAATTTGACGTGCAAAAAGTGTATTATATATACCTACTTTGTAAAATAAACTATTTGAAATAGACTTGCCTATCATCGGAACATTTATTTGACCTTAAAGTTTGTGCTTTAAAAAAATAGGTTTAAATATGTCTCAAAGCAAAGTTATATAATGGTAATCTATAGTCAGGTCAAACTCGATGATCTTTAGTGTGCTGTTGCAGTGAGGAATAGAGATTTGATACATATATCTCAGTGAAGTAGGTAGACAACACGGACTTAAGGTTAAACTTTAGTTGCTATATTATTGCTATTTTTATGTTATATATATTTATATGTTTTAATTGCATCAATCTCCTTGTGCACATGTATGATTTACTCGTTTAAATAATTTTTTTGTTTTTTATTTCCTGTTGGTTTTGCTGCAAAAAATATCTTCTTAGAGATAAGCACGTCAATGTGCATATTGTTTAAATGTAAATATTATATGTATCCCTGTTTCTGTATATGTGTGTGTACAATAAAAAATAAAATTATTGCTTAGCTCAAAGTGCAAAACTTAATTTTGTTTTTCTTGTTTAGATGTTAAAAATTTAAAAACTTTTTGGTGTGGGGTAATTGACGTCAATCGTTGAGTGTTAGTGAGGTTTATAAAGCATGAGTTTGAAATTTAAAGCACAATTAGTCATGATCTTGTCCAAACAATGTTGAAACAGTATTTTAAGTTGGTTTTGAATAGATCATGACTAATTGTGTATACAATTTCAAACTCTTGCATTATAAACCTCACTAATACTGAATTATTGGCGTCAATTGCCACATACCAAAATGCTTTTATTTTTTTTATTTCTTAACAAGAAAAACAAAGTTAAGTTAAACCTTAAGGAAAGCCATCACGCGCAACCCTTACATGATGACATGTCATGTTGAAACTAATAAAAAAATGGCGGGCTATGTGTCTCTCGTTTCTTTTATGCTGTCTCTATGACAGAATTCTTCTCGCAGTAGAACAAAGTTGAAATACAATACCTTCTCTTGCGTCATCAGATCACTCGGACGGTAGGAATGCCACTTTGAGAAAGCGGAGCTTTCACTGAAACTTCAATAAAACTTTCTTCGAAGCAATAAAACGCTGGAAAGTGTTTGTGAACTGTTTTGTTTCAATCAATTTATCTGTACATATATATATATATCTAAATTAGAAATAAGTAATTTCTATAGTATAAGTTTTAGTATGTAACTGATATGTTAAAAAAAAGGAAATATTCTAAAAAAGACATGACCTTGCTAAGTTTCTTGACGTTCTTCTTAGCAAGACTAATCGAATGGGCGCAGGTAGGCATGTATTTATATATGTAACCTATTAGTATGTAGTATAGGGTGGGATTTGGTCGGCCGCCTGGATTCGTGCTGGGGGTTCGGTTGGTAATTAGTGAACCTTGTTCCGGTATGGGTTTGGGTGGTTGATTGGATTTCACCTTGTATAATAACAGATTTTACAAATCATTTTAATCGTATATATATTGCTACATAAATTAAATAAACCTTCAATTGAGTTATAATATTATTAAAACTCGCGTGAGCTGACATACTAAATTATTATTACATACAGCTTGAACACTCACGTTTGATTGTTGTTGACTATATGCCAACCGTTTCATCGATACAATTTCGGCATTATCAAGGCGAGTGATAATGCCAAAATTGTATCGGTGAAACGGTTGGCATATAGTCAACAACAATCACACGTAAGTGTTCAAGCTGTATGTAATAATACTTGTACATTTATTATTTTATTACATATATTTTTATAAGATTAAATTTGACTCGTAAAAAGTGTATTATGTGTACCTACTTTACAAAACACAAAAAATATATACAAAAATTCTTTATTTACTTTACAAAATGGTCGTTAAAAATAAACTAGGTATTTGAATTTGAATATTTGTCGATATATAAAATATTTTTCAACAAACTACACGCCAGTGCGTAGACCAAGTTCAGAGCAAAAAGGAACGATGCACTTTATAACACGAACCATTCTCAGCTAGTATCGACCCATTTGTATCACAAATATCTGTAATTTTCAAGTTTTTTATATAAATTATGGTTTATCAATTAACCTGGAATCCAAAAATTTAGTAAAGTAATAGTTAACTAAAATATCAGAAGAAGAACCGATAACCGATGGGGGAAAAGGGTTCTCGAGTGAAGACCACGAACCGGCAGACGCAGTGTAGGACCGATATTGGCTGATGGATTAGATTGAAGTTAACTAAATAATGAATAAGTGCAAGTTAATATTAGTAATCAAGCAATAATTTGTTTAAAGAAATGTTAGATAATTCTTAAGGTTAGAGAATTTTCAATAAACTTGGCACCCGTTTAGATTATAATTTCATCATTAATTTTCATTCGATAATTATTTCAGCGAAGCCGCACTCGTTCTCTGTACCTTTTTTTTTCCACATTTATCTGTTTTTGGTAGGATATATTGCTCTTTTCTTTACATATAATAAAGGGCTAAACATGTATCGATGTTTTTGTTTGCTGTTCATGTATAGTTGCAGTACTACATTAGCCCATGTAGTGAAGGATATAAGATAGGTACAAAGTCCAATAGATTGGTTTGATTTTCACTGTACTAAGTAAACGCATTATAACAAACAAACAGAAATAAAAGTCACACAAAAAAGCTTGGCAATGCTAATAAATAATGAATAAAAAACCGCCTCTATGGCCGAGTGGTAGAACGCTCGCCTGTTAGAGGTCGTGGGCTCAATCCCCGCGTTCCACATTCGTTGTTGCTTTGTGCCCGAAGTACAGCCCACGACCCTTCAAGTACGGCCCACGACCCTTCAAGTTTGGGACCTAATTTTTATATGTGAATTATTTGTTTTTTGTTTTTCAGTGCTCGTGGTTACGGGATTGACTGGATTGTTTGTTCATAAAATAGGATATAGGCCTTTATGGGCAGTCAAATTGTAACTGCAAACACATAAATCTAACCCATAACTATGTATGAAATAACAATTTTATAGTGTAGTTCGTCCCCGGCAGCCGCTACCCGATATCCGACTTTCTTCCGGAAACCGGGTCGCCAGACATACTGATATAGAATAAATAACTAGATTTAGTTTCGAGCGTTGGTTAAGGCGATATGTAAAAATTTAAGCGTCCCTGTTACTCCATATGCGAAAAAACCCTTAGTACGAGAGGGACGGATTCGTGGAAAAGTAGCAAAAAGTCGGTTTTTTATTAAAATATAAGTTGCTATCAAAATTTAGTTTAACCAGGTCCTAGATACTGTTAAAACCGATCTAATAAAATATAATTGCAGTCCATATGTCATTGTAAATTGTCAAACCAGAAAAATTGGTGTCGAAAAAGACCTAATTTCAATAAATATATCTATCGAGCCGAATTTCTCCAATCGCATTTCTGTTTTAACAGATCCCTAGAAAAAGATTCCAAAAATAATATACTATTTAATCAAAATAATATATTATTTACCGGAGGAGATATGCAAGTTCTTAAACTGTCAATTTTTTTTCCGCACTGAGGGTTTTTTCGCATATGGAGTAACAGGGACGCTAAAACTTTTACATATCGCCTTAATCTAAATCCATACATATTTATCGATTCAAAGCTTTACGCCTAACTACAAAAACATTAAACAAACTGGTTTCTGACCCATTTTCTAGTAAAAAATGGGATAAAATGCAGATGTAACTACAAGCAGTCGTGGTTTGTGTTGTAGCTGCCGCGTGTCTAGCTTACCTATAAAAGTATGACTTTAAGGCGATTACCGTCGCCAAGTTAGCAGCTCGATGTTTGTCTGTATGAATATCCACGGAAACAACATTGAAATAACGTTCAAATCAGTGCGCAATGCGTGGTGTCTGTTACGACGCTCGCTGCGTCCTTGAAAGGGCAAAGTAGCAGAAAATAATACTTTTCACATGGGCGTCATTGTTAGATTGAATAATTCTATGTTATATTTATAGCTATCAAGTTTATCTATTTATCAAAGCATAAATGAATTAAATCACCTAAGCCGCTTAGGAGCAGTAAGAAATTCAAGCCAAAAAACACCATTCAGTTGAAACAATTCTTATATAGAAGTTTTGGTGGTACGAAAAAGAAAAATGTTGCATATGTTGTCCTAGAGTTGATAAACCATAATACATTTTTTCAATATTTTTGGTTTGGCCATAAAAGAGGAGAAGGCTTTAGAAAGTATCCATTTGGCGATATTAAGGGCCTTAAATAAGAAAAACTGCACTATTTAGTTTGATGCAACTACTATTGTTTACGACTAAGATATTCCACAAATAACTTTATCGGATGGGTACGGTTAGCACACAGAAGCCAAAGCCTCGTAAACAGATTGTTATTATGTACGTTGTCTGGTAATTTATGGTGTGTAGTTTAGTTGCGGGCGCAAACATTGACGGGGAGCATATAGCTTAAGCAACGAATAATTTGTGGATGGAAAAGTCGAAAGCAGGATCTTTAACTTAGGAACTTTGTTTGGACTAGTTAGGAGACAAACATGCTAAAAGTCCTTGCCCCTCCGAGTCGAGCCCGAGGAGGGGGGGCACAAAGAAGATCCCGTTTTTAGGTTTTTTGCTTACATCTCGAAAACCGTGCATTGTACGAAATTTTGTTTTACTACATAATGAAAGCTGATAAAATTTTCTACAACTTTAGCTTTCACACTTTTTATCTATCTTCAATCTTTGCCTAGCTATGAGCTTCGAAAAATGGTCAAATTTCAAAGCCTTTTTCACGTCAACCACGTTGGATTTTAAAATCGTTGTTGTTTTCGTAATCAGCGACCCGATAAACCATTCAAACGATACCCATGTTGATTTTCAAATTTTTTACCCCATTTCCCCCTTTTAGGGGTTGAATTCTGAAAAAACTTCAAACACATTTATAGATAAGAGTACTCCTGTGAAGTCTCGAATAAAATAGTCTAACTAATCTTGTTTCCCCATACAAACTTTGGACACCCGTTTCACCCCCTTAGGGGGTGTGTTTTAAAAATCCTTTCTTAGTGGACGCCTTCACTATATAAGGTATCTATATGCAAAATTTCAAGTCTATAGAACCAGCCGTTGTTGAGATGTAAGCAAAAAACCAAAAAACGGGATCTTCTTTGTGCCCCCCCCCCTCGGGCTCGACTCGGAGGGATAAGGACTTTTAGTATGTTTATTTCCTAACTAGTCTAAACAAAGTTCTTAAGTCAAAGACCCTGCTTTCGACTTTTCCATCCACATACCCCTAGAGAGCACTCATTTCTCAGCCTAATAGCATTAACAAAGGTTATGATGCGATATTTTGTGAAATTGATTATTTTCAGCGTAATATACAACGTGTAACAGAAAGGTGTAACCATATTTGAAGAGCTTATTCAGTCAATGGTATAGAAAAACTTTTACTATGGAGCCAACCCTGAAATCAAAAAAAAAATCTGCCCTTCCATACATTTCAGCCGAGCGGCATTGCATTTTTCTATGAAAAAATTATTTTTTATTTCGAGATACAGGGTTTGTTCCGTAGTAAAAATTGTTATATACCATTAACTGAATAAGCTCTTCAAATATGGTTACACCTTTCTTTCTGTTACACGTTGTATAGCAAATACTTCGGGTGAGATCAAAGATTTCAAAAATTTAGATGAGCCCTGGCACCTAAAATCTATTGCATTGTTTTTGAATGCTTATGAGTGCGCAATCTGTCTACCTACGGTCAGCAAACTGATCAGACTACTAAAGTTGTTAAAATGATTAACTTTAAGTGCACTTAAGGCGTCCAACTATCACTGTATTCAGATGAGCACTGATTCCAAACGTGTGACCGTCACCCATTTTAAGGTGGAAACATTTTGGTGCTATCTTACTAAGGTAAGAGCTTATCTTTACTTTTTAAAAATCTTTGAGTGAGATGAAAAATCTCCGTCACGACATGAATCCCCGTGGGTGTGTCAAGTGTGTTCTGTGACATGTTAGTCACAGGCCACATTCGTTTATTCACGTTTAGCCCTATCACCGTACTTCAGGCACAAACATCGTGTCTTCCTAACACGCAAACCGCACACAAATTTGGGATTTGAACCCACGATCCCTGGATCAGTGGCCGAGTACTCGAACTAGACAACAGAAGCGGTCATAGAATATTTGTAAAATTTAAATATTTAAATGTTTGTAAAGTACCCTCCAAATTTCATGTTTCTAGGCATTGGTAAATCAGTCTGACAAATTTAGTGAAGATTCAGAAAACATATAGTTTTAATATTAGTTTTAGCTTAAGAGCGGTTTCGCAGCCGGTTTGTGAAAATTCCGCCTTTTTCTAATTAACCAAAACAGAACACTTAAATTCGATATTCATTCAATAGTTATGGGAATCATTGAGTTAGCGGCCGCGGCCGCGATAGGTACAGATCGTTCACAGTTATTTTACCTCTAGGCTGATCGAAAATGTTTCTTAAGTATTGGACATAGAACAGCTGTCAGAGGTAAAATACCTGTGAACAGTCTGTATTTGAAAAAAACTATAGCCGTCTTATTCCTGCTGCGCGGCGCACTTGCAAGCGAGTCGCCCCGCGCGCTTCCCGCAACCTTATTCTGTGAGGCGTCCGTATTCTGGTAATGTAAAGAGGTGCGATTGTGTAAGGTTGGTCATAGATGATAAATCTATACCATTGTCAAGGATCGTGTAGGGCAAATTCGAATTGTGTAAAACTGTCCATAAAATGAAGACCGAAAAGTAACCGAAGGTTTAAAAATGACCGATGGTTTAAAAAATGCGAAATGAAATTGCGTTTTATTGTGTACTACCTACGTAAAATGAAATTTGATAATTTATTTACTTTAAAATTATGTCAAACACAAAAATAATAGATCTTTTTGATTACATTTTTTAAATCCACCACAAAAATTAATTTTTATAATTTAAAACATAGAATTCAATCGAAAATTATCTCCATGCAACTCGTATAACCAAAAGCAACAATTGAAGGAAAACCGAGTTTCAGCTGCTCGACCCCAGGTGGTGGCATAAGTTTACTACTACTCAACAGTAGATGTAGTTGAAGAGCTTGACACGGGATTACTTTTTTTACTAGATGTGATGTCTGAAAGAGACAGCGCTATATCTTATCGTATTATTTGTCTTCGTCCGAGTTTTGTAGTTATAATAACGCGTCATAGTTTCGAATCAATTCAAGTGTCAAGTCAACTGCAACTGCAAAATATTTTTGAATCGGTCGGTGTTTTATTTTATAGCATGTTTATTTATTATATTAGTATGACGAAATAGCAACCGAACCAAAATACAAAAACCGGCCAAGTGCGAGTCGGACTCGCGCACGAAGGGTTCCGTGCCATTATATATAAAAACGGCAAAAAAACATGTCTGTTGTATGGGAGCCCCCTTAAATATTTATTTTATTCTGTTTTTTAGTATTTGTTGTTATAGCGGCAACAGAAATACATCATCTGTGAAAATTTCAACTGTCTTACTATCACGGTTCATGAGATACAGCCTGTTGACAGACGGACAGACAGACGGACAGCGGAGTCTAAGTAATAGGGTCCCGTTGGTTACCCTTTGGGTACGGAACCCTAAAAAGTAAGAAAAAATATTTTAATCTGTGGCCGAACTGCCCTAAACCTTTTCATAATATCTTTCCTACAAAAATATAACCCCAAACTGTGTTCATATAAAAAACAATTCTTATTTCTGTGCCAAAGCCAAGGGTTTTGACTAAAAAGCTCCACAATTTTAATTAATTGAACATCATTTATTGATTTTAATGGTAGAATAAAAATTGTTTTACCTAATTTTATTCCAAAATAATCAAAAACACTTACCGTTAAACGATTGTCATAGACAACAAGTCGCCGCAATCATTTGACATTAGCGATGAACTAACAAAATCTTAGACAATTCGAATTATCTGTCAATCTTAACAAATCATTCACTCATTGTCTAAAATAACAATACAAATCGTAAAGCATCTATGAATACCATAGACAATTCGAATTGGCCGTTTGACAAGTGAAATGATTAGTTTTAAGCTATCAAATGAATACGATTTCATGACTATTTTCTTACACAATCGCACCTCTGATTTTCATGTTTAGTTTATGAGTTTAGCGAAAGAATCATTAATTAGAGTAAAATAATAACACATGTTATATACGTAAATAAATCCAAAATTTGGGTTGATTGGTTGTTTAGTAAGACTAATTGAACGGGCAAAGTTAGGCAGATATTTAAATTTATTTGTAGCGTATTTGGATATTTATTTGTAGCTCTTCTGGAAGGATGGATTTTTTGTGCGAAACGTCCTGACAAAATCAATATGTTGTCCTGCTTGCAGTACGTATTTTGTATGAAAATTTGACTTGTCCTTCTGGCAGTACAATGACCTTGACCCTGAACGGCACAACGTTATCTTGTCCACTCAGTATGACATTTATGTTTTCTTTGTCAGGATGGTCGTTACTGACACTCAATTTTCTTTAAAAGCTAAAAAACAAACAAATTATTCTAAATAATCATTAAAGCCTCTAACGTTTCAATAGTTCTGTTATCAAGCATTGATTTATATTTTACTGAATGAAGATTCAGCAGCTAGATACTTAGGTACTCCCTCATTACCATTTCTTGATTTAAATTATCTTGTCCTCTCAGTAGGACATATATATTTTCTTTGTCAGAATGGTCATTCATTACTGACACCTAAATTTCTATGAAAAATATAATATTTTAATAATATACATATAAAATATTAACTTAACAATTTGTATTTCTTTTACCTAGAATTCATATACTATTTTATCATTGATTTGTAATTATACATATATTACTTTAAATATAATTAATAAATAAAATATTTTTTTTTAGCTTGAAATATATTTCGGCCCTTAGTGGGCCGTCATCAGTCAAGTACCTATTAAAAAAGAAAAATATACCATAGTAATAAAAACAGGAAAAGAAATGAAAAAAAAAAAAAAAGACAATATTTTTCTTAACTAACCTAACCTGTTTGTATTAATTTGTCCACAAATTTTTTATCAAATAATAAAATTATAAAATTTTAAAAATTTTGTGGACAAGTACAAGCCCTTCAAGTGCCAACAATCACCACCATAAATTTTTCTCATGCCATCCCAATTCTGGTATATGTGTTCCCTGAAAGGGACAGAGAGTTTTCTGTGGTTGGTGGGGTATTCAGGGTATGTGTGGAAGAGCGTGATGGAAGTGATGAGAGGGTGGTTTAGTTTGTCTGTCAGTTAGTGTTTTCTGTTCAGTCCATGGTTGTAGTGGGCACCAAGTGACCACATGTAGGACGACTCCCAGGTTCTAAGGTCAATGTCAGTTAGTGGAGGGTGAAATGATTTAATGACGCGAACGGTGAAGCAGTTATTGAAGGTTTGATTATGAGATCGGGCGTGTGTCGGGATAGGTAGAGTGTTATTTTGTACTGAGTCTGTTGTGTGTCGGTGATTGTTCATGCGGATGTGGAGAGCGTTTCTTGTTTCACCTACATAGAATGCGGGGCAGAGTCGACATTCTAGCAGGTATATACAGTTCGCTGTTTTGCATGAGGAGTTAGGTTGTGCTTTGTATGTATTCGATGTGTGATGTGTGTTAATTTGTGTGTCTGGTTTGATCAGGGGACAGGTTTTGCAGCGAGGTTGTTGACATGGGGTTGTTCCAGGTGAAGTTATTGATTGGTGGAGTGATTGTGTGGGCCTTGTTTTTGTGAGTGATGACTTTAAGTTTGGGTTTTGTCTGTAGCAAATTTGTGGATTTAAGGGGAGTAGGTTTTTTGTGTCATCGTGTTGTCGGAGTATAGGTATGAAGTCTTTGATAAGTTGTGTAAGTTTATGGCTACCGTGGAAATATGTGGTGATTAATCTTGGGTGATCTGATGAGTTCTTGTGTTTGTTCTGTGGGTTATGAAATCTTGGTCTGTCATGTATATGTTTTTGTAGGAATGCTTCGGGGTAGTTTCTATTGCGGAGACCTTCGTGTATTTTGTTATGGTAGTGGTTAAGTGAGGTATGGGTATTGCAGATTCGATGGCCGTGGAGTGAAAGTGAGTATGGAATGGATTTTTTTATGTGTGATGGATGACAACTATAGTAATCAAGATATTCTAATTTGTTTGTGGGCTTGAAATGTACGCCAGTGTTTATTTGGTTGTTGTGATTAATGGTGATGTCGACGTCAAGGAAAGTTATTTTATGTAAGGATATGTTGTGGGTGAATCTAAGTGATGAATGATTGTTCAGTCTGTCAAGGAATTTACAGAGGGAGTCGCTACTGTGTGGCCAGATCATAAAGATGTCGTCAATGAATCTTTTCCACACAGGAGGTTTCAACGGTTCTGTAGATAGAAAACTGGTTTCAATTGTACCCATGAATATGTTTGCGTAACTTGGTGCCATCCGAGTACCCATGGCCGTCCCTTTTAATTGGTGATAGTATGTATTTTCAAAATTAAAGTAGTTGTTATTTAATATGATGTCTGCGAGGGTGGTGATGAAGTCGGTTGATGGATGGTGTGGTAGGGATCGGGTATTTAGTTGGTAACGGAGTGCTGCAAGGCCATCGGCGTGCGGAATATTGGTATAGAGGGATATAACGTCTATTGTGACTAAAAGAAGTGGTGTGTTGTTTGGTAACTGTATTGAATTAATAATTTGGAGGAAATGGTTGGTGTCTTTCACATAGGATGATAATTCTTTGACTAATGGTTGTATGTGGTAATCTACAAATGATGATATTCTTTCTGTCGGTGCGTCATAGGACGCAACGATAGGACGGCCTGGATTGTTGGTCTTGTGAATTTTTGGCAACATATAAAAATGTGGGGTTCTCGGATGACTAGGTATCAGGAGTTCAATATCAGTCTCAGATAGGCCTTCAGATTCACCTCTTGTGTGGAGCATGTCACAGACCAAGTCAACAATCTGCTCACATGGGTCACTTGGTGCGACAGAATAAAAGGTCGAGTCAGTCAGTTGCCTAAGTCCTTCGGAAATGTAGTCTTCTTTGTTCATTATTACGGTTGTTGATCCTTTGTCTGCGGTGGTAATTATGATGTCATTGTTGTTTTGAAGTTTTTTTAGGGATTCTTTTTCTTTATAGGTAAGGTTTTGCGTTTTGTCTTGTAGACTATTTATATATCTGTCATCTGACAATTTTGCGAAAAGGCTGGTTAAAAATGTTTCGATAGGATGGTTTGGAGGTAGTGGTGGTGGTTCGTTAGGTGATGGTGGTTTGAATTTTTGTAGAGCTGCGTGTGTATTGTTATTATGGTGACGTGGGTTAGTTTCCCAGTAATGTTTCCATTTTAGCTTGCGCCCGAATCTCACGAAATCGTTCAGCAATTTAATCTTGTCAAGTTTTTTTGTGGGACAAAATGATAGCCCTTTGTTTTTGATTGAACTGAAGATAGATTTACTATAGTGTCAGTGGTGGGCGTTTTATCATAATGTATATAGTATCCCGGCGGAGGAGGTGGAGGAATGGAGAATGGGTTAGAGAGGTCTATCGGAGTTAGGTTTAGATCTGCAGGAATATTTATTTGTTGGTATCTTAATGGTAGATTAATGTTGTTTTGTTTGTAATATTTTTGTAGATTTTTTAGTTTTATTTGTGATTTGATTTGCTCCTGAGAGATATTTCTCGTAGCTTTTGAGAGGAGCGTTTGTATTTTTAAAAACAGATGAGGAAAGGCGATAAGGCTGACTTTTAAAAGTGCATCTAGCTTATTTTTCTGATCTGTGCAGTGGTGTATATATTGTATGTAGAGCATGTGTGTAGAGTGTAAGGCGTTCATGTAGTTAACCATAATCGGTGCTGCACCAATTTCCAAACATTTTCCTAAAAATTGTAAATGGGTATAATATTGGGAAAGTTTGGCTGTTATATTTTTTATTTTATTTACGATTTCCTTCATTTACGTTAAAATTTAAGTAAGAAGGTTCTAATTTGATTAACTGGCACGTTGCGAGTATTCATGTTCATCAAAATTATACTGACTTTGACAGAAGGCTGTAACAGATGATCAAGATTTTGGTATTTGTCAAAAATGCACAAAGGAGCATATAACAATAATTAAAGATGTTTTTTAAACGTGGATACGCTGAATTGAGACGGCAGTAAGAAGAACACAGTGTAACCTATATAGCACAAGATTAGAGTCCATCAAACGAGCAGCAATAATTGTGTGGGTTCTGTTCCATATGCCTGCTTCAAGCAGTCCTCATCGAGTTACGTATTGATATTGGAGACCGTCAATAGCCCTCTGAAGAATGGAGAGAAATCCTTTGAGTCTTTGGCTGCCTTCGAATGTCTTGCGCACACAATGCACTGTATGAAATCAACTGCAGCTCTTGGGACAAATGCACGTGTGGTTGCGTCTCTGCAGTTTTTCAATTATGCACCTCGACGTGATTCTTCAATCCTTGTTGCATAAAATCTTTTTATTGTGCAACAGCACAACAACAACAGCAACAGCACTCGAAAAGAGTTATTCGTTCATAAGTTTATAATATAATCACATGTGCGAGTAATACTTTAATAAATATATAATATTGCCTCTATTGGCCTTTTATTTGTTTTTTATTTTGATTTATTTTATTTTTGACGTAAAGATTATATTTTATGCTCTGAGTCTGTGCCTATTTGAGACCGAGGAGTCGTCGACCTTTATTTTGGTAAACTCGCTTGGCTTTACCAGAACCGTAGTACTATATTATTCTTTTATTACCCATTATTTACCATTTATTTTTGTCTTCTACAATGTTAATTTATTTAATAAATGATACAGCAAACTAACCTAACCTATACATTACACTTACACTTATTGCACAAAAACAAAACAAAAGGGAATATTTACATTACTATACACCACACACCACTAGTTCACAATATTATACAAAATCGGAATCGTCAAATGTACTACACTACCACAAAAACACCTGATATTAGCCAAAATTTTCTTTCCACTTTCTATGTGTTTTTCATTGCCCGAAATAAAGACATTTTATTTTTTTATTTTTGCGTGACGGGAGCGTGTCGTTTGACTCTAAGTGCCTGATTAAATTTACAAGCAATAATCAAAATCGTTAGATCTTGTTTTGGTATTTTTTTTTTCAGGCGCTATTAAATATTTTCAAGCTTTTTCCTTCTAAAACAAATTGAATAAAAAAAGAATCTCATAGGAATCTTTACTTCTTTGAACCATACCTGAATATGTGATTTCTTCTGCATTTTAGCCCGTATTTGGTGAGAAACTGATGATAAACAGTTTCTTATTTTTATGACTTTGTAGTAACGCGTGAAGCTTATTATAGCTTTAAATGATAAATTATGTAAAAACGATTCCAAGGGGTCTTAGAATAAGAATCAACGTATGTTTATGCAGAGCTGCAATTTTCTAAAGCGACAGGATGCAGCGTCTTCGAAATTCTAAAATGTCGAATTTCACATTTTGTCCGGGATAATCGCCTTATGCAACAAAACCTTATTATTTGTTTTTTTTTTAATTCAATATGTTTTAAATTCAAATTTACAGAAACCAATAGAAACTTTGTTAAATAACTATTGAGTGAATTTTTAACTTAAGTGTTCTGTTTTTATTAATGAGAAAAAGACTGGTTTTTCACAATCCACGCAACCGCTCTTAATATAATATTTAGCTTTTGCACGCGTCTCGCCCGCGCTTATAATACGCTCGGGTCTGTCTTTAATCTTTGAGAAGTACCGGCAGTTTTCGGATTGGCAGTTATTATACCAACGCCCCTTATAGCTTATCTATTGACCAGGGTTTACTACGATGATAATAGAGAAAACTGCATCCAAATCCGCTAAGGTTCTCGAGTTAAAACAGAACATACAGATAGACAGACAAAACAAAAAAAGAAACATTTTAACCTGGGCAAAATAAAAATAACCCATTTCATTTAAAATTGTATTTTTACTGCTAGTATACATTTTGACAAACTTGAGAAAAAGCCGCGGCGCGTACAATGAATGTCTATTTTTGCAACTGGTACGAAAAAAGCTGTTTATTGTAAACGGAAATGAACCGATATTTTTTGAATAAACAAAAATATGAAATAATAATCTCGGTACTCGTATTTTCTTCTCGTCTTCAGATTTCAACAAAAGGTTTATGTTTTGAAAGGTAAATGTCATTTATTATGGATGATGGATGTGGAAGAGACGAAAGAGATATGTTAGGTTCGTAGCAGATGTAAGTCTTTGCCTACCCCTCTGGGAGACAGGCGTGAGTGTATAATGACAAGCCATCCTTCACCTCTTTTTAATTTTACACGTAAAACATTTCAATGCGCCCAAATAAAACATGTCTGCCATAATGAGATTCGTATTTTTGTAAAATACGAGTATTATCTACAAATAACAATAAACAAGCAACGTCGGAACATTCACGATTCAATTTCATACGGTTTCATGTATTTTTTTATTAGAATTAATATGAATTGCAGAATCCCTCTTGGATAATGTAGCAGTGTCAAAGCAAAACAATAATACCTCATCCAATACAAAACAATACAATCATTTATTCTCCATGTAACAGTGTCCGTTATACATTTTTTTTTTATTTTTTTTAGTTCATTTTATCATAGTTAAATTTACTTACATTTTGAAGAATTTAAAGCCATCCGACTAAAACCACATGGTTTATGCGCGGTGTGGCGAGATCGCAAACTTTATGCTAAACTAACTAAACGAATTCTAACTTATATTTATAAATACTTATACTTATATTTATAACATGGTTTGTCCATTAAATTAAATTAAATTAATTAAATAAATTAAAATTAAAATTAACATTATAAACGTAACTTATTTTTACATAAAATAAAATGAAAATACTATCAAGAAATTAATACAAGTCGATAAAAATATAGAAATAAATAACAAAACCAATGAAAAAAAATCTATTCTGACATTGAACTTGATTTCAATTTTAAACACATATATTCTGTAATGGAATCAAATTGATTTTTCTCACAAAATCTTTTTATCTTGGTTTTAAATTCTAGTTGCGGTAATATAGTAATCTGTATAGGTAGTTTGTTATACATCGCAATTTTTGCATATATGCCTTGTTTTTGCGTTTTGGTCAGTCTTTTTGTTTCTTTTTTTTTTGTTTTTTGTTTTTTTTTTGTTTCATCCATCCATCAGCCTAGTTCGTCCACCGCTGGACATAAGCCTTTCCCTAGCCTTAAGCCTTTGTCACTCCCGGCGGTCATCCTGGAAAAATTGCTCACACACGCTGGGCAGGCGGGTTGATGAGCGCGGTGCAATAACCCTCGCACCAGTGACGCCGCTGCCCGTCCGTAAATTTGTTATTGCTCATTTCAATAGACAATTACTTTTTGTTTCCGTTGTAACAGGAACCTCAATTAATTATTTATAACAGTTCACTTCTGTATATAATCTAGAAAGAAGCGTACAAAAATTTTATGAACAAACGCAAAGGAAATATCAAAAATGTCTCCCTTACGTAATTTAAAGGTTACATTTTTAGACCAAAACATATTTCAACCATGTGTGACTTTTTTTTTTAATCTGACAAATGCTGATAAAATTTATTGTACGTTGTAGTTATTTTATTTTATTTACAACCTTACTATTCCCTCGTATCTATAAAAAAAAACACTATACAGGCTGTAAACAGACCGCTATCTTCGAAATGAAACCACACACACACACACATGCATAAAATATTTTTGTATTTCTTTTTGGTTGCAAATAATCATATTTTTTATATATTTTTTTATTTTTACTGATCACACTGAATACTTTCTAAAAGAAACATACCACGCCGCGTCAATGAAAATTTTCAGACACATACAAAATTTACAGTAGATTTTTAAAATTTGTATGGAGAGGAAAATATTTTTTCCGGTTTCTTTCAGTGTTCTCTCTGATTAGTAAAATAATTAATTTCATTAAAAGATAGGTACCGGTCCATTCACACCCGCTAATAGTCTCGCTACATGCCTCGATAGAAATGGCAAATGCTGAACTCGTATCAAAGATAGAAGGCCTCGCCTTTGGCTCGCACTTCTTATACTTACCTTTGAAATTGCTTATTTCATATACTGCTTCCAGTTAAGGGGGTATATCGTCAATATCGACACTTTTTGAAGTTATTTATCTGCTGTTCAAAAGTAGTCCCAAGTTAAATAAATTAGTGTAACAATTTCGGGGTCTTTTTCTAGATCTTGGATTATCAGAAACGCGATTGGAAGAACTTCACTCGATAGAAATAATTATGGAAATGAGGTCTAAAATTACATTTTTTGTGATATTCTGACAAATTGGGATAGTATACAGACATCGAAAATATTTATTTAGATGGGTTTTAACAATACCTAAATTACTGGAAAAGGAAATTTTCATAGCTATTTTAGTTATTTTTTTATTAATTTAAAACCGACATTTTGTCAATTTTCCCCGATTCCGTCCCTTTCGCACTGCGGTACTTTCCGCCTGGAGTAACGGGGACCTTTGCACGGACGATATATCACCTTAAAGCGACTAATATCCATATGTACACTTTCCAACAACCTGGACGGCGATTCCGGCAATTCTGAAAGCAGAAAAATCAATCATTTCCGTAGAAAATCCCTTGTAAAAAAACCACTCGAAATCTGACGTAGCAAATTTTTTCGCACTTGCCAGAATCACCGTCCGGTATGTTAATGTAGTCACGCGTGCACGGTGTCAATGTCAGTTAAATTACAAAATACGGGGGATACTCATTTTATTACTGAGTCTCATTACGTATGGAAACGAGCTTTTTCTATTTGCTTTTTTCATGTTGAATTTATCTTTTTCGGATTTTTATGTGTGGAGGTGACAATTTGTTGTTTTTGCACATTATTTTTATATCTGTGTAAAACATGATATGATGATGATGGTGATGATGATTCATCCGACCGAGTTCGGTCACGGCGACTGTTGCGGCTGTGGAGAGCGTCGGTCATGTGTCCTGATGTGACGTATTTATTCTTATATTATTATATTTATCCAAATTATGTGATTTCTTATGTGTATGAATGAGACAACATTAAGCTAACAGCAACATTAATTTAATTTTATAATCAAACTGAAAATAAAAACAAAATTTAATACGTAGATGTAAAACCTTGAGATCAATTTTCAAACAAAAAACAAATAATGGAAATAGCTATTGAATTCCAAGAATTATGAACTTATGAATCTGTAAGAAAATTTCGGTAATTTCATATGTAAAGAATTATTATAATGAATGACCGAAATAACACTTGTGCTGACTTCTTTCTTCCTGAAACATTATGTTATCTAGAAGTTGGCGTATTTCCTAAGATAAAGCAACATAAAAACCAATATGAGTACGCCGACTTCTAAATAACATAATTTTTCAGGAAGAAACAATTTAGCGAAACTGTTGTTTCGGTACCAATGGTCATAACATAATGCAATTATTTTTAACTTTTTAGTGAATGAATGCTGTTATATTTGAAGTCTGTTACTATTTTATTATTAAAAGTTTATTTTGTGTTTTACAGCTTTTTTACAGTTTTACAAAAGTCAGTATTGGTGTCTTTTAAACATGCTTCCAAAGAGATAAGAAAATACATATGATTAGATGCCAGAGGTGTTATTGAAGTTGCACTGTCAATACAATAATCAGCATTTTGTTCACAACTCTTTGTTTACTGACAATTTTTCGTACCAACTTGATAGAAGGTGAGCCGTGGCGCCGTACTTCGGTCACAAATACACGCTTTTTAGGTTATGCATATTTACTTCTAATTGTTTTTCACTGTTTAGCAATTCGTTTGTTTCTTAAACTTCAACGTGCTATATGTTTGTCTACTTTTTGGGAATAAATTGATCAATAGTGGTGTGTGATAACAATAACACATTTTTTCAAGCTCTTAAACCGAGTTACAAGTATCTGGGGGCACGGCAGTGCCCCCGCCGAGTCTCGCGGGACGGCCGTACCATCCTTTTCTCGAAGCAACTCACGGCACTTTCAACCCCCCTGTATCTTCGTTCTGGGTAAAGCTAGAAGTCCGAAATTTCAGTAACCAAGAGTGCTTACTGATCCTACTTCTGACCCCAAATTACAACTTTGTACCTATATTTGATTACGAAATATCTCAAGTCAAAGTTCCCTTATTTTGTCACTGACTGACTGACACATCATCAAAAGTCTAAAGGTGTTCTAGCAGGCCTACAAACTTGAAATTTTGCATGCGGTTAGTGTTAAGTGTACATTGCAGCAAAAAAAATATAAAAATGTTATTTGCGGTTGGTAATTTAATATTTCCATACAAAGTCTCTACAAAATGTATGTTTCCAGCTGCATCTATAAATTTGTATGACACTAGATGACGTTGGTGGTATGCTGCTTTACATTAAAGACATCTACCACGAAAAATTCTACCTCGTGACGCTAGATGGTAAAAAGTGCAAAAAAATGTATACCTTTATTTCCGAAAATAGAGCAAGTAGTAAAAATAAAAAATAAAACCGTTAAAGTGCTAAAAAAAAAACGGTTAAGTGCGAATTGGACTCGCGCATAAAGGGTTCCGTACCCCTACACAATACGGGTACGGAACCCTAAAAGTAAATAACAACAATATAGATGCCATAGCAACATTAAGGCGACAAAAAACAAAGCGATAAAACGGTAGCGCCTGACAAACAATTCGGTACCTTTTTAGTACGGAACCCGTATTTTCATTATTTTACTTTAAAGTATTTACTACAGACTGCCCAAAGTTAAAACTTGTACTTGTATGTATTACCGTTCTAAAGATAGAGCCTTTGATATAATAATCTGTTCCTTGGGTAAGGAACCCTAAAAAGGGTGGTTTATAATGTTCGATACATTCACAATTAGTCAATTTAAGAAGAGAATATCAACATTTCGTAATTAAGTCACTAAGAAAACGGTAAAGTGCGAATCCGACTCGCACATAAAGGGTTCCGTACCCCCACACAATACGGGTAAGGAACCCCAAAAGTAAATTGCAACAACATAGATCTATGCCATAGCACCATCAAGGCGACAAAAAACAAAGCGATAAGTAGCGCCTGACAGAAAATTCGGTACCTTTTTAGGAAGGAACCCTCATTTTTTATTATTTGTTATTTTACTTTAAAGTAGTCTGCCTAAATTTTCAACTTGTAGGTACTTGTATGTATAACCGTTCTAACGATAGAGGCTTTGTTATAATAATCTGTGCTTTGAGTAAGGAACCCTAAAACACATTTAGTCTATTTAAGAAGAGAAATATCAACATTTGGTAAATAAGTCGCTATTAAACCGGATAAGTGCAAGTCGGACTCGCTCACGAAGGGTTCCGTACTACCATCACACAATATGGGTACGAAACCCCAAACCATTATGGTAAATACCAACAATAAAGATGACATAGAAACATAAAGGTGACAAAAAACAGACGCTAAAATGGTAGCGCCTGACAAACAAATCAGCACCTTTTGAATAAGGAACTCTAACATTTTTCTGCCCAAAATTGTTGTATTATAAAGATAGAGCTGAAACAAATACCGTCGAATAATTGGACCCCCCTTGGATTTCCATTTCATATTATTATTTGCCGTAATAGAGGACAAAGTAACATATATTATGTGAAAATATTTACGCGCTATATTCACCTATAACGGCTGAAGCTGTAGACCCCTGTGATAGATGGATAGACAGCGGAGGCTTAGTAATAGGGTCACGGAATCTTAGGATACGGAACCCTAAAAATCAAGGTAAAAGGTTATTTATCCAGTAAAGCTTACAGGAAAAATAAAGCTGCTAATGTTGTATTATTTGTATATGCATCCTCTATGATGTAGGTATAATGAAATGTCTTTGTACTCGTTAGTCATTGAATAAAGACCAGGTTTAGACATAATAATGTACTCTGTGGTTTAGACTGACAAGCCTGCCTTTCACTTCATGGTCAAAAGAAATATTAACCTGCCTGTTGCATCTAATTGTGGATAATAATAATAATAATAATAACTTACCGTAAAAATGAATATTGCAAATATTGCAATGTAGCCTGAAATATTGTCCACACCTAGTTGTCCCTATACCTGGAGATGGTTTATGTTGGTTCCATTCTTTGTCATTCTCTATGTATGAGAACATTGAGTCGTCGTATGACATTAGATTTGCGGTAGTCGAGTATGTGGAAGCGCATTGGGATGAAATGCAACTTTATACGTGTGACGAGCGTAGAGACACATTAACGCTGACCTGTACTCGACAGCAATGATGAAAACTACCACCTACGGTTCCGTATCCGAACTTATGGGAGCCATTTCTTTGTATCCATTTACTTTCGAGGTTTACAAAAATGACCGTTTGAGAGGATCATTTAGTAGTGATCCTGGGACGCCAGTGAAACGTTTACAATTCTCTGGTAGCTTCTTAGGTGGTCATTATGAAGTGCTCCTTCCCGATACTAGTTTCTCTGGAGTATGTCCAAATGATCAGTAAAAGGGAATGGGCTTTAAGAAAATCCGTAGCTGACGTGCAAGAAATATTACCCGAGAAGAAAAAAAGGAGGACTACCTACAAAAAGAAATGAGATCCCATCAAAAACATAAAATGTACAAAAATGTCGAGTCTCGCAATGCAATCTTTCCACCGTAAAAAGTTGTGAGATCTTATGTAAAGCCAAGTCTGTTATTTTAGTTTGTATGGAAGCACCTTTTCATTTTAGTTAGTATGGGAGCACCTATTGAACAAATGTATCATTAATTGTTTCCTAATTAGTTACCTACCAACATTAAGTGACTGTATTAATATTAGTCATCTTTATTTCTCTAATAAAATATAGTGACTTGGCAATCGCAGAGCGCAAATAAAGCGCTGATGCGTAGAAATATCTTCTCAAATCGCTAACAAATTGGTATTAGGTAGATATGTTGTATATGTTGCTGTGCGATTGCGAAGTCACTATATTTTATTATAGAAATAAAGATGACTAATATTAATACAGTCACTTAATGTTAGTAGGTAACTAATTAGGAAACAATTAATGATACATTTGTTCAATAGGTGCTCTCATACTAACTAAAATGAAAAGGTGCTTCCATACAAACTAAAATAACAGACTTGGCTTTACATAAGATCTCACAACTTTTTACGGTGGAAAGATTGCATTGCGAGACTCGACATTTTTGTACATTTTATGTTTTTGATGGGATTTCAACATTTACAAGAAGTGTCATCGCATTAGGCTGAATGGTCGAATTCTTGTCAGACCATTGGATGCGTTAAATAAAAAGAGCCTAACTGAACGTGTGGGATGACCTCACTGAAGGTCAAATGAAAGACATTGTTATATTTTCATATAATAAAGGATATGCACGCTTATTTTAAAATCTGTCTACCAAAATCAGCTTAGGAAAGCTATTTTTCGAAATGGTTTCGTAATAATGGCGAAAAACGGAGAAACCAATTGGTAAACAAATACTATGCGAAACAAATACTTTGATTTCAATGATGAAAAGGTAATTTTTAACAGTACAGTTTTATATATATATATATATAATTATTTGTAGGTAAACGTTGTACTTTAAGGATTTTCTTGTCATTTTGTTCCTGTAGAAATGGATACATAAAATATGTTTTTGTGTGAAACTGGATATCCTCAAAGCGCATTACACGTAAAACCGTGCGGAAAGGGAATCGATCAATCAATCTGAGAAGTCGTCAAAGGAAGCTTTGACGAGGGCCTTAGAAGGACCATATTCTTCAGATATTTGTATGTTATAAAAAAACATATTTAACTATAAAAATCCCGACAATATAAACATTTTCGTTTCCTGCCTATTTATTTGAAATATATAAAAATGTTGTGTGATAATAATAAACAACATTAAGTTGTAGTTTAAAAAAATACACTTGGACTTATATGTAATGGTTTTTATTTATTGCACGTCATTTTTAGACATGGTTTGAATATAAAATTATTTTGTTTGTTAGTTAGGATTTGTAACAGGCCCTAGAAAATGCTTTACAGCAAAACCGGTCAACTAACCTTCAACAAATTTGATTTTTCATTACGTCACCTTTGATAGATTCAAAAGTTTCAGCTCTCAGATGGAATCAACGTAGCGTCATACATATTAAATATGAACATACATACGTACACAACACAGACATGTTCGTGTAAGGGGATGTGGAAATATTATATACTTCTTTGCTTACGCCGCAGTCGGTTAAAAACCGATTTTATATTTTGTTTGCGTAAAGTAAGGTGAGCATCATTAACATAAGTTAGTGTATGTATGTTCTGATAACGTGTAATGTGGCTAGTCTTACGCCTTTTATCCATTTTAAATACGTCTATCATATATTTTGTAGTATTAACTCTTTTAATTCTAATTATCACTGAAACAATCGGATGCAGTTTAGATCGCAGTCCGGATCCATCTTAAAGATTAAATACTATTTTGAAGTGTGCAGACGACCTTAAATCTTATTTAGTGAAGCTAAATATAATTAAGGCAAGAAAACTGCCGTCAAACAGAATACAATAACCTAAATCACACTGCTAAATCGGCTAATATTATAATGACGCTAGATTTATCTCTTCAGGATCTCAGAACCATATCTTGGCTGCGTGCCAGCGAGTGCCCAGAGATTGCCTGCTTCAGCTGTGGACTGTGACATATGGGTAGGGTGGTTGGCTATAGCCAACTATAGTACAGCTTAGCTGTATTTCAAACTCCATATTTTTGAACGTTTTAAACAGCTATAACGCCGCAATAGCACTGCTATTGTGTAGCCTGCTGTCATTTGACATCCGTACGTATTACTGACTAAACTGTTTAGTTTGTTTAAAGTCATACTAATTTATTACATTTTTATTTAATTTATATATTATCTTTATTTCTACAAAGGGTGGACTTGATGCAAAATGCATTTTCTCTCACTCTACCTGACATGAGGTACAAGAGAATATATAGGCGTGCAGGGAACAACTAAATATTAGAGGAGAAAAAAAAAGAAAAACTATATATGAAGTACAGAAATAGAGTTTACAATCACTAAATAAAATTAATACATATGATAATTAATTAAGTAGTTAAATAAATACACATACTTACATATATTATTATTAATACAATTATATACACGATATACGTAATATATACCTTTATATTTACCTATTTATATACATTTCTAGAGTAATTGGATTTGCGTATATAATATCTGTGTAACGATGGCTTGAATGAGTTTTTTATTTTTTAATTCGAAGATAAGATCATTCCATAGACGGACAGCCGTAATAATCTGTAATTTGTGTTAACTGTCTGTCTAGATTTTAAGCTTAGATTTAAATTAGTTTATGTGTATGTTTGGATTGTTAATATTAACTAGTTTTTTGTAATTTCTATTGATGCTAATGTTTTCTGATAATGCTGTGTTCACCTGTCATTGATGGCAACACCAGAACAAGACCCAATGTATATCTATTTATGTTGTTTGTGTTGACATTGTTGGTGTACCTTTTTTATAAATAAAAAAAAAAAAAAAAAGATTGTTCCAATGATGCCACGATTTGGACTGTAACATATTGTTATACTTTTGTTTTAACGATAATCAGAATTTAAAGGGTTAAGGTAGTATTATTTTTAAGACAAAATGCAAGTGTAGAAGTAAATTAAACCTTCGAACGTCTCGCCTTGCGCCTTCAGCGCCTCAGTCGCTTTATAAAGAACCCAGTAATACTCCGCTATCCAATATGTCTGCCATTGGCTCCCCGATTCATTTCATAGCTATATTTCGATAAAATTTATCGACAGTCTTACACAAAACTAGTCCTTTGTCCGCAGTTCCGTCCACTCGGAATAGAATCACCGAGTACATTGAAAGATCCGACTGGTTACACCCAGCTTTCTTCTGCCATAGCGTGATACACACCTCAACTTTTTCTTACAAGTTTATTGCCGGTGATGATTTATAGCCCACCTTAAAAAAGATAACAGTAAAACCACATCAAATTCGATTCAGTGACTCTCGAGTTATAAAGTAACATACATAGTATAGACAGACGTAGCATTTCATATTTGAAAAAAAAGAGATACTTTTACCTTCGTTTTTGTGTGTAGTCTCAAATATTGTAGCCAATTCTGAAGGCTTTAATTTAAGTTTTAGTGCTGTCAAAATGAAAATTTTTCCAAAGTAATTTAGCTTCTGTTCCTAACATTTAAAGACGATTTTGTAATGAAGAAAATTAAGTTTTGACAGCACTAAAACTAAAATTAAAGCCTTCAAAATCGGCTTTAATATGTACATATACATTAACTTGTATAATACAATTTAAAACTGAAATTTGTTTGCAGCATTAAAAAATAAGTCCAACATCTGTTATTTTACAAAATATAAGTATTGTTAATTTATTTAAAACAATCGTTAACAAAGTAGACGTGAACTTAGTTACACAATCCATTCGACTGCATAAAGCTTAAAACGAACAAAATTTAAATAAACAAAAATGCTTATAAGTTGTTCAACTTTTTAGATTCAAAGTTCAAAATTACAGAAGTTTTGATAATTAAGTTTTATTATTTGTAATAACAATTGAATTCAAATTGTTAATTATCTACATCAGTCTTGAACAAGATTATGAACTGACTTATTGTTTTTGTTTTTGGTACTTTAATTTGAAAAAAAATATACCGATCAAGTGCGAGTTGAACACACGCGCGGAAGGTTCTGTATGTACCCTCTTAATTATCATTATCTCTCATCATCATCATCATCATTCAGCCCACATCCACCCAATGTTGGGCATAGGCCTCTTCTTCTCCACGCAATTTTCGTCAAGCTCTCGCCAGACTCATCTAAAAAATGAAAATACCTGTGGAGTTAATGTATGTATTTTGCGTTTTCTGGGAGTCCTTATACCCAGACTTCAGTTGACACCAGACACTTATGTTCTTTATCAGTAAGAAAATTTAATATAACGAAAAAAAATGTGAACATTGCCCTTTTTCTCGATGACAGTACATCTTTTCCGAAATCTGTGAATACAGAAGTAGAATGCTACAAAAGTAAAAGTCTCCTAAAGCCGGCTTTCTTGTAGCTATAACGTATCTGGTAGCTACCTTTAGTGCCCCATCTTAATTTTCCACCCTATATATTATGAAAAAGGTACGTTCTGTCTTCTGCATATAGTTTCTAAATATTAGTAAGTTGCAAATAGAAACTCTGTTTTATTACTTTTCAACGCAAGTGCTCGTAAAGGCCCACTTTTTATGCATAAAAACCGAACAGAAAGTCGATTATTTTGCCCTAGGGCTTTATTATTATTATATTTTTTATTTATTTACAAAGGTTGGCTAACCTGCAGCTTTTCCTGTGAACCATAAATGTAATACTTTTTTTTCCACTGTTTAACGGCTCTGGATACAGTCCTTTTGAGCCAATCATAATTTAAAGTTCACAAGATTATATTTGTTTTATTTCCTCACACTATGCATTGAAAAACGTAGTATGATACACGGGCGTAAGAGCAATAAATTACTAGGTTACGTTTAAAACACTCGCTACGCTTGTGTTTTAAATCGTCCTCGTGATGTATTTCTTTTCGCCCTTGTAGCATAAACTACTATTATTGTATTTGAACCTATGTATGATTAATATACGGTCAGACACATTTAAGAGACTCGCAGCAAATCTACTTTTCAAGAACTGATTTTTTAAGAAGTGACTTGAAGAAGGTTTAGGTGAAATCACAAATAAACAAATATTTTACGTAGGTGTAGATACAGCTTTGTGTTATAATAAACATATATATGTATTTTTATCAATTTTATATATTATTTATTACATTACACTGAATGTTTTCTTATTTACTAGGCAGTTCACAAATCAACTGTATTTTTATTCAATTGTGAAAACTAAAGGCTAATTTGCATTAACATGTTATGTTTAGATTCGATTTAAAGCTGTTTGTTTTCCTATCTTAAATAAATAAATAAATAAGTTTTTTTGTTTCGTGTGACCTTTTTATGTTTGCCGGATTCGTAATCGAATTTGCTGTAATGGAATCAAGGAGTTTTGTACACCAATAAGATCTGGGCTCCGATGTCGTACTGAATTAACGTATTCTACGATAAACGGTTTACGTAGAAATGCAATTTAAGTATGGAACCCTCTTCTATGCACGAATCGAATACGAATATAAATACCTATATATCGTGGATCTACTCGTAGAACCGAGACCTTGGCAGGCAATCTAGGTTCTACTTAGACGACCAAGCATTCGCATATCTAGATTTTCAGGAGGATAATGCACATACTTATCGAAACATAATCTTCAGGAATCATTCCAATATTGAGATGATGCGATGATGCGATGAGATGATGCATCGAACTACCTGTTAAAATTGTGTTTCCGTATGTGTTCAGATTTAGTCAATTTGCGTTCAAATATATTGTTTATGTACCGTTCTGTACTTACTGCCCAATTTATCTTTAGTTTAATACACTACCGGCAGGTGGAACTTAAATTTTAGTCTCGCGTATTATAGAATAGTTTATTTGTATTTAGTATATTATTAGGTATTTATACCTATATTATTATATATATATTTACTCATAAGTACATATGCTAAGTAGTATATTCAATGATAATAGTTCTAAGAGTGATGAGTTTATGTCTTGCTCTTCTTCTTTTGATGACAGTAGTAGTGACTGCAGCTTTCAAAGTATTCCAAGTCTCCATGAGTCATTGACGTCACAATTTTCCGACTGTGCTAAAAATTTCAATGTCGTACATATTAATGCCCAAAGCATCTGGGGTCATTACCCAGACATGTTGGGTTCATTTGATATTAAAAATATCCATGCAATTTTAGTGTCAGAGTCGTTTTTAAAACCATGTTTACCTTCCACATCTGTTTCAATCCCAGGTTTTCATCTCATACGCAACGACCGTGTCCCTAGGGATTGTGGTGGAGTAGCAATTTACTTGAGATCACATATTCCTTTCTCCATAGTCAGTATGTCTGCTCAACCACCTCCCCTGGATGCTGGCGAGCACCTATTTATTGAGGTAATGTTAAATCACACAAAGCTTCTTCTTGGTGTTTATTACCCTCCTTCCATGACTGTCAATTATTTTTCATCCTTCGAAAGTCTATTACAGAACTTAGCTCCATTATACAGTCACACAATTGTAATGGGTGATTTTAACACTTGCCTTCTCAAAAACGACCATCGCTCTTCTTCTCTCAGATCTCTCATTAGTTCCAGTAATTTAAATATCCTCCCTTCAAACTCCACTCATCACTTTCCAAATTGCCAACCTTCTCTTCTCGACCTTATTATGGTCTCATCACCAGCACACGTTGATAAGCATGGTCAGTACAGCGCTGATGCTTTTTCATATCATGATTTAATTTATCTATCCTATAAAGTTCGTCCCCCTAAGGCTAAACCAAAAGTTCTTCTGCAACGCAATTTTAGTGGTATGAATCTGCATGATCTTAGCGAGGATGCCAAAAACATAGAATGGAATGCTGTTTTAAATGCTAATACTGTAGACGAACAAGTTAGTATCTTTAACTCTCTGCTAACGCAGTTATTTGATAAGCATGCCCCTGTCCGCGCTATCAAGATGAAACACATTCCTGCTCCTTGGCTTACCGATGATATTAAGAAGTTAATGGAGAAGAAAGTCATCGCTAAGTCAAAATTTAAACGTCGACCAACTGATGTCAATAAAAATAAGTACTTGCAGATACGGAATCACTGCAACAAGGTGTGTAGAGATGCTCAACGACGCCATATCCATGAATCTGTTGAAAACAGCGATCCAGCCAAAGTATGGAAATTTCTAAAGTCACTGGGTGTTGGTAAGTCTCGCCAAGACTCCATTTCTAAAGATTTAAACTTAAATTGTCTTAATCAGCATTTTTCTTCTTCGTCCACTATTGGCAGTGCTACGAAAACAAATACGCTAAGTTATCTTTCTTCAATTCCAGCACCCGACTACTCTCCGTTTGTCTTTAGCCAACTCACCGATTGTGATGTTAGGAAACACATCACCTCTATTACATCTAATGCAGTTGGTAGTGAATGTATAAGCCGTAAAATGATAATTCCTATCCTAGAAATCCTCTTACCTGTTATCACTTTCATCCTAAATAGCTCTATATCAATGAGTTCTTTTCCAACTTTATGGAAATACGCTCAAGTGACTCCGTTACCTAAGAAAGCTAATCCATCTTCCTTTTCTGAATACCGACCCATATCCATCCTTCCATTCCTATCCAAGGTCCTCGAACGTGCTGTACATCATCAGTTAAGTGAATTCCTTAACAGAAACAACCTACTAAATCCAAATCAATCAGGTTTTCGCCCTGGTCACAGTACCGTTACTGCCTTAGTGAAAATAAGTGATGATATCCGGAGGGGTATGGACAAAGGACAACTGACACTTTTGACTCTACTGGACTTTTCAAATGCATTTAATACAGTTGACTTTGACATACTCTTAGGAGTGCTTCGTTCCCTAAACATATCTCCAACGGTGATTGGCTGGTTTCGTAGTTATCTACGTGGACGCCGGCAACGTATCCGCATTGATGATTATTTTTCTGATTGGTGCGATATTTCTGCTGGTGTTCCTCAAGGAGGCGTCCTCTCTCCTCTACTTTTCGCTTTATTTATCAATAATATCTCACAATTCATTTCTTCCTCGTACCATCTTTATGCAGATGATCTCCAAATCTACACTCAAGCAAAGTTGGATGATCTCTCGCAGGCCATTTCCATGACTAATGATGACCTAACGAGGATATCTGCATGGAGCAATGACTATGGGCTAAAAGTTAATCCCACCAAGACTCAAACTATCATAATAGGTAGCCCGTGGTTCGTTAATAGAATTGATTGGCAACAGCTTCCTCATATCTTGTTTGATGGAACTCTTATCCCATTTAGCACAAAGGTTAAAAATCTAGGAATCATTTTTGATAGCTGTTTAACATGGGTTCCACAGATCAATGAGGTAAGTAGAAAAATGTTTGCTGCTGCAGGTGCTATGAGAAGGCTCCGAAATTTCCTACCTACTGCCACTAAAATTGCACTCGCACAATCTCTCTTATTACCCATTCTCGGTTATGCTGACGTCAGTTATTTGGATCTCACTGAAGCGCAACTTGACAAACTCGAACGTCTTCAAAATTTTTGTATACGATTTATTTTTGGTCTTCGCAAGTATGATCACGTTTCTGAATTTCGTTCTCAACTTAACTGGCTCCCTATTCGTCAGCGCCGTGATACTCACATCCTGTCTCTATTATTTTCCGTGTTGCACAATCATGCAATTCCTTCCTACCTTAAGACTAATTTTCAATTTCTTCGTGATACTCATGGTTGTTCCTTACGTTCCTCTCACAATCTCCTTTTGGCAACACCATCTCATTCATCATCCTTCTTCACAAATTCCTTTTTAGTCCAAGCTGTTCGGTTGTGGAACGATCTTCCTTTGCCAATAAGGAGAGCTCCATCACTGCCTGTCTTCAGAAAATTAGTCAAGGGTTATTACTTGTCTCTCTAACTCTTCTGCACCATATTTTGTATTCAGAGCTTTTATATTTACTTTTTTTTAAATTGTATATTTGTAAAATGTATTTATTATGTTTGAAACAATTATTTATATATGTAGGTATATGTATTGTATACATATATGTATTAGTATGTATTATTATTCATATAATCTGGCTTCTACTTTATATATCTTATTTTATATGTACACCGCCTCTTTCAGCAATTTTAATGTTTTTTTTCCACCTAAAGGTTGTCTGGAAGAGATCGCTTTAAGCGATAAGACCGCCTAGTTGTACTTACCCTCTGTACTCGTATTTTTAAGTTCAATTAATTGTATTATTTTTCTTTTGTGGTGTGACAATAAAGCTGTATTGTATTGTATTGTATTGTATTGAATAAAACCAAAGATGGCTCTTAAAAGTTTTCATATCGAGGTTGAAGATTATTTGACCAAAAACCCGTATATATTATTTATGGATATATGGAAAGCTAATAAATAAAGGATATAAATATTTATTCTCTGAAATGAACTGATATTTCATACCACCCTTGGTTTTTTATATTTTTATATTAATGAATACGTAGGACACAAGCAAGCGTCCCGACTCGCAGTCAAAGGCACACTGCCCCGCGCCCAATCGAAACTAACTGAAAATACAAGTTAAGGCGATTACCTTTGCCAAATTAGCAGCTCGATGTTTATCGGTACGAATATCGATGGAAACGACATAGAAATAACGTTTATATCAGCGCGCAGTGCAAAGTGACTGTTATGACGCTCGCTGCGTCCTTGATAAGGCGAAATAGAAGAAAATAATACTTTTCACATGGACGTGATTGTTCGATTGAATAATCCTATGTTATGTTTAAAGCTATTAAGTTTATCTATTTATCAAAGCATAAATGAATTAAATCGACCAAGCCGCTCAGGAGCAGTAGGGAATTCAAGGCAAAAAAACACCATTCGGTTTAAATTTTTTTTCATATAGAAGTTTTGGTGGTATGAAAAATAAAAATGTTGCATATGTTGTCTTCGAGTTAATAATTCATAATAATGTTTTTTCAATATTTTTGGTTTGGCTATGAACAAGGAGTAGGCTATAGAAAGTACCCATTTGGCGATACTAAGCCCCTTAATATCACAATTGTAACAGTGATGCTCATTTAGTGAAATTGTCAAAAATTCATAGGTCATTCATTTAATAGAATTTGCCCTTTGAAATTGTTTTTAAGGCTAGACGGTAAAACTTACGCGCGCGAGGTTTGGATTCTTACAATTGTTGTAGCTGTTTCGGTCATTCGCGGCCGGCACGAGCGCGCCCTCCCCCCGAGCCCCGCTCCCTGCTCCGACTTGTTCATTTTGTACTGACAGCTTACTGTTAGATCCAGATCAGGACATCCTTTCGTACTTTCGTTTTTAGTGCCTTTGGTTATTTAATTCAAAAGAAACAACATGCAAAATAAAAAATGAATGATCTCCTGTTCCTGTTTATCTAACGAACACAATATAATAGTATGTAAAATATTTTGGACGATTACTGTGTTATACTTATGAGTAACTAAATGGATATTTACTGTGAAATTCAATTGGTTTTGAAAACGGAAACTGGTGGTAATACTCGACTAACGAACAATGTTGACGCTTTATTTTGTGTTCTTCTTCTCTAGATAACTATACAGGCCGTAAACTTAATTATGTGCTTCCCAAAATATGTTTTGACTGAAGGAAAAGTGAAATAAATTGAAAAACATTTATGGAAAAAATCATGGTAATATGTGTTTACGTAAAGATTACATGAAAAATAAAGCGGTTGAGAAATTTCCGAAAAAAATTACAAAATTAAATTTAGCATCCATAATACGAAACCCTGACTCGCACTTGGCTGTTTTTTTTTTAATGTAACACTCATCAAGACATCATAGAGTTAATTAAATATTATTTTTATCAATAAGTGTAGTAGGTAACAATGAGCTGATTGATGTTGTAATTTTTCAGTTTATTAATTACGTTGTAATCTACATAGGTTTCGTTAGAGTAATTTTCAAAAATACGCTAAAAAGCTAGATTCGCTCAAAGACAAATAGAACAAAAATTATTTATTATCCAGATATTATTGCACATAATAACATCGGAATGTTAATACATTTTTTTTACTATTTTATGTAATCCCTTGACATTTTTTTATGCGGAACCGGCCAGATATTTAGTTAAGGAAACGTAATTATGGGATATACAGTATTTTTAGTAACCATTTTTTGTAAATTCTAACAAGTGCCGATAATAATTTACGAGGATAACATTATAAATGAAAAATGTGATGTTATGATGATTTTTTAGTAATTTCTATTTTAAATTACCTAATAATAACACATTCTCTTGCAGGCATATTTCTAGATACTCCAGTGCATGTAAAAGGTTCTTAGAGGTGTTTGCATTTTTCTTGATAAAATGTATCATTTCTTTTGATTTTTTGGTAAAGCAACCCATGTGAACTCCAAACAATAAAATAGCAATAAGCCCATTGTGACACATGAAGATGACCTTGGACCTGATAATAATAGTTATGCTCTGTTTTCAGTTATATGCCTTGAGTCGTCACCTTACAAAATGTGATCAATCCCTTTTGTATTGCATCTGCAGGACTCATTTCCGAGGCTACAAATGGGCATTTTATTTCTCCAAGTCCTTCATTTCCTACGAGTCCATTCAGACTAGCTGCCAGAAAACCATCCACAGGATCGAAAAATGACCACTTTGATCTACCTTTAGATCGGTATACTTTTCAAAGTCATGGGTGGCGCGATTTTATCTGTTTATTCTCCTAATAAATATTTACCTGTATAATTTTGACCTTAAGGTTTCAACATCGGCCTTACAGTGCTTTGGTTGACTGCTGAGTGTTCTGTTTTCTTTTGATATACGCCTGAAATTTAATGTGATGAGCGTTAAAAATGTTTAGGTTTTCGCATCAAAAGCTTGATCGGTAGGACGAAAGGCTCACAACTTTGGAGGTTTTTTTTAAAACCCTATCTTATTACAATATACAATACATATTTATACTAACTTGTTAAATTTATAACCCTTTTTTACATATTTTTTTTCGTTTTGCTGATAAACGTACCTTTACTTTTTTTACCTCGTCGATATAATCATCTGAAATTCATAGTAATAAAATTAAGTACCAGTATTATTTATCCGAATTTTACTTATGTTTTCTTAGTTTACTGTTTTGTATATGATCTTTTGATTAAACAGAAAAAATCTCTCAGGAGCAGCAGCATAAATATTTTAACTTCTGTATAGGGTCAAATTATAATGTCCTTATGTAAATTTAATATTTAAATTTTTCGTTTATTATTATATTTAATAATCCTATACTTCTGATTATAATTTTAATAACTTTTTTTAGAAAAGTTAATAAAAAACAGATAAACTTATCAGATAAACGATATAATATATAAATATCAAATAAAAAAAAAAAAAAATAAAAAATTATAAAATATAATAAAATATCTGAATATAACCTTTATTTCTGCAGTTCACTTTTTTATGTGATCTATAAGTTTCATAGAATAATCTCTCAGAATAAAAAGGGACTACATAATTATTTTTACTCCTGTATAGGATCAAATTATTTTGCAAACCTAAAACAGACATAGGTACTAATCGTCGTTATGAACAGTTTTTGTAATAGAGGCTGAAATGAAATACTTTTTAGGGTTCCGTGCCTCAGAATGAAAAAGACTGAACCCTTATAGGATCACTTTGTTGCCTATCTGTCTGTTATTTTCTTGCTGTCTGTCATCATGAGGAGCTTTTTGCGATGTGTGGAGAGAACAAATATATGAAGTTATAGTTGTTTATATCCAAAACGAATGTACTAAAGTGCGGGAGCGCCACCCACTACTCGACACGTGACTGAAGCGTCGGCGCAGCGGCGTTTTCTTTGATAAAAGCCGTAGCGCCGCGCCGCCACAGTGAACACTTGGCGTGGCCTCTCATTGCGTGTTGCATGGCAATGGCAGGATAATAGTTATAAGGAGTTGCAGACCAATCAAATTAATGGCCAAATCCAAGATGCATGACCTAATTTATAAACGAAATACATTGTATTTATAAGGTAAAAAATACAAATAGTACTCACCCATTTTTGCACGAAAAATCTGTCCACCATACTCAATAACTTCTCCATTACCATACACTGGTACAAAACTCTTTGATAATGCACCGTTTAAACAAGTAAGGTGAGTGAAACGAGTGACCCATCGCTCGTCCCGTCTTCTCCCCCCGCACGCCTCCGCCACCCCTGATGCGACAGAATGAAATTCTAGATTTATGTAATTTGCGCCCGCGATTTCGAATGCCAGCCCATAGCTATTTACTGAAATCCTATACTTTCTACATACGAAATAATTGCATTTTCCAAATATTTATGAACTACCACGGGTCCGAAATTCAATATAAATTGTTTTTACTTGAGAAATGCTTAAGAAATCGAACATGAAAATGGAACATTTTGGAGCTTAAAAAATAGATTTCCAAGTGCTTGTATTTTCTAAGCGTGTTGTTTATCTCAAATTTAAAGTTAAATCGGACTTGTAGGTTGTGAAAAAGATGAAGTTACTCAAAGTTTTATTTGATTTAATGCATTAGCGTACAAATGAGAAGCTAAATCGTTTTGTATGGCCGCGGAGTCTTGCCCTCTTCCCTTAACTGAAATTGGCCCGTGCTATTTCAAGTAATGGAGACGATTGACAAAATTCCGTGCAATTGTAATTTCACTAGTGAAATTATAGTTTCACGTCTTTGACAATTTACATACGGCATAAACATATTAGGCCCGGGAATTTACGATGATCATTTAGGCGAAGTTCGGCGTAAACCATAACCGGATTAATACATGATATCGCGTCAAAATTCGATAGACACATAATTTTTGATACAAAAGGGGTTAACAAAAAACTCAGCAGATTTTAACTTCTTAAAAAAAATACATTTTATTAGTTATTTTAATTTTATATTTTTTACTATAAATCATAACCAATAGCTAATTAGGTAGACTTTTATTTATGCTTGATATGTTACAAGCACGAAGATAATTAACCAAATATTTAAATTGCATTAATGTTCTTTTTAAATAAAAAAAACTAAATTTAATAGGAAGTCTTGCAAAAATCATAACCACGTTTTTCAAAGATTTTAAGCATCTTGTAGATTAAATAATTATAAATCTCAAGAAATTAAACAAATATTTCACAATTAAAATGTAAATGAATTTTGGCGTCGTAGCAGATTTCAGAACCGTAATATTTTTGCTTAATCATAGGTTATTTTAAACTTACATTCGATTTCTTACATAATTAATCAGAATTTTGAACTGATACATAAAACAATTTTTAATTCAAAAGATCGCGTCTGAGAGGAAAGGTGCGGGGGCAGAGGGAGACAAGAGCGAACCGCTGACGATGCCGCGCGTGCACGTTGCAACATGTTGCCAGCTCGCTCGCCCATATCGCAAATAAATAAGCAATAAAAGCAATTTCATTCATTCAGTCGTCTTACGTACTATGAATCTTGGCACTTCTAAAGAATGCGCTTCACCCGCCCGACCCCACAAATATATGGGATATTTGTACAATCGATGATAACAATTCATGTAAAATGTTAAAATGTTCAAAAGCACCTGAAATAGAAGAGCTTTTATGAATAGATTGATGGATGTGGAAGAGGCGAAAGAGGTGTACCAGGATCGTAGCAGATGGAAATCTGTAGTAGTCTTTGTCTACCCATCTGGAAGACAGGCGTGAATATATGTTTGTATGTATCTTAAAAGTGTACCTATAAATGTATATCTGTCTAGATCCACCGGTGTCCAGCCAAGTTCAGAAAATAGCACCAGAATATGTAGAACTTGGCAAGTTTTCACAGCTTAAGGGTCGGAGTAC
Organism: Ypsolopha sequella; assembly: GCA_934047225.1. NCBI lineage: Eukaryota > Metazoa > Arthropoda > Insecta > Lepidoptera > Ypsolophidae > Ypsolopha > Ypsolopha sequella. Next base: position 23,515,029 of record OW204003.1, read on the forward strand.
CATGATTGTGCAAAACAGGGTTCGGGGTTATGGCATATTTAAGAGAGTAAAAATTTAAATTTCTAAACAAAATAAATACCACTGATGAAGTACTGGTTCCTTGAAAGAAATCGCGGCTCTAATGTATATTTACTTCAGAAAAAAAAACAGGAATCTCCAGAAAATCTCTCAAATAGCATTGCGGCGTTATAGGTATTGGGATTAAATTAAAGACAAAACAACGACAAAACATATTCAGATTCATAACAACACGTTAATAAACATTATTACATAAAAAGTTTTCCGATACTATTCATAGCTTTTCCGCAGTACGTTACCAAATATACCACTATTTTAGGCACTAATTCGCCATACAATTTCCTATGGGCGCGCGCGCTCAAATTGCATGACTATAAAATTGCGTGCGCAAGGATACCACATTCAGTGAATCACGAGCTGTCAAGGTGGGAGGTTACCTCTTTTCGATAAGAAAATTCCGCGACGTCGGCTCGTATGCACACACAAAAACATACTGCAGTGGTACCATTGTGACAAAAGTAAGTATGTACATTGCTTTGATTTTATTGAATGGTTGAAGATGGTGCCAACCAAGCAACGCCACGAGTGTTTTCGTATGCGAATATGGATAGCATTTTGTAAGATTTAGAGTTTGATGTTTATTCTGGATTCGAAGTGAAGACGTATTATTATTAAGTTTGCATATTATATTTATGTATTTATTCTATTCTATATATAAGATGACTTTTTGATCATCGTCCAAATTCATACTGGAGGCTTGGTAAGTGATCAGCATCATGAATCGATAACAATTTTGTGAAATTCGTATAATTCCCAGTCCTGAGTGAACCCCTATGGTTAGTCGAAATTTCATGATGCTGATCACTTACCAAGGCTCGAGTATGAAGTTGGACGATGTTCACAAATTTAACTTGTATATAAAATTACATAACGGTCACTCACTGACCAACTCATTGACATTATAGTATAGTTGGAAGGACTGTTCTGACATGATAGTGATGTATTTTTGTTGACTTTGACCCTAGGGATGCGAAAAATTGGCACCTCGCCTAGGAACTAAGATTTCGAAAATATATTCGTAACGGAACGGCTGGAGTTAGACCCATGTTGATGGGTGTCTAGGAAAAGGTTTCGCCGAGATCTACCCCTCCCCATGTTAAAACTTTGACGGCCCGTATCTCCCAAACGGCTGAATCTAGACCCATAGTTATGGTACTCTAAGAAAAGGGCTTGACAAGATCTATTTGAAAGATCTACTTATTACTAGGGATGGGAAAAATTTATATCCTAGCGATATCCCCCGCCACTAGGGATGTATTTTTTGACTTTGACACTAGGGATGTCCCAAAAAAAATTGTTTCGACCATATCTTCGGAACGGAAGGTGGTACAGCCCTAGGGGTTGGACCGTAGGACGTCGAATATTTTTTTAAAATTTCTTTTTAGTAATATCTCCAAAAAAAAATTGTTTCGGTCATATCTTCGGAATGGAAGACATCCCTAGGGGTTGGACTAATGGGTGTAAAATTTTTTTTTTTTATGTCAAAACTTTGACGGCCTGTATCTCCTAAGCGGCTGGAGTTAGAACCATGTTGATGGGTGTTTAGGAAAAGGTCTCGCCGAGATCTACCCCCTTCTCCATATCAAAACGTTGACGGCCCGTATCTCCCAAACGGCTGAAGCTAGACCCATGTTCATGGTACTCTAAGAAAAGGGCTTGACAAGATCTATTTGAAAATACACGTTTTTGATACTAGGGATGGGAAAATTTACATCCTAGCGATGTCCCCCGCCACTAGGGATGTACTTTTTGATTTTGAGACTAGGGATGTCCCAAAACAAAATTGTTTCGACCATATCTTCGGAACGGAAGGTGGTACAGCCCTAGGGGTCGAACAATTCGGTGCCAAAAAAAAATTTTTTTTTTCAAATTTCAAAACTTTAACTGCCCGTATCTCCCAAACATCTGGGAAAAAGTTCCTAGGGATGTACTTTGACATTTTTTGACTTTGACACTAGGGATGGGAAAAATTGTCATTTTTGCACGCGATCACGAAGTTCGTATTGATGTTTTTGGACACTAGGGATGGGAAAAAGTTCCTAGGGATGTACTTAGACATTCTTTTACTTTGAGACTAGGGATGGGAAAAGTGTCATTTTTCATAACGAGCACGTGAGCGCGAAGTTCATAGTAATATTTTTGGACACTAAGGATGGGAAAAAGTTCCTAGGGATGTACTTTGACATTTTTTGACTCTGACACTAGGGATGGGAAAAATTGACATTTTACAGAATGAACACGCGAGCGCGAAGTTCGTAGTGATGTATTTGGACACTAGGGATGGGAAAAAGTTCCTACGGATGTACTTTGACATTTTTTTACTTTGACACTACGGATGGGAAAAGTGTCATTTTTCAGAACGAGCACGCGAGCGCGAAGTTCGTAGTGATGTTTTTAGACACTAGGGATGGAAAAAAGTTCCAAGGGATGTACTTTGACATTTTTGGACCCTGACACTAGGGATGGAAAAAATTTACATTTTACAGAACGAGCACGCGAGCGCGAAGTTCGTAGTGATGTACTTGGACACTAGGGATGGGAAAAAGTTCCTAGGGATGTACTTGGACATTTTTGACTTTGACACTAGGGATGGGAAAATTTGTTATTTTTCAGAACGAGCACGGCAGTGCAAAGTTCGTAGTGATGTACTTGAACACTAGGGATGGGAAAAAGTTCCTAGGGATGTACTTTGACATTTTATTGACTTTGAGACTAGGGATGGGAAAAATTGTCATTTTTCAGAACAAGCACGCGAGCGCGAAGTTCGTAGTGATGTACTAGGACACTAGGGATGGGAAATATTTGTATAATTGTAACTGTCAGTTTGTCGCAGACTACGTATATCTTTGATTTCAAAAATCATTTTTTCAAATTCGTGCTAAATAAATAACGAAAGCAAGAAATAAATAAGACATTTATTTTGATACTACATCCTAAACAAATACAATTATCAACTCTGAGACAACTTAATATGTTTTAAATTGCTAAGTTGCAGCAAAAAAAAGGGCTTTGACTCAGCAAAATGCCACAGCATCACCATAAAAACCTTAAAAACGACATCTATATTTCAAAGTAGTAATTAATATGTTTCAACAGCCATCTTAAATTTCACAACGATGTCAAATTCGCGGAAAATCAAATTTTGAAGTAACATTCATATTGTGAATATAAAAGTATAAATTTTCAAGCAAAATTGCAGCTCAACCGGTCAAGCCGTTCTTGAATTGTGCCGCAAACGGTAGACAAGAAGATGCTTCATTCACTAAAAGGTTTCCGTTTCAGATGGAACCCTAATTTCCCATTTTGCCCGACATTTTATTATTTGTCTACACGCTAGCTCAAGTCAGCTCAACCGCCACTATTTCTTGAATAACAAGCAAGAGCACTTAGAGAACCCTAAAAATGTGACAGTTATTTCTCATATTCGTCATTTTGAATAAAACTTTAGTGGATAGAACGGCGACCGCGGCGGTGGCGCGAGCCCACTGTGCATGCATACAAGTGTGCCTGAGAGCTGTTACCGCTGTGTGCAAGCGTCGATATACATAAATTCGACGGCGGCCGGTGGCGAAACCGAGCCTTAAACTCATCATAAATTACAAATCTGCCCAACCGGGAATTGAACCCGAGACCCTCGGCGCAGAAGGCAGATACTATTCACTACACTGTATGGGTCGACAGTAAATTATTTTTTAATAATATTACATTTATATTTAATTATCGAGATGTTATCGTGTTGAGGAATTCGCTTGCTTATGCAAGTTCGCGGCACTTCGCTTCGTGGTACCACTGCTGAAGTTATCTACGTGTGCGTGCGCGACTTAGAATGAGCGCTTTTGACAACGAGCCGTGGGGGCGCCGGTCCTTAAGTTTTAAGGGTTACATTTGAATATATATGAAAGTTTTATATGTATATATATTCAGTAGTGGGGAACCCATCGATCTTTCTTTTAAAACAAGTGACGATAGTTGTACATTCCTGCAGCTATGATATTTAAGGTGGTGTTCTGCCGATTTTGTCACTTTTCAAGTTAAATTTAAATCGTGAAGTAGTGATAATAAAATTAAAAAAAAATATTTGTGTCATATTTCACTCTTTGAACTAAATATTTCGGCCGTTCGACACACGATTACTTGCATTTTCTTGCATCCAGTTAAATTGCAAATACAAGCCTTAACTATGATCTAAATATCATTTCATTTGAGTTATTTCAGTTTTAGACAATACAACTTATACCAAAATGCACGTCGTACAAAATGTGATATAAAACGGTCATAAAACAACATACCTTAAATTCCAAAGTAATAAACAAAAACACGTTGAAATCGTGAGATTTCTGAGCGGCCCGCTTCCACTGAGCAGGATAGACAAGTGTAAAATGAAAGCGTTAGCGCAAGACAGATTCCTCTGGGTACCCTCTCGCCTTAAGGTGGTAAAACTAAATAACACAATTTCATACGATTTTAAAATTGAATACATGCCTTAATTACAACGAAACAGACTTCTCAAATATGGCTTAAAAAATAAACTAAAAATCTAGTTTCCGCTTATGCAATAATATTAATCAAAAATTGTTTAATTATTACGCAATTGAAAGATCAAAAGTATTCAAAACACATGATTTTTGAGTGTATTGGTGAGATCTATAACCACATAGAAGTCCATGCTAGGTGTACATATACGTTTCATTCATAAAACTTTGTTCCGATTCTAGCACAAAACAATAACTTCCAATATTCTTGGACAATGGGCAAAAATGTATGGAACTTGGTCCAAAGGTCTCCACTGATGAGACTTGCGGTAAATGAAAGTACATAATTGTCTTATGATTTTGGCAACAAATTAGTAGATTCTGTCCGGGGGCTCTTTTGTTATAGTCATGTTTGTCTTGACTATAATTAATGTGATTTTTCGTTAAAATGGTGTTTATTTTAACACGGTCACATAACCTCAGTATCTTTCTGGATTGCGATACCCCTCCCGCTTCTCCTTAACCACCCCGCCCTCGCCCTCCTGTAAAGATTTGGAACGGTAGTGGCGGCCATGCCAGTGTTAACATTTGTCGCGTTTAACAGACTTGCATCGCCACAGCCGATGAGCTTTGCGTCGGGGGCAAAGAGTTATTAAACGACCATTTCGAAAGTCGGACTCGTGGATGTACAGTGGAGACCACATCAAGCTATACACTTGCAGTACGAAATTAGCCCCTACAGAGAAGAATATAAGATAGGAAAAAAGTCCAATGTGTCTTACTTGATGCGGTCTCCACTGTACATCCACTAGGGATGTACCATAACATTTTTGTTTTGGCCATATCTTTAGAACGGAAGGTAGTACATACACCTTTTAGGGTTGTACCATAGGGGGTCAAAAATATATATATTTTTTAATTATTTTACCATTAGGTAGATCTCGTGCAGCCCTTTTCTTAGAGTACTATCAACATAAGTCTAGCTTTACCCATTTAAGAGATACGAGCCTTTGAAGTTTTGACACTTGGGAGGGATAGATCTCACCGAGACCTTTTCTTAGACACCCATCAACATGGATCTAATTCTAACCGTTTAGGAGATACGGGCCATCAAAGTTTTGACACTTGGGGGGGGGGGGCGACCTCGGTGAGACTTTTTCTTAGACACCCATCAACATGGGTCAAACCCCAACCGTTTAGAAGATACAGGCCGTTAAAGTTTTGGCATTTAAAATATATTTTTTTTGACCCCCTATGGTACAACCCTAAAAAGTGTAGGTACCACCTTCCGTTTCAAAGATAAGGCCAAAACAAAATTTTTATGGTGCATCCCTAGTGTTACATCACTATGTCAAAAGCATAACCCTAACATCAGGAACATCACTGTCAAACAAAAAGTATCATCATTTAAAATCAAAAGGAACACTAATTTCAATATTTGATCCATGATGGCAGTGAAAATCTTGTCATGACGCGACGACGTAGATAGGTACTATAGCAGCGTTCAGAACACTGGAAGTCACTTTTTGAATTGAAATTTGATAATTATTATCCAAAATCGTTAGCTGCGACCGCGCCTGATTGTCTAATACCATAGACATGACATTTTACAACCCCTTTGTAAAAAAGTAGAAATATATTTTTTAGTGACCCTTGGCGTAGCGTATCGTTGATCCCCCATTTTCCTAACAAAAAAGCGAGGCTCCTTTGGGCTACCAATCTTAATCGGTAGATATTGGTCCAATATACAACTGTGACAAGTGGCATCCTTTAGTGTGGAAAACTAAACTGTTAGTAACAAACTCAACTACAGCAGGGGCTTAGTAGTAGGAATCCCGTTTGGCATCCTTCGGGTACGGAACCCCAAAAATAAAGGTACTGAGTTGAGTGTAATGAATGAAAACTGCGCATTACTTACTATAGTGTGCGTTTATTTCTGCCAGTAGCGTACCATACACACACCACTGCATTGCGTTTATACACGACGGCACACAAAGACGAAAAATGTATTTCCCCCTCCAAAAGCCACGCTTTGAGGTGATTGATCTGCCACCGCGGTTCAGCGGGGTCGTGTACTCAACTATAAGCTTTATGCCCTTAACTTTAAGATTGACCGCTGACCGTGTTCATAACAGATGATTCAAAATATGTCGTTGCGATCATTATAGTTGTTTAATTTTTCTAAATAACAACTAGGTTATGGTTCTAATGTAAAGTTCAGCAACTTTCATTCAGTTACCTTATTTGGCTAAATTAATTTCGCACCTTTTACTGTAAAGCTAGGATGCTTTTACTGAATTTGCTTAATTTTACACCTACTTGACTAAACACACGAAAATAATTAGATATAAATTTGCAGTGTATAGTTAATTATATTATCCATATGACTGGAAGAAAAAGAAGCGTCAACTGCGTTTGTTTCGTTTTAGTGCCTTGCTTGATCTTTTAGTGCTTAATTCGATTATAAAAGTCTAAAACCTTAATATTTTATACCTCTTAAACAATATTTTCAATGGTTATGATATTTGCTGAAAATATTCTGAAAAAAACAGATTGTTCACATTTTCACTGAAACGCTTTTTCCTGATTTGCTTAATTTTAATTTATTACTTATCAACTTAAATAGCTTGACGATATAAAAACCAAATAACCCGGTTATGTTTTACTTCGAGGTCAAACTGTATATTTCCTGGCCTATATTATCTAGATTCTAGAACACCATGAGCTCTCTTGAGAATGGGCCAGGTAGGTGAGGCATTTTCTTAAAATATTACACTTCATCTAGTGCTGAACGTTGAACGTTTAATGTTGCTAATTAACCTTTCCCTTTGTGTGGTTGGCCCTTCTCTGGTACAATTAAACACAAAACACTTCTTTGAAATATTCCTAACTAGCTAATTAAGAGGAAGTTACCGCGAGCGCGCTCCATACAAACAATAACTAATAAAACTGACATGACATTCAGCAGAGAGGATATTATTAATTAATATTATATATATTTATTGTTTTAATTAATTAATTAAACATAAAAAACAATATCTGTCATAGCTTACAGTAGCTCGCGCGGCCTAGCTTACAGTTCTCTTAAGGTTTTTGAAAAATTTGCAAATTTTTCTCCTCAAAGATTGTCCTTAGTTAATCCTCGTAGCTTTCGTTATGAGTTTTGTCTAAAAGTTTATTGTTATTCAAAATTCAAAAAGTTTATTTTGCAAAGTAGGTATATATAATACACGTTTCACAAGTCAAATTTTAATCTTATAAAAATATATGTAATAAAATAATAAATGTACATGAACTACTTAGATTAAATGTTTATTTAATTTATGTAGCAATATATATACGATTAAAATTATAGGTAAAATATTATTATACAAGGTGAAATCCAATCAACCGCCCGAACCCATACCGGAGACCCGGCCAGGGACCAGGAACAAGGTTCAATGATCACCAACCGAGCCCCCAGCACGAATCCAGGCAGCCGACCAAATCCCATCCTATATACCATCCCATCCCATCCTAGTAATAGGTTACATATATAAATACATGCCTACCTCCGCCCATTCGATTAGTCTTGCTAAGAAGAACGGGCAAGAAACTTAGCAAGATCATGTCTTTTTTTTTTTAACATAAACTTATACTTGTACATCAAATTACTTATATCTACTTTAACCAGGGGATAAGAAAATACAAGACAGCAGGAATTCAGGTTAATGAAAAAAGAAAAACATATATATCTTTGCCTACCTGTCTCATATAGTCTATTTCCTTTTACAGTCTGTAATTAATTAATTTTAACTCTTAAGAGGAATCCAAAGTTAGGAAATTATATTAATTAATTAAATTATTATCTACTATCATCAAAATCAGTATCACTATAACCCCATGCTTCACCATCATCCAAATATTCATTTATTTTATAATATGCCTTTTTCAGTAGGCCCTGCTTAATATACAGTTTAAACTTATTTTCTGACAAAGTAAGGACCTCCTTTGGAAGTTTATTGTAAAATCTTATACCATGTCCTACGAAAGAGGTACTCACTTTGGCGAGTCTGATTTTTGGAAAAGCCAGTTTATACTTATTTCTGGTTTCCTTACAATGTTGCTCACCAAGCCTTGGGAGAGACTCAACATTTTTTCTGACATATCTAATGATTATATTAAAGTATATACATGAGTAAAGAGTCAATTTTTGTACACATGAATTTTTTCAATTCGAATAAACTTTTTTCGGTCTCTCATCTCTCATGTTTTACTCACCCAGCAATTGCCAATTTCCGTCCTCATCGATAATTCCTTTATTTAAGGGTCGATTCTCCAGATTTTTTACAAAATATTAAGAAATAATTGAACGAGCGAGCGATGTGAGCAAAGTTCTCCGAGTCTACTTGAATAATTCGGCGTTTGTATGTATCTATGAATGTTTATCCGACGATAACTCAATACCCGAGTTGATCGGAACTTCATGAAATTTGGTAAGCGAGTAAATAAGAATTTTCAAGTTTAAACATGAGCCAAATCGGTCAAGAGGTTGCCAAGATATAGGGTTGTAAGACAGAGTCCGCCAGCTCACAGTTCGAGGCTAACTATTAGTTAAAACAACCATAATATAACTTTTAGCTAAGACAACTTTCAACAATAGTTTGCTATATGCATAAACAATACAATTAAATGCATAAACAATGAAAAATACAATTATTTTGAAGTTATCATAATGTCTTTTATTTTTAATAATATTATGGTAGCTTAAAATAATTGGATTAACAATAAGCGTGATATTAGATGATTTTAGGAATTTACGGCTGGTATCACGACTGTGGAAAAGCCTTGTGTTTAAAAATTATTGTAATATCAATAAAAATATGTTTATGCTTATAGAAAACTATTGTTAAAAGTTGTCTCTGCTAAAAGTTCTATTTTGGCCGTTAAAATTATTTCTTAATATTTTGTCACAAATCCGGATAATAGACCCTTAATACGAGAATTAAACGTATTTTTAAAAAGCAGGATATCACTTTGGGGCCTAAAGACGTGTATAGTAGTTTATGCTACAAGGAGTGTTTTAAACGTAAAATTTAATCTAATAAAAAGATTTGTAATAATAGTAGTTTATGCTACACGGGCGAAAAGGAATAAATTACGAGTAATAAACGTAACTGAGTAATTTATTGCTCTTACGCCCGTGTATCATACTACGTTTTTCAATGCATAGTGTGAGGAAATAACACAAATATAATCTTGTGAACTTTAAATTATGATTGGCTCAAAAATACTGTATCCAGAGCCGTTAAACAGTGGAGAAAAGGTAAACCATTTATGGTACACAGGAAAGGTTGCAGGTTAGCCAACTTCTCGTAAATAATTTAAAAAAATAATAATAATAAAGCCCTAGGGCAAAATAATCGACTTTCTGTTCGGTTTTGATGCATAAAAAGTGGGCCTTTGCGAGCACTTGCATTGAAAAATAACAAAACACACAAGTAAAACTTTCCGAGTACGTTGCACGTGCATCCGTTACGAAACGGACTTGGTTAAAAGGCGTGGGTTGTTACTGAGAAAATTAATATCTTTTAAACGCCTAAGCTAAGCCCTTCAAGAAATGGGTCATATCGTATGTTACCAAAGAAAGGGGTTGCGGTAAGGGCTTCTTTGAAAGTGAGTTCCCGGTACTTGCCCTTTGCGGGATTAAATAGAACAAGTTTAATCAAATATCATGTTCTGGAATGTACTACCTGCGAGGTAATTAGGTAACAGAGTAGATAACGGTCTGTGGCTGACTCGTATTTTAGAAATGTGTTAATGTTTCGCCAAGAATCGATTAAAGAATATCAAAAATGATACCAAGGATCGATGACGTACCGTTCCATCCATCCATCCATCCATCAGCCTAGTTCGTCCAGTGCTGGACATAAGCCTTTTCAGGACTTTGCGACTTCCGGCGGTCATCCTGGAAGAATTGCCCATACTTACACACACTGTGCAGGCGGGTTGGTGAGCGCGGTGCCGGAACCCTCGCACCAGTGACACCGCTGCCCGTCGCCAGTCTGTTTTTATATGAAATATGTTAATTAATGTTAACTCTTAAGAGGAATCCAAAGTTAGGAAATTATATTAATTAATTAAATTATTATCTACTATCATCAAAATCAGTATCACTATAACCCCATGCTTCACCATCATCCAAATATTCATTTATTTTATAATATGCCTTTTTCAGTATAGGCGCGTAGCAGTACGATTCGTACTTATGATATTATTAAAATTGTTTATATTTGCACAGTTAATTAACTATATATATTTAAAGATTATATTAAAAACTTAGAAAATTTAGGACGTTGCTGTAGCTATTATTTAGGTATTTGCAATTATTTAATTATAAGGGTCATTACAAACTTAGAATTGAAAGTTTAGATTGTATCTGACATAAAATATGCGTATTTTGTTGTTATTCATTTATTAGAAATATTGCATTCATGGAACTTAGGTAAACTGAAAATTGTGAAATACTCTTTCAATATAGAATTAGAGGGACTTCAGTTTATTTACATCACATGGTATTATTTATCTTGACCTATTATAGAAATATTAGAAATTTATTTAGTTTGCTTTTCGGTTTAATTAAGTTTCTTTTCATATTATGAGAAATACAAAATTAGAATTCAAAAGTTGGCGGCTACATTATCATAATAACACACCCGATCAGCATTCAAATCATTAGAAAAAATCGTACCTGTAATTTTAAGAAAACATAATTTCTATGATCATGGCATATAAAACAAAGGCGCGGGGTAAAGCGCGGGGCCGGGGCGGACGCCAGGCCACGTGCCACTCGGAGACGCTCCGTGGGTCTACCGCGTAATTCTCATTTTCATCAACATCAATTTGAGATTGAAATTTGACGTGCGTGCGACGACGCCCGCCTAACATGCCATCTTTTTTGCACGCGTGGAATTTCGCATGCATTTGCTTGAAGTTGATACAAATGAGAATTACGCGGTAGAGCCCCTGGTCGGCTCGCTTTGATTTTAGCGTGTCGGCGTCGCCGCGTCGTACAAAGGGCCGCGCGGGGCGAAGTGGTGGGGTGCGGGGCGTTCCACTGACCTAGGAATGGAGTTTGTTTGCCCGCGCGCAGTTCATACAGCGAGGCGGCGTCAAGCAAGATGAATGAAAAGTGCCATATTTGTGGGAATTATCTTGCTTCAGACATTGTGACTGTAAAAAAACAGGGTTTACAAAGATTAATAAGTGCAAGCCAAGAACGACGAGATGGAAAACATGTTTTGTTTGAAGGCTTCCAAGAAAAGATATTACATCGAAAGTGCAGATTGCTTTACATCGATAGCAAAAGTGTAGCTGCATACAGAAAAAAGAACGTGTCAGAAGAATGGACATCAAAAGAACCTAATACCTTTGATTTTGCAAATTCTTGCATACCTATTTTGCAACGAACTCGCGGACAATGAATTTAATTTTGTCATGTTTTTTTTGTGAATTTCTCAGTCACTATATTTTTCCTGTAATCTTTACGTAAACACCTATTATCATGATTTTTTAAATATTTTTCGGTCAACCAGTTTTAGAGAAAAGGGGGAGGGCATACATTTTTGTGGTTTTCCAAGGATTTCTCGAAGTAGATGCAAGTAAATATAGCCACGATATATATTTTTAAGATCATCTTTTTAAGGCGCTTAATATCACCAAATGGGTACTTTCTAAAGCCTACTCCTCTTTTATGGCCAAACCAAAAATATTGAAAAAATGTATTATGGATTATCAACTCTATGACAACAAATGCAACATTTTTCTTTTTCGTACCACCAAAACTTCTACATGAAAAATCGTTTTAACTGAATGGTGTTTTTTTGGCTTGAATTCCCTACTGCTCCTAAGCAGTTATATAACATAGGATTATTCAATCGAACAATCACGTCCTTGTGAAAAGTATTATTTTCTCCTATTTCGCCCTCTCAAGGACGCAGCGAGCGTCGTAACAGCCACCACGCATTGTGCGCTAATATGAACGTTATTTCAATGTCTTTTCCGTTGATATTCGTACAGACAAATATCGAGCTGCTAATTTGGCGATGGTAATCGCCTTAAGGGCCTTACTATCGCCAAATGGGTACTTTCTAAAGCCTACTCCTCGTTTACGGCCAAACCAAAAACAATGAAAAAAAGTAATATGAATAATCAGCTCTTAGACAACATATGCAACATTTTTCTATTTCATACCGCCAAAACTTCTACATGAAAAAATGTATTAATTAAATGGTGTTTTTGGCTTGAATTTCCTACTGCTCCTAAGTGGCTTGGCCGATTGAATTCATTTATGCTTCGATAAATAGATAAACTTGATAGCTATAAACATAACATAGGATTATTCAATCGAACAATCACGTCCAAGTGAAAAGTATAATTTTCTCCTATTTCGCCCTTTCAAGGACGCAGCGAGCGTCGTAACAGCTACTATGCATTGCGCGCTGATATTAAGGCGCTCTTATCCCAGAAGAGTGACTCTCTGTCTTTTTCTTTACGTGTAAGGAGTAAAGAAAATAACCACACTTTTGTACTTTTTCGTTGTTTTTATCGGTTTTTAAATTGTTTAAAAATAAGGGATATGTTTATTAAAACCCACTTACGTGGTCGACCTAGAAAATTTAAAGAGCAATATTACCAGATATGTTTTGTTAATAAAATAGTGGAATTATGAAAATGGCATGATTTGAAAGGTCTTATTACATACTGTGTTCGTGAATTATTTATATCGAGCAAAGTTTTTCTGATCGTGTAACACATGCGTGGAAGACCTAGATAAAGGGTCTAACTATATTGCCTATTTTTTTTTGGAAGTTTTAGACGATATTTGAAAGTTCTATTTGACTTTGAAATTACTGATTTTGGGATAAGAGCGCCTTAAAGTTATTTCAATGTCGTTTCCGTTGATATTCGTACTGACAAATATCGAGCTGCTAATTTGGCGACGGTAATCGCCTTAATACCTACTAGGTATATGATACCAACGGAAACCTACACTGCGCGTGGCCCGACTCGCACTTGGCCGGTTTTTTTTATATTTCTCATTTGTGTTCAACTTATTTTAAATCGCTATAGTTTTCCTGTAATTGGCCAGTTGATTGATTGATTGATTGATTGACTATAATATATATAAAGCTACTACAAAACGGTAACTGACTCACTGACTGACTGACATGGTTGTTTAGTTTGAAAGAGTCTTCTGACATGATAGTGATGTATGTACGGAATGTCGGGTGTGTAATTGTGAGTGGGGAAAAACCTTGACATTTGACATTTTTTGACATTTGACATGGTTTTTTGACGTTTTAGTGAGGCGGGTCGTTGTATGGGAGTTTTGCAAGTGAGTAGGCGAGCCCGTAGGGCGTAGTGATGTACCTGGGTACTAGGGATGGGAAAAATTGTCATTTTTGACATTATTGACAGAACGAGCCCGCGAGCGCGAAGCGCGAGCGGGCAAAGTTCGTCCGTACAAGCAAGCGAGTGCGAAGCGCGAGCGGGCGCAGTCCGTAGTGATGTGCCTGGGTACTAGGGATGGGAAAAATTGCCTTTTTTTTTTAAGGGATGTACCGAAAAAAAATTTGTTTTGGCCATATCTTCGGAACGGAGGTCGGTCCATAGGGTGCCAAAAAAGTTTTTTTTTTTTTTTAATGTCAAAACTTTAACGGCCCGTATCTCCTAGACGGCTTGAGTTAGACCCTTGTTGATGGGTGTCTAAGAAAAGGTCTCGCCGAGATGTAGCCCCCCCCGGTGTCAAAACTTTAACGGCCCGTATCTCCCAAACGGCTGAAGCTAGACCCATGTTCATGGTACTCTAAGAAAAGGGCTCGACGAGATCTACCTGAAAATAAAATAAAATTAAAAAAATTAAAAAAATTTTTTTTTGCGAAAACTTTGATCGGCCATATCTCCCGAACCGTAAGTCCTAGCGAGTTGCGGTTTTGACTTTAGTGATCTGTTTGCCAAGGGCTACCGAACAGCATATAAAAATTTGACATTTGACAGGTTTTGACATTTTTTTAACAGGTCCAAAAAAGTGCTCCGATTCACTTGAAACTAAGTATCCAGGAGCAAGTGGGGTCGCTGATTACGAATCCACTGTCAAGTTTGACACTTTTTGACAAACGACAGGGATTTTGACACTTTTTCAAAAAAAAAATGATCGGACATTTCTTCGGATCTAATGGTGAGGCCGAAGGCCGAGCACGACATCGTGGCTACCAGAGTCATATCCGATGTCATTCTAGGGAGACCGAAGGCATCGGAACCGTAGGAATCGAAATCGAAGGACCGTAGGAATCGTCCGGAATTTTCAATTTTTCAAGCAATACCTTGGAATCGACACCCCCACACAAGCTGATTGCCGCAATCCAAAGTGATGTGCTGTCATCCGTTGAGGAGTTCTATGGTGATGAAGCCAGGATCAAAGGTCACATGGGTATTCTGATAATCTCCAAGTAATACCCTTCAATCAGCAGCCTAACACAGTGATTGCCGTAATCTCGAGCTATGTGCTCCAAACCGTTGTGGGTTCTATGGTGAATATGATGATGAAGCCAGGATCGAAGTTCAGGTGGAAGAATATCGATTTTACAAGTAATACCCTACAATCAGCATCCTGGTACAGAGCGATTACCTCAATCTTGTGAGGTATGCTGTTATTTTCTGAGGAGTTCCACTGCTTATCTCTGAAGGGCTTTATCAGATCATGACCAAATCTAAAATGGGACATACCTGGAAGCACACTCTTCCAAACAAAAAAAGAATCATTCAAATCGGTTCAGAAATGACGGAGTTATATTGAGTAACAACGCCAAAAAATAAACTTTTAACAAAAAAATAGCAGCCGACTTCAATAGTAACTGCAGTCATTCACTAAAAAGTTAATAATAATTCTATAAAGACCGATGGTACCGTAGCAACACTTTTGCCGACTTCTTTCTTCCTGAAACGTTATGTTATCTAGAAGTCGGCGTTCTTATATTGGTTTCTATGTTGCTATATCGTAGGAAATACGCCGACTTCTAGATAACATAATGTTTCAGGAAGAAAGAAGTCGGCAAAAGTGTTGCTTCGGTACCATCGGTCTTTATAGAATTATTATTAACTTTTTAGTGAATGACTGCTTTTACTTTTGAAGTCGGTTGCTATTTTTTTGTTAAAAGTTTTTTTTATTTCACATTTTTTAGTGTTGCTGGGTTAAATTGTGAGGTATAGGTAGTTCTTGCAAACGTGGTGTTAATATGAAACGAAGTTCAAGTGAGTATAAGTAGCCATGTTTGAGTAGCTTCCTGATATCAGCACCCTAACACAACATGATTACCGCAATCTCGAGTTATGTGCTGCCATCCGTTGAAGAGTTCTACGGTGATGAAGCCAAGATCGAAATGCAGGTGGGTACACTGGCAATTTTCAGCAATGCCCTGCAATGAGTACCCTAACACAAACTGGTTGCCGCAATCTAAAGTTATGTGCTGTCATCCGTTGAGGAGTTCTATGGTGATGAAGCCAGGATCGAAGGTCAGGTGGGTATTCTGATAATCTCCAAGTAATACCCTTGAATCAGCACCCTAACGCAGTGATTGCCGCAATCTCGAGTTATGTGCTCTGATCCGTTGAAGCGTTGAAGAGTTCTATGGTGAATATGTTGATGAAGCCAGGATCGAAGGTCAGGTGGAAGAATGTCGATTTTCAAGTAATACCTTGTAATCAGCACCCAAGTACATAGCGATTGCTTCAATTTCGAGAGATATGCTGTCATTTTCTGAGGAGTTCTACTGCCTATCTCTGAAGACCTTCATCAGATCATGACCAAACCCAAAATGGGACCTACCTGGAAGTATACTCTTTCAAACAAAAAAAGAATTGTTCAAATCGGTTGGGAAATGACGGAATTATGGAATAACAACGCCAAAAAAAAAAAAAAAAAACGTACAGTCGAATTGAGAACCGCCTCCTTTTTGAAGTCGGTTAAAAAAATAAAAAATAAACATACATTCCAATTGAGAACCTCCTCCATTTTTGAAGTCGGTTAAAAATAGGAACCCCAACCTCGGCCCTCCCTATTTATTGAAAACAATTAAAAATAAACATTAAAATTTAATCAGCAAAATGAAGTAAAACTTACGACAATTTGTTACCAATGTTATTTAAGTCTATAATACCAATTGTATGTAACTATAATAAATAAAGATCTTATTGATTGAAAAATAGGTAGGTACCTAGGTAACCTATTGCATGAGTTGCATGAGTGTAGGTAAGTAGTGTATGAAACTACACATAACTAGGTACTTATTAAACGGCTCGTTTTTCACCGACTTCAAAAAAGGAGGAGGTTCTCAATTGGATTGTATTTTTTTTTTACTCACACTCGTGTTTTAATAACCTCTTTATGTGCCAGTTTCATACAATTCATATTCACGAGAAGTATCCACATCAAAACTATTGAGATTGTAATGAAAACATTGAAGTAAAATATGAAAACACATAAGTAATTTTGTCAAAAATTTACATAATATAATATAAGATAACAAAAGTAACACGTCCATGATCATTCCGCCAAGTTTAACCTTTTTATAAAATTCTCGTACAAAATCACTAGTGCACTTTACCAACTGGAGCCGACCGCGAGCGATCGTCGCGTCGCACTGTTTCACCCCCGCCAACATCTGTTATGCCCTTACATTATAAATTAAAAGCATTTACTTCTAAATTCACCTATATATATATATATATATATATGCATACTTTATCATAATAAAAAGTTTATGTAAAAATGAACTTTAAAATTTTATTTGCTGATGTAAGTACTTATCTTGACTGCCCTCGCGCTCTCCGCTCGCCACGGCTACAAAGTAGTACAAAGCGAGCCGACCAGCCCACGACCGTCACGCGGCCTAGCGTCCCCGCCCCCGCGCTTCACCCCGCGCGTATTTTTGTATGCTATGATAATCGAAATCATGTTTTCTTAAAACTACATGTGCGAATTTTTCTAATCTTTTGAATGATGATCGGGTATGTTATTATGATGAAGTAGCTGTCAACTCTTGAATTCTAATTTTGTATTTCTCATAATATGAAAAGAAACTTAATTAAACCGAAAAGCAAACTAAATAAATTTCTAATATTTCTATAATAGGTCAAGATAAATAATACCATGTGATGTAAATAAACTGAAGTCCCTCTAATTCTATATTGAAAGAGTATTTCACAATTTTCAGTTTATCTAAGTTCCATGAATGCAATATTTCTAATAAATGAATAACAACAAAATACGCATATTTTATGTCAGATACAATCTAAACTTTTAGTTCTAATTTTGTAATGACACTATTAGATTCAATAATTGCAAATACCTAAATAATACCTACAGCAACGTCCTAAATTTTCTAACTTTTTAAACAAAGCTTCAAATATGCATAACCTATCTACTATCCGACAACTAAGGATTTTAATAATATCATAACTTACGTCGAAATTAAAACGTCCGGCTACGCGCCTAGTAGGCCCTGCTTAATATACAGTTTAAACTTATTTTCTGACAAAGTAAGGACCTCCTTTGGAAGTTTATTGTAAAATCTTATACCATGTCCTACGAAAGAGGTACTCACTTTGGCGAGTCTGATTTTTGGAAAAGCCAGTTTATACTTATTTCTGGTTTCCTTACAATGTTGCTCACCAAGCCTTGGGAGAGACTCAACATTTTTTCTGACATATCTAAGGATTATATTAAAGTATATACATGAGTAAAGAGTCAATTTTTGTACACATGAATTTTTTTAATTCGAATAAACTTTTTTCGGTCTCTCATCTCTCATGTTTTACTCACCCAGCAATTGCCAATTTCCGTCCTCATCGATAATTCCTTTATTTAAGGGTCGATTCTCCAGATTTTTTACAAAATATTAAGAAATAATTGAACGAGCGAGCGATGTGAGCAAAGTTCTCCGAGTCTACTTGAATAATTCGGCGTTTGTATGTATCTATGAATGTTTATCCGACGATAACTCAATACCCGAGTTGATCGGAACTTCATGAAATTTGGTAAGCGAGTAAATAAGAATTTTCAAGTTTAAACATGAGCCAAATCGGTCAAGAGGTTGCCAAGATATAGGGTTGTAAGACAGAGTCCGCCAGCTCACAGTTCGAGGCTAACTATTAGTTAAAACAACCATAATATAACTTTTAGCTAAGACAACTTTCAACAATAGTTTGCTATATGCATAAACAATACAATTAAATGCATAAACAATGAAAAATACAATTATTTTGAAGTTATCATAATGTCTTTTATTTTTAATAATATTATGGTAGCTTAAAATAATTGGATTAACAATAAGCGTGATATTAGATGATTTTAGGAATTTACGGCTGGTATCACGACTGTGGAAAAGCCTTGTGTTTAAAAATTATTGTAATATCAATAAAAATATGTTTATGCTTATAGAAAACTATTGTTAAAAGTTGTCTCTGCTAAAAGTTCTATTTTGGCCGTTAAAATTATTTCTTAATATTTTGTCACAAATCCGGATAATAGACCCTTAATACGAGAATTAAACGTATTTTTAAAAAGCAGGATATCACTTTGGGGCCTAAAGACGTGTATAGTAGTTTATGCTACAAGGAGTGTTTTAAACGTAAAATTTAATCTAATAAAAAGATTTGTAATAATAGTAGTTTATGCTACACGGGCGAAAAGGAATAAATTACGAGTAATAAACGTAACTGAGTAATTTATTGCTCTTACGCCCGTGTATCATACTACGTTTTTCAATGCATAGTGTGAGGAAATAACACAAATATAATCTTGTGAACTTTAAATTATGATTGGCTCAAAAATACTGTATCCAGAGCCGTTAAACAGTGGAGAAAAGGTAAACCATTTATGGTACACAGGAAAGGTTGCAGGTTAGCCAACTTCTCGTAAATAATTTAAAAAAATAATAATAATAAAGCCCTAGGGCAAAATAATCGACTTTCTGTTCGGTTTTGATGCATAAAAAGTGGGCCTTTGCGAGCACTTGCATTGAAAAATAACAAAACACACAAGTAAAACTTTCCGAGTACGTTGCACGTGCATCCGTTACGAAACGGACTTGGTTAAAAGGCGTGGGTTGTTACTGAGAAAATTAATATCTTTTAAACGCCTAAGCTAAGCCCTTCAAGAAATGGGTCATATCGTATGTTACCAAAGAAAGGGGTTGCGGTAAGGGCTTCTTTGAAAGTGAGTTCCCGGTACTTGCCCTTTGCGGGATTAAATAGAACAAGTTTAATCAAATATCATGTTCTGGAATGTACTACCTGCGAGGTAATTAGGTAACAGAGTAGATAACGGTCTGTGGCTGACTCGTATTTTAGAAATGTGTTAATGTTTCGCCAAGAATCGATTAAAGAATATCAAAAATGATACCAAGGATCGATGACGTACCGTTCCATCCATCCATCCATCCATCAGCCTAGTTCGTCCAGTGCTGGACATAAGCCTTTTCAGGACTTTGCGACTTCCGGCGGTCATCCTGGAAGAATTGCCCATACTTACACACACTGGGCAGGCGGGTTGGTGAGCGCGGTGCCGGAACCCTCGCACCAGTGACACCGCTGCCCGTCGCCAGTCTGTTTCATATAAGGCCCGGCTATTAAGGATGGATATACCGCCATCCATCGGTCTCAGGCATGGTGGGCCTCCTGGTTTTTGCCTGTGAGCTGTCCTCTTACTCTCCCCCGAATAACTTCGAGGGGGTCTCCAAATGAGATGGTGGCACCTCCATAGTCGAGCCCGGCATCAGCTTTACCACTCATACCTCTACGTTGACATGTTTAAGAAAAAATAGTTATTTGTTTGTGAGCTAAGTAAACAAGTGGCAGCAGCTTGTTGTATTTTATTACGTAAATATATATTTTTTTAAGTAAAAGCTTCCTTAGGCGCGTTGAGTGATCTTTAGTAGGGAAAAATCTTTTGGTTTCGCGTCACCAACATGCTATTTTGACAGTAAAGTTTTCACTTTTGTCAGCAGTCCCCATGACTGCCTGTGTTTTTTCTTTTGTATTAAGTATATGCCGTTTTCGTGAGGAAATTGTTCCTTTAAAAAAAAAGTGATAAAAATGTCTGACTTCGTATATAAATGATCAAAAATAAAGATAAATGTGAAATTTTCTAAACGAACGTATTCATTATGTAATATTGGTTTTCCAGGCAAAAGTGTATCAAGGTACCTACTCTCATATTTCTTTTACCATAGCTCCACTTGCCATGACATTTTTTTTCTTGGTTGATGGAAAACCAATTTTAGCATTAAAGTCACCCATGATAACTGTATTTTCAGAAGATTCTTCCAGTGCTTGCCTCACTTCCTGTGCTTGCCTCACTTCCTGTGCTTGCCTCACTTCCTGTGCTTGCCTCACTTCCAGTGCTTGCCTCACTTCCTGTGCTTGCCTCACTTCCTGTGCTTGCCTCACTTCCTGTGCTTGCCTCACTTCCTGTGCTTGCCTCACTTCCAGTGCTTGCCTCACTTCCAGTGCTTGCCTCACTTCCAGTGCTTGCCTCACTTCCTGTGCTTGCCTCACTTCCTGTGCTTGCCTCACTTCCAGTGCTTGCCTCACTTCCAGTGCTTGCCTCACTTCCAGTGCTTGCCTCACTTCCTGTGCTTGCCTCACTTCCTGTGCTTGCCTCACTTCCAGTGCTTGCCTCACTTCCTGTGCTTGCCTCACTTCCAGTGCTTGCCTCACTTCCAGTGCTTGCCTCACTTCCAGTGCTTGCCTCACTTCCAGTGCTTGCCTCACTTCCAGTGCTTGCCTCACTTCCAGTGCTTGCCTCACTTCCAGTGCTTGCCTCACTTCCAGTGCTTGCCTCACTTCCTGTGCTTGCCTCACTTCCAGTGCTTGCCTCACTTCCAGTGCTTGCCTCACTTCCAGTGCTTGCCTCACTTCCTGTGCTTGCCTCACTTCCAGTGCTTGCCTCACTTCCAGTGCTTGCCTCACTTCCAGTGCTTGCCTCACTTCCAGTGCTTGCCTCACTTCCAGTGCTTGCCTCACTTCCTGTGCTTGCCTCACTTCCAGTGCTTGCCTCACTTCCTGTGCTTGCCTCACTTCCAGTGCTTGCCTCACTTCCAGTGCTTGCCTCACTTCCTGTGCTTGCCTCACTTCCTGTGCTTGCCTCACTTCCAGTGCTTGCCTCACTTCCTGTGCTTGCCTCACTTCCAGTGCTTGCCTCACTTCCAGTGCTTGCCTCACTTCCAGTGCTTGCCTCACTTCCTGTGCTTGCCTCACTTCCAGTGCTTGCCTCACTTCCAGTGCTTGCCTCACTTCCAGTGCTTGCCTCACTTCCAGTGCTTGCCTCACTTCCAGTGCTTGCCTCACTTCCTGTGCTTGCCTCACTTCCTGTGCTTGCCTCACTTCCTGTGCTTGCCTCACTTCCAGTGCTTGCCTCACTTCCTGTGCTTGCCTCACTTCCAGTGCTTGCCTCACTTCCAGTGCTTGCCTCACTTCCAGTGCTTGCCTCACTTCCAGTGCTTGCCTCACTTCCAGTGCTTGCCTCACTTCCAGTGCTTGCCTCACTTCCAGTGCTTGCCTCACTTCCAGTGCTTGCCTCACTTCCAGTGCTTGCCTCACTTCCAGTGCTTGCCTCACTTCCTGTGCTTGCCTCACTTCCTGTGCTTGCCTCACTTCCA
The DNA here is from genome assembly GCA_934047225.1 of Ypsolopha sequella. Classification (NCBI taxonomy): domain Eukaryota; kingdom Metazoa; phylum Arthropoda; class Insecta; order Lepidoptera; family Ypsolophidae; genus Ypsolopha; species Ypsolopha sequella. Next base: position 23,537,278 of record OW204003.1, read on the forward strand.
GTGCTTGCCTCACTTCCTGTGCTTGCCTCACTTCCTGTGCTTGCCTCACTTCCAGTGCTTGCCTCACTTCCTGTGCTTGCCTCACTTCCTGTGCTTGCCTCACTTCCAGTGCTTGCCTCACTTCCAGTGCTTGCCTCACTTCCTGTGCTTGCCTCACTTCCTGTGCTTGCCTCACTTCCAGTGCTTGCCTCACTTCCTGTGCTTGCCTCACTTCCAGTGCTTGCCTCACTTCCAGTGCTTGCCTCACTTCCAGTGCTTGCCTCACTTCCTGTGCTTGCCTCACTTCCAGTGCTTGCCTCACTTCCTGTGCTTGCCTCACTTCCTGTGCTTGCCTCACTTCCAGTGCTTGCCTCACTTCCTGTGCTTGCCTCACTTCCAGTGCTTGCCTCACTTCCTGTGCTTGCCTCACTTCCTGTGCTTGCCTCACTTCCAGTGCTTGCCTCACTTCCAGTGCTTGCCTCACTTCCAGTGCTTGCCTCACTTCCAGTGCTTGCCTCACTTCCAGTGCTTGCCTCACTTCCAGTGCTTGCCTCACTTCCAGTGCTTGCCTCACTTCCTGTGCTTGCCTCACTTCCTGTGCTTGCCTCACTTCCAGTGCTTGCCTCACTTCCAGTGCTTGCCTCACTTCCAGTGCTTGCCTCACTTCCAGTGCTTGCCTCACTTCCAGTGCTTGCCTCACTTCCTGTGCTTGCCTCACTTCCAGTGCTTGCCTCACTTCCTGTGCTTGCCTCACTTCCAGTGCTTGCCTCACTTCCTGTGCTTGCCTCACTTCCTGTGCTTGCCTCACTTCCAGTGCTTGCCTCACTTCCTGTGCTTGCCTCACTTCCAGTGCTTGCCTCACTTCCTGTGCTTGCCTCACTTCCTGTGCTTGCCTCACTTCCAGTGCTTGCCTCACTTCCAGTGCTTGCCTCACTTCCAGTGCTTGCCTCACTTCCAGTGCTTGCCTCACTTCCAGTGCTTGCCTCACTTCCAGTGCTTGCCTCACTTCCAGTGCTTGCCTCACTTCCTGTGCTTGCCTCACTTCCTGTGCTTGCCTCACTTCCAGTGCTTGCCTCACTTCCAGTGCTTGCCTCACTTCCAGTGCTTGCCTCACTTCCAGTGCTTGCCTCACTTCCAGTGCTTGCCTCACTTCCAGTGCTTGCCTCACTTCCAGTGCTTGCCTCACTTCCAGTGCTTGCCTCACTTCCAGTGCTTGCCTCACTTCCTGTGCTTGCCTCACTTCCTGTGCTTGCCTCACTTCCAGTGCTTGCCTCACTTCCAGTGCTTGCCTCACTTCCAGTGCTTGCCTCACTTCCAGTGCTTGCCTCACTTCCAGTGCTTGCCTCACTTCCTGTGCTTGCCTCACTTCCAGTGCTTGCCTCACTTCCAGTGCTTGCCTCACTTCCAGTGCTTGCCTCACTTCCAGTGCTTGCCTCACTTCCAGTGCTTGCCTCACTTCCAGTGCTTGCCTCACTTCCAGTGCTTGCCTCACTTCCTGTGCTTGCCTCACTTCCAGTGCTTGCCTCACTTCCTGTGCTTGCCTCACTTCCAGTGCTTGCCTCACTTCCTGTGCTTGCCTCACTTCCTGTGCTTGCCTCACTTCCAGTGCTTGCCTCACTTCCAGTGCTTGCCTCACTTCCAGTGCTTGCCTCACTTCCAGTGCTTGCCTCACTTCCAGTGCTTGCCTCACTTCCAGTGCTTGCCTCACTTCCAGTGCTTGCCTCACTTCCAGTGCTTGCCTCACTTCTTCATAAAATTCGAATATTTGTTCTTCTTTCAGTTTATTATGCGGAGCATATACTTCAACTATGTGTAATAATAAATTATATAATATATAATGATAAATTATGAATAAATGAGTATGAGTATGAGTAATATACAATTTTCTATGTTCATATCAAGGCGAGCAACTTGATCGGATATCACTTTAAAATCTACTAGATCCGGCTTTAATTCTTTTTTACCATAAATCCAACGCTGATAACGCCAGTTTTTTCTCCATAGAAGATGAAAATATAGTTTTGTCTTCAATTATTTTTTCCCGTCTCTTTATTTACGGAAAGAACGATAATATCCCATTTTATCTTTTCTAAAGCATGTTCTAGCTGAATTTGCCTTGGTTCTTTAACTAAACTTAGTAAGATCATGTCTTTTCGTTCATAATAATATTATTTGTTAATGTGTACAAAGTTAAAAAGTAAGCATATACTTTAATCGAATAAAGAGATAAAAATTACAAGTCAGGTGAAATTGCGTTCGTATAACTTATTTTCTGTGATGTGCGTCTTCTATTTTATAAAGAAACTACCCGACATCACGTCTTCAACGCGTTGATTCGATACCAGTTAGTAACTTGTTAAAGTTTAACTTAGTAACTAAAGCTTCAAGTGCGAACTTCAAGTGGGTAAGTTACCGCAACTTCATCACGGTTCAAAAGTGACTATAACACGTCGTGAATCAAATTACATAGGTATAGGAAATCTTAGATTTAAAGAACAAACAATAATTATAAAACAAATTCTTTGTGAACAAACGAACTCGGACAAAATTATATAAAATATATCGTCACGACATGAATCCCCGAGAGGACGTCAGAGATGTTCCAGGTGTGAACTCTGAATTGCAAACCTTTTGTGAGCATATTTTTAAAATTTGTAAATATTTTAATGTTTATATGCCTTAACGGCGCAACATGGCTTGGACTAATAATTTTCAATAACTATGTGACATATTTATCCTTTCAGAATCCATTCCGACTTTGTGGAAAGACGCCTAAAAAAGCAAATCTTACTTCCTTTTCTGAATACCGTTCAATCTCTATCCTTCCGTTCCTCTCCAATGTCCTTGAGCACGCAGGCCACTATCAGTTAAGTGTGTTTCTCAACAAAAACAACCACCTTAATTATCATTGGTAAGGTTTCCGTCCTGGACATAGTACCGTTACGGCTTTGATGGAAATAACTGACTATATATATATATATATATATATATATATATATATCAATATATATATCCATATATGACAGCTTTTTGTTTTTCGCACCACCCTGCGTAAGCACTCCTCTATACCTTTTAATTCTAAGTTCTTTGAAGAAACACGACGCAATGACCTCGTTTGTCGAATACCTTCACACAGACTTGCACTTTCCTCCCGACATTATATATGTATCAGCTGTCACCTTTTTAATAGAATAAATAATGTTCTCAATATCTACCCAAAAAAACTTCATCTCTGCAAATCCATTATTTCAAAGTGGCTTCTTGATATGACTTACAAAGACACGGAAGATTTACTTAAATCTGTCACATAGTTAAGCAAAATATTATTTATTATTCACATAACTACATCCTAAATTCCAGTAAATTAATTCTCCCCAAATTCTAACCCAACCTTATTAATTTTATTACCACTTCCATTGTTATATTAACTACTTAAATAGGCAATTCTCTCTTTTCCAAATTTTTTATCCTTATGAGCTATGAATGTTTTAAAATATAAGTGAATGTCGGAAGACGCTGGTATCTATTGTACAGAGCTACACACTAGCATAGATGCCAACGGCTATCCTTATTAGTTAAGACTCACCTTTGTATTTATGTTTTTAAGTCTATTTAAGGATAATTTGTTATATGCTTTATGTAATAAAGAAAATTTTTAGTTTTACTTTACTTTAATATTTAAATAGGATATCTATTGTAAAAAAACAACGCCATTTCAGCGTTTTAAACAGTTTCTTCCACCCAAAAGTTGTCTAGAAGAGATTGCTTTAAGCGATAAGGCCGCCTGTTTTTGCTTACACAATATTAGGTTAAAGTGTTTATATTTCTGATTCCTTTATTATGGTGCACAAATAAAGTTGTATTGTTGCTGTTTTAAATCTACGTGAAAAGCTCGCGACATTGTACTATTAATTTATTGGTATTTTCAATGTAATTGTTTTTAGGTAATTCAGCATTCAGATCGTCTCTTGGCTAACCATTATGTTTAAAACAAGTAAGTTTCTTGATTCGTATTTCTCTTGATTTAAGAATTAGTAAATATTATATTTTATGATTCAGTGAATTTTTGAAAATATCTGTTAAAGATAATAAAAGTCCTAAAAACCAGGCACGACGTCACAGTCAGCCGCTCTACATCATCGTAATATCCTCGCCGATGGTTTTACTCATTCTTGTATAATTCCACAATTAGCTATGAAGCTCCGCCTTTTTTTAGTTTATCTTGTACGCTTAGCATTTACCGTAGATATAGCGCCTTCCGCTTGCAACTATCGCGCTTGTGAACGGGTGAAAAAGCTAGCCTCATGGACAAAAACGCCGTAATTACAGCGAGCTCGAAAATTTCACGGTCTTCCCTGAGAACCTTCACTTTGTTAGGCAAGCTTTTTCTGGAAAATTTGCAGGTAATAAAAGCCCGATTTTTCCTATGACATGGTAATTTTTTGTGTCTTTCCTGGCAACTATTTATTTGGAAATTTTTCAATCGACGCATTGTTTTTTGATAAGAATTATGAATAGTTTTATTAACATTTAAATATTGAAGATAACTTATTTGTTTTTTTATTCAGTTTTTATCATATATTTATATAAAAACACTTATTAATATAACAATTTCCAGATATATTTCGACATACAGTCGGCTTCAGTGGAATTTGATACAATTTATATATTATTTTAAAATGTCATAAAATGAAGTTTTATGACATTTTAAAATAATTTATTAATATGGCGGCACGTCTACACGTTTGCCGCATTCCTTTTAGATATGAATAATCACGTACAATTAAGTATAAATAAGGATTCATCTTTCATCAATATATATTACATACCTAACCATCTAACAAGTAGTAACTATTTATTTTATAACGCCCCCAAATTGGTGACACCGACGTGATTATTCATATCTAAAAGGAATGCGGCAAACGTGTAGACGTGCCGCCATAATTAACATTTATGAAATTTTATATTTAAAAATACAACAACATATACAAATACACAAACTAAGGTGCTACAGTACAGCCTGAGGGTGTGAGTGAAAGATAAACATGTATTAAAATTATATTTAAATTATAATAAAGTGTTTAAAATAGGTAACTTAAAAACTAGTGAACTCAATCGATAATAGATATGAATTAAATAATAGATCTTCAAATATGAAATTGCCGAAATTTTCTTACAGATTAAAATCTTCAAAAACAGTTCGTCCTAAAATAATATTCGTAATCTCGTAACTTTATTCAGCTGGCACTTTTCAAAAATTAAATTTATGTTGCTGTTAGCTTAATGTTGTCTCATTCATACACAAAAGAAACTATATAATTTGCATTTCGTTTCTGTGAACTAGAATTTCAAAATTATAGAATTTTGAATTTTTTTGAAATTCTTATTTACAGAAACCAATGGAAACTTTGCGATGGCAACATACACAATACATAGGTAATAAGGTTTTGTTGAATAACTATTGAGTGAATTTTGAATTTAAGTGTTCTGTTTCGATTAATTAGAAAAAGGCGGGTTTTTGCAATCCAGCTGCGACACCGTTGTAAAGTGCAAAACATTAATTTTGTAGGGGAAAGTATTATTTTAGAAGGGCATTAATTTTATAATAGTTCTTGAAGTAAGTTTTAATGTGTCCCATAAAGATGTTGGAATAGTTACTAAGATGACAAACGACATGACAAACGACAGGAACGTGTTAGCACCGGCGCAGCAAACACCCAAGCACCAAAAACTCGCCGCGCGAAGGCGGCCGCTGAGGCATTGGCCAATAAGAACAACAACGCAGGAGTGTGCTTGCCTACTAAGGCAGACGCCACGGCGCTGGCTCAACAGACGGCATCACCTACTCTAACAACTCATGAAAAAAATGACTCGGTTATAGATAACGGCGACTGGAAGACAATCCCTCCTAAACGGAAACGCGAGCTAAAAAAAATTATTGTTGGCACTGGCTCTGAAGATAAACAACTACAGATAATCGAGCGTATGCAATACATGCAGGCGTGGTCATTCAAACCAGACACCTCTAAAAAAATGATATTGGATTTTATTAACAAAATAGAACAATCTGAGGAGTACTATGTTGAAAAACGTGATATACGAACAAACAGACACGCTTGCTTCGTTATAGGAGCACCAGAAACTTTGTTTAAAAAGCTTAACTCGCCCTCCGTTTGGCCACTTGGTGTAAAAATCACAGACTGGTTTCTTGCCCGCCCCCGCAGCGACCAACTGCGGGGCGACCTTCAACCCGCAACGTCAGACTAACACTAAGGACGATGTCCACAACTCGACTGCGCGCGCGACGACTACAGCAGGTGCGTGCAGGTGCGTCGATACGTCAGACAGTAGTCTCCGCAACGCTCGCGCCGTTCCCCCGTGTGTGTCTGATTGTCGTAGCAGACTGATAATTATTCACCAAAACATTCGATCGATAAACAAGAAAACAAAGAACTTGGAGGTCCTACTTACAGGCGAATTAAAGTGTGATGTTTTAGGTATTACTGAGCACTGGTTAATATCAGATAAACTAAAAAGTACTAGTATTTTAAACTACAACCTATTGTCATTTTATTGCCGTCCTTCTATTGAACATGGAGGTAGCTGTATTTATGTTCGACATGGTTTACGAGCCGTATCTTTAGACGACCTCTGCTCAATGTCCGTTGAGCAGGTATGTGAAATATCTGCTATAAAAATTATCGACTTTGATAAAATAATAATTTGTATTTACCGTTCAAATGTGACTCATTGTAACGAATTCTTTCCAGTGTTTGAAAGATTGTTAGATAAAATTGTTGAAAACAAGTGCAATAATAATGTTGTAATCGTTGGCGACTTCAACATCGATGTGTTGGAGATGTCAACGTATCATAAGCGGCTGCTAGACATTTTAGACTCTCATAACATGAGCAATATTGTAGACTTTCCGACTAGAGTGGAAGAAGGCTCTGTTACATCTCTAGATCATCTGTACACGAACGTTGACTCTGACTTGGTTACAGCATCTCCAGTACGCAACTACTTGAGTGATCACTACGCAGTGCGGGGTGAGCTGAAGTTCGATGTCTATCCACCATTAATTACGAGTATACGTCAACGTGATTTTTCTCAGGCGAACAAAATGAACTTCATCGCGTCAATTAACAGCTTCGATTGGTCGAGTTTGTGTGCTAAGCCAATATCAGATGTTAATGATTTTGCAACCCAAATTGTAACAATAATTGTTAACAAATTTAATTCGTGTTTTCCTTACAAATTAAAGACAAATAAAACCAAATTTAACTGTTGGGTAACTAATGAAGCTTTAAATCTAAAACGACTCCTTTTTGACATTTTAGATCTAGAAAATAAATATTTTGAAAACCCTAGATTACAAAGTATTAAAAATCACGTAAGTGAGAAATACAACTCTCTTTTGCGGAAGGAACGTACACGTTATTTTTCTAATAAGATTAAATTTAGTACAAATGTAAGCAAAGAGATGTGGAGTGTGGTAAATGACGAGCTTGGTCGCACAACCCACTCAGAGCCTGATCACACCGACCTAATTCGGAAACCTGATGGCACCAAATATGCCACTAAAATCGAGCTGCTCAATGCGATGAATGCGAGGTTCGTGGGTGCGGCCTCAGCGTGCGGAGCCCCCCGCGCTGATCTGCCACGTATCACTGCAGCCCTGCGTACTGCGGGAGAACCCTCGGACCGATCATTACTCCTAACACCATTCACACCAGACGAAGTTTTTGAAATTATAACCAAAAAGATTTCTCATAAACAAAGTAGGGATATCTATGGGATGTCTTGTGATCTGTTAAACTCGATGGCGCTTTCTATTTCAACTGTCCTCTCCATTCTTTACAACAGATGCTTGAGGGATGGTGTTTATCCTATACCTTTGAAAAAGGTCAAGGTATCGCCCATCCATAAAGGCAAGGGGAAGAAAGAGGACTGTGACGCGTACAGACCAGTAGCGGTGATTCCGGCACCAGCCAAAGTGCTGGAAAATGGACTCAGCTCGCGTATCACGTGTTTCTTGGACTCCATTGGGGCATTAAGTAAGCATCAGTATGCGTACAGGGCAGGGCGCTCCACAACCTCGCTTACTCGTGAGGTGGTATGGAGCGTATATCAAGCGCGCGAGTCAGGGAACCAAGTTGCAATGCTGTCGTGTGACCTGTCTAAAGCGTTCGACGTGGCGGACCATGAAGTCATAGCGGCCAAGCTTGATCACTATGGCATCAGAGGGCCAGCGTTGTCCTTGCTAGTGGACTTCATGACAAACAGATCGCAGTGTGTTGTCGGCGAAAGGGGTGCAATAAAATCCGAAGAGCTACAAACATACATTGGTGTGGCACAGGGATCTTCAATCTCGAACATAATGTTCTCCTTGCTGCTAAATGACTTACCAAACTGCATCTTGGGCGCTAAGATTACCATGTTTGCCGACGACGTCGCTGCTGTTGTAACGGCCAAAACAGTCGGTGAGTTGGAAGCAAAACTTAGTGACGTAGCTAGACAGTTATCCGAATGGTTTCATATGAACGGCCTTGCTCTGAATGCAAAAAAAACGAACGTCATGCACTTTAATTTGGCTGGGCGACCATACAATCCCCTCGAAGTCAAAATTGAAGACCATATGCTTCCCCAAGTAAACACCAGCTGTTTCCTGGGCTACAGACTGGACTGTGGTCTTATGTGGGACGATCACATCGAGTGGCTCTGTAAGCGGCTTGGTAGTGCGTGTTTTGCGCTATCCCGTTTGGCAGCTACACTCCCGCAAGATGTCGTCCGAGCAACGTACTTCGCAACTGTCCAGTCGTTAATCAGTTACGGCGTTGAGCTGTGGGGCAAAGCAGCTGATTGGCACCGAGTGTTCGTTATGCAGAAAAGGGCAATACGAACTGTTGCACGTGTCAAATATGACGATACCGCTCGCCCACACTTTATTCATTTGCGTGTACTCACACTACCCTCCCTATACATTTACCAGATTTCGCTATTTGTACGGGAGAATCTTCATTTGTTTGAGAAAAGAGGTGAACGAACTCGAAGTAGGGACAAACTCCGGAGCGTGACGCATAAACTGACCAAGAGTGAGCGTTCAGTGTATGTGTATGGTCCTAAAATTTACAACAATATTCCAGACAACATTAAGCAGGCTAGATCATCACAAATCTTTAAAAATAAGCTAAAGTGTTGCCTTATTCAGCGGGCTTTTTACAATATTGACGAATTCCTGGCCGATTCTAAACTTATTCCTAGTTAGTTTTATCTTTATTTTTTATATTTTACATGACATTATAATTATTATACATTCTTGAATTTATTGATTGTTTAATTAATTTTAAATTAATTCAATTACTTGATGTATTGTTATATTGTATAAGTTGTATGTTTAATCATATCAACTTTTGTATTTTTAATATGAGAAATGACTTGTAACATATCGTTATCAATAAAGTGAATATGAATATGAATATTACTTAAGTATTTAAATTAACACATATTTTAAAACATTTTTGATTTATTTTGATCCTCTGTATGGTGCCGTCATCAGTCGAATAAAATGCAGTAGAAATGATTCGACAGGATAAAGTAATAAAGATTTGCATATTTCTGGAACGATAAAATTTTATATTTTGATATGTTCCGGCTTTACCCGTCTTCGGTGCAAAGCATGTTTATTATTCCAGTCAATTTGTGTGCAATTTCCAAAGCTATCAAGTCTCCCATTTTACCTGATGTAGTCGAGTTAACTAGATTTTCGTAGCAGGGGTTGACTACACCCCGTAATAAATACATAAAAATATAGTTTTTAAATTTCAATATGTACAGGAAAAAGAGTTGATATAATATATATGTAAAAAGACTGTCCTCTGCATTGAGCGTGTGCCCGGCGCCGGCACCCGCCGCGCCGCTCGGTTTCAGTTTCTACCTTATTATAATACAAAGTCCCATAGCAAAGAATATAAACTATTACCGGTCGACCACAGCTTTCAGGCTTTGAGAGGCGCGCCAAGCGGTTTTTCTTGTGACGGCGCCGGCGGAGAGAACAAATGTATGAAGTTGTATAGAGCCGGCCATGGGTCGCTACTCGCGCGTCTTGCCCGGCTTCGAGTGACTTATGCTCTCGGGACGGCGGTGTGTAGGGAGGCGGGTGGTTTAAAACAGTGATCGAGTGCACAGGACGAACCTAGTGTCGAGCGCTTTGAGCGAGCGAGTACGCTATATATGCGGTGCGGTGGAAGGCGCCGACGCGTGTCGTGGCAGGGCAAAGCCCGTCGCAAAAACTAGGCGGAAGTGCAACAAGAAGCGCCGCCAGAAGCCTGAAGTTGTGGCTCTGGTGTTACGCAGCGCTGCGTGGGATGGGTCACCCAGCCACACGTTGCCCTTCACGCTGCTGCTCGCGTTGCTCTTCACGTTACCGCGATGTTACCCTACCCAGCCACACGCTGCGCTGTCCGCCTCACTCATCGCGTCGCCATGCCCCGCACGCAATACATCGGCTGATGGCAGCGTACCTGCAAAAATCAACCGTACGTGCTACTCTCAAAGACGCCTCCAGACTCACGCCGAGAACCCCCGAGAACACCCGAGAAGCGTGAATGTAATAGGTTTCTCGCCGTCTCGTTCTCGCGCTCGCCTGGTCTCCGCTCCGGGTTGGTTTTTTTGCCCGCTTCAAAGGGTTTTCTCGGGTGAGAAAAGAGAACGGTGTCACATTGTCATTCGGTCTAGTGCGACGTAGGAAGCGATCGTGTGTGCTTTGTCTCTTTTGCGTTGCTAAATAAAAGTATTTTGCATTATTTAATATTTAGGTTAAAAAACAATAAGAATTACAAACCTTGTTCTATTTCGATAAATCTGTGTCATCCACCATCGTCTGGGCTTTCCTTTATTCTAAGTTTTATTTCTGTATGTAATATTTACGAGATTATCGTATGCTGATGCACACAATACTAAAGCCGCTGCACTGTCAAAGTCGTCCAAAACAGCGCTCGATGCGCACGGCCTTTGACTCGCGCACAAAAAACCGACAAAAACGGGAGTGGTGGGCAACGCGAGCAGCATCGCGAGCGGCGGCGTGGGTAACGCAGCCACACGACGTCCCTCACCATTTCCCTCGCCGCTCGTCGAGCGTGTGGCTGAGGATTCTTTTATTCTATTTATTATAATTCTTTCTAGTCTCAAGAGAGCAATTTGTCATCTCAAGCTGACTACTAAGCAGGCTCATTACGTATAAAACATCGTTCTGTCAAGCCACGCTCTGTGCGGCTGTAATGTGTCGTTCATTGTTCTACTCAGAGCTGTATAATTTCACAATCAGCTGCAAAACGCTGCAGCGGATGATTGGCCCCATAAAAGCTTTATAAATGCGGAGAAACTTGCTATCACATTTTCTAGAGTTTTTAGGTTTTCGTCAATAAACGAAGTTCTTTATAGTGAATTACGCGGACTCCTCAAAATGAAAAAACGGAACCCTTATAGGATCACTTTGTTGTCCGACAGACAGACGTCTGTTAAGACCCTTTTGATCGGGCCTCGTATAAGATATCAAGTTGAAACTGATACCTCTTATAGGAGTCTTCTAGTTATAGACTTATAGTGCTTTATAAAAAATCAGGCTTTTAAATCGTCGCGCAAAAAAGCTATTGCACTTTTTAATCAAATTCATTAAAATTTTTGACACTCGCGAGGTAAACAAAACCTATAGGGCACTTCCAGTTGACTTAGAAACTTTAAATTTCGTTTATGTGTAGGTTTTACTGGCCTGGCCGTGTTTGGGGACCCCTGTTCAAATTGTGTGTGTTTTTATTTCTGTGCAGTGTACTTATTTGTATGATTTTTATAATACTGTAATAACTTTTTCGAAGCAATAAAAAATTTTTTTACAGCACGTAATGCAGCACACACAAATATTTAATAATTTTGGAAGTTACAAATGACTAACTTAATTAGATCCTTTGGTTATACCTATATAGAGTGTAACAGAAAAGTGTAACCATATTTGAAGAGCTTATTCAGTCAATGGTATAGAACAACTTTTACTATGGAACAAAACCTGTATCTCGAGAAAAAATGTTTACTCTTTCATAGAAAAATGCAATGCCGCTAGGCCGAAATGTATGGAAGGGCAGATATTTTTTTGAGATTTCAGGTTTGGCTCCATAGTAAAAGTTCGTCTATACCATTGACTGAATAAGCTCTTGAAATATGGTTACACCTTTCTGTTACACGTTGTATAGAGTGTCAATTTAAGTTAGTCCTTCATAACTGGAAGTTATAACATTTACCATGTTTTTAGGGTTCCGTCCCCGCATTGTGTGTTATTACGGAACCCTTACGGAACGACTCGCACTGGGCTGGTTTTCAGGGTTCCGTAGTCAACAACAAGTCCGTCATGTCCGTCTATCTGTCTGTCTATCCGCGGCTTAGCTTAGAGACTATTTGTACTAGAAAGCTTTAATTTGGCATGGGTATACATATTTAGGTAGGGTAGGGATTTTTTTTAGGGTACCTCCCCTACACGTAAAGTGGGGATGATTTTTTTTCTCGTTTATCTCCTAGTGTGGGGCACAGTGTGGGGTGTCGTTGGATGGGTAATTTAAAAATATTGGAGGTGTGAGAAGACCATTTTTTGTTCCGTTTGCGAAATATTAAGCTTAAAATTGTTCATTTTTGTTAGAGTCAAGTGTCCCCCACCCCTCCCCCCAGCGAAACGGTTGTATTTGAAGACGTGAAAAAAATCACGGCAGTAGTATACATAACGAAATTAAAAGGAAAACTATCACAGCTAAGTAGGCTTTACAAGTTAACGAGTACAGATCGCGCCAAACTTTTAGTCCCCTCTAAACACGGGGCGATTCGCATCAGCAGGAACAAAAAGTATGGGCCGTTCTTGGGAAGAGCAACTTCCGAGCGTACTAGAAGTTTGGCGCAATCTGTATTAGTCGACAAACTTATAAAATGTACTTGGAGAAGAAATCAGCATATTGTGCAGGGCAACTACGGAACCCTACACTGCGCATGGCCCGACATGCACTTGGCCGGTTTTTATTTATGTATGATCTTGTAATTTTTTTCTTCTTGTAATATTTATATCTGTACATAATAAAGTTGTACTTAAAAAAGGCATGTCTGTACGTTGAATATTTTTGGGAAATTATTATTAATTATTAGTATAATACTAAATTATTTATTAGTATTGTACTGAGGCCAAAACTAATTCTTTTTCGAAGATTTGTCTGTGTGTCTGTCTGTTCCGGTTTAACTCAAGAACCACTTAACGAATTTAGATCCGGATCCTGGTCACCATAAGAGGTGCCAAGCCGAAAACTGTCAATACTACTCAAATATTCGAGCTACAGACACATCGACGCAAGCGAAGCCGGAGGCAAAAGCTAGAACATAATAAGCTATTAGCGCATCAAATCACCAAGTACCTAATAGTGTAATCCAAGAACTCGTTACTCGAGGAACCATTCTTGAAACCAGAACTCATCTAAACATGACTCTTGTTGCCTCGGATTAGAATCCAATTTCCCTCATCAGCCTGCACAAAAGATATAGCGACGTATGCTGACAATAAAGCAAAAGGCCTTCTACGTAATTTTGCTTCCGTTTCGGATGACTTATTGTGAATAGGAATATTAGTTACAATGGCATATCATCTTATGTGTACAGTAGTGTACAGGCGGGTATTACGTTTGAATGAGCCAGATTGAATGGGGCGCGGCGCATTCGGACGTAAACTGAAATCGACTACGTTCGAATGGGGCGGCCGTAAAAAATTTAAACGGTACTGTCACTTATAGCATACATGAACATTTGCCACTATCATTTTTAATCATTATATCAGTAAAATTTAATTTACACTAATTATATATTTACTTGGTTGAAATCAAATACGTACAGAAACATGACAGAAACAGATCATCATAACCCAGTTTGCACGATTTCAGGTAGCTAGTTTAACAATGACCCTTTCTTGTCAACCAATCACAAACGAACTGCTTATCTGTGACGTCAGATGATTAGCGAAAAGCGTTTTTTTTTTGCGGTCTATTCACTGTAGTTTTTGCAACAGTCTGCTCGTGTAGTGCGTTGTGTTTGTGAATTAAATGGGATAAAAAACTTAGCAGTAAGTACTTACAAAAAGAGATGGTATTTCGAAAAATGAGGTGGAAAAATAGAAAAGAAGGATTAATGATCAGTGGAGTCCGTCTATCAAATTTACGCTTTGCTGATGATCTAGTAATATTTGCATCATCTGCCTGTGACCTAACCCGTCTACTCTAGGAACTAGATTCAACAAGTAAAGAGATCGGTCTGGAAATGAGTGACACCAAAACGAAAATTATGTCAAATTGGACACAGATCCCAATTAGAATCAATAACACCGAACTTTACTATGTAGACCAGTACATTTACCTTGGAAAAGTGTAATGTACTAAAAAAGAAGTTGAAAGAAGAATCGGAAATACTTGGAAAAAGTACTGGGCTATGAAAGAAATCTTCAAAAGCAAACTTTCGGTCACTTTAAAAAAGAAAGCTGTTGACAGCTGCTTACTTCCATGCCTCACATATGGATGTCAGACCTGGACAATGACCAAAGAAATTGTGCAAAAAATAAAAGTTTGCCAAAGAGGTATAGAAAGGAGCATGCTAGGACTAAAACTACAGCAAAAAATAAGAGCTAGTGAAATAAGAAAACGCACCAAAGTTATAGATGCCGCTGAACACGCTCTAAAAATGAAATGGCAATGGGCAGGACATGTGGCGAGAATGAATATAATAGACTGTGCCAGGTGGACAAATATTATCACAAACTGGAAACCTCAAATTGGCAAACGAAAAATCGGCCGTCAAAAACGTCGATGGGAAGATGACATAGTAAGCGCAGCCGGAAGACAATGGAGAACAATTGCTTAAGATAGAGAGAAATGGAAAGAAATAGAAAAGTCCTACCTAGATATTTTTAAGGAAACTAAGCATTACGATGAGGGAGGCCATGGTCAGAACGACCTCTAGTTTTTTTTATTATTATAATTTTTTTTTTCAAGCTAGTATTATACTTGATACACTAATCCTAATATTCATTTACATTCTTTTCTAATACTTTAAATTTTGCAAAACTATAATTTGTTATTTAAGAAAACTAGAAATAAATTGGCTAATAAATAAATAAATAAAAACTTACAAAAAGTTATGTCAAACTATAATTCCCTTGCGGTGTGACTCTTCTTTCGTAGGTGACTGTACTTAATCTGTATATATACAATTCAAAGTCCTGACTAACTGACTGACTGACTGATATATCAACGCACAGCCTAAACCGTAAGTCTCTAGACTTGAAGTTTTGTATATTTATTTATTTATTTCATTCATAAACAAAAATCCACAGCAAGTACATTCAGATTACTTGAACATGATATCATCTAATTGTGCCAATAACGGATTTCATTATGCTAAACTAAACACACTAATTAAAAATTGGAACATGA
Source organism: Ypsolopha sequella (assembly GCA_934047225.1). Classification (NCBI taxonomy): domain Eukaryota; kingdom Metazoa; phylum Arthropoda; class Insecta; order Lepidoptera; family Ypsolophidae; genus Ypsolopha; species Ypsolopha sequella. Next base: position 23,552,760 of record OW204003.1, read on the forward strand.
CAATTATAATACGGTTAAATTACGTAAATGATTCGCAAAGAAGACTCCGTATTTATAATACAAAGGTTTGCTATTATGAGTGTGTTGAGTGTCGGGTGATTAAGGTGTGTGTGTGTGTGTGTGTGTGTGTGCGTGTCTCATCGTGTATATAGATACCTTATGTAGTGTAGGCATCCATTAAGAAAGGATTTTTCAAAATTCACCCCCTAAGGGGGTGAAACGGGGTCCAAAGTTTGTATGGGGAAACAAGATTAGTTAGACTATTTTATTCGAGACTTCACAGGAGTACTCCTATCTATAAATGAGTAAACATGTGTATCAGATTTTTTCAAAATTCAACGCCTAAAAGGGGGAAATTGGGTGACAAAATCTGAAAATCAACATTGGTATCGTTTGTATGGTTTATCGGGTTGCTGATTACGAAAACAACGATTTCTAAATTCAACGGGGCGGACGTGAAAGACCATCATCCCCTGTTGGAGTTCGATGGGGTTGAAATGTTGAAATGTGTAAATATCAATATGGGTGTCGTTTTTATGGTTTTTTGGGACGTTAATTACGAAAATGGCATCGACTTTGAAATTTAATATAGTGGACATGAAAATTCTTGAAAGTATGTGTGCCAGAGCAAATCGGCTGTAACAGACGGACAGATAGACAGCCACCGAAAAACAAACATGTGAGGACGGAAAACGCGCCCGCGAGGCCGAAGGCGGGAGTGAGAGCATTTAAAATGTTTGTTTCATAAAAAAGGTTATTTGTATCCTGTAGGCCACGCGGGCGAAGCCTTGGGCAGAAGCTATTTATTGATATTACATTGAAATTTTTATGACCGCCCCTTTCGAACGTAGTCGATTTCAGTTTACGTCCGAATGTGCCGCGCCCCATTCAATCTGGCCCATTCAGACGTAATACCCTACAGCTAGGTCCTGAATTATAACATAAGTCTAAATATTCTTAGACATTCTGTCGAGATGATTACCTTTTGCATTGTGGCAACACGGGATTTTTGGTTACAGCAAATAATTGGAATTTGTCCTATATTGACACAATTCTATTTTGACACAATTTTAATATGCCACAATCCTATATTGTTACAATGTCAAATGTACACTCACACTAATACATAGTTAGATAGTGCAGCAGATTAGTCTTGAGTTTTTTTTTATTTAATTTAATACCCAAGAGGGTGTCACAGGTACGCCTCACCTCAGAGGTGTCTACACTTGGTACACCCGCTTTTCACCGACGATTGTAACATCCCAAACGTGATAGGCGTGCCTTCCGAACCACGCAGACCGAACACAAAATAATGTGCACCGCGGGGATTGAACCCACGACCTCTAGATTAGCAGGCGAGCGATCTTACACGCGGCCACGGAGGCACCATTACAATTGATACCGAACACAGACACAAAATGAAGAAGTAACTTTCCAACAAAGAACGGAAATAACCGGCCAAGTGCGAGTCGCACTCGCGCACGATGGATTCCGTACCATTATCTATAAAAACTGCAAAAAAAACACGTCTGTTCTATGGGAGCCCCCTTAAATATTTATTTTATTTTATTTTTTAGTATTTTTTATTATAACGGCCACAGAAATACATAATTTGTGAAAATTTCAACAGTCTAACTATCACGGTTCATGAGATGCAGCCTGGTGTCAGACGGACAGTGGAGTCTTAGTAATAGGGTCCCGTTAGTTACCCTTTGAGTAAGGAACCCTAAAAAACATTATTCTAAACGTGTTTTTACATTCCAAGATAAGAAGAAAACTTGTTGAAAGAAATCACGTAAACGAACGAAACTCGAAGTGCCATTACAGACATCTGTAGGAAAGCAAATCTAACAATTTAACCTCAGCACGTTCAATCACCTCTATTTTATAGTCATAAGGCTGCTTTTTGCCTGAATTTGTTTAATTTTCAGTTGGTGAGCAGACCGGAAGTAGCAAATAGCCGGATTCGGAAATGAAGGTACTCAGCAGTCGCTTCTGGAATCGCCTAGTTGATTTAATGTTTTAGATAAGATACAAGACACAAGGGGGTTCAGTTACTGTTCTCGCACACACGTGAAAATATGGTTGAACGATTTTAGGGCAACAGTTAATTTAGTAAGTAATTAATCTTGATAAAAACACTTGTACTGTTTCACAATATCACTTTATATTACTCCAACCGGTTTCGCCTTACGGAATTATCAAGGAACACTGTTAAATATAATAAACAATATAATTAATAATATTATAATTAAAATAAATAATATTAACAGTGTTCCTTGATAATGCCGTAAGGCGAAACCAGTTGGAGTAATGTAAAGTGATATTGTGAAACAGTACAAGTGCTTTTATCAATAATATTATTATTGTTTATTATATTTAAGAGTGTACCTTGATAATGCCGTAAGGCGAAACCGGTTGGAGTAACATAAAGTGATATTGTGAAACAATACAAGTGTTTTTATGAAGATTATGTTGATGTTTCACCAAGGGCCGACAATCGCAAGTATTAATCATATTAGTTAGTAATTAATTTTCTTTTAAAACATTTTTATTATTTAGTACAGATATTTTAACCCAGGACGTCTGTTTGGCTATGGCTGAACAAAACCTACAAAACGCGTGACACACACAAAATGCGCTTTCTGTACACATCACTACTAAAAACCATAACAAATCATTTATACCTTACTAAGTAGCCGATCACCAAAGCTTCGTGGATTATCACCATCCTCATGACGAAACCATGATGCCAAGCGACTCATCCAGATGCAAAATGCTTGATGCCATGAGAAGTCATACTGGGAGAGAGATAACAATCAGGTAGTATCAGTCATTGAATCGTTACCAACTTCCGTAGATTTGCATTCCCTGGACAGACTGTTTAACGCCTCACTTCACTTTTCACTTTCCAGCTTTCTGCATCGATGCTTTCTATTTCCATCAAGCGTGTATATTTTTTATACGGTGTGGGTCGTCACTGACGAAGATAGATACTCCATCCATCCATCAGTCTGTGTTCGTCCACTGCTGGACATAGGCCTCTCCAATATTTCGCCACTCTCGGCGGTCCTGCGTCATCCTCATCCAACCGCTACCCGCAACGTCCTTCAGTCCCTCTATTCTGTATCTTTAGTTGCGAACTGGACTAGGTGCCTATCATCAAAAACATAGCTAAAAACTGAAATTTCAAAATTGCCATTAACGGGTACTGGACTACTTACAAACCGTGTCGTCACTTCGAATCTATCATCAAAAACATACACATACTATCGGAATTCGATAGTATGTGTATGTTTTTGATGATAGACACCCAGTCCAGATGGCAACTTGAGATACATAATAGGCCCTCAGGTCGTTGGTCCAGCGGGCATGAGGTCGGCCTACGTTAGGCTTTTCTTTACTGTATAGACACTCGCTCTATTCAAAATAATTTCGGGAAGAAGTCAAATAAGGAATTGAAAATAAGTGTTAGTCCATGTGCCTTAAAATATAAAAGGGCAAGTATGGTCACAAACAGGTCAAACTAATACATGGAAATTTTGATATCGCTGTCATAAGGTGTTTTCATTTTAATTTAACCTGCTCCATGGCAATATAACGCTGTCGAGTGTTTGAATCCTTTAAAAATATGTAGGTCGTAGTGCACCAAAAATAAAAGTAGAACATTCAATTTTAAGAACCCAGATGACCAAGGCCAAGTCAAAAGCACTCGGAATAGACGGTTTGTCGATGGATGATTACGAAGGAAGCGAAAGAGGTGTGTCATGATCGTAGCAGATGAAGATCTGTGGTCTTGAGCTACCTCGTTGAGAGACAGACAGGATTGTACGTATATATGGATGCATGGTGAAGAATCAATCTATTAAGACAAGAAAAAGGAAACTAAGTTCTACGTGACAAATAAGGGTTTATGCACCGCAAGACACAAATTCGAATCTTGGCCACCAAATGACCAAGATTCTTAAGAGATATTTATCAAAATAAAAAAAAATAGTTGTCACTTGAACCATATTTTCCTTGATTTCAGAAATTATACAAACCATTATTTTCTAAGTTGCATGTCATAAACAAATCAGAACAGAGAACAAAAGCTTCCAAAGTTATAATGCTAAGCGGTAGTTTGGTCTTGTTCTTGAAGTTGCAAGTTGATTCAAAGGCTTCGTTACACTTCGGTAAGTAAAATCTCCAGTTAAGCAACGAAACTATCAGCAACACCAAAAAATGTATTTACTACCTACATACTACATAATAACATAACCAGCTGTAAACCATTTTTCATAAAATATAACCTTTTAACCCTTTTATTCACGACATATGTATGTTCGTATTTACAAACCGTGAAATATTTTTACAAATAAAAGACACGCATAATATTAACACTTGTAACAAAAGTAAACTATATTTACCCAAATCAAGATTAAAAATGCAGTCCATATTATATGGCAGTAAAATTATTCAATAATTTGCCAGAAAACGTTAAAAATTAACACAAATTAACCAGCTACAGTAATAAACTTAAAACATTATTGATACAAAAATGCCCATATTCAATTAATCAATATTTAATTAATTGAAAAATATATTAGATTAGGTAAGATAAGGTAAGATGTAATGTAAAATGTTTAAAGTTCTTCTATTTTTAAGTTAAATTATAATCGGTGGCGCAAAAGTAATGTCATAATTTGAATTGGCTGCCATTTTGTTATAAATGAAAAATAAAGAGCTCTGTTTTCATAAAAAGTTACATTGATGATATTAATTGAAAAATATTATATCGCTCAAATAATTGCGCTCGTTTTACGGCATTTTAAATTGTTGCTCGCAAAACATCTGGCTGTCGGGCTCCAAATTGGCGATTTCTTCTTCAATGTTATCTTTCAAGACTTGCCGCAAGGTTCGTGGTTTGTTGTGGTAAACGCGAGATTTTAAAAAGCCCCAAAGGTCTGGTGCTGTTAGATCTGGTGATCTGGACGGGCCAGTTCAAAACTCCAAAACGAGAGATCAAAATTTGTCAAATAAGCAGTAACAATAATTTGTAGATATATTAATAATTTGCAATATTCCGCTAAACACTCTTACCGTGCTATTCAAAATGCAGACTCAAGCACCGCCCGCCCTCCCGCATAAAACATGCACAAGCAAAGCAAGCAGTACGAGCACAAAATAAAGCAATCTTAAATAACAAGCAAGAAAACTAGAGCTAGTTAGGTCATTTGCTGTCGAGTGGTCGGGCGGACTACACATCCCAAAGATGCCTCGTTTAGAGGCGAAACACGTGTCGGTAAGTTTTCTTGCTTGTTATTTAAGATTGCTTTGTTTTGTGCTCGTACTGCTTGCTTTGCTTGTGCATGTTTTATGCGGGAGGGCGGGCGGTGCTTGAGTCTGCATTTTGAATAGCACGGTAAGAGTTTTTAGCGGAATATTGCAAATTATTAATATATCTACAAATTTATGATGGACTTCCGCAAAGTAACGCCTTTTTCAATAAATTTTAGTAACAATAATTCCACTTTCTCGAGGTGTGTATCGCTCCATGGCTTGTTGACAAATAATTCTCTATATATCTACATTATAATTGTCAAACCACAGTGATATTTGGCGCCATCTGCAAAAATGGCAGCCAATTCTAATCATGACATTACTTTTTCGTCACCTTATATAAGTATACCCTCCCTATTTGCTGTACCCAGTAAAAGTCAACTAAGTTGTAAGATCCTTATTTTTATTCCCATCATTTTTGTACACTTAGTTTGCAATAAACGTTTGAGTTTATTATTTTAAGTATAAGTACCATATCGTGATAATTTAAAGCTTATGTTCCGTAGTTTTCACGTGAATCGCAAACTTAAGGACCTATTGATATTTTTACGCGTCTTGATATTTTTACGCGTCTCAGGGAATATTTTTAATGTTTTTCCCTTGTTTCGACAAATGCAACCACGTCTTACGTATTTGGAATACAAACAGCCCGTTGTGCCCGTTAGGAACGCATTTTCGATACAAAAATTTACACCCCGTTTCACCTCCGTATTTCAGAATTACAAAAAGTGCTTTTGTGATGCACCCCTTCACATTTCAAGTTTCTATCTTGAGCTGTTTAGGCTGTGCGTTGTCTGTCAATCAGTCAGTCAGTCACGGAACTGTTTAAGGCGATACGTAAAAGTTTTAGCGTCCCTGTTACTCCATATGCGAAAAAACCCTCAGTGCGAGTGGGACGGATTCGTGGAAAAGTAGCAAAAGGTCGGTTTTTTATTAACATAAAAATTTAAATAAAAAAAACATAAAATGTACTAAGCTATTTTGTCAAAAAGATTTTCAAGGAGACTTTACAAATACATAATATCCACATTTTGAATGCAATTTTACAATTAAATTAGTTAGGATTTCAGAATTACAGGAAAAAATAAAACAAGTTAGAGGTCTTTTCGGAATTAAATTCTACCGAGAAAATTTCATCCAATCGTGTTTTCCTTCAATGAGAATCTTAATCAAATACTCAATAAACATTTCCCCAAAAATAAAATACGTAGATGACGTTATAGTGTAGTAAATGGATTAAAAAAAAAACATTTTTTTTGGTATCGCTTTAATATACGAGTATATCGATGTTTGTTCCACAGGTGTTTACGTCGCAAGTAGATAGTCAGAGCCGTGAAGTAATAATTTCACAGTAGTTTTTTGTAACGTTTATATCTAACCTAACCTAGTGAAATTATAATTTCACGGTTTTGACTATTTACCTGCGACATTATATAAGATTTCTAAGAACTCGACAGAAGGTGAGATTAAAAAGAAGTCAGTTGGTTATCTGCAGTCACTAAACTCGCCGCTGTACTTACCGAAATGTAGTAACTCGTCTTACTTAAGTGAGACAATGGGCTAAGTTACAAAAAGTGTAGCGGCAAAGTTACGCTGTGTTAGCATTGTTTTAAACTTGTTCCTTTTAATAATGGTTTTCAAATTTAAAATAAAGGCCAAGCAATTGTAGTTTCTGGATTTATTTAAAGGTTTTGGTTAATTTTATTCTTTTCTGGCTTATGCACTGATATATTGATTACTTTAATTTAATTAATTCAATTTACTAAAAAGCGTGTAAATATTTCAAACTGGTTGTTATACTAAGTATATACAATTGTACGACCACGCAAAGATTCGATGTTTGAAAAAAGATGAACATAGTTTTCTTAATAGTAACTGTCAAGTTTTCACAATTTTAATAGGTCATTAACTATGAAATTGCTGAAATTTTCTTACAGATTTATAGGTTCATGATTCCTGTAATTCAATAGCTATTTTGATTATTTGTTTGAAAGTTGATTTCAAGGTTTTAGATCTACGTACTAAATTTTGCTTTTATTTTCAGTTTGATAACTAAAATTATATCTTCGAAAATATTTCGTACTAAATGCTATGGGGAACGAAAATACAAACAGAAATAAAATGTCAGCTTTCGGATGATTTTGTTGCAATAACTAGGTTACGTATAGCCATAAAAAAATACATGTTTTTGGTTGAACTTTAAGGTATTCATTTTCCACAAACCACGTTAATCGATTCATATTTGTACTGTCAATGATTTTTTTTGTAACCCTCTATTGCACACTTCTTATCGATTTTGTTTCAGGTATCGCTTTCGCGATTTTGTTGTTTTTTTTTTAATAAAATTAGTGTGAATGATATCTATTCATTTTCCAAATACCACGTTATTCGGGTCAAAAAAAGCACCCCCTTTTTCCAAAAATACGTAAATCCACTGATGCAGTCAGCGGCAGCAAGATATTGTCAGTCTACGCCTAGCGTTGGCGCCCGTAAGACGTGGAACCTGTGCCCTTTTTTGCAAGCTATAAATATCTCCCAAAACTACTTCAAAACACATTGAAATTAATTTTATAAAGTAATATTTCGAGGAGCATCATATTCCTGCCGTTAAAAACTCAACAAAATATGCGTATGAGTGATTTAGCTACATCGTGCCATAGTCATAACAACAAAACTGAATGAATTTGGATTGAATTCATACTTTTATGCGGGAAAATAATATATGTTACTCTAAAAGAATAATTTTGTGAACATTATTGAAACCCAAATTAATTTACATATACTTACTGAGATCTGTATTTCGTGAAATTACCGTCTTGTATTGGCTCACCATTTCAGGTCCAATAAGTCAAGTTTTTTGCAAATTATATAGGTGCACTTACTTGGGATAAATCGCCAAGCATTTAAAATGTAGAAATTTATTTTGAAATATTTACAGTGCATGGCAAAATTATTAGATCGTAGATAATCCTGTCGGTACATGTTCAGGTTCTGTTACGCAAAATGAAAACAATGAAACTCTTTTAGGATTAATTTGTTATCCCTATGTTTGTCTGTCTGTCCGTTTGTCTAGACAATTTTTTCTGGGTAAAATTAATAAATACCAATATTAACGGCCCTCTATTGTAGCATAGCAAAATTTGAAGGTGCGGTTATCACAAAGTTTTCGCGTCGTTGTTTTGCTTGACGGTAAATTACGGTTTACCCTCTGTTCTAGACATGAAGTTCCCTCGCTTGTCTGTTGTGGTTTCCGAGGTTGTTTCTCGGTCATTTGTCGGCCAGGTCTTTTGCTGTCGACTTGTGTTGTGTGTATCATCATTTTTGATAATGGCGGATTTGCCAACAGGAGTTGTGTCTGTAATAAAATAAGTGGGTTTCGTGTTAAATTTGGTTAATATATCTTGTGTGGAATAGTTCTATAATATTGTTTTTGTATTTCAGGAAAATATTTACATCCTTCGGATGGTTTAAAAAGGATTTTTTTTCGCCGGGTTGGTGGGAGATCTAATTTATTATTGGATCATGGTACGTATTGCTTTCTTTGTATTTTTGAGACACCGGAATTTTGTTCTCATCGTTCCGTGTGGTAAAGGTTTTAATATTGTTTATTCTCTTCTAATTCCAGGGGTTTCAAGTTCAAGTTCAAGTTCAAGTTTCAAGTTCGAGTTTTTGCTGTTTTGCTTCTTTGGTGATTTTATCCAGCTGGCTGAGAAATGACCGCCGCGAGGTGTACACAGTCAAGCAGTTCCTTTGTCTGCGAGGACGGAGATCGTTGACCTTGAGGTGGGGCAGCGGTCGGCGTGCCATTTCTTGTTGAAAATGTTGGAGAATTCAAGTATGTGTTGGAATTTTTATTTTTAACCTCAAATAATAACGGTGCCTTGGACGGTTGTTTTCAGGACACTTAGTTATGTGTCTTATTGTTAACCAAGTGTAAATTCTTCTTCCTGTTTCACTGAATAACCTAAAATGTAGAATTTAATAGTTCCGTAATTTTTCCTGGTAAAACTGATTGGTGTACCAGACGATTTGGTTTAAAGAGAATGATCGACAAATATGTATTGTTAGTTGGATCTACGGCTCCACTGAGCTAGATTTTATTTGGAAATTATTTTCCTTGTTTGTTTTCAAGTTTTGTTATTCTTAAAGTTTTTTTCAAATGTAATTTCACAAAATTCCAATGTAATATTACTACCTGATGTTAAGGCGGTACCTGACACTACTATTTAAAGGTACTTAAGGTTTTAGTAATGTCTTGGCAGAATATATGCCAAATGAAGGTCTTGGCCAAAAGTTTGTAACTATGTAATATTTTCCATAACACCTTTTGATTTGTGAAATTAGACATTTCTTTGATAAAATTAAATACACTTAATTGTAAAGTACCTCGAAGTTTTCTTCAGAACCTTTTACCAACTATTAGGTTACAATTAGGTCACTTTTTAATTGTATCTTGTTCAGTAGCAAGACTGGTGGAAGAGACCGGGTACCCGCCGGTCGTGCTTTCTGACACTATAGAGCTGTAAAAACATACTTTTGACGTTTTTATTTATATAACGTTTTAGGATTTTACGTTTTTTTTTTACGTTTTTCATACAAATTTTCTCACTATGAAAATGTAGGGATGAACACTTGAGATAATATTTTGCATTTAAAAGTCAACACAGAAAGGAATTGTTGAACAAATAATGTAAAAAATTTGAAAACCATATTACTTTTGACCCTGCCTCGTCCACTCTATTCGTATTTTTGCTATGGTGACGCGAGCTTAGAGACCGGGACGAATTTCCCCCCGCGCGCTATCGTAAAATAGAATAGGCCACGCCCGGAACTGGTTTTTGTTTTGGCTATGTCATACTCTTAACATGATAAAATTCGTAACGTTTTTTTACAGCTGACACTTTTTAAAAATTAAATAATGTTGCTTTTAGCTTAATGTTGTCTCATTCATACACAAAAAAAATTGTAAAATTTGGATTTGTCATTCCTGAAAAAAAAAAGCAAAAACTTTAGTCCTGAAAATTGAGTTTCCCTCAAATTCTCCATAGAAAACGGCAATTTCATAATTAATTACCTATAACACCTACTCCTTCAGTTATACCCCTTCACTTCAATGTGTTCTCTATTACAAAAAATTTTGATATAAACTAACTTTTTCTTTTGTTTTTTTACTAAATTTAGGGGTAACACAACAGATTTCTTTAAATTTACATATAAAAATAGTTTTTTTAATGCAAGTGCTCGTAAAGGCCCACTTTTTATGCATCAAAACCGAACAGAAAGTCGATTATTTTGCCCTAGGGCTTTATTATTATTATTTTTTTATTTATTTACAACGGTTGGCTAACCTGCAGCCTTTCCTGTGTACCATAAATGTTATACCTTTTTTTTCCACTGTTTAACGGCTCTGGATACAATCCTTTTGAGCCAATCATAATGTAAAGTTCACAAGATTATATTTGTTTTATTTCCTCACACTATGCATTGAAAAACGTAGTATGATACACGGGCGTAAGAGCAATAAATTACTCGGTTACGTTTAAAATACTCGCTACGCTCGTGTTTTAAATCGTTCTCGTAATTTATTCCTTTTCGCCCTTGTAGCATAAACTACTAATGTTCAGAGAACAAATTGAAGGGTTGTCCCGGGTAAATCAGATAAATAAGAGAATAAAAATCATGTAGATTCTTTAGCCTAAAATGTATGTAAAACTTTTTTCAATTTACTGTTTCGATCATATCATAATACCAGGAGACTAGAAGAGCGAAACGCAGCGATGCTCAGCTCCTCAGGCCATGCAGGCGAAGGAATATGTGCACCCGACCCTGTACTCTCTCGCCTCCATGACCTGAGGAACTGGGCTAATTCTCCGGGAGGTACCAGGCGCGCAAGAATACTCAACAGGATATGGGAAGAAGGAAGAGGTTTCCTGCGTTTTTGCTCGCCTTTCCTATATTTGTGTTGCTTACTTTACTGACTTTCCCGTGCCTGTCTGAGATTTTTTTCTTTTCAAAATGTTTTTATATTATTTATTATTACATAATTTTTTGATAAACCTTACTTATAGATGACCTACTTCTTGAAACTCTGGGACCATGGAGCCCAAGTGTGCGACGACTGTTTCAAGAACTGTCGTCGCGTCTGGTCGACGCCTCTGGTGATCCAAGAGCTGGAGCTTACCTCGGCCAGAGGATTAGTCTATCGATTCAACGAGGTAACGCTGCCAGTCTCTTGGGTACTCTCCCCAGCGGCAACGATCTAAATACAATTTTTCATTTAATTTAAGATATTTTTAATAAGTATATAATTTAGAAATATAAATGTTAAAAGTAGTTTAAAAATTAAAACCTACTTCTTACAAAATAAATGAAATATCGTGTATGAAGTTTTCTATACGCAATCACAACCATCCTATCAACAAGAATCCGATGATTTTTCTTTTGTCACAGTCACTTAAGGTATTCAGAGAAATCTGTCCCACTCTAATGCTTTCATTTTACACTTTTCTATCCTGCTCACTCAGTGGAAGAAGGACGCTAAGAAATCTCGTGATTTTAAGGTGTTTTTATTTATTATTTTGGAATTGGAGGGTTGAATTTTGTACGACGTATATTTTGGTATAAGTTTTACTTTCCAAAACTCGAATGAAATTATGTTTTTGTGGGAATAGGTCTATGTAGGAAAATGCAAGTTATCGTGCATCGAATGGCTGAAATATGAAAATAAAAGAGTAAAATATGAAAATTCAATATATTTTTTCAAAATTTCAATGTCTCAATTTATGATTTAAAATTAATTTGAAAAGAGACAAAACCTGGATAACCGCAATGCTTGATTATTATTTTATCAAAGTCGTAGAACGGTAGAATTCTGGCCTCTTGATGTTGAGACCCGGCTTCATATCTAGCCGGACAAACATAGGCATAGGTGTGCAAAGTATATTACCGTTTGCTGAACGGTGAAGGAAAACACAGTGAGGTAAACCTGCACGCCTTAAGAATTGTGTATTTGTGCCCGAAGTACGACGACAAGCCCCACCTCCGATTACGATGTGACGTAAAATTCGTCGGTGAAAAGAGTGTGTTCGAGTGTTGACAATCCAATGGCAATTCATACCCCTTCAGGTTGTGCATATATATGTATCGTGACGACAGTTTTCTTTTCTTGACATAATACTAAGTCGCTTATATCTTTTATTTTCACCCAGCTGTGGAGCACATGTGCTGACATTCGAAGGCGCTATATTAAAAAGTACCAATATTCCTTGTAAATTCGAACTGCTCTTTCATTTTGTGTTGACCTTTTGTGTCATGTGTTTGCTGCTTTTTATTGTAAAAATATTGTTAATTTTTCTAATAATATACTCGTGTGAATACAAGTTTCTTGCATGCGGCTCCGGCCACGCTGAACTAAAATCTAGGAATAACAAGCCTGTCGGCGTTTCGATCATCGATTTCGTGACGATGTATTTAAAAAAAAAAAAAACTATATACCTAACTATATATTGTAACCAACAAAAAGTAGGCAAATTTTACTGAAGACCACTAACAGGGTTTTCATTCTATACGGAACCGTCAAAATCTCAGCCAATGTTGTTGAGCGCCCTATTGTGTAAGTTAACCCAAAATTGGTGGCTATTTCGTCGACGAAATGCACAGTTTAAATGCAAATAACGCAATTTAGCCTCTTTGCGGGAAATAACTTGATCTCTAAACAAACTAACGTGGTTGGAAAACGGGCATTTTGTGAATTGTTTCGCGTCTTGTTTTATTCATAAAATGTAATGTTTTATTTATAAAACTTTTAAAAGCAGCGGTAGCTCAGGGGTAACCTTGAGATCCAGGTTCGATCCCCGGTCGGGCATGCACCAATGAGGTTTTCGGTATTTATGTGCATAGTATTTGTACTTAGTTACCACTTCCTGAACGGTCAAGAAAAACATCTTGGGAAAACCTGCATGCCCTAAAACGCGTATATTTGTGCTGGAAGAACGGCGACAGGGCTCACCACCCATCACGCTATGGCATAATAATCGTCGGTGAAACGCGGGTGCATGCTGTATTGACTTGCATTTCACAGCTCACACTCGGAACACCTTTGACAACCCTTCGGGGATTCATGTCGTGACGATATATATACATATATAATAATAAATATTTTATTTTTTGGCGTCTGTACAATAGAAAAATATTCTATTAAAGTTTGTTATTTATCTACGCATTTAGTTGAAATAAATATTTATATTTGGCTATAATAAGCTTTTCATTTAGTTTTATACTTATAAACACAACAAAAATAACATTTTTAAGTATTTTCGAGATATATTTCGGCTTACTTTGGGGCCAGCATCAGTCAAAACTGCCCCAAAAGGGGCCGAAATATCTCGAAAAAACTTGATATTATTATTTTGTTGCGTATATAAGTATTAAACTAAATGAAAAGCTTATTATAGCCATTTATACATACTTATTCCATGTTACATAACTAAATTGTATTATAAGCTTGCGATGTTTAAATATTCAGCCGTTAAGGTTACTTTTAAGCTTATGGGAACATGATGACAGTTTTTTTGTAAGCCTATGCTAACTTTTTTGGTGTCAAGTCTGCGACTGCCCCAATCTATATCTGTCAGGTAAATTGTTATTTCAGTACTCTCATCTGAGGAAAGCTTTAAGCTCCTAAAGTTTGGTATTGTATAACAAATGATGGCCATTGAACTTATTTTATTGTGGAGTTTCGCAACTTCGCAGGTGTTTAATGGCGCTTTCAGTGAATGTCCATTTATATTTAATTAAATGTTATTCAATGCCTTGAAGAGAAATTAATCATCGTTTCACGTAAACTGATTAATGGTATGAATCTACCTTCTTATTTTGTTACAAATACATTATGTTTTTAAATTATGATGTGCGACACAATGATTTATAAATATTGTGACAAATATAAGGGTATTGTTAATAAAATTCATAATATTAATTAAGAGTGTTTCTTGAAAACTATTTAGTCTGTTATTTTAAGTTTTATTTTTTTTATAATATAATTAAAACTCGCGTGAGCTGACATACTAAATTGTTATTACTTACGGCTTTAACACTCAAATAAATGGTTGAAATATGGTAAACAACAATCACACGTGAGTTTTCAAGCCGTATATAATTTTTTTTTTGATGTCGTGTGGTCGGTTGGACAACACATCCCGAGGATTCTTCGTTTAGAGGCGAAACACGTGTTAAAATGTTAAAATGTTAATAAATATATTATATTTTACTTTTATGAGCTTTATTTATTTCTTTTGTTTATTTATTGGTAATAAAACAATTAAAAAAATTTACTCGATATATATTTCGGCGCTCGAAACCTAATATATATACATATATATATATAATTATATATAATAGAAATAGGTATACTCAACTGATTCTGCGTTCAGATCGGACCCGAATTATATCTTGGGGTTTTTATGATATAAATGTATTATATTTCATTATATCCTTTTATATATGTTGTATTTAAATTTATACACATTTAAAAAAGTTATATCGTAGCTAAATACTATGTTTGTACAATTTTACCCTGTTTATTATTAATAGTAGCATGGAACACTAAAACTTAAACACGTACATACCTATAGAAGGCTCTTGAAGAAACCCGGTCGCCACCACCCAGGGAATTGTACTGAGGGGACTAGAGGACGTCAGTCTACCTACTACTACCCACTCTTATGTAAACTTAATATTTTTATGTTTCTTTGTTCTGTGAATATGAATAATTTTAAATTGAATATACGAAACGGTTCACTGTGTTCAAAGCACACTTTAATTCTTTTTCGCTACTAGATAATCTCGCCGGATGATTAATTATTTTCCAAAGTAATAAATCTGGTGATATTGGCTGGCGTCTAGCCAAACCTGTCAGCTTCCATTCTTAGCTCAGCGCAATCTTGACCCAAGGGTCAACGCCAACCGATTGTTTAGAAATTCTCACCCCGTCTCGTAGCTTCTCGTAGCGACACCGATTAGTTCTACGAAGTTGCTACGGGGCGTTGTACATACTCGTAGCCATAGTACGGTTATATAATATGATATTTCTACAGATAGTTTGATGATGTGGTGTACTGTGATGTGGCAGGCAAATAAAATCCGGCAAATTGAAAAATGCCCGCCGTTTGTAAAATTTCTTCGGCATTTTCTAAAAAGCCAACATCGAAATTCTTTGAATGATTGAATGAATACTTTTATTTATCAAAAGGTAAATTATCTTAAAGCAAAATATGACCCCCAAAACTGCATGTACAGTTTGACTGCGGGATCCGTGAGTCTCTATACAATTTTAATTAAATTAGTACCTACTTAAATCAAAGTAATTAGTACGATCAGCCGAACATAAGCGGCCACGCCTCCGCTACCACTTTACGTGCCATTGCTAAGCTATGAACGTATCACCAGAACGTAAAAATAAGTGAGACGAGTGGAACGAGAAGGATTGTGTTATTAGGTTTACATGTAAGTACATATTGCAAGCCGAGCAAAGCAGAGCGGAGCGAGGCAACCCTCAATACTTCTAACCGAATACTACATGCCGAGGAAAATTGGAAAATGCCGAATTCTACTATTTGACGAATCTTCGTCAAATATTGGTCAATAATAGTCTACCTTCACTCCAAAGCCGTCCTTCAATCAGCACAAAGCCTCTTGATGCAGAATGGACAGAGAACTGCATAATAGGGCATCACATGCGGGAGTATCCTACCTGTACACATGAATAGCAGGCAATTATTTACTGCTCTGTGTTACCCTATTGGATTCTTGTATAACTATGTTTAATAGTACATTAGTGCAGAACCAGTAAGTGAGCTCTTCTGGACGAATAAGTTAAAAGTCCGAGCCTGCATTTTGATTTACAACAACTTTAGTCCTATAATATTATTAAAACTCGCGTGAGCTGACATACTAAATTATTATTACATACGGCTTGAACACTCACGTGTGATTGTTGTTGACTATATGCCAACCGTTTCACCGATACAATTTCGGCATTATCAAGGCGAGTGTCGTTCTTAGGACGACGACGCGGCGTTCACCGTCGTTGTCAAACGGGCACTTTGACAAACTTTAGGCCTTAGAATTTTCACTGCGTGATCGGCTTTTTCTATTAATTAAACAGAAAGGAACTGCAAAATATAATTATAAAATTTGTCTTAAAATTTGTCTGTCTTTCATTTTAAATTTTAGGACTTAAATGTATCTAAACAAAGTGATATAAAAATAAATGATGGAATGTTATTGTCGCGCCTTTCTGTAGTATGATCGTAACGCCTTGAGTTCTACTACAGAATGAACACGGGCAACAAAGTATAAATAAAATAAGATAGAAAGGATGAGTCGACCGTGCGTGACTAAATGTCTATTTCGTCTTTATCTTGTACATAGCATGGTTCTGTACGACATGTACCCTAACGGTCGACTATTGCTCCGGTTTGTAGGCTGGCTAGTGGACTGTCATAGCCCTACACTGTGCAGGGGTTGCCTGAGGGTCTCAGCATCGCGCTACCTCCCCCTATCGTGCACAGCAGCTGGGCTATCATCTCACTATGGCTGCCTAGGGACGTTTATAGGCTGGCTGGCTAGTGGACTGTCATAACCCTACACTGTGCAGGGGTTGTCTGAGGGTCTCAGCATCGCGCTACCTCCCCCTATCGTGCACAGCAGCTGGGTTATCATCTCACTATGGCTGCCCGTCCCATCCCGGACGTGGAGGGGTTTTCCCCCCACGAGGACCTCCACCTTCCCCATAGTCCCGCCACGGTTGCTCCATCATCTTAGTCGACCGTTAGCGCGCTCAGTTCGTGTCGCGCTCCTGGGTGAGCATCCCGACAAGCCTAGTGGGTCTACGCTCACGGGTTAACCACTAGTTGTCATCTAAATGCTCTACCGCCAAATACTTGACGTATGCGATACGTCGTTTCGTAATTATATGAGAGACTCACTATTCGCTCGGTCTTCTCATCCTTCCATATCTCATGGATAGCAAAGCAACGGTCTAACTTATATTAGTATGAACACTCACCAGAGTTGTAGGTAACCTTGTGCTCGCCTGTGCCTCACCTCGCACCGGAGGGCAGCAGTCCGCCATTCCTCGCACCGCATCGTGTCTCGCGCCATCTATACTTTTCAAAAGTGCCAACATAACGGTTATGACAAGCGGAAAGCAGAGTTGCCAATCAAAATAATGTCATGATATGTTACACTCACCAATGGGTCGGATAGCGACTCGCGTACGACGCGACAGTTATTATAATATTTTAGGCTGAAATCAAATATACAAAATAACATTCCAGATAAAATAGGTAAACTATTTTTTTTTTTTCAAAATATAGTTCTATGGAAATTTCCGTTTCATATCTATGCTCGAAGAAGTTGAGGTAGATAACACGATAGCAACTTTTTGAAAAAAATAAGTTTAGGAGTTTTTGGCAAAAACTATTTTTGGATTTTTTTTCAATCTTTTTTTTTTTAAATATACCTAATGAAGCAGATAGTGACAACTAGTTTTCTATTTTTCTTTTGCTTTTCCTATTTTTTGCAAGAATTATATGTCATAGAGTGAGTAATAATTCAGTGGCTAGAAAAGTTAAAGTTAATAATCAAATATGGTCCGCTTTTTAAATTTTTTTAACTTAAATTAGACGAAAAAGGTAATTTGAAAGAAAAATAGAAAAAACAAAGTGATATTGCGTATGCTTATATACGACTTTTGATAATTATTAATGTTTTTTTATATAAGTAATGTAGTAAAATAACGCTTGTCCGGATAAAAGGACAAACCAATACGTAAGTAAGCGGGATTAACCTTAGATGGAACACTTACATTGTTTCCCTTTTTATCCGGCACCGAAACGTCCGTCTATGACCCTCTATACATGTAGTCCAAGCCTTACTTTTACAGACTTTGACCTTGTCTTTGTCTAATGTCCATTTCATTAACTAGTTTAAATTTTTCTCTTTCAATTCAAACGGTATAGTATAAATCGGACCCATTCAGTCCAAACCATGTGATTTTAAGTTTTTGATGGAACCCTAAAATAAAGTTTTTTATACCCGTTGATTTATTAGTTTGGACAAGTTTATTCAAATAGTATCCATCTTACAGCAATTAGACCAAATATTTACAGGTCAATCATGTTTTATCTATAACTTTTAGTACTATATAAATTAATGGAAATTTTACATTTTGTTCAAAATAAAACGCGTCATTCTTATTTTATCTCACTTACCCAACCCTGACGAACTGACTGAGAAGCTTATCCGCAGCGGCACAAGTTATCTGCGGGTAGCTGGAAAATTCTTCGGCTCGCTCGCCGTGAGACAGCGCCTGAGTCACTCCGCCGCGGTCATCGACTGTAATTCCAACCTTACCCGTGCGTCCGCGTCGTTTATCGAGCTGTGACGAGTCCTTTGTTGGATCTGTGCGAATTCGCCTTATTACCTATTAACTATTCTTATATTATCATCGTTATATCTATTATACGTGGACTAACTGTACATAAGTGAGAATCGAACTGTGTGACGCCCGCCTTCCTTTTTTCGGTTTCATACGTGGCCATTTTGTGTGTGACTTTTTAATGAGTGTCGAACATTAACGTAAGGTCAATGGTGTGGAAGAACTATATTCCTTACCTTACTTTCTATGTGCATTCGTGATAAACTATACACGAATTTTATGGTGACAAACTTTTACCTTGACATAAACGGGCGTTTATTTAAACGCTCGAAAACCGCTCGCAAGTCGGCGGTTTCCTGCCAGCCTACACCAGCTTGGATCCAGTAAGGTAAGCTTCAGACAGACTGTACGACTTATCCCCCCTTTTTTTAATTTGTTATTTACCCTAAAGTTAACAACTTAAAGTTTGGTAGCAGAGCGTGGTATTGTCCTTAACATATTTTATGTGTCATGTGATTTTCGATTCCTATGGAAATTCCATTTTAATAAACCAGCATTTTGAACAAAACCAATTTGTGTCAGGTTGGCTTTTACTACAAGAGTCAAGTACGAGTACTCAAGGCTCTTACTCTCTAGAATAATACTCTGTTTAAAACTAAAATTCACAGCCAAATGAAATAAAAAAGTTTACAAACCACACAATGCATTTCACAAAAATATTGTCTCAGTCTTCATGATGTAAATGTAGTTGGGGTAGTGCCAGTTCTCTTAATTATCTTGTTGAAATTATTACGGAATACTCGTATGAGCAGTTTTATTCCGTTTTGCGCATCTACTGCGTCAGCAAAATTTCAGACAAATGAATTCAGACTTACGTTTTGACAAACTGCTAATTAATCTCTGTTGAATCTCTGTTTTTTTTTTAAAGTCTGTGTTGGTTTCTGTGTGCCCGACAGAAAAACAACGCGTTGCGGTTTCTTATTGCAATGATTATGCTGAGCCGGACCTTTTCGTTCCTTCAACAAACAAAATTACATTGCAAATATTATGTCTTTGTATTATTTATAAAGTGAAAACTTACCAACCGCCCGAATTCATACTGGAGATCGTGATCAAGAACAATGTTTAACAATCCTTCAGCTAAAATTCGAAAAAAAAATGTTTTAGTCTCGTAATTTTCAAACTCATATAAAAAAATTTGTCCCCATACGAACTGCACTAGTTCAAATACAATTCCTGGTACAGGCAGTATGGGAGCAAAAATTTTTATTTCACCTGAAGGGTCATTAAATATTGTTCCTGATCACTAACCGAGCCTCTAGTATGAATTCGTGCGGTTGATTAAATTTCACGTTGGGTATTTCTTAAATTATTATTTTTCTTTTTGGTTTTTGTTGTTTTTGTAACTTAATTTACGTTAAATACAGTGATAGCAGTGAATAAGTGGGATCTTAATCTTAATCTTATTTGTATTCTTAATGCAATAGATTTACATCATCAGGAGGCCTCAGAAGCGGTTACCATTACAATATCAACATTAAAGTTAATCACCAGTAGTAACATATCAGGTGGTAGAGCTGATGCCGGGCTCGACTGTGGAGGTACCACCATCTTACTTGGAGACCCCCTTGAAGTTATTCGAGGGAGAGTAAGCGGACAGCTCACAGGCAAAAAACTAGGAGGCCCACCATGCCTGGGACCGATGGATGGCGGTATATCCATCCCTAATAGCCAGGCCTTATTAGAACAGACTGGTGACGGGCAGCGGCGTCACTGGTGCGAGGGTTCCAGCACCGCGCTCACCAACCCGCCTGCCCAGCGTGTGTGAGTATGGACAATTCTTCCAGGATGACCGCCACGAGTAGCGAAGTCCTGGAAAGGCTTATGTCCAGCAGTGGACGAACTAGGCTGATGTATGGATGATAGTAACCGATCATACTATAACTTCCGCAAAGACAAATACAAATTAATTATTAAATTTATGAAAAACATTGGTCTTTAAATATCGTTACGATATGAATCCCCGACGAGGTGTCTTCGAGGTGTTTCGAGTGTGAAGTGTAAAATGCAAGTCACAGTCCATACTCGCCGCACCCGCGTTTCACCGACGATTATTACGTCCCAACGTGATGAGTAGTGAGCTCTATCGCCGTACTTCGGGCACAAGTACACACTTTTTAGGGCATGCATGTTTCCTTACGATGTTTTTCTTCACCGTTATGCACATAAAGCAGCGGTAGCTCAGGGGTAGAACGCTGGCCTCTCAATCCTGAGATCCAGGTTCGATCTCCGGTGGCATGCATCAATGAGTTTTTCGAAACTTATATTGTTTCTTAAGAAAGTAGTTAAATAATTATGGTTTTTGATGGAACCCCATTATTAAGTGTGTCTAGGGCCAAGTTAAGAAAAAAAAAGGCCGTGAGTTATATTACACTAACCATTTTGAGCTACTTACAACTGAAGGGTTTCAAGGAAAAACAACAAATGTCGGGTTTTACAAATCTTACAACAAAGACAAAAAACATTTTCCATAATAGCTGTTAGCATACAGAGATTTAAATTTTTTATCACACTGAATAAATATGCAATTTATTAAGATGTTATTTGGTTAAAAATATTCCTCAATGAAAAAATACAAGGAAAAACACTTTGGCATGGGTTCTTTTTATAAAAACATTTGTGAACGCACTGGTAAAATTTTATCTTTATTAACATTAACAATGAATTACAAAAGTTACTCACATCCGTCACTAATAGGATAAGTCCAAATACGAGTAGCAGGTTTTGTATTTTGTATCCCTGGGTCAATTGAGTGTTGCGTTCTTATTTTGGTAAGTCAAAAGTCACGTGTGATAAGGGCAGTTTTGAGGGTTCCTTACCCAAAGGGTAACCAACGAGACCCTATTACTAAGACTCCGCTGTCCGTCTGTCTGTCCGTCTGTCACCAGGCTGTATCTCATGAACCATGATAGTTGAAATTTTCACAGATTATATATTTCTGTTGCCGCTATATCAACAAATACTAAAAAACGACACTCGCCTTGATAATGCCGAAATTGTATCGGTGAAACGGTTGGCATATAGTCAACAACAATCACACGTGAGTGTTCAAGCCGTATGTAATAATAATTTAACTACTAAAAAAATAAATATTTTAGGGGGCTCCCATACAACAGACATGTTTTTTTTGCCATTTTTATAGATAATGATACGGAACCCTTCGTGCGCGAATCCGACTCGCACTTGGCCGGTTTTTTTGAATAAGCGGCTTGACTTGTGTTGTTTTTCCAATAGCCATACATTTATTTTCTTGACATATCACGTGACTTAAGCATTTTTTTCAAAAACATCTATAAATTATCGACTTATATATATATATATATTTTTTTTTATATAATTTTTTATATATTATTTATTTATATATTTTTTTTTATTTAATTCTATGACTTATATATTATAAATTAATATATAAGTCGATAGAGGACAGTAATCATTGATAACAAAATATCAGTTTCAATTTTTTTTTGACAAGTGTTCTTTTTCCTCGAAGCCTTTCTACCTCATTATTCTACAATCACAAATTATATTATCCTGTAGGACTAGTACAAGAAAGGTGTTCAGTTTGAGCCATATGGTTTAAACCATGTTTTAATGGTTTAAACCATGGTTTAATATTTTCAGGATATTTGCACTCTATATTTTCTACAATTCTCCTGTCAGCAGTACCGATGAGCCACCGGTGCACCGGTACTTATTCCCCAGATTGAGGTATAACTCTTGATAATCCACTAAAATTGGCAGTTGGCTCTGCACCATAAAGTTTTATTGGAAAATTTTGTGCAGTCAGCATTTTGTAGAGCTTCTTTGTATACTGTAAGTTATTAATCTTAAGTGTTATCTGTAAGCTGGTTTCCAGTAATTTAATGTCCTGTCTGTATACAAAATTAAAATAATAACGAACTTAAGTATCTTGATAAAAATAGTTGTACTATTTCAACACACGGATATATTTTGTAACGAAGTTCCTTACACTCCAGACACTTTGCGAATGAGAGCTAGGCTGAAAAAAGTGTAAAACTTCGACCGTCACGACACTTTTGCGAAATGTGTGCTTACAAGCGGATGTCTTTGTATAGGTATATCACTGCAGTACGGCGTACGCGTCAGCAGCGAAAGGAATTTCATCCCAACCGGGTGTCCCATGACACCTCTCGTGTTTTCTACTTAAAGATCTCTAACTTAATTCAGTTGAATATATTACATAACATTAACTTTTAGGGT
The DNA here is from genome assembly GCA_934047225.1 of Ypsolopha sequella. Classification (NCBI taxonomy): domain Eukaryota; kingdom Metazoa; phylum Arthropoda; class Insecta; order Lepidoptera; family Ypsolophidae; genus Ypsolopha; species Ypsolopha sequella. The sequence goes on from OW204003.1 coordinate 23,575,804, forward strand.
TTTATATACCTTTACAGAAAATGGTATAATGAGCGTCGTATATATTTAAATACTTATATATATATATATATGTATAAATTTAAACACCTGTACCTACACGTGTGTTAACGTCGATTCAAATAAATTGAGCTACATTTTATACGATTTTAAATTCAATGCAAACACAATAAGAACTAGTTTGACCTGCGGACGACCGTGCACATGATGGATGCCACACACTCGACCGGCTTTTATTACTGTTTACAAAAACATTATGTTTTTACATAGTAAAGTCTGTAGAGCGGAAGTTGTGACTGGAAGTAGATAACAATATTATGTGCTTCACTGAGTCTTACTTTTAGCTGTTTCAGACATTTTCTATGTACAAAGAGGGCAATCTTAGTGTGAAAAGATGAATCATAATGCGGAAATGTCGTAAAGTGGGAAATGAGTTCATAAAAGTGAAGATTTATCATAAAAATATAATTGTTCTCTTCGTTCACTAGTTAAACTATATTATTTGAAATACTAGTTAAATGATTTGTTGTCCTGGGTGGTAAGCGGCCATTATTACACTCAAATTTAGAAAAAATGTAAGTCTAATATTATCTTCCTTCTCGTTTGAGCACATCCGCGTCTACGACGTATTGGGTCCACAAACTGGAAAAACTACGAAGTCGTAGCGACGTTGTAGCAAAAAACGGGATGGCAGCTTCGTAGCCAATAAGAAAGCGGTTTTCCAAACGTGTCTACAAAGTGTTTTTGTAACTTTTCATTAGGGAAACAGCTAGATAGAGTTCAGGATCAAATAACGCCTTTATGTGGTTTGAATGTTTTAGGCCAACTTATCTTGTGGTTTTCGAGATGTTTAAATATATAACAACTCGACAAAGTTTTGTTCGTATAAATCGTGGTTCTTTTGTTGGTTATGTACCCGTAGTGAACATGATCATGAAAAGGGATATCTTTTTAAATACCATCACGTAAAGCTTAGGTAGGCATGGAAAAAAAATTGATTGACAGCGATAAGGGTCTTTGTTCAAGTGGGCTCAGAAATTAGGCCATCGATTTTTTCTTTACGCAGTCTGCGCTGGATGATTTACCTCCTAAGGAATAAAACGTATACCTTTTTATTATTTATTTAGTAATTATTTAGTATTCTATGTTTTAAAGTATATAGTTTATGTATACTCTAATAGTATTTTGTGCAACTATAACATAATTTGAGACATTGGGATAAGAATTCGTTCGTTTCGTAATAGTTTTGCAAAAGTGTTCCAATGTCTAATTATGTTAAGTTGCACACAATACTTCATCTATGACCATCACAAGTGACATCTTTATAACATTATCGACTTACAATTTCATGAAAAATGAGAAGAAGAACACTCGTTCTTAAACCTCGGGTGCGTCCTCCTGGTAATGCTGCCTTGAAGGCCAATCAGTATAAAGGGGGCATAGCTTAATAAATAAGGTCGGGACTTATTATCTCTGTTGTTGATTGGCTCTGTAGAATTGCGGTGTTATAATGTAAAATTATAACATTAGATAAACAATGTAGGCACTTATAAAACTGCTTTTGATGTTACAATTACCTAGTGTATCAAACAGTTACAAAAATTCAGTGGAAAGATATGGTGGAAAAATTCGACAGTCCAGGTCGGTGGCGTAGTCAGTACAACACTTATATTATAGTCATATAAACAAAAGGTTGCAGGCTCGAATCCTGGCCCGAGGAATTTTTGCCAATATTTGTTTTACTTGAAATTTGTTTCCGACTGAATTTTTCTGGTTTGTAATGCGGTCATCCTGGAAGAATTGCCCATACTCACACACACGCTGGCGGATTGGTAAGCGCGGCACCGGAACCATCGCACCAGTGACGCCACTGCCCGTCACCAGTCTGTTCCATTTAAGGCCCGGCTATTAGGGGTGGATATACCGCCATCCATCGGTCTCAGGCATGGTGGGCCTCCTGGTTTTTTGCCTGTGAGCTGTCCTCTTACTCTCCCCCGAATAACTTCGAGGGGGTCTCCAAGTAAGATGGTGGTACCACCACAGTCGAGCCCGGCATCAGCTCTACCACCTTACTATATAGCAAGGAATGAAAATCGCAAATAACAGGGACAATTAATATATTAAAAACGTTTACACCTATACGTAGACATACGCTTGTAAACACACAAACACACATACTTTAGCAAAAGTGTCGATTTATTTATTTAATTTTATTAGGGACAGTCAAACTCTTACACTAGAAAAAAAAAAACTCTCGAGATGAATAACGGCAGTTCAACCCAAACTTTGAGCAAACATGACCTGGAAAGAGCGAGAGAAATAAATTTATTTAATATTTCCGTTTTGATTATGCCACATTAACAAACTTCTTAGTACAACAACAATTCATTATACCCAACAACAATGCACAAGTCACGTCTAATAAACTCCGAATGCTTCCAGACAATTCCACGGTATTCAGCTTAATTACTCACTCGGCGGCTTTACCAATGTAGGTAGACACCTGAGACAACAAACATGAATCCTTATTAACTACCTAATAAGGTTCTTGCAAAAGCAAGGTACATAGTTTCAGAAACAATCAGAGATACAAGTATGAACTGGTTTCAGAATATACCGGATGGATCGTATGGACAGGTGCCTTTAAGTGAAACCACGACAAAATTTACTGGTCATACTGAAAATATTTCTCAAAGAAACATAAGGAAATAGTTACTTGTTATGCAAGGCTGGAAAGTTAATTTTTGGCACGAGTACCTTGTGTTGAAACCTGAGCAAGCGAAGGATTCTTGGATTGAACCACGACCGAAGCGAGTGGTTCAAATATAGAATAATGAGCATAGCGAAGGTTTCAAAGGTACGAGACGCTAAATAACTTTGCTGCCGAGCGAAATACACAAATTTTCACCTCACTAGAGCGGGGAAAATGTTAGGTGCAAGAAAATATATATCGTAAGTTTTTATGTATTTTTCGCGCGATTTTTCCGGAAGAAAACTCAACTCGGCATTATGTACCGCTTGCACTAATTCTGCAGGTGTTAAATTTATATCTTCGTCGCTGCTAGCCTCACTCATATTTTATGATTTCTTTCAAATTGAATTAAGAGAAGAAAATTTTAAAGTTTTTGTTTTGAATAAAGTTTTCTTACTTGCCAGTGCGTTTATTCTTTAAATGAGGCTGGCGCATGACAATAAATAAGTATTTGCATTTCAGTGGACTGGCTGCAGAGAATATAAACTATTACGAAACCAATGAGGTTCTATATATATGTACGTAACCTTTATTGAATTAAAATAAATTTGAATTTTAAAAACACTTTCTACGCTAGCGGATAAAGTGCGCTTTTCCACCCAGATTTCTAATGATAAACAAAGCCTTTCCGAGCTTGTGAGGTGAAAAAGAAATGAGACCTGCCCATATCCAATGTATGTATGTATGTATATAAAACAATTTTTTGTAAACCTAAAAACATTTAAGTAAATCTTTTTATTTTTTATACCCTATTTTACATATATCATAGAATTATTTATGTATTATCGTATTTATCTAAAGAAATCATGCTGTTCCCAATAGACAGTTGTATAAGTTTGGGGTTCAGACTCAAAATTATTATTTTGTGAAACTTTTTTGTACAATAAAGAAAATTTTCAATTTATTTGTATTATATAACGAAAATATTTTTTTAGATACATTTTGTTCATTTTTTATAAAATTTAAAACCATTCCATCCATCCATCAGCCTAGTTCGTTTCGTCCACAGCCTTTCCAGGACTTTGCCATTCCCGGCGGTCATCCTGAAAGAATTGCCCATACTCACACACGCTGGGCAGGCGGGTTGGTGAGCGCGGTGCCGGAACCCTCGCACCAGTGACGCCGCTGCCCGTCACCAGTCTGTTCCATATAAGGCCCGGCTATTAGGGATGGATATACCACCATCCATCGGTTCCAGGCATGGTGGGCCTCCTGGTTTTTTGCCTGTGAGCTGTCCTCTTACTCTCCCCCGAATTATTTCGAGGGGGTCTCCAAGTAAGATGGTATTACCTCCACAGTCAAGGCCGGCATCAGCTCTACCACCTTGTATTGTATTTATGTATGGAAATACATTATAGCACAAAAATAAACAATGCATGAAAGCGAACTTAATGCTAACTAGCATTCGCTACCAGTTAACCTTTGGTGATGTGGAGAGTTCAAGAATAGTGCCAGATAAGTTTACAAATTAACGAAATAATACAGGAAATGTGAAATGCAAGTGACTCGGTACACCCGCGTTTCACCGACGATCAATTAAGTCCCAATGTGATTGTTGTTCCTCGGGCACAAACACACGCATTTTAAGGCATGCAGGTTTACTCACAATATTTTCCTACACCGTTCAGCAAGTAGTAAGTATGAGGTAATACAAATATTATGCACATCAATTCTGAAAAACTCATTGGTGCAAGCCCGACCGGGGATCAAACTTGGATCTTAAGATTGAGAAGCCAGCGTTCTACCGCTTGAGCTACCGCCTCTTACATTATTATATATAATATGACTGAATATACGGAAGAGAAAACTATGTGAATGTAATGAATCTCTCCATTTCCTTAACTATCTCTATTGGCTCGACGTAATTTAATTGTCGTCTGAACACGATGGAAATGTAAACAGCTGTATAAATGTTTTCGTATTTGAAACCTTATCTTGTACGGCAAAAGAGCCACTAGTTTCCCTACAAAGTACCAATGCAGCTAGTTCCCTGCTATGAAATAGAACGGGCGTCCTGTTGACTTTGTAATGAATAATGTTGACAGTGTGAGGAAATTTATTCTTTTACGAAATTTATTTCTTTCGTTATCGTTTCACAAAAGTGAATGAATTAATGAATATGTTTATTTATTTCAAATGTTTCTTTTTTGTTTTTTTGTTTGTTTAGTTTCATGTTTCCTAAAGCAGTAGGGCTGCTGGTTCGGCGGCGGCCACTGCTGAGCTCTCCAAGAGGCGTAGATATGTGGCAATAGGTTCAAGCTACATGTTTGCGCCTTTTGGGGTCGAAACAATGGGGACATGGGGTCCGGAGGCGCGTCAGCTTGTCACGGACCTCTCTGTAAAGCTTGTGAACACTAGCGGCGACCGGCGAGCTGGCTCTTATCTAGGCCAGCGTATAAGTCTTGCCATACAGAGAGGTAATGTGGCAAGTATTTTGGGCACTCTCCCGCAGGGCAGTGATCTAGAGGCAATTTTCTTTTTATAATTATTTTTTTAGGATTATTTTTGTATTAATTATTGTCTTTCTCAAGATAATTAACTTTAAATGTTTAAGTTAGTAAAATAAATCTAAATATTATTAATAATAAAATAATATTCGAGTTTCAAAGATAACTTAATCTAAATACATCCCACAAAACCAAGTAGATATTAGGTTTGTCTGTGGAGAGGGAGTCACACTTCTTTTTCTATAAATTAGATAGTTACGAGTATGTACTAAATTATAAGTAGTTAGGTACATTAATAGTAAATAATAAAATGCTATTTTAATCTGTCAATGTTTTCATGTTTTGTAAAAGGTAAGTTTTATATAACTTCGCGAATTTATTTTCATTTTGTTGAGATCTTATATGAATAGGCATTTCATTATATAACATTGGAATTTTGCGCTTTAACATTCTGCCGCCAAAATAGTTATCAACTTTTACAGTTTCATATTTCCCTTGCGCAACAGCTCTCGTGTTGAGCCCATGCTGTTTAGGTATCTTATGATCTGGGGTGCTATGACTATTTACTGCAATTATATATTTATATTTTAATGAAGCTGGTAGTATTTATATATCTGAGCCACGATTAACACCGAATTAAAAAAAGTTATATTTTAATTAAAAGTCGTATCATATATAGGTATACAGGGTGGAAAAAATTTAAGGGCCCTGGAGGGGAACTACCTTAAATCCTTTAGTTAGCTCATTTTGCTGAAAATAAACATTCCTTTATGTTTTAAAATAAACAAAACTGCATTCAAAGATCTTCTAAAATTCGCTTGTCTCACCCGGGAATCGAACCAACTAAAAACTAAAAAATAAACCCTTGCTATTTTATTATACGAATCGGTAGGAATATCGTTCAGGATAAAATTTGTCTACTAAATATTTGGTCTTTGAAATAAAAAAAAGTGAAAACAAGCTTCTAATAAATAAAATTGTTCTTGATACGCCATTATTACACAATGACAGCACGGAATGAAAGCAAAACAAAACTAAATTTGAAATTCGAACGAATAGTTTTATCGATTTTAAAAATGTTGAAAGTTATCATTCGAATTATAAATTTGTTGCACCGCTTTTCAAAAATAAAATAGTTTCCCTTTTTAAACTTTTCGTCAGTACGCCTAGTGCAAGAAGGAATTGTGCTGTGCATAGATTTATAATGATTTTCTTATCGAAGTCTTCAACAAGGTACTTAAGGTAAATAACATTTGCAAGCTTGTACTTCATACGATGTCTTTGGATGTTAGAGAGATAAGAAAATTAAAACGTGTCATTTACTTGTTACAAGTGAACAGTATTTTGTTAGGTATTGTTAACAAAGAACTTGTAATAAATATTCAATTTTGTGGGTATCTCGTACAACAGATGAGTGTAAGACCAAATGTTTATTAGACACACTTTATCCTGAACAATAATCCTACCGATTCGTATAATAAAATAGCGAGGGTTTATTTTTTTCATTTTTAGTTGGTTCGATTCCCGGGTGAGACAAGCGAATTTTAGAAGATCTTTGAATGCAGTTTTGTTTCTTTAAAAAAATAAAAGAATGTTTCCATTCAGTAAAATGAGCTAACTAAAGGATTTAAGGTAGTTCTCCTCCAGGGCCCATTCATTTTTTCCACCCTGTATATACAATTTAGCTAATTAAACGTAAAAAATAATAAAAGACGTGTAAAATTATAAAAGACGTGCAAAAGGAAAATATACGCCCGCAAATGTTCATCATCGTTTCGTCAAGTCGTCTTGACGTTACAAGGAAAACGTTTCACCACTTCCAGTGATCTATCAAGATTATTTCAACAATATTGAGTGACAAGAGACGGGAGATTGGGTTCGTTCCGTATTGAGCGTGACGCGCACGATGCACATCAAAACTGGTCCAATTCGCGGATAAACTGCATCAATGCGATTTATTTATTACCAACATAACAAATGCAAACACCGCGACTTCATGCGACTGAAGCAATGTCTATTTGACAGCTACCAACCATTCGTGTTAAATTATATACTATAAATGTAGTTTAGGTGTTAAAAAGTGGAGCCTGCTTTATGGCCGTGATTGCCGAAGTTATATTATATACTTTATTCAAAACTAGCTACGTAAAAAAGGTCATTCCAAATTACAACTGAAGAAATTCGCGTCAAAATTATTCCGATTTATTTCTATGCATGACGCGCTTTGACAAAACGGACCGAACAAATCGCGTCAACAAACTAATGCACTATATGCGCAATTCAGTACGAAGCCTTTATGTATAGATAAGTATAAATTAACTATAACTACTCATAAATAAGACACTATCCATCCATCAGCCTGGTTTGTCCACGGCTGGACATAGGCCTTTCCAAGATTTTGCCACTCTTGGCGGTTCTTCTAGAAGAAATGCCCATACTCACACACGCTGATGGGCAGGTGGGTTGGTGAGCGCGGTGCTGAAACCCTCACACCAGTGACGCCACTACCTGTCACAAGTCTGTTTTATATAAGGCCTGTGTTCACGCCACAAGCGTGACGCATTCGGATGAGTAATTTCGCAACACAGCGCCTGGCGCCAACTCGACTCGCGCGCCGGCGCTCGCTCTGTTCCGTCCGAATCGTCCAGAACGACACATGTGTACACGTTCGCGCCGCCAATACAAACAATCTCGCGTATTTACAGTGTTGTGTTCATACTAGTGCTGTGTACATTACTCCAAGACATCCAGCTCATCACTGCTCATCACCGTCAACTCAATCAGCCCAACGAGAGGAGAAGAAACGCGGCGGATTTGCCGGCCCATCGAAACATTCGAACCAGGTCAGCGCACCCACATTCTATATCCCACAATCTTTTTCTTCTCTCGTGTCAACCCATCCATTTTCCCTTTATCATCAGCTCTGCAGTTCTGTAATCCCGCGATTACATTTTGGTCACTTCGAGCCGTGAAACCCCGGCCCCCCCAGCCCCCTCGATTTACTACAGTCCATTTTCAATACAAGAAAAAATTTGGTCGAGCGGAAAATTTTTGGTTTATATCACCCCCCGTCTCCCCCCCGCCGGCCCGTAACTTTGTTTGAACCAGCCCCCGTCGATTTACAGTCCATTTTCACCCGGTTAAATATTTTGCCCCCTTTCCCGGCAAAAAATATTTTGTGGTCTCGAATACCTATGGCGGGTAGGTAATTAGAACCGCCGCCTAGAAAATTCCATTTATCGGTATAGAAACGGCCCCCCCCACGCCCCTTTACAGAATAAACTCAGTTTGTTATTATTATTCAGCTCAGATAATATAATTATATTCATTCAGCCCAATTGTTTATTACAGTCCACTATACTTCTTTATTAAACCCAAATTTTACGAGATTTTGCGAGATATTTTTTTTTCGGAACGAGTATAAATTTGCTTTATTTCGTGCACTTATATACGTCACATATATACGTAAGTTACGTGTGTTGAGTACATAAGTACACACGTTATACGGTTACGTATTATTACGTTGATTAAAGCTTGATTAGCATCATTGGATTGTCCGCACATTTAGATACGATTTCTGCCAGGTGAACGCATTCTTTGTTTGTTTACGCGTTCGAGGCTTGTAGGTAGGTATTTTATTCTATAAATAGAATTTTCGACGACTGATGTTGTTGTTGTAAAGGTACTTTCGTGTAAACAAGAACCAAAGCGTATTGTCGGCACGTGATTTCAAGGCAAATAACATAAAAGTGAACAGGTTCATCAGCCCTTTTCGATATTTTTGTGTTGCGGTAATCTCACGTCGCAGTAATATATTGCCGGACCGTTTATTTGTGTTATTGTCTGCCTTTTTTACCCGGGTATATATATATAGCACAAATATAGTAAACAATTTGTTTTTTTTTCTCTTCTCATCTCTGATCTTGTTGTTTGTGGTACACATATAGGGTGTTCCACGTTGGTTTATCAGCTCATATACAGGTTGTTTAAAAAGAAAAATTTTTTTTTTTTTTTTCTCTTTCGTGTTTATTTAAGAGTTCCGTATTCCGTTTGAACATAGTCATTGTTACTTCATCCGCGCAAGTATCTCAGCTCTATTCATCGATCTCATCAATTGTTTTAGTTGTACGTCCGCTCTTATAGTTTAGCTCAAACTCGTTGAGTATTTTATCTTAGTAATCAACCACCTACTTTAACAAGATTAAAATGCCTTCGAAATCACAAGCCGCGATGTTTCGTGAGGCCGTAAAGGCGATAGCTCTGTTAAAGGAGATCGGTGCGGCGGTCGAGGCAGGCGACAGAAAAACTTATTCTGTGGCGGACTTCACCGCTCGTTACGCAAACATACAAAGCGTTAAAACTAAGTTAGAGAGCGTATATTATGAGATCCTTGACGATGAGGATTTGTCCGACGAAACTGAGGCAACCTACACAAAAAATTTTCAGTCGGCACTTAGCAATTATGATGCTATACTAGTGGCATTCGAAAATTTAAAAGTAAAATCAGCTCTTCCGGACAAGACGCAACCCATCAGCTCAGGTACACCCGTTGGTGTTCTACCAAAAATACCCATACCGGAGTTTCATTCGAACGTTGAAGAATGGCCCTCATTTATTGCCGTTTTTAGGAGCCTCGTCAGTGAGATGGCTACAGTCTCGGATGCTGTCAAACTGCATTACTTGTTAGGCGCCCTAAAGGGTGAGGCACATGATATGGTGAAACACCTCTACCCTACCAACGAGAATTATCCCATAGCCATGGAAATTCTAACCAAGCGTTACGACAATCGTCGTGTACTCATTGACCGGTTTGTGGACATCATCATGAACCTTCCGCACATCCACATGCGCTCGGATATCCGCACATCGTTCTTAATTCCGCTTATCTCAGCGCAAAGCGCTCTGCGCAATCTGGATCTGCCCATGAAAGATTCTGACTATGTTTTCGTGTCCATGGTAGTGCGAAAACTACAAGGCGAGCTCCGCACTCTTTTCGAGCGGAAGTACGGATCTCGTGCAACTCTGCCCACGCTCAAGAACCTCATTGAGTTTTTGGAAGAGCACGCACGCTGCAAGGAGAATGAGTCATCGTCCCTTGCGTCACAGGAGGCTCCTTCTTCAGCACGGCTCGGCCCGTCAGAAAGGCTCGCTCAGCTCAATCAGCTAGTTCAGCCCACTCGACGTTCCCGTCAGACTTATACGGCTACTCGAGAATTCCGCCCCATAGCTCCGCTTAGGAGCCGGCAAGAATATCGCTCTCCTCAACCTGCTCCCCATAGGCCGTTCTTGGCATTCGGTGACGCCCTAACCTACTCGGCCCAACCGTCCTCATCATCCGCTCGTCAGCCAGTTTATTCGGCCCGATCATCCCCATCACCCACTCGCCGACAGAATTATTCGGCTCAACCTTCTTCCCCTACTGGTAGTATGCCATGCCCATACTGCAGGAATAGGGGACACAAACTCATCGCCTGCCCAGAGTTCAACAACCAGCCGATTCAAGGTCGGTGGGATTTTGTGAACTCACGCAACCGGTGCCGACGCTGTTTGGGTCCTCATTATGAGAACGAGTGCAGGTCTACACGTGCATGCAAGGAGTGTGGGCGGTCTGACCACCATACTTCACTGCATCGCCATGGGGCCATGTCTCCGACACGCTCATCTGCTCATTTGCTGCCTCCGTCTCTACGTGAGCAGCCCAGACAGCGCTCAGCGCATGAGCCTCAATACCATTCGGCGCATGCTACACAGGCATATACGTCCCATCCCAACTCGCCCACTCAATCGCGATCGCCAAGTAGGTCTCGGGTAGGTAGTCAACAGTGACTACCTACAATAACAGAGCACTATGAAGGCGAGGACGACCAGCACTCAGCACACTCAGCACACTCATCACACATTCACTCATCACATACACACTCAGCTCATTGTCACTCAATGACTTCAACTCCAACAGAAAATTACTGTAACTCCGCACAACGTGTAGTGAACGTCACCAACACGCCAATTTTGTTGCCAACCGTCTCACTTAAAATAGCAGACGTAAATGGTCAATTTCACTCAGCACGAGCCCTGTTAGACTGTGGAAGTATGCTGACTCTTTGTTCTCAGCGCATGGCCACAATTTTAAATTTACCATTAAAACATACATCTCTAAAAATCGCAGGAGTTGGAAATCAGCACACACAAGACTCAAAGGCATCAATTACAATTGTATGCCGACCTACTCACCGTGACACACCTATGATCACGGCCACAGCCCATATATTGAAGAACGTAACTGGGTACCTACCGTTGGAAAAGGTTCCAGATCTCGCTCAGTTAACAGGTCACCCGCCGATTCCTCTTGCTGATCGAGAATATCACACACCAGCTCCGGTTGATCTAATACTAGGATCTGACGTTCTTGGTCAAGTGTTAGACGGAACCAAGGTTTCGCTCGGCCCTGGCAAGCCTATAGCCTTCGGCACGATATTTGATTTTACATTGATTGGACCTTTCGAAAGTTTACATACTTCACCCACGAATCAGGTCAACTCAGTTCACATTGTCGGCTCTCACACGGACTCAGAGCATTCCACTCATGACATTCACAAAAGTCTTGAGAGGTTTTGGGAATCCGAGGAACCCCAAACCTACAAGCATACCAGCCCATTAGAGGATCAGTGTGAGGACATTTTCCGCACCACAACTACTCGTGAACCATCAGGTCAATATGTGGTTACACTGCCCTTTCTGCACAACGCACCGACATTAGGTTCCACTCACGCTATTGCACTGCGCAGGTTTCTCAACTTAGAGAAGAAGTTGCAAGCGAACCCGCCCTTCCGCTCGAAATACGTAGAATTCATGTCAGATTACATAAAATTGGGCCATATGTCGCCGTGTCACCCCAATACCTTTGCTCATAAATCCCATTTCTATATCCCACATCATGGCATATTCAAGCCAGGATCAGAAAAGTTACGCTGTGTGTTTGACGGAAGTTGTAAGAGCTCAAACGGCGTCAATCTAAATGATTGTCTTCATACAGGTCCGGCTCTTCAGCAAGATATTGTTGACATTATCATGTCCTTCAGGATCCACTCACAAGTTTTCAGCACAGACATCCGAATGATGTTCCGAAATATACTCATTCACCCAGAGCAAAGACGTTTTCAACTCATTCTCTGGCGGTCTTCACCCGACCAGCCCCTGCTCACGTATGCCCTTAATACCGTCACATATGGATTAAGGTCCAGCCCATACCATGCCATCCGCACTTTACTCCAATTGGCTGATGACGAAGGTCATCGCTACCCCCACGCTGCTCAGGTCCTCCGCAAATCAATATTTGTGGACGACATTCTCTCAGGTGCAGATTCTGTAGAATCTGCTCAGTCGCTCCAAAGCGAACTGATCGAGTTACTCGCCCTAGGTGGCTTTCAGCTCAGTAAATGGACCTCCAACTCGCCTCAGCTCCTTGAACGGTTCCCAGATGACCAGTGCGACATGCCCAAGGACTTTGACTTCAGTCCCGACTCTAATTCCATTAAGGTTCTGGGAATACAGTGGATTCCTCAAACTGATGAGTTCACTTATCGCATTTCTCTGCCCACTCATGCTCAAGTCACAAAGCGCTCCATTCTCAGTACAGTAGCGTCTCTCTATGACCCCAATGGCTGGGTCACTCCAGTCATCTTCCGCGCAAAGATTCTTCTCCAGAAGCTTTGGCTTCTGAAAATAGGATGGGATGAGCCTATCTCTGAAGAAGTCCACACAGAGTGGCAACACATCTCAGAGGATCTTCCTCAGCTCTCAAACCTCCGTTTACCTCGGCACATTTGTAAGTACAAGCCCACGTCTACTTACTCACTTCACGGGTTCGCGGACGCATCAGAGGCTGGCTTTGGTGCCGCTATCTACCTTCATGAGCGCAATATCACTGGACATGTCAATGTACACCTAATCATTGGCAAGTCCAAGGTCGCACCCATAAAGACTCGTCTCTCAATCCCGAAATTGGAGTTGTCAGCCGCGACTCTTTTATCTCAGCTCATGACTCGAGTGTCAGCCCAATTGTCAGCTCATATAGACATTCAAACACACACATGCTGGTCAGATAGCACAATAGTGTTGGCATGGCTCAATACCCCACCTCACCGATTACAGACTTTCGAGGCCAATCGAGTGGCTAAGATCACAGCTATTTCAACTAGCCATACGTGGAGGCATGTGCCCACGAATCTCAACCCTGCTGACTGTGCAAGCAGAGGCATGTCTGCCCAATCTCTCTCACTTCATGACCTTTGGTGGTCACCCAGTTGGCTCAAAGAACCTACCTGCACTTGGCCCAAGATGCCACCCGCTCTAGGCCATCATGCTCTCCCAGGCCTTAAGCCCAAAAAGGTACCAGCACACATAGCAGTCCCAGATATCGATCTGGACTTGCTCACTCGCTACAGCTCACTTGATAAGCTCGTCGGAGTGACGGCTTGTATTAAAAGGTTCATATTCAATTGTCGGCACAGCCCAGATGCACGGCGCTCTGGTCCGTTGACAGCTAGTGAACGCAGGGACGCTCTGTTGCACTGGGTCCGCTCTGTTCAGCACAATGAGTTTGCTGAAGACATTAATCGTATCCAGACTGATAAAGTTTGTCCCGTTCGGCTCCAGCGTCTCTCGCCCTTCATAAAGGACGGCCTCTTGAGAGTCGGTGGTCGTCTCTCTCACGCGTCAATTAGGTATGACGCTCAACACCCACTCATTCTACCCAGCTCCAGTCCGCTCGTAGATCTCATTATAGATCACTATCACACAATACACTGCCACCCTGGAGCTGACACATTACACGCCATATTACGCCAGCAGTACTGGATTCTGTCCGCTCGTCGTATTATTAGACACCGCGTGTTTAAATGTATTAGATGTTTCCGGTGCCGCGCTCAGCCTAAGGCTCCGCTCATGGCTGATCTCCCAGCAGACAGAGTTACTCCTCAGCCAGTTTTTAGTCACGTCACGACGGACTTTGCTGGCCACTTCTTCGTTAAATCCAGCACGTTGCGGAACGCGAAACTCATTAAAGCGTACTTTTGTATTTTCGTTTGCCTCGCAACAAAGGCGGTTCATTTGGAACCAGTCTCTGCACTCTCAACGGAAGCGTTCTTTGCGGCATTGCAACGTTTTATCTCACGTCGCGGTACTCCGGTTCTCATTCGTTCAGACTGCGGCACAAACTATGTAGGTGCTAGGAATCAACTCATTGAAGTTCAGAACTTCCTCAGGTCAAACAATGATGCAATCACTCACAAACTCGCGAATCAGCACATAACTTGGTTATTAAACCCGCCTAAAGGGCCTTGGTTCGGCGCACTGCACGAAATAAACGTAAAATCCACCAAGCAACTACTTTATCGCGTGATAGGTGAACAGCACCTCACTTTTGAGGAATTCTCTACCCTTTTGGCTCGAATTGAGGCTGTACTCAACTCAAGACCCCTCTGCCCAATTTCATCCGACCCTACGGACTTTGAACCCCTCACGGCCGGACATTTCATTATTGGTCGTCCGCTCACCGCTCTACCTGAGCAGTCTTTTGACGACAGACCCATATCTGCTCTTAAACGGTTTCAACTCATTCAAGCGCTCTCTCAGCGCTTTTGGACTCTCTGGTCCAGATCCTACCTCCATACCCTGCAAACCCGCTCCAAATGGCTCTCCCCTTCTTCCCCTCCTCAAGTGGGTGAACTGGTCCTCATCAAAGAGGATGACTTGCCTCCGCTCCAATGGAAGCTGGGGAGAATTCTCCGCACGATACCTGGCAAGGATGGAGTGATCCGAGTTGTGGATCTGGACACAGCTCATGGAAATCTGCGACGACCTGTGTTCAAGATAGCCAGGCTGCCGTTGGATTCAGCTCAAGAGGAGTCGCAGCCCCGGCCCCCCCAGGATGTTCACGCCACAAGCGTGACGCATTCGGATGAGTAATTTCGCAACACAGCGCCTGGCGCCAACTCGACTCGCGCGCCGGCGCTCGCTCTGTTCCGTCCGAATCGTCCAGAACGACACATGTGTACACGTTCGCGCCGCCAATACAAACAATCTCGCGTATTTACAGTGTTGTGTTCATACTAGTGCTGTGTACATTACTCCAAGACATCCAGCTCATCACTGCTCATCACCGTCAACTCAATCAGCCCAACGAGAGGAGAAGAAACGCGGCGGATTTGCCGGCCCATCGAAACATTCGAACCAGGTCAGCGCACCCACATTCTATATCCCACAATCTTTTTCTTCTCTCGTGTCAACCCATCCATTTTCCCTTTATCATCAGCTCTGCAGTTCTGTAATCCCGCGATTACAGCCTGGCAATTGAGATGGATATACCGCCATCAATCAGTCCCAGGCGAAGGACCAGGTGGTTATGCCTGTTTGAAGAGTGTCCTCTTACTCTCCCACGAATAACTTCAGAGGTGTTTGCGAGCAAGATAGCGATACCTCCACAGTTCAAGCTCTACCACCTGCAATAAGACATGCACTTGGCCAATTATGACGATACAATGTAGGATCAGTTTTTTTATCAATCGGATATGCGTTTTCGCATAGACTTTGCGACTGTTAAGCCGCCTCCAGACTCACGCCGAGAACTGCCGAGAACACCCGAGAAGCGTGAATGTGATAGTTTTCTCGCCGTCTCGTTCTCGCGCTCGCTTGGTTTCCGCTCCGTGTCGGTTTTTTGCCCGCTTCAAAGGGTTTTCTCGGGTGAGAAAGGAGAACGGTATCACATTCTCATTCGGTCTTGTGCAACGTAGGAAGCGGTCGTGTGTGCTTTGTCTCTTTTGCGTTGCTAAAATGAATCTGTGTCATCTACCATCGTCTGGGCCTTCTTTTTTTCTTAGTTTTATTTCTGTATGTAATATTTACGAGATTATAGTATGCTAATGCACACAATACTAAAGCCGCTGCACTGTCAAAGTCGTCCATTCTGGATAACGATCGAGAACGCAAGTGAGAAGTCGCACTGGGTGTAAACACCTTCTCGGTTCTCGCGCAATGTCTCGGCGAGACTTCTCGCGTGAGTCTGTAGGCCGTATTACATGTGTTCAATGCACTAAAATTTCCATTCCGACGTGTAACCAGTCATATCCTGTGCCTTTACCCGTGAAGCCAAACCTAATGACAGCCTTCTATGAAATTGTCGCTGCAATTGTAATATGAACCACTTGGTCAGAAGATAAGGTCTATTTTACAATACAGTCAGGGTTTGAAACGAACTCATTTCAGTGACAATGGTTATAGCACTAGAGGTCATTTTGAGTAATTAGTGATGTAGAATAGTGTCGAGAGATGAATGAGAGGCGATATATTGGCACTTCAAAACTGAATTGATGGGTGTCTTTTAGGCGTTAGGCACGTCGAATGTACGGCGTAGAGACCAGCTTTTGCTTCTTCTAGTTGTGTTAGTGGCTGACCTGGAGCCGTATTTTTGAATCGTTTTTTTTCAATTCACGTGCGAAAGTATATATCCATCTCACGTAGCACATCAGAACTTGTCATTTGCAAGATGAGACAGGTATATATTTTCACACTTGAATTGAAAATGAAGAATTAAATGAGACTTGAGGATAATTCATGATTTATATAAAAACGGCTCACCTCAATACGTGTTATGACTGCCTTCATCTGGGCGGGTAAAAACGTTTACGCGATGACGTGAGTCGTTACGCCGCAGTGAGGCGTAACGTCGTCGCGTAAACGTCTTTACTCGCCCAGATGAAGGCAGTCTAAATCTGCTGAAACTGGTCGGCTTTCCCGATCATAGCACGTATTGAGGTGAGCCGTTTTTATATAAATCATT
Organism: Ypsolopha sequella; assembly: GCA_934047225.1. Lineage (NCBI taxonomy): Eukaryota > Metazoa > Arthropoda > Insecta > Lepidoptera > Ypsolophidae > Ypsolopha > Ypsolopha sequella. The sequence continues at coordinate 23,592,836 of OW204003.1, forward strand.
AATTATCTTCAAGTCTCATTTAGTTCTGAAAAAGAACGATACAAAAATACGGCTCCTGGTTTCAGATTTGTTCAGGTCACCATACAGACCTCTCACATAGCTTAACGATCATTATCTATTGATATCAGTGGAGACCAACAGCTTTACGTGGAACCCAAAAGTATATCACCACTAATGGTCACCCATCCATAGACTGACCATGCCAAGCGTTGTTTAACCGCGGATCGTAACTGGTCACGTAGCCGCTCGCAGCTAAAGAGGCCCCTCAAGCCGTCTACGCCACCGTTATAGAGGAAGCACGGGGTAATTGTACCCTTTGTAGCTCTACTCTCAGTTAAATCCTGTAATAACTATTTAGATAATTATGTTCTAGTCAGGAATTAACGTATCATCCCAGAATCGTTTTCATTTTTATTCTAAATAGGGAACTATGTTTTTTATCATATGAAATGTAACGGAATGAACTTTATTTTCAGAAGTAAGAATACCGTAAATAAACATATTTCTAACGTCAAAGAATTAAGTACTTAACTATTTTAGTCTGCCAACCGGACATCCAACCATACAGACAACCGGACATTGAACCATACAGACAACCGGACAGCCAACTATACAGACAACCGGACATCTAAACCGTTCCACTAAAATATATATTTTGAGACGGGAACCAGCTAGCACCAGCGACACGCAAATGGATCCCTGGTGAAAAAGGAAAAAAAACAAACGACAAGAAGAAAATTACAAATTATATATTCGAAATACATAAACCAGGTTTGGTTACCGTGTACACTACCGAAATACATAAGCCTATTTCGGTTATCGTGTACACTACCGAAATAAATCAATTAGATGTATTTCCATCAACAACTGAACAGTCAAAATGTAAACGTACTGGAGAAGGCGCAATGTCAAAAGTACCCGGAATAGAAAATGAGGGATGTGGAAGAGCCTTCAGTCAGAGAGTACTTATAAATTATGTACTTACATTATATAAATAAAGTTTAAATTAATTTACCATATTGAATATCTTTCCCATGGAAATCAACCAGCGCAAATGAAAAAAAAGTATTTACAAACAATTAGTCCATACGAAATTTAGAATATGCAGGCCCGTAGCCAGGATTCGTTTTCGGGGGAAACCAAACTTCCAGAAAATAAAATAATAATTATATGAAATAATTTAGATATGTTGAAAACCAAAACTTTCGGGTATACACTGAGGCTCGACTCGTTTAAAATGGGATATTTTTGTTTACTAACTATTTCCATCAAAAATTCTTCAGCGCAGAAGAGAGCCGGTAGATTAGACTAGAAGGTTAGGGATGGCGAGTCAATGTTCCGCGACCCGCATAGATAACCTGCGTGGTGATGGTATTTTAGTGTGCAAGTCAGTATTTTTTGATGTGCAATTAGTATTTTTGATAGAACACTATAGTAGCATTTTTAGTATTTTCTGTACAACCCATTTCAAATTAGTATGAAGAGGACAACATTTATCTTAATGCTCTGGTTTGTTTCTTTAGAAAACTTGTTCAGTATGATCAACAGAGTATGTAGTTTTTTTTCAGACTAGCTTTTGTCCGTGGCTTCACCTGCGCTTATTTTGTTTGGATTTTCCCGGGATAGGATAAAAAGTAGTCTATGTCACTTTTCGGCCCATAAACTATCTCTATGCAAAAAATCACGTCGATCCGGTGCTCCGTGAAAGAAGGACAAACCAACAAACTCACTTTCGCATTAATAATAGAGGTGCGAATACGGAAACCTGTCCATTTACACCCGGTGTTTAAAATTCCCTGAAACAGGAGGAAATTTGGGAATGTAAAGAAAGAAAGAAAGAAAGAAAAAATATTTATTTCGGGTAATCAATCGGTCGAGCTTACTTACTATTTACAATGTATACAATACAAGTAAACCCGCGGTGGGGTGTACTACAACTATATTATTTTTAAAACTATTACCCGAAAATGGAAATAGACTCAGCTATATGCCATCTGAAACAATTTTCAGATAACGCTGATTTTCAGCTATTCCCATGCCACTAATATTTTTTACATTTGATATAATATTTTTGTATTATACATAAAAATGAGAGATAATTGTGCACGCAGCAGATAGCACTCATAAATAAGTTGAGTAAAACAAAAAAAAAAAAAACAATAACACAATTTTTAGACCAAAATTATAGCAATTAATGACCAAAAAAATAAATAAAAAGACCAAGTGTATGTAATTATGCATCTAGCGACTATTAACAAACTAAAATAATATAGACAACAAGCATATCAGCGTAAAAACATGTACTTTCCAGGACATTTCAAGTTTTCAAATTTCTTTTGTTGCTTAAGTAGTTTTTCCTTATATTTAAGTTTAAACGTTTTGTCTGTTATAAGTTTATTTCTTATTGGTGGAGGCAAATTATTCCAAATCTTAGCACTTCTATAAGTGAAACATCCTCTAAAACCAGAAAGTTTATGTTTAGGGATACATAATAAGTTGAGATCTTTTGATCTTGTCTGGATGCAATGAACGTCTTTTCTAAATTTTAATTTGTTAAAAAGATACTCTGGGCTCTTGGTCCAGACTACTTTGTAGGTAAGGCAAGCTAAATGCAGTTCCCTTCTTGCTTCCATGTTCAGAATTTTGTGTTCATTGAGGTATGGAGTGACGTGTGCGCGCTTCGGTATTTTATGACAGAAACGCGCACACGCATTCTGCACTCTCTGTATCGCCTTCGCTGTTTTCTGACATATCCTGGGGCCGTAAACTGCACTACAATAGTTGAAAGGTGACAGAATCAGAAGATCGACCAAAGTTTCTCTCACATCTACTGTTAGATAATCTCTGATCCCATAAAGAACTTTCAGCTTAAAGAATGCGTTTCTAATTTTTTCATGTGTATGAGATTGAAACTTTAGTTCCTCGTCGAAAAGTACACCAAGATTCCGAGCTTCTTTTACAAATGGAAGTTTTTGTTTATCTATTGTAATATTAGGATCTTGGTCCAAGACAGATTTTATTTGGTGAGTAGTTCCCATCACTATACACTTAGATTTAAGTGGATTAAGAACTAAACAATTCTTTTGTGCCCATTTCCATATGTTGTTGAGATCATCATTAATCTTTACGACAGCCGATGCAATATCTGCCTGATTAAACGAATAGTAGATTTGAGTGTCGTCAGCATAAAGATGGCACTGGCAATGCTTTAGTAATGTTGGCATGTCAGCAGTGTAAAGTGTAAAAAGCAAAGGGCTTAGTATAGATCCTTGAGGAGTACCTCTTACTAATTCTGACAGATTAGAGTTTAAAATTTCTCCATTATCATTTACTGTAGTCACAAATTGAGTACGTCCTGATAGGAATGACTGAAACCATTTGCAAGTATTACTAGAAAACCCGTAGTATTTCAGTTTTGCAATCAAAAGTTCCACACTTATACAATCAAAAGCTCGCGAGTAGTCTAGTAGGACCAAGATACTTGGTAATTTGTTATCGGAAGCAGCAAGAATATCATCTGTTACTTTTAGAAGCGCAGTTTCAGTTCCATGACCGCCCCGGAAGCCTGACTGTATATTTGGAATTATGTTCTCGTCAACTAAGTACTTGGTTATTTGATTTTGTACAGCCTTTTCGATTACCTTGGACACAACTGGTAATACACTTATCGGGCGTAAATCTTTATAGTCACTGACATAACTTGATTTCGGTAATGGTTTTACAACAGCCATCTTATAACTTTTAGGATATGTTTGTGTTGCGATTGACTTATTTACTATTGCAGTTAAAACAGGCAGTGTACAGCGTAATGTTAACTCTATCATTTCAATGTTGATACCATCATGACCTTTAGCGTTAGTTTTTATAGCAGAGATAGTTTTTTCGACATCTCCCTGATGTACCGGGGTAAGAGTAAAAAAGCTTTCATTATATCTAGAAGTTTCAAAAGAGTTAAGTAAATGTTGGTTGACATTGTTATTTCCAGGCACATTCAAGAAGTGTTGATTAATTTTTTGGGGATCATTTAATTCAGCAGGGATGTCAATAGATTGTTTAGAGTAAAAAGGGGATGTTTTTTTGAAATGTTGCCACATTTTGGCAGGATTATTTTTATTATTATTTACGTAATATTTGAAGTAGGCGACTTTTTCTTTACTTATTGTTGAATTGACAAGACATTTCAAACTTTTGTAATATTTCAAATCACTATCTTTTTTACTTTTGTAAGCCTTGCTTAGAGCTTCATTCCTTAAGCACATCATGAACCGAACCGTGTCTGTAATCCAGGGCTTGGATTTGTCAATAATTTTTACTTTCCGAAGTGGTGCATGCGCGTCAAATAAGCGAGTAATATAATCATTAAAAAGATCCACCATTAAATCGACATTGTCTAAATCTAGAATGTTGTACCACGGTATATTAAGAAGATCTTGTTCAAATGCTTCCCTGTCCATTCCTTTTAGATGGCGGGTTATTACAAAACGTGCGGCTAGTTTTGGCTTCTTAATGTCAACATCTAGCCAAACCATACCATGATCACTCAGTGATGGGTTATGCAACACATTAATATTCTTCACCTTGCTAGGGATGTCTGTTATAGCAAGATCTAAGAGGGTTCTCGTTTTATCAGTTATTCTCGTTGGTTCCCTTACTAGTTGGCTTAAATTAAGCTGATGAAAGAAACTTTGAAGTCTCCTAGCGTCATAAGAATCTGGAATAAGGTCTGTGTTAAAGTCCGTGAACAAGAAAATATATTTACAATACGAGAAAGTAGTAATCGATTCCGTTAACGCGTCTATAGCCACTCCGCGGTTAACTTGTTCCGGCCTGTACGCGGTACCGATGGCTATTTTGGATCCAGCTATAGTAATTTGTAACCACATCTGTTCTAATATAGAACTAGGATAGTCCATAACTTTTACACGGACACCTCTTCGAATATAAAAACCAACCCCGCCACCCCTATCTACCGCTGATCTAGCTTTGAGTTTAAGTGAATAGCCAGGAATCTTGGGAGCAATCATTTCCGAACCTTCTTTAACCCAGGTTTCATTCAGCGCCAAAATGTGACCAATTTGGCTTTTGATCGCTCAGCCGTTAATTCTGATTTCGTTTGATCTTTGACAGATTTTCATTGCCTTTTTATTGAATAAATTTGTCCTTTAGTACAATACTCGTATAATTAAAAGCCCAATTCATTACTTCAAAAGACTGATGAACAGAAAAAAAAACTGATGAACGTAAAAAAATATTTGCCGAAAATAAATAATTTTGTCCGAAAAGTATCTGCGCACACCAACAATAATCGTAGAATATAAATATATGTATTCATAACATGGAAGAAAACAACCCCTCTATGATTCATAATAACAGTGCACAATATAATACAAATTATAACAGACACATTTACTTGTATAACTTCTATAATAGTAGTTTATGCTACAAGGACGCAAAGGAATCAATTACGAGGATGATTTAAAACACGAGCGTAGCGAGTGTTTTAAACGTAACCGAGTAATTTATTGCTCTTTAGCCCGTGTATCATACTACGTTTTTCAGTGCATAGTGTGAGGAAATAAAACAAATATAATTTTGTGAACTTTAAATTGTAATTGGCTCAAAAGGACTGTATCCAGAGCCGTTAAACAGTGGAAAAAAAAGTATGACATTTATGGTACACAAGAAAGGCTGCAGGTTAGCCAACCATTGTAAATAAAGTAAAAAAAATAATAATAATAAAGCCCTAGGGCAAAATAATCGACTTTCTGTTCGGTTTTGATGCATAAAAAGTGGGCCTTTACGAGCACATGCATTGAAAAAATACTTAATAAAAACACAATTCAAATATAACAATAAAACGTAAGCTAAGTACACTTTTACAATAAATATACATATACCACGTGCAAATAGACTGCTAACTGTTTTTTTTTTTTGACAGGTTACCCTAACGTTCATACTTTCCCATAGGAACATACCAACACCTACTGTCAGTGTAAATTCTGTACAGGTCTGACAACTCAAATGTGACGTCATCACTAGTGGTACAAGGAAGACATTTCTTTAGGGGAGTTTGGCAGATTTATTGATTTTTATTTTATTTGACATTTCAGACTGGACGAAAAATAAAATTTTTAAAATTTAATTAATAAATTATACAAAGAATGTAAGAACTATAAAAATAATACATAAATATGTAAACAATTCAAAAGTAATAAGTTTCTTAATTGTTATGAATAAATACGGTTCTTAAAAATAAAATGGGAGTGAAAAATTTGTTATAATATATATAATCGGGTCTACCGCGATCAATTATTACCTTTTTACGAAAAGGGGACACCCAACGTTTCGAAAATTTGTTGTTGAAAATCCTATAGTAAAATCGCATGTACCACTAGTAATGACGTCATCACTAAAAGCCATTTCAGTTGTATGGCCTGATATAGAAAGGTGTTGAACATACCCGCCCAAATCGGAGTATTCCATTTTTCACATTTCCTTGCTTTTTTGATAAAGCTTTTCAGTTAGATCGGTTGAGATTGTGGCTTCATCTTTTATCCAGTTCGTATGTGTTATACGTCACCGTAACATTTTGAATTCCGATAGTTTATCATTTTGACGGGAGATTATATGAAACTAACCTACAACCTTACCCAGTGAAATTATAAACCATCTGATTTTACAATCGTTACCACATCGATATCAAAGTAATAACATATGGCAGGAAAACCAATGACAATTGTTTTTTTTATCTATAGCTATGTCATACATACCTTTAATATGACATTAATTTAAATTTGTAATTCTTACTCGAATGCAAGATATCGAACTACAGATCAGAGAGTGGTTTGAATACGAGTACAGTAGTATTTTAACTTGATCATGTCATCATCATCATCATCATCATCATCATCATCATTAGCCATTCATAAATTTGGAACTTAAAAGTCAAAAGATATATATAATTTGCTTCAAAATGCTCTTTGGCTTCAAAGATTAAGAAGAAATCATATAGTCACCCTATATATATATATACCCGAGAGAGTATAAGAGGTGTGTCAACACTCAACATTCAACAGTCGTACACCCTTTCTTCATCGACGACTTTTAAGTCCCAACGTAATAGAGGTGAGCCATATCGGGCACAATACATGTTTTTCGGGGCATTTACCACAGTTTTGACTTCACTGCCAACAAAAGTTAGTAAGTTCACAAATACTATTCTCATAAATTCCAAAAAACTTATTGATACATGTTTGACCGACAGGATTTGAACCAGAGTCTCAAGATTGTAAGTCCAGCATTATACAGACTAAGCCAACGTCGGCTAAAAAATATTTATTCAATATTGTTGCTACTCGTATAAAAGGGGACTGGTTTCTTTTCAAGTTAAAAGATCGTTTAAGTTTTGCTCCGGGTTTCAAACAGTAGAACTCTCACTGCTTTCTTTTTTGCAAAACGTGAGTTATAAATAGAGAACGAGACTTAAACTTGCACCTTCTAGACGTGGCTACAGAATTAAGTTTCATTTTATCGTAGAATTAAGACGAAAGCCTTCGTTTCGATTAAATTCTTAATCTCCCGGCTGCGAGATAAATGTTTAATTACTTCCCCGCTCACAAACACTGATTTTAGTATTTGAGAGGACGCCGGATGCTCGTAACATGTGTTCTCGATGGAAGAGTAACTCTATCTGACTTTTAACGCAGAGTACGGGATCCTTCAATAGGCATAGATTAAATTATGTTTAGGTGTGTTAGTTCGTAAACCATTTCGAGATTAAGGTTTAATAAGCCGTATTTTAGAACTTGTGGTCTTAAAACCTCATGATGATGAATATTGTTACGAAAAAGCTGCACCTTCTATTTGCCTTCGTGTGACGTCACTTGAGAAATGGCTGTATAGAAATGTGTATTTTGCTATCAAGAAAAATTTATAATAATTTGCTTCCGACTAATTTGACAGCTGGATGACAGATGAGTAGATAGACAGAGACAGACCACTTTTTTATAAGCAATCACACATCACAATCAGTATAATGTCTAAAATTCTCAAGTGGCGTCATATCGGACAATTCCTTAAAAAATCATTAGAAAATAATGCTTGCTTTATATACCAAAATAATGAAAACTGTCCTAAAATGGCGTATTTTCCCTGCAAAAAAAATCTTTTAGAAATTAAGCTATGGGAATTTATTGGCCTGAAAACACGCTTCATTTGACACTTCAATAATTTCCTTATTTTTGCATACACCGTTTAATTATGACGTGCTCAGAAAATGTAACCACACGCTCGACCGATTATACAGAACTACTTCCATAGAAAAATATTTGAAACAAGACGAAAGCAGAAAACCATTCCCCATAGAAAATGACGAATAGGTATTGAAAATTTCAATGGGGTTGTGAATTTTTTTGTCCATGGGGAAGTGAACTTTTTTTCGCGTTATTCCAAATATTTTACCTTGGAAGTAGCATGTGGTTTAATTTTCTGAGCACGTGATAATTACACGGTGTATTTGAATAGATTTTAGGGCAACAAAACATGACCATCACCATAAGCAAGGTTCTATTACCGTTGTATCTGTACCGAAATGTTTGAGGATCATCAGCTATGCGAGCACATACGCGTCGATTAAATAAATTTGACAAATAGAATCGATAAATTTTAAATGATAACCCTTAATGCAATGAAATAAGAGTTACATTTTTATTTATCGAATCGATGTCGAGTCGATACCAAGTTCATGCTTGTACCCCAGGACAGACGAATATTGACCGAATGTGAAGCCCTAATGAGAACACCTTTGTCTTTCTTTCTTTCTTTCTTTTGACTACTTCCAAAAAGGAAGCTGCTTTGTTCGGACTTTTTGAATGGTTGAGAAATATTGTTCAATCCATGATATATGCAACCAATTTTGTAATATTTCTACTACAAATTGACATGTTCACCAAGAAAATTAAATTTGATTTAAAAAAAAAAACCGTAAAATATACAACTTTTAGTGATCTTAATTGAAATAATGTTTAGATTTACGTAGTAAATTTTTATAATTATTATTTATATTTTCCCTTTATGTATAATAAATTAATAACCTAGCTATCCTTTGCATTGGTACGAAAAAAAATATATAGAGACAATGAATGTAATATATGTATGTGTCAAAGAGAAGAAAATTACGTGACAAATTTTTCTGATAATTTGACCATAGCATAGGGTCAAAAAGAGGCTATAAATCAAATTCTTAAAATATCTACAATCTTAGTTGGTTTGCTGCAGAAAAAAATAAATATGGAAAAAATATATATTATCTCGAAATGGTTTTTCAATCAGAATGCCTTGACATTAATACTCGTATTACCCAATAAACGTAACCAAATAAACGTCAAAACTTCCTCTCAATACTCGACTCAAAGTCGACAATAGCTAGAGATCCTTAGTAGAATCTCTCACAGTTGTTCCTAAGTAAGTTTTAAGACCGTGAGACCAAAGGAAAGTTTACTGTGGACACAGATTAGCTATTTACCCAGTCTGTGATTCAGATTAGACAATATGAGACGTATTCACGTGCAAGCAAAAACTAATTTTATTCTTACGCCGTAAAGTTGTAATTAGCGGATTGCCTTAAGATGACTAGGACATAGAATCTGTGTGCATATATTCTTTGATTAAAGTTTGTGAAGCTGTAAGTTCTGCAAGATATAATGAAAGATCCTGGCGTAGCAGTGCATAGACATAAGATGGAGTTTCATTTTAGAATGCTTTGAAATACGCAAAAGTTCTAGGTTGTAAGTAGGAACAACTTGTATGTAGGGAGCCTATACAATATTACTCTAAATACGCCTAGCGCATCCTGAACAGTTAAACCAAGACCCAATTACGGGCCCCTTATCCCTGACATCGAGCAACTCATTTTACATCAAGTAGAATTGAACTCTATGACGTTGCATTATTGCTTAAAATAGGATGATCAGAGCCGTGGCTGTTACGGTAAGTCGACGACCGAATCATCGCGCGCTTTCTTAAAACACGATATTCATTAAAAATAGGTATGTTTTTTGAAATTTTCAAGAAAGTCTTCTTTACAGTACTAAATTATCTTTTCTTTAAAAATTCATATTTTCCTGCAATTTTCATACAATTTGGTAATTAATGTCAATTGTATATAAAAACGAAAAAAAAACATCAAACTTATATACGAGTACATAGGTATTACATAATAATATAACGTATCATGTTTTGAACCGTAAAAGGTTCAAAAGCAAAACTACTAAAAGGTTCTATTAAAAGGTTAAATCTAAAAAAAAATTTTTTTTACAATTTCAGGTTTAAAATGAATTGACTAGAAAATAAACAAAATTGTGATAAGCCCCCTTTTAACTTCGGCCGTGGCTTTTAACCACCCTGATGGCGGAGCAATGCTGTCAAGCGACTCGGCGTGTTTTGGCATGCTTAAGGCGATTACCTTCGCCAAATTAGCAGCTCGATGTTTATCGGTAAATATTGAAATAATGTTCATATCAGCGCGTAATACATAGTGGCTGTTACGACGCTCGCTGCGTACTTGATAAGGCGAAATAGGAGAAAATAATACTTTTCACATGGACGTGATTGTTCGATTGAATAATCCTATGTTATGATTTATATAAAAACGGCTCACCTCAGTGTGAGGCGTAACATCGTCACGTAAACGTCTTCACTCGCCTAGATGAAGGCAGTCTAAATCTGCTAAAACTGGTCGGCTTTCCCGATCATAACACGTATTGAAGTGAGCCGTTTTTATATAAATCATTAATTATCCTCAAGTCTCATTTAATTATATAATCATAACATAGTTATGTAGATATCAAGTTTATCAATTTATCAAAGCAAAATGAATTAAATCGACAAAACCTCTTAGGAGCAGTAGGGAATTCAAGCAAAAAAACACAATTCGGTTGAATTTTTTGTCATGTGGAAATTTTGGCGGTATGAAGAAGAAAAATGTTGAATAATGTTGTCTTATAGGTTGATAAATCATAAATTTTTTTTTCAATATTTTTGGTTTTGGTAAACGAGGAGTAGGCTAAAGAAATTTGGCGATACTAAGCCCCTTAATGAGAAATCGTACCGGGAGAATGGTGCTGGGCAAAAAGCCTCACCGTAGGCACAAAATATATACTACCAGAAAGCCGACTCGACGACGGAGCGAAAACAGACGCACACATGCATGACGCGTACGTATGATTTTACTTTATTTGTATGTATGTATTTATGTTTAGTATGTAGTGTATTACACTAAAATGTTAGGCTTGAAGAAGATTATTTTTCTTTTTGCACAAATATGATAACTTCACTTGTAAAATTTTTTCGTTCTCCACACTATCGGTTGACTGGAAGAAATTTATTTAAAGAATAAGTCCGCCTTTGCCTTTTGTTATTCTGTATTCTGTGTTTTATTTAAATTTTCTGTGCAATAAAGTGTTTATTCATTCATGATCATGATCTCGGCAGAATTTCGTATTGGCATTCGATCTACTTCATCCGAGATCATCGTACGTACGCGTCTATGCGACTGTTTTCGCTAGTTATGCGGAGTAAACCTTCTGTAAGTGGTTTTGTGCCGTAGGTCCCTTCGATGCTTTCTATCAAGCGTGTTAGTAGGCGAGTGTAAGCCCATTGTAAAAAGAACATGAGTATGTGTTTTACAAATAGACATTAATAGATATCGGATTTTATGCATTTGCATATGCAAATGCATATAACTGTCTAATTACGGCTTCAATGCATATTTTAGCCTTTTTTCCCAATCGTGTATATTTTGTATAGTAGCGGGAGGTACGTATAGGGACCTACAGTAGAGCCACTGAGTGATGGCGCCTATGACGTTTAAATGCCTACAAAGTATCGTAATTATGTATAAGCAAGTATGAATTAAAAAATGTAATACTTCATTGTTGATAGTGATGTACTAGGTACTTGTTTCGGTTATTATATTTCGATTTGAATGTTGCTTTATTGTGCAATAGAATTCGTAAAGAAACAAAGATTATTTAAAAAAAAAAAGTTTTTCAAGTTGTATAGGTCGTGTTTGAGTTCGCCAAGCTACGGAATAATATTTAATTAAAAACAAAACAATGACGAAGTTAAACTAAACGAAAATAAATGATAGTAAAATACTTTTTTCGATTTAGATATTTAAACATCTCTTAGGGACCCCGGGGCACTACACCGCATAGCCCTCCGATAGCTACGCCACAGGTTTTGGCACATTTTCCTTTTGTGTCATTATGTTGAATGTTGAATGACGTGTCTAATGTTGAGTAAACTCACACTTGATTTTTATTTTTAACTGAAATTTGAAATGTATCTCATCACTAAATGCAGCTGTCATAAGTGCCATCACTCAGTGGCTCTACTTTAGGTGACGAAAACGTGTAGGGCACGAGCGCAAACTGACTGACTGACGAATGCGTGCGTTTTGTCCAATGACGTCAGTTGATGTAGGGACGGCGTTTTCGGCATAAAAATTGCTACTGGGTGACAAACATCACAAAATTGCACTCGAAAATTTGGAAAAATTCTTAATTGTATATTGTCACAAAAACTATGCATAATTTTAAGCATATTTCGCTGTTTTTCTACCGTCTTTAATTAAAATGTATAAAAATAATAACGGTTTTTTGATTTTGCATTGTGCATATTTTGGGCATATCAACAGTTTTTAGTGCTTGTTTCGGCCTTTTTTAGTGCATATTTGCATGCATATTTTGGCAGTTTTTTAGTGCATATAATCCGATGTCTATTATCACAAATAAGATACCGTATGCCTTTATCCCATATTTTCTCGTACCATAGAATGTCTATTTTTAGACTTCTGTGAATAGAAGTTGTCCAAGTGCGAACCGGACCCGCGCACAAAGGGTTCCGTACCAACACAGAATACGGGTACGGAACCTTAAAAACATTATGTTGGATCTTTACATATGAAATTGCCGTTTTCTATAGAGAATTTGAAGGAAACTCAATTTTCAGTACTAACATTTTTGCATTATTTTTAGGAATGACAAAACCAACTTATGTATTTCTTTTGTATATGAATGAGACAACATTATTTTAACAGCAACATTAATTTATTTTTGAAAAGTGGCAGGTGTAAAAAATCATTACGAATCTTATCATGGAAATGGATGACATTTAGGACAAACTGTTTTTGAAATTTTAATTTTGGTTATCAAACTGACAATAAAAACAAAATTTACTACATAAATGTAAAACCTTGAAATGGACTTTTAAATAAAAACACAAATAATGGAAATACCTATTAAATTACAGGAACTATGAACTCATGAATCTGTAAGAAAATTTCGGCAATTTCATATGTAAAGCCCTATTATTAAATAACAATAATATAAAAATGGAAGCTCTTGCAAACACTGATTTTTTTGGGACACCATCGTGATAATGATAAAAACGACCTGCCCCTGTATTCTGTATCTTTACTTGCCAACTGGACTAAGTGCCTATCATCAAAAGCATAGCTAAAAACGGAACTTTCAAAATTGCCTTTAGTGGTTATTGAACTATTTACGAACTGTGTCGTCACTTAAAGTGCGAACATATCCTTAGACAATCGTAATTCGATAGTATATCTATGTTTTTGATGATAGACACCAAGTCCAGATGGCAACTAAAGATACATAATAGGCCCTCTGATGCTGCAACTTTATCTGCAAAATAAAATAAATCATTCCATAGATCGTCCCCAGCTCAAGTTTAATCAATCTTCAGTTTGTTCTTTCAGATCGATGATTGATTAACGTCCGTGAAATGGATAAAGTTTTTGTTGCTCTCAGATATGTTTTTGTTCTTCGAAATATTCACCCATTACATCTTGGAATAGTTGGAATGTCTGTGGAATGACTCACCCACGAATGTACGTACACTGCTCCCAAAGTGATAATGCGCATACAATTCTTCGCCACTGTTCGGCAAAGTTCGTATTTCCTTACACTTTGTGATGGCATGCAAATTCTTTGCACACACACATTCATAAAGCACCACGAAAGCGAAATAAGTATTTTAAAGAAAAAAAAATAAAAGGATAAATTTGCTATTCCTAAGAACGAAGTCATAAATTAGTGCCTACACTACGGGTGGGTCAGTTGTCAATAATTATTTTTTGTTCACATACGCATAGGCAGCGTTTAAATGAGATATGCAACACAGATGTGGATCACGGAAGCAGGCGGAGTGTAGTAGACAACGTTCTTTGATTATTGTGTGAATTTGAGCTTTAACAACTCAAATTCTAAGGATAAATTTGTTCGAGGACAAATGATATTGTACTGGGAATTTATCTTCTAATTACAGCCAAAGGAGAGATCGAGGTGGATTATTGCGCAAAGGCAAGGGTTTGGGTTTGAAACCTAGATTTGTGCTGACTTCAGTTGGAGAAGGCCTAGCTGTTTGGCGGGAAGTCCTGGATCGGGAGAAAGCGTCCGAAAAATGGTGACGATTGCGTCATCGTTTGACCAGCCAATCACAAATCAAGAGAACGTGACGTCATAGGCATGGGCGTGCGTCGAAGTCGATAATAGCGGATCTGTGTTTAAGTGAAATTGGACATTATAAGTGCAGTGATAAGAGTGAAAGTAGATTAATTAGTTGTTAAGATATATTTGGGAAGCTTTGTTGTAAAATGAGAAAAGGAGGGAGAGTTAGTCGAGGTTTTGACACGTAAAGGAGAGGACACTGATTTGTCCAAGAGATAAACAAATATAATTGTTTGTCTAATTCTATTTATTGTGAAATTTGAAATCAAAATTGTTGACAAGCTAAAGCTAAAGCTAGTAAAGATCGACGCGGGGATCACGAAATAAAGCTAAGTACATACATAAAACCTTCGGTTAAAAAATCGATATTGTGATTGAATTTTTCTAACTATTAAAATTCAAGTTAAGTGGTAACATAACGTTATCTATGGAATATTGGCTCCATTTTCGAGCAAAGTAGTTAAAAGCGAGGGGTTGAAACTATATTCCACAATATTGATTATTTACCGATATAAACCTTGTATTTGTTAGAGAACGCAATGTTATTTAACATTTAATGAAATGTACAGAGATACCGATACATGTCTAATATAATCGGACATTTAAGCAACATAAAAATTGCATGCTCTGACAAATTATTTATGTGTTCTTTATTGCTCTAAAAATTCTTTTGAGACAAAGCTGACAGAGGCGACTCGTTAGTAGATATTTACGTTCATATTGTCTCTGATGATATAAACAAGTGAGGATTGTTTATACATATTTGTTATACAAGGGAGAGAGCTCAGTTTAATATACCTGTGCCAATCTGTCGTTCGAACCGACGGATTATTTATTTATAAAGAAAGACACAGTGATCATGTCCCAGTTATGCGATATGTTCTATACTGGTGATGTAAACAAGTAATATTGTTATACAAAGAGAGTTCAGTTCGACTCTGAATCTTGAAATCGTTTAAAGAAATAAATGTATTGTTGTGTGTTGGTAGCGTAAATATTGTCTCACTGGTGATGTAAACAAGTAGGCTTGTTTAATACATATATTGTTATACAAAGAATAATTCAGTTCGAATCTGAATCATGAAATCGTTTAAAGAAATAAATGTATAGTTGTCTTAAAGATGTAATTCTTAAGTACTAGATAAACTATAGATAATAAGGCCAAAGGGGTTTTTTGTAGTCGTTGTCTTTCCCCTTTATTAAATTCATTTTGGGCCATTTCGAGATCAACGATAAAAGATTTATTAAATTAGTAGAGTCTTTTAAAGCATATGCCTGTGTTTATCTCTTCTTAACCTTTCCTTTTATGGCTTAGATATCTTGAATCAAGTAAATAATAGTATATTAACTTAATCGATTAATATATATCCGATATCAATAACATGGTATCAGTTCAGACACAATGGGAAAAGTAATTCAATAGTCAAGTCCGAGTCTAGACTTTCATGGTTAGAACCTGCACGGATGTGGATGTGTATGTATGTATAGGCGCCAATACATATATATATAGCTATATACGTGTGTGTAGAGGCAGGTGGGGCGTGAGATGGCTCGGCGAGCCATCTCACGTGGTACCGCAGACCAGTATCTTAGAATTTGCGGTCTAGCAAAAGCAGACGCAACTAAGAAAGAACTTGATAATACCTAAATAAAAAATTACACAACGTAGGGGGTCCAGTATTGAATTATATACACATAATTATATAATATCACATTGTGTGGAATAATTATTTCATATGGAAATAATTATAATTACCTTATTTATTTAACTGAATGACAGCCATACCAAATAAATATTAAAACTAAAAGGGAGAGAAGAGAGAAGCACGCTTGACGGGTTTTGATCAGGCCATAACTATTCGTTTACTTGGCAATCGTTATCTTGTGTTGGACGTTTCATTCACATTAAAATTATTAGCTATTTTAATGTTTTTTTTTACAGTGTTATAAAAAGTAAAAAGCTTTTGGCTATACTAGAAACCTTGACACTGAAATTGCCTTCCTGTTTGGAAAGTACTCATTAAGCTCAAAGCTATATAATATTGCGATAGTAAAATTATAGTGTTATAGTAAATATAAAGAATGGTTTAGTTGACACTGTCACGACCATATCAAAAATACGCCCATTTCAGGCGAAGTTGATTCAATAAATTGAGAAAAGAAACGTTACCCTAGTTAATGTTTATGCTGCTGAAATCTGTGTTTCTTAAGGCTCATAATAGTAAAAGCTGAACTCGAGAGCGGCCGCTCAGTAATAAATTTATCGAATGCATTCAAATCATACTATACAAAGAGGGAAAAACTTGTTTACACAGTGCTAAATTGTGACTAAACAAAAAAATGAGTCAGCTATCGTCTCAGATCTGATCTAGAGTCGATTTTACAAATTATACGTAAAATTACGTAAACAAAAAAAAAGGAGACCTAGAAACCAGACATTCGGCAGACTTCCAAGCTCCTTGGTTTTCTTTGAATCGGGTGAGAATAAACTTGGATCACGTTGAGCTCCTTGGTTCATACCTATGAATTGGGTGAGATTAGTTGGTTGATCTGCAAGCTCCTTGGTTTTTTATTAATTGGGTGAGAATAAACTTGGATCACGTTAAGCTCCTTGGTTTTTTATTAATCGGGTTGAGAATACTGGCGTGATCTGCAAGCTCCTTGATTTATTGAGATCGGGTCGAGAAAACTTAGAAATATAAGCTCTAGCTATGGGTAACACATAGACTACTATAACACAGAAATTTTGATTGCTCAGAATATCACTGAGAATCTATGAAATAATTACTGAGTTCAGAAAACGATTTACACAAAATATTTATTAATAAACTGTCCAACCGAGATAATAAATTGGAGAGGTGTTCTTAATAACACAGAAATTGAAATAAAAAAAAGACAAGTATACATTTAAAAGGTTATATTGAGACATTTTATGTGTGACTTTACAGGGATGAAATTATTATGAAAATGTTGTCTATTATATGTTGCCTGTTTCCCTGTAATATTTTGCAGAGCGTTGGTTGAAGTGTGGGTATCTAAGTATAAATAATACATGTCAATAATCGGATGTCCCATGTGCACTAATAATAATAAAGAAAGCTTCAGCGTAAATTTGTACGACAAAAATTCTATTTTAGAAAAGTAAATACAAATTTTTCAAAAATGGCAGGACGCATAGTAAAGCGAAACAGTAGATCACGAGCTAGAAAAGTGGTAAAATTAAATCAATATGAGTCACGAGAACGCATCCGTAGGAGATCTACGCCTAATGCGGAAAATGCAACCGCGAATGCACAACTGATCACGGATGACGGATATCAATTGTTGGCCGGTAGAATGAAAGATATTTCAAAGAAAGTCGAGTCATTTGAGTCACAGATGAACGGTATAACTATGGATGATTGCGTTGGTAGATCGGAGGTTGATGGTTTAGCGACAACTTGCCGTTGCGATGGGAATATCAGGATTCGGCAAACGATTATAGAAAAACCGTTTTTTAATGGTAGAGGAAATGTACAACCTATTCGGTTCCTTGAACGATTAAAAAAATATATAAATTCAAATAACTCTCAAGTAAAAGCGCTTGATATCGCCTCAGAGTGCGTAATTAGTCCTGCTCGTGAAATCTTGGAAATATATCGTGAAAATTGGTCGACGATAAAGGACTTTGAGGTCGATTTTCGTCGCTTTTATTGGTCAGAAAGACACCAAGAAATAGCCAAAAATAGTTTAATGAGTGGCTCATTTAATTTAGAAGGCTCTCTATCAATGTGTGAATATTTTGCATGTAAAGTAGAGATTATAGATTGGTTAACGATTCCGTTTAATGAACGAGCTTTAATTAACTCGATTATGAGGCATTTTGAATCAGACGTGCAAATGTTGTGGTTTACAAGGACCGGAGAAGTTACGGTGATCACAGCGTTTGAATTTATCAGAGATTTGGAACAAAATGTAAAACACAGACCGGAATAGCAAAGTTATCCTAAAAAGCATGAAATAAATAAAGTAGGTATGGTTTACGAGAATTACTATAGGAAACATTCTCTAAACATTATGTGGCACGAAGGCCTTACGTTCTCAAAGTAATCATATCTAGTACAAAAATTAAAAATAGACTCGGATATGATATAATAGCGAGACTTTGTCGAGAGGGTATTTTACGCAAGTACCCAGAGATCGAGACAAAATAGTTACGAGACTTCCTAATTATCAAGTAGGTACATAAGTATACAAATACATATATATTTGAACTAATAATGACGCAATGAATAGTTATAAATACAAACATAGATATTTGAATTAATTTCGAAGAAAGCAACTATGTCATAAGTATACAAATACAAACAAAATTTTGGTCAACACGGAAGTGATTTCCGGCTGGAAAGACAAAATTTTATGTTTAAAATAGTTGTCGTATTGATAAGCACACGAATAAAGTAGCTTGTCTGTATTCTAAACGTGGGAAGTAATTTAAACGAACAAGACCGGCAAGCTTGAGAAAAACAGATCTTTAGAAATGAGCAATTACAAAGGGAGTCATAAAGATTGACTGTAAGACGGAATTATTGTAAAGCATTTTAAAAATTGTAAAGTTAATGGGCCATTTGTTGGGCTTTAGGTTTTGTTAACACGTTTCACAAACTTAGAGAGAACTTACCTACGCTCATTGTTTCAGAGTATTTTCGGAAATAACAATAGAGTTGTAACAAACAAAAAAATGTTTCTTAGAATTAGAAGTGTAAATGTTAGATAGATAAGCAATTAGGACCCAAACTTTCGAAAAAAAGGGGCGTTCGGGCGTCGGAACGGTCACAAAGCCGATACAGTAAAAACTAATAATGGGAGATAGTCGGAATTTTATTCTAAGGGATCAGTAATGAAAGTTAGTTTGGTTAAATTTTGTTTTGAGAAAGATAATGAATGGTTAACTTGCTATCGCAAGCGGAGTGGCTCTGATTGATAGGGTTTATTAAAATTAGAAATACTTTGGAGTTTTCTACTCTCAAACCATCTCTTATTTGGAGGGGGCGTGTGATGGCATGCAAATTCTTTGCACACACACATTCATAAAGCACCACGAAAGCGAAATAAGTATTTTAAAGAAAAAAAAATAAAAGGATAAATTTGCTATTCCTAAGAACGAAGTCATAAATTAGTGCCTACACTACGGGTGGGTCAGTTGTCAATAATTATTTTTTGTTCACATACGCATAGGCAGCGTTTAAATGAGATATGCAACACAGATGTGGATCACGGAAGCAGGCGGAGTGTAGTAGACAACGTTCTTTGATTATTGTGTGAATTTGAGCTTTAACAACTCAAATTCTAAGGATAAATTTGTTCGAGGACAAATGATATTGTACTGGGAATTTATCTTCTAATTACAGCCAAAGGAGAGATCGAGGTGGATTATTGCGCAAAGGCAAGGGTTTGGGTTTGAAACCTAGATTTGTGCTGACTTCAGTTGGAGAAGGCCTAGCTGTTTGGCGGGAAGTCCTGGATCGGGAGAAAGCGTCCGAAAAATGGTGACGATTGCGTCATCGTTTGACCAGCCAATCACAAATCAAGAGAACGTGACGTCATAGGCATGGGCGTGCGTCGAAGTCGATAATAGCGGATCTGTGTTTAAGTGAAATTGGACATTATAAGTGCAGTGATAAGAGTGAAAGTAGATTAATTAGTTGTTAAGATATATTTGGGAAGCTTTGTTGTAAAATGAGAAAAGGAGGGAGAGTTAGTCGAGGTTTTGACACGTAAAGGAGAGGACACTGATTTGTCCAAGAGATAAACAAATATAATTGTTTGTCTAATTCTATTTATTGTGAAATTTGAAATCAAAATTGTTGACAAGCTAAAGCTAAAGCTAGTAAAGATCGACGCGGGGATCACGAAATAAAGCTAAGTACATACATAAAACCTTCGGTTAAAAAATCGATATTGTGATTGAATTTTTCTAACTATTAAAATTCAAGTTAAGTGGTAACATAACGTTATCTATGGAATATTGGCTCCATTTTCGAGCAAAGTAGTTAAAAGCGAGGGGTTGAAACTATATTCCACAATATTGATTATTTACCGATATAAACCTTGTATTTGTTAGAGAACGCAATGTTATTTAACATTTAATGAAATGTACAGAGATACCGATACATGTCTAATATAATCGGACATTTAAGCAACATAAAAATTGCATGCTCTGACAAATTATTTATGTGTTCTTTATTGCTCTAAAAATTCTTTTGAGACAAAGCTGACAGAGGCGACTCGTTAGTAGATATTTACGTTCATATTGTCTCTGATGATATAAACAAGTGAGGATTGTTTATACATATTTGTTATACAAGGGAGAGAGCTCAGTTTAATATACCTGTGCCAATCTGTCGTTCGAACCGACGGATTATTTATTTATAAAGAAAGACACAGTGATCATGTCCCAGTTATGCGATATGTTCTATACTGGTGATGTAAACAAGTAATATTGTTATACAAAGAGAGTTCAGTTCGACTCTGAATCTTGAAATCGTTTAAAGAAATAAATGTATTGTTGTGTGTTGGTAGCGTAAATATTGTCTCACTGGTGATGTAAACAAGTAGGCTTGTTTAATACATATATTGTTATACAAAGAATAATTCAGTTCGAATCTGAATCATGAAATCGTTTAAAGAAATAAATGTATAGTTGTCTTAAAGATGTAATTCTTAAGTACTAGATAAACTATAGATAATAAGGCCAAAGGGGTTTTTTGTAGTCGTTGTCTTTCCCCTTTATTAAATTCATTTTGGGCCATTTCGAGATCAACGATAAAAGATTTATTAAATTAGTAGAGTCTTTTAAAGCATATGCCTGTGTTTATCTCTTCTTAACCTTTCCTTTTATGGCTTAGATATCTTGAATCAAGTAAATAATAGTATATTAACTTAATCGATTAATATATATCCGATATCAATAACATGGTATCAGTTCAGACACAATGGGAAAAGTAATTCAATAGTCAAGTCCGAGTCTAGACTTTCATGGTTAGAACCTGCACGGATGTGGATGTGTATGTATGTATAGGCGCCAATACATATATATATAGCTATATACGTGTGTGTAGAGGCAGGTGGGGCGGGCGAGGCCCGGCGAGCCATCTCAACTTGGTACGTCCGGTAGCTCGGCTATAGATTTGTTTGCGCATTATTACTTTGGGAGCCCTGTACGTAAATCGTCTTTAAAAGGAGTTTGAAATCACATCATGAATTTTCTATAGTTTGGTATCTCATCACTTCATCACTCAGTCTATCGATATTTTCATATATAAATTGATTATATTTATTTATTCGTATGTAAATTATATTTACAATTTACAGTCAAAACATGAAAAATATACGGGTAAGTAGTTAGGCATTATGTATATTAATTTCATTTGTTTTGTTTCTTTTACTTTATAAATTTAGTATCTCACTTCCACGTTACATAAAATAATACTTACTTCATCACCCAACGGTTGACTGGAAGAAATCGCTTTAAGTGATAAGTCTGCCCTTGTACAAAATTTTGTGTTCAAAACTCTTATCTCAATTTTTTTTTTAAATAAAGTGTGTTCATTCATTCGTTCAACTTTTGTCTTGCGAACTGGAGTTCGTCATATAATCTCTGCTAATTATAAAAAATCCAAGAGTTTCAAAAATTCTTTAAACATTTTTACATCAAAATTAATCGTGACACTTGCCAAAAACTCGGACTACACTGAACGTCTAATCGAAGCTAATTTGTTTCGAAAACATTCTGTCAAGGACAGCGGTGTGCGGGGGTGGTGCGGGGACAAATAGCCGCGTCACAATAGTGTCGATACCGCTTTATTATTTATCGATAAATTATTCAACGATGCTGTACGAAACCTTAACTCTAATAGGGTGATCTTCTGAATTGTATTATTATATTACTATATCAAGTCTCATATTCTTTATTGTACACAAAAAAACATTATTTGCACATTGTACTTAGAAATATCATGTACGTAGGCGCGCTTATCTCTAAAAAGAGATTTCTTCCAGCAAACCTGGATTGATAAATATAACTCATTATAAAAAGTAGACATACATACGTGTACACTAAAATATGTTAAAATATAATATTATTAAAACTCGCGTGAGCTGACATACTAAATTATTATTACATACGGCTATATATTAGTGAAGGAGAAATATACCATTCCTCGCAAAATACACGAAGCCATCGAGATAAGTCGTAATCCCAACTTCAACAGGAATCATGGTTGGCAGCTGGCTCCGTCTTGGAAACCGGTTCTCGATGGATCGAGCAACTTTAGGACAGTGCCCAGTGACAGTGACGATGTTGTGAGTTCGTTTTGTTTAATAACCGCCCCTAATAACAAACAATTGGAACAATTAAAGGAATCAAGTGCATCCACCATCCCACCCCTATCGACGACGCAGCCAACGCTCAGCGCACGAGCAATGCGTGCAGCTCGCCGATCGGCGGCTGCACGTGCCCGTTTGACAACGACGGTGAACGCCGCGTCGTTGTCCTAAGAACGACACTCGCCTTGATAATGCCGAAATTGTATCGGTGAAACGGTTGGCATATAGTCAACAACAATCACACGTGAGTGTTCAAGCCGTATGTAATAATAATTTAGTATGTTAAAATACTTACTAACACCCTATGATTATAAATAACTACAATATACCTACATAAATAATAATTATGTAACTATTTAAACTATTTAAAATATTTGCAATAAATATGATAAAAATACAGCAAATTCCATAATCTGATCATAATCTAATCTGATATCAATGATGGATTCATAGTAAGATTTTTTTTAATTTAAAAAAATAAGAAAAATGAAGGTGTTTATTGTTTTCTAATTGATAAGTTTTTTTAAATGAAAACAAAATATGAGCTGAGGTGAACAAAATGACAGTATAAATAAAAATGCCCGTAAATGACAATATAGTATGACGTATAAACTAGGGAATTAATTGACACAAAAAAATGCTTCAGGAATTGCCCTGTTGTAATACATTCGTATAAAATTTATTAAAAAAAGCGTTAGTTTGCGGAAGTTCATCATGAATTTGTGGATATATTAATAATAATTATATTAATAATATTCCTCTAAACACTCTTACCATGCTATTAAAAATGCAGACTCAAAAACCGCCCGCCCTCCCGCATAAAACATGCACAAGCAAAGCAAGCAGTACGAGCACAAAATAAAGCAATCTTAAATAACAAGCAACAAAACTTATCGACACGTGTTTCGCCTCTAAACGAGGTATCCTTGGGATGTGTTGTCCGCCCGACCGCTCGACAGCAAAAATTTTAATGGTAAGAGTGTTTAGCGGAATATTGCAAATTATTAACATATCCACAAATTCATACATTTGCATATTACAATATAATTTATAAATAAGTATAATAAGATAGGCAAATTTAAAGTATAAAAATAGGTACCATGAACTGTAGGCAACCGTTTCATCTGTTGAGAAAGAAATCATTGACCTCTTAAACTTACATTCTATATATACCATAGTATGTATTTAATTTGCTTTAAAGGCTTAGCTATATACTTTTTATAATCTATATATATATCGATTACTATCGATAATTATGTGCTCTATAAATTCTCTCTAGCGTTACACAGCACCGACAAAATAAGCGAGACGAAAATACTACATAACACGAGAAAGTAAGGGACAGCTTGAAATACATCAACGGGTGTGTCTGGTCTGTCTGTGGTCAAAAAGAAACAGTTTTGATTTTTTTCACAAAAATCAACCAGGTTTTTTAGACACGTAAACAAAATTAAGGCGTTCAAAACTACGCAAAAACATGTCTACTGAAAGGATGATTCTCCATATTGGTAACAAAATATAAATAAATAATTATAACAGCTAAAACAAAACTTTTAGCAATGTATACCAAAAGTTCACTATATGCATAAACATTTCTAATTATGTTATGGTAGCTCCAAAATAATTGGATTATTTTAGGAATTTACGGCTGGTATCACGTCTGTGGAAAAGCCAATAGTTTTGTGGCTATTTTATTATCATTAAAACTATATTTATGCATTCAGAAAACTATTGATATACATTGTTCTTAGCTAAAAGTCATATTTAGGTCGTTATAATGATTTCTTAATATTTTGTTACAGAGTTGACCCTTAACAACCAATTTTATTTTTCAACATTTTCTTTTGAAAAACAACACAAGCGCCACCGTGGTAACCACGCGTTGAAATCTTTTCGTCGCCGTGTTTGATGAAAGGAGAATCTGACAGCGCTGAAACCTACCCTTGCAGACAGTTCCCGAATTAAACCACAGGTGGCACTAGGAGTATCTCACTTTATTTTTGTTCTCAAAATTGATTTTTGGTTTGCCTAAGTAAGGTTTAATTTTCTTATTATAAAATGAAATAATGAACTTATTTTTCAGAAAAACGTAATGACGTGAATAAATGAAATCAATTAATTTTATATTAAGTATGTAATGTTGCATACATTTTTAATAATTTATTGCAAACATTATTTTAATTAATTCATAAAATTTCATGTTTTTTATACAAAAATAAAAATCATGTGATAACTGATGAATTGGGCTAATAGCTATAGTCTGTAATATAATGCAAGTTGTGTCCACCTAGACATAGTCTAGCTAGACATATAATTTTAAACTCAATATATTATGAAAAAATATATTTGTGTACTACTAGACGTTGGTGATCCTACATAAAAAAAAAAAAATTAAGCAACTATTTTAGTCCAAAAAGCATCCCCCCGCTCCCACTGACAACCAGACATCTACACCGTCTATCCACAACCAGACATCCACACCGTCTACCCACAACCAGACATTCACACCGTCTAGACACAACTAGACATCCACACCGTCTATCCACAATTTAGATATTTACCATAACAATATTGATAAAATCAGCTAAAACAGTTTACGAACCGTTTGTATGTACAGAGATATATATATATATATATTATATATATATAACGACTTGATAGTACTAAAAGGCTAAGGCGAATGCAGTCAACCTGGCCACCTACTGCAAATTATTTCGGAAAAAACGAACTCAAATAATATTGAATGAAATCACCTTTTCTGCTGATCATACAAAATTAACTGCAATAATTAATCCTCTTAATTCTCATTATCTCATTATCTCTATATTAATTGGTGGTTATCCTAGCCATTTTTTTCAAACGCTTTAATTTTCATACGACTTTCTTTATTGCATGATTAATGCCGTGTGATGATAACTTCTTAAAAGCGATGTAAAACATTTTAACCATATGGACAAAAGTTTTTATTTTAAAAACTCTATACGTTTCTATATTAGGAGCTTTTAAAAATTATTCGCCTTCCGCCTTCGTTAATTTTCGCGTGCGTTTTCTCCGGAGTTTAAGTTTTTCAACAAAACTAAGTGGCTTGAAGGAATTTAATGAGTACTTTTAGGGTTTATTTTATGTCGTCTATTTGCACCCAGTATATCTTTATCTATCGACTTATATTTATGTTTTTACATTTCTTCGCCTTGTTTATTTATGTGAAGATAATAAAGTAAGCACTTCATTCGGAATGACTTATTTGCTGAGTGGAGTTCTGTTACGACAGTTTACGGGTAGTGTGTTATTTAACTACCTACATGTTTTATCTAAGGACATAACATAAATACGGATGTCATTCATGTTTCCTAAAGTTCCAGGGTATAATTTTATATAACCCGTTTCAGTATTTAAATTGAATCTTTCACATATTTTTCAATGCAAGTGCTCGTAAATTGCCACTTTTTATGCATCAAAACCGAACAGAAAGTCGATTTGGCTAACCTTCAGCCTTTCTTGTGTACCATAAATGTTATACTTTTTTTTTCACTGTTTAACGGCTCTGGATACAGTCCTTTTGAGACAATCATAATTTAAAGTTCACAAGATTATATTTATTGTATTCCCTCACACTATATATTGAAAAACGTAGTATGATACACGGGCGTAAGAGCAATAAATTACTCGGTTACGTTTATAAGTTATTCCTTTTCGCCCTTGTAGCATAAATTACTATTATATACATCGTCACGACATGAATGCCCACAAGGGGGTATCAGAGGTGTTCTTCTAATATTGACCGTGATGTGCCAGTCACAGTCCTTACTCGTACACCCTCGTTTCACCGACGATTATCACGTCCCAACGTAATGGGTCACGAGCCCTATCGCCGTACTTCAGGCACAAATGGACCAACAGCCAAATGCACAACTTCGAATGACCATTTCACATTGTGTAACTTGGGCAATCGGTTTAATAAAAATAATAATATAGATAGTAGACTATAGGGCTGATCTAAATAACACGAAGTAACCTCTAAATTTAATGTTTTTCGAGTTATAAAGGGCCTTTCTTAAATTATACAGCCTTGAAATTTCTATTGAAAACAAGCCCCGTCTAAACATTTTGGAATATTATAATAATTTCATCTAGTGACCAAGTTATTAAATAAAAACATAGTTTTTCCTAAGCGCGTGTTTCTTGGTGAGTAGATTATATTATGTATGGAAAATAATAGCTTAATTCTATGTATATACTATATATAGTAACTATGACGATATGATTTCTTGATCGATTTGATTATAGCATTCAACTTATCTAGCACTACCTTTAAAAACTTTCCACGTCACCAAAAGTTAACTGGCAGAGAATCCTAATTAGCATTAAGTTCGCCTTTGTGCATTGTAAATTATTTTGTGTAATAAAATAAAATAAAAGTAATTACATACCTAGATACATACAGACAGACAGACAGATAGAAAATAATTCTAAAAATCACTGAATTGTGTTCTATTACTCTTCTTTAGTCACCCCCTTTTTATTTTTATTACTTTTCTTCAATGTACTGGCACACACTTTTATTATATTTATATGTATTGATATTGATATCTCTATCGCCCTTGGTTTGCTGGAAGAAATCTCATTATTGAGATTAGCACGCTATTATACATACCTTGTATCATGTAATTTATAATTAAGTTTTCTGTGTGCATTAAGAACAAAAACTAAGTTACAAGATTAAATTCCTACAACATATTTTATGTCTTTTTCTGTTTCTCAAATCCTTAAGTTTTCAGTCTTCAAGAGCAATTTCCAAGCCATAAAATCCGGAAAGCAGCCATTTAACAAAACAGCCATGTTTGTTTCACGTAATTTGTTATAATTACGCCGTTTCAGGAACATTAGCGCACTTTTAGAACCTTATTTCAACATTTAGGTGCTCCGTAGGGATGGCTTTTATTGTTTTATATCGGCCGAAAAACGATATTTTGATTTTATTAATAAAACTTTCACAAAGAGTTCATATTCTTAATTTATTATTAATTTTAATAAGTTTTGAAATTATGTTAAAATAATTAAACGTAAGTCGCTTAGCGCAAAGTGCATAACTTAACTTTATTTTTTTGGTAAGAAATAAAAAAATGAAAAGCATTTTGGTCCATGGCTATTAACGCCAATAGTTCAGTATTAGTGAGGTTAATAAAGCAAGAGTTTAAAATTGTATACATAATTAGTCATGATGTTTTCAAAACCTACTTAAAATGCCATTTTAACTTAAACAAGGAATTATATGGTAGCTTCACAGCATCAGTGGCCGAAAGGCCGAAAGCCGAATACCTAGAACACTCTTCGGCTGGCACCTGTAAGCCATTACCGTATTTAACTAATTACACTTAGGACATAGAGTTATACTTGATGCCTACTAAGTGAACACTGGAGCTGAAACTTTAATGATTCTTAGTTTTGTTAGAACATTCTTTTTTGTTTATTGTTTAATCGATCACAACTGCGAACTTTTATTGAACAGCCCATTCATTGGTTTTACCGCCCAAATAATTATTGCACTAAAATAATGGTGAAACTACCGTTATAACTAGTTACAACCAACCAAACTATTTTACTTGTAAGTTACTGTTCATGGTTTGTATATTTATCACAGTATTTTTTATTATCAATAAAAAAATATATACTATAAACTAACTAATACAAGTCATGGCCTGGGTTTATAAAAAACAGGTCAAGTGCGAGTCGGACTCGCGCGCGGAGGGTTCCGTACCATTATCTATAATAATACAGATCGCGCCAAACTTCTAGTCCGCTCGGAAGTTGCTCTTCCCAAGAACGGCCCATACATTTTGTTCCTGCTGATGCGAATCGCCCCGTGTTTAGAGGGGACAAAAAGTTTGGCGCGATCTGTACTCGTTAACTTGTAAAGCCTTCTTAGCTGTGATAGTTTTCTTTTTAATTTCGTTATATATACCACTGCCGTGATTTTTTTTACGTCTCCAAATACAACCGTTTCGCCGGCAGGGGGGGGGACACTTGACTCTAACAAAAATTAACACTTTTAAGTTTAATATTTCGCAAACGAAACCCTAGATCGAAAAATGATCTTCATACGCCCCTAATATTTTTAAATTACCTATCCAACGACACCCCACACTAGGAGATAAACGAGAAAAAAAATAATCATCCCCATTTTACGTGTAAGAGAGGTACCCTAAAAAAAATCTTTTTCAAAATTTTACTGTACCACTTTATCGGCGTGATAAATACGTATACCCATGCCAAATTACAGCTTTCTAGTACTAATAGTCTCTAAGCTAAGCCGTGGACAGACAGACAGACAGACAGACAGACGGACATGGCGAAACTATAAGGGTTCCTTGTTGTTGACTACGGAACCCTAAAAAACCGCTCAAATGTATTCGTTTCCAATGACAGTGCGAAAAGGTTCTTTTGGCGCGCGGATTGGTCGTGCTCAAATTCGGAACTAACACTACTATCCTATCCGTTGTTTCACAGCTGCGCCCCCCTGTCACTGTCGTCTACGCGCACAAAGATCCTTATAGCCCCTTATAAATAGTTTTTCAATGCAAGTGCTCGTAAAGGCCTACTTTTTATGCATCAAAACCGAACAGAAAGTCGATTATTTTGCCCTAGAGCTTTATTATTATTATTTATTAAATTTATTTACAATGGTTGGCTAACCTGCAGCCTTTCCTGTGTACCATAAATGTTATACTTTTTTTCCACTGTTTAATGGCTCTGGATACAGTCCTTTTGAGCCAATCATTATTTAAAGTTCACAAAATTATATTTGTTTTATTTCCTCACACCATGCATTGAAAAACGTATGATACACGGGCGTTAGAGCAATAAATTACTCGGTTACGTTTAAAACTCCTCGTAATTTATTCCTTTTCGCCCTTGTAGCATAAACTACTATTATAGTTCGGTGAGATTTTTACACCGGTCACCGGGCACATATTTTTACACCGGTCACCGGGCACATATTTTTACACCGGTCACCGGGCACATATTTTAACACCGGTCACCGGGCACATATTTTTACATCGGTCACCGGGCACATATTTTTACACCGGTCACCGGGCACATATTTTTACACCGGTCACTGGGCATATATTTTCAAAAACTACAATGCCCATTATCTTCACTGCTTGATTGCGTAACAAACATCTAAATATAGTATTAGTTGAATTATAAAAAGTACTCTTATCTGTATACACTTCATTTAAACTACTGAAGATAGAAACATGAAAAGAACATAATATGTTTCTTAAGGGTGCACTAAAGAAAAGGATTTTTCGAAATTCATCCCGTAAAGTGGTGAAACAGGGTGAACACTTTTGTATAGAAAATGCGTTCCGATCAAAAGTTTATATCTCAAACGAAGCCCGGACGAAGTCGTGGGTGTTCTCTATTAGGTATATAATTGTGCTTTTAGTTTTGTAACCAACTTATATAATATAATTATTCAAAAGTCGACAATGTCCGAGGTCTGCCACGCTGAACTTTAATATCAAAACTTCCGTCGCTTTTACTTCGGAGATTCATTTTAAAAGCTGTTTTCAAAGAAGAAAGCTCTGACAATACCAGTTTATTAAGTAACTTTTTTTATGAAACGACATGTTTTCCCTAGAAAAGTAATATTGGGGTGTTATGAGGTAAACTCAGTACCAAAACGCTCACATGAAGCCTTGTCTTAGTTCCCTTATCAATGTAAAACTCAAAGACATGTTTTTTTAGACCTTTCCGTTGTTAATACCTCATTGGACACATTTCACTCGGTAGCTTGTGTTTTTGACAAAATTACCTTTTTCATGTGATAAATAAAATAAAAAAATACATTTCTTTCTAAGCGGTTTGAGTTTTGTGTTTGAAATAACTGCTATACCCCGAAAACATAGTTTCTTCTCCGGTGTAAAGCTAAAAATTACCTGCACTAAATATTTATACAGAATATCCAGGAAAACCTAGAAAATTAACTGTTTATGCGTGCTGACAGCGCACGAAACGAGCGTTCTGAATGGTTCTGATGTACACTTTCTGACTATATACTAAGCTCAAAATCACTCAATAAGATTGTTGTGTCTCGTGGAACAGGAGCTGTATTTTTGAATCACTCGCCGTGAATCATATATTCACGCACGAAAAAAAATCACGTGCGAAATTCAATTTGATTGGTCACGATTTTACGTATTTTTGAATCAGTAGAAATCAATGTAAACGGTTTTCGTTTAACGCAGAAAAAATTAAAACCGGAAAGCAATATTTCGTTGATTTAAAAAACCGGTAATGAATGGAGGTGGACGGAACGTAAATTAAAAATTATTAATAATATTAATTATTAATTATTAATGTCATGTCAGTCTCATCGATGCATCGACATCGACATTTTCTTCTTGTTATTCTGGCATAGTTTCTACTAGTAGAAATCGGAAAACGAGTGGGTCAGACCACTCGTTGCAGAACTCCCAGAAAGAATTTTCAAAAATACTGATTTCAAGTTTTCGTATGCGAATCATGCGGATTCATATGCGAATTGAAATTCAAATGATTCAAAAATACTGGTCTTCTAAAAAGGCCGTTTTGCATGAATCACATTATGATTCCGTTCTAACGCCGTCTCTTTTGCACGCGTGAATAAACTCTGACTCTATCCTACTTTCAAATCATTTCATGATTTACCCAAGTTGGCCTTTTTAGATTCTCAGGCCTTAACGATTTTCGACTTGCACACGGATTCATTTATTAATCCATTTTTAGGAGCATAAAGCACATTACGACAAAATAAAAACAAGATTAAAATATAAAAAACAGTTAAATATTAAATCTAACACAATCATATCAACGCATCAAGCACATTCATGGCTAAGGACGGCGGTAAAAAGAAAACAAAAAAAATAAATGATCCCAAAATTGTGTCAAGTCATCCATTTACTTATAGAAGAAAATTTATTCATTTCGCCCGCAGATGTATTCATTTCGCATTTCACTAAAGTTAGATATTTTAAAAGTGAGATATGGTACAATTTTCTATATTTCTCGAGAACTTTGTATGTTTTACGGATTCCGTGATAAAAAAGTACATAGTATATTTGAAGTTCTCTTTAAACGAAATCGGTTCAGTGGTTTCAACGTAAAAAAGTAACAGACAGACAGGCGCAACTTCGGATTTTTAATATGGATTTATTAGCAGTTTCATCCTTTCGCGATTCATATACAAGGTGACATTAATGTATGTAACCAAATTCATACTGGAGACTCTGTAAGTGCTCAGTATCAAGGTTCGATGACCTTTTCTGTGAAATGCATTAATTATATTTTTCGAGTTCTCTACAAACACAAGCCCAGCCCGAGATTATTATTAAGGGAGGTCAACATTTTATTTTGCGAAATAAAAAAAAAGTGTACCAATTACAATACCTGATAATATATATTATATATATCGTTCCGCCATGAATACTCGAAGGGGTGTCAGAGATGTTCCGAGTGTGAACTGTGAAATGCGTATCGTACATCCGCGTTCCACCGATGGTTATTATGTCCCAACGTGATTATAATGTCCCAACACGCTTTTTAGGCATGCAGGTTTCCTTACGATGTTTTCCTTCACCGTTCAGCAAGTGGTAAGTAAGAACAGATACTATGCACATAAACTCCAAAAAACTCATTGGTGCATGCCCGACCGGGGATCGAACCTGGATCTCAACATTGAGCAGCCACCCCTGAGCTACCGCCGCCGCTTTGTTTTAGAAAAAAAGGGCTCACGGCTTTGTATTAGATTTCAACTTCTCAAACCCTAAACTTAGCTATTTATTATTATTATTACAGCTTTATTTTCCACTTAACAGTTCTTAAAATATATACATTTTATTATAATTATTTCTATTAATTTCTTTGCTATGTGGCCCCCCTATGGGTAAAAGCCTCCTCCATTCTTTTCCACCTTTCCCTGTCTTTGGCTGTATGCATCCAACTTTTTCCTGCTGTGTTTATTATGTCGTCGGCCCATCTCGTCTTCTTTCTTCCCAAATTTCTTTTGCCATTTGGGCCCTGCCATTTAGTTGTTTGGTAAGTCAATCTTTTATCTTTGTACCTTGACAAGTGCCCTGCCCAGTTTCACTTCTGTTTCAAACTAAAATGTAGAGCATCTGTTAATTTAGTTTTCATGCGGATGTCTGCGTTTCTCGTTTTTTGGATTTTTCCAAGTTTCAGTATACTTCGTTCCATTGCATGCTGACAAGATGAAATTTTGTTTTTTACTTTTTCAGTGAAGACCCATGTCTGGCTAGCTTGGGAGAATGCAAGAATCCATTATTGTCTTTTTTATATTAACCGTTTTATTATATATATATATATAGATTCTTACGAATATTTAAGTAGAAATTGAATAAAAAAGAAAATTTTCGATATATATTTCGACCCACTTGGGATCGTCGTCAGTCGAATATGGAATAATATCATAAATAAAATAGAGTTAACAATAAATCGACAAACTTAACCTATTTTCTTAACCTATTTAATTTACCTACCTTTTTGCTCTCATCTGGTGAAGGTAGAGAAGGGTCTCTCTGTCGGTCAGTGTTGTCTGTTTAGTCCGGCTCCGTAGTGGGCACCAAGTGACCAAATGTAAGACGATTCCCAAGTTCTCAGTTCAATGTCAGTCAAAGGGGGGTGAAAGGCTTTAATTTTTTATATTAAGGCTATACTTCCCTTTTAGAATTTCTGACAGTATCTAATTTTAACCCAAACAAAACAAGTGACTAAACACTTAACGTCAAACTTCAAATTAGCGGTAACACTTAGTAACACGCTCCAACTCGCGACACTCCTTTGTGTTACAACACTCGTTAATCACTCGGGAGAATGAGGGCTTCAGTTTAGTGAAATGAAGAATATCGTAGACTGCTTTTAGCGATAGATTTCGCTGGAGATCATCTGAAAACACTGTGTTGTCGTCACGGCATGTATTCTCGAAGGGCTAACAGAGGGATTTCCGGATATGGACTGAGATAATACTTATATAAAATAGGGGTTCAGTCTGGTCAAAAAAAATGTATTGCTTAATTATCGTGCGTGAGGTATCATTTGAAATAACTACTTTTAAATTTAAAAGCTTTTTTTATAATTTTTAGTCCAGTTGTCTTAATGATATACCTCAAAATTTGCTAAAAATTACCGTCTCCTAAGTTTCTTAAGCTAAACTTTAGATTTGAATAAGATTGGTAGATATATCGTCTAACTACACATTTTATTTTAAATAATAAAAAATGGTTTCATTCGCTCTTTTGACTGCTCACTGCTTTCGCGAACCCAACTCGCTCTTGGCCGGCTATTTGACTATATAAGTGTATCCGTTATTATTAATTTTAACTTTTGGAAACCAAAAGTGCTAAACAAGTATTCCAATTTTACTATTAGTTAAACTAAGCACAAAGTCCCCCAAAAAAAAATAGGTATGATGAGGAATCTAAAAGAAACATTGACTATTTTGACTACGTAAAACATAAATTATGTAATAAATCCACATATTAAGGACTATTCACGTGTCAACAAGTAAACGCTTTCGTTAGGTGTATGAATCACCTCCGTAACGAGCTAACAGCATTCTGTAACATAAAACCAGCCCATATAAATTAACCTCGGAAACTATGCGGGTGTTACCCATTTGATCCACTCTCCTATAATGGTCTTACTTTATTTTATACTCTGTACATTATAGCTTGATTAGAATGACAGACATCGTCATCAGTTCATAGATTTACACGCAGTGAAACGTTGGTTTAAAAAGCATAAAAATCTAGAAACTGATGAGACCTGTCATTCCAATTAAAATATAATGTGCGGAGTATAGCAAGAGGACTTATTTATAATAATAGGTTTACCCATGAAATTGCCGATTTTTTTTTACAGATTCATGAGTTCATAATTCCTGTAATTGAATAGTTATTTCAATAATTTTTTTTTTTGTTTGAAAGTTGATTTCAAGATACACCTGAGTATTAAATATTTTTATTTTCAGTTCGATTATAAAAATTAAATCTTCAAAAAAAGATCATTCTAAATGTCATCCATTTCCATGATAAGATTCGTTATAATTTTTTACAGCTGACACTTTTCAAAAATTAAATTAATGTTACTGTTAGCTTAACGTTGTCTCATTTCATACACATAAGAAATTACATAATTTGGATTTGTCATTCCTAAAATAAATGCAAAGGTGTTGGTACTGAAAATTGAGTTTCCTTCAAATTCTCTATAGAAAACGGCAATTTCATTTGTAAAGACCTAATATTACAATTACTATCTCTGTAGCCAAGTGATATAGAGGTTGTGGGTTCAATCTCCGCGGTGCACATTAATTTGTTTTCGGTCTGCGTACTTCGGGAGACACGTTAAGCTGTTGGTTGATTTGTTTGTACCCGAAGTAAGGCAATAGGGCGCATGACCCATCACGTTTGGGACGTTATAATCGTCTGTGAAAAGCGGGTCTAAGTGTGACTGGGACTTGCATTTCACAGTTCACATTTGGGAACAACTGTAGAACTAGCAAACCGCCAACGAATTTTTTTTTTTACTCATTGTCATTCTTTCCTCGCATCGATATACAATGTTTATCTACTAAACCATTCAAAATGCCGATAAGGCGAAACTAGTTGGGTTATTATTAAAAAATTGTGAAACTATTTTGGTGACTTGACTATTTTTTTTATGTAGGCCAATTATATTTTTAGACTACTATTATTTGATGGAACTAAAAAATATACTTAAACATGAAGTTTTTTTGATAATAAGGTATGGAAACAAACAAAAAAGGATTTCAAAGATATTTTTTTAATTCCCTTATGTACCGTTATTAAAAGTATCACAATGGAAAAGCCCTTATTCTCATTATAATCTACACTTTCACTGTAAATTACGTTTAACTAGAGTTTAATTTGCGGCGACGAGAAATGTGTTAATAAATAGTTAAGGTTTCGTTCACGGTTGACGTCCTAATATTACTGTGAACTAATAACTGTGCAAATTTTGTTCCAAAATATAAATAAAAACTTCTTGATACGTCCTCCATTTTGTATTTCATCTTTCATCTTCCATTTCATCTTTAAGCCGGTTGACATTAAGACTGTACCTGAGCCTAGAGCATGACCAACTCCAGGCTATCTAGGATTCGTTTGAAGAAATTCGGACTCTCCTTGTATTGAAAAAACATATTTGGTCTATTAATCTTTTCTCTAAGGATCTTACGTATAAACAATGTACTAAGATATATACTTTTGTCAAAAAAAATGTTTTGCACCCTCTTTTTTTTTTGTTTTCAAACGTTCGCTTCAAAGAACGCGGTTTAGAGCTCAACTTGTTTTTTTTTTTTCATACAATAGGTAATAGTATATAGTAATAATGTGAAGGTATGTCACCTAAATTCAATATTATTTTCACTACAAAATATTTCAGTATTAGCTAAAAACACACCAATTTGTTGTTTCGCTGCGTGATCACTAGTATTACACGTCCAAGAAAAAGAGGCCAAAGAGCCAACATATAATCGCCTCTATGAAAAGCAAATAAAGTCTTTGCCATTAGACTTATTGTGCTGGACGGGTAATAAAAAAGTTGCTAGGGTATGCCATCCTCTTCAGCCAGGTATACACTAAGCCAGGTTGACATTATGCCAGGTCGACATTAAGGCTAATTAGTCTTACTAATTTGCGTTACTATTTTTTTAACCAGTCTGTTTTTATCGCTTTTGTTTTGACTTTTAAACACACCCAGCTACAATTTTTTGTGCAAACTTACAATGATTTACAGTTAATTTTGGCTAATAATGATACTAGGCAAATATTGAAATACAATAAATTACTTTTAGTTGAGTTTTAATATCACGGTTGCTTTTTATTTGAATCTAAACAAAAAGTTATGAGATATATAATATATATTTAATCATATTATTTAGTTATGATATTAAGCAGTTTTTTTTTAGTATATTTTATTATTTAAAGTCTATTTTTATTGCTTTCCATTAATAAAATAACGATCAACGCGGGAAACGATCATCTAAAATGTATGAATAAAACACTTGTACTGTACTGATTCACAAATTTCACTATTGACCAACTAGTTTCGCCTTATGGGTATTCTCAAAGGATTAGATGGTTTATTTACATACGAGTATATCGCGCAAACATTGCGAATGAAATGTAAGGAAGTAATGAAATGATTCTTTATATTACTTCAATCCATACGCAATGTTTGTGTGACATGTAATGTTTGTGTGACATGTAAATAAACTACCTAATTCCTTGAGAATGCCGATAAGGCGAAGCTAGTTTAGTAAAAGTAAATTGTGTGAATTTGTTTTATTCACCATAATGATGTTTCACCAAGAGCCGACAATCGCAAGTATTAACTTGATCATCTAAAATGTTTCCTCTAAACATGTATTAACAGAAATAGTACAGAATAAGTCCTCTAAAAAGACCATTTTGCATGAATCACATTATGAGTCTGTTCTTATGCCGTCTCTTTTGCACGCGTGAAAAAACTCTGGCTCTATCCTACCTTCAAATCATTTAATGATTCACCCAAGTCAGCATTTTTAGAGCCCCAGTCCACTAGCTACGTAAATATTAAGTTTAAGTCATAGTCATCCGCTGATATTAATCCTGGGTTATGAAGGGCAAAAGAAATACTACATATTATATAAACCAATTTAGTGTTCAGACTACGAGACGTAGCGGGTCTACGAAGCGGGAACACGCGTCGTCGTAGCACTTGCTACGCCGTGCCGCAGCAAAAATAGTATGGAAAGACACTGAAATAGTGACATTTTATCAGGTTTACATACTGATCGGTGAAAAATTCAACAATCTAGGTGAGAACCTCGGTAGTTCAGTTGCCTTGTAAGCAAGAGATCGCAGATTCAAATGCTGATTCGAAGATTTTTTTCACAAAATATTTGTGTTTTCTACTTAAAACATACTACACAGCGTTCCATGAATTTTCCCAAAAAATTACAAAACCATTGAAACCTTTCACAAATAGTTTGGATAGTAGGCTCGGACACAAAAGTTTCCGTACCTTAACAAAATATGAAACCCTAAAAACATGGTAAATTACAACAATATATATGTCATATCATAGTAACATTAAAGCGACACAAACAAGCCCCTAAAACAATCAATGCGCGGCACCCGTTGAGTACGGAACCCTATATATTAATTGCTATATTTTTCCTGTTATTTTTACGTAATCACCTATTATCATGATTTTTTTCATCTTTTTTGGTCCTCTTATTTCGGAGATAAGAGGGGGTTAAAAAAATGCTATTTTCTCTATGATTTGTATTGGGTATTTTTTTTTTGCCTTGGAGAGGCCATAGTAGTACGTATTGTGTGGTAATTTCAACTAGGTACTTATAACGGCTGAAGCTGTAGACCCCTGTGACAGACGGACGGACAGACAGACAGCAGAGACTTAGTAATAGGGTCCCATTTGGCACCCTTTGGGTACGGAATCTAAAAAATCACATCATGTTTAAGTTATTGAGGATATGTGAAAACATTTTATAAATTTCCCCATTTTCAAATTTTTAAAAGTATGATCAGTAGATCATTTAAAGACACCTGGTATTAAAGACACTTTTTCCACTACCTTTATGAAAAAGTTCCATTTAATACTGGAAATTAGTTTTGAAAATCGAACTTTCCGGGCCCCGTTGCGGAATGACAATCAGGTCAGTTTGAAATATCGTATTGAAATTTCATTTATTGCAAAATTAGGTTCTTTTTTACGTTTGTCTTCATTTGATGCTAAATAAGGTTCTTTTTGACTTCCTTAGTTTGTCTGTTCAATCGAAATTCCCTGCGTTCCGATTCACGACATAATCGATTATATCGCGTCTGACTCTCTTTTTTCACAAAATGATACTGGCCACAAATAAAAGCCGCCAGCCGAAGCCTGAAAAAAAAAGGTAAAACCGCGCCGCGCTTTGCAAAGTCATAAAATACATTAAATTTGAAAGGAAAAATTAAATATTAAAATACATAAATCAGGTAGTAGAAAAAGTATCGTTCGCAACTAGTAAAAATTGGTTTTCTTAACCTCGGAATGTAAGCCTTCGGCTCACGTCGAAACTAGCTTCCGCCATTTTATACTCGTCACGAAATATACTATTCTAGGTTCATTCTTGTACTTTGATGTACTTTAATGCTTCATCTATCAATTCAAACTAATGTATTTCATATATAGGTATTTTATCTGCCAGCACCTAATAGATCAATCTCCAATATCGACAAGTGTGTCCCATTCAATCATACCGCGAGCTCTTATCGAGGCTTGAAGGATTATACAGGCTGTTCGCGCCACTTCTTGTGGCTCTCATACTGCGAGGTAGTTGTGAATTAATATTTGCAACTGTCATTTTCGCTGCATCTCCACCCGCTTAGTTTTGGACGCAAATCAATCAGTCGTCAATCAGAAGCCTTTCACGCCGGAGGTATACGCTGATTGTCATTCGACTAGGTCCTACCTCGACCCTACCGCCCGCCATTTTGAGATCGCACCCGCTGTGCGCCTCATTTTCATCTATTACTATTACGAAGAAAATTAGCCGAGAAGAGCGCAACCAGGCACGAAGAGGAAGAAGAAAACCATCTTGGAGAACACCAGAGACTTGGTGGCTCAGGCGAAGCGTGGTTTGTGGTGCATGCAGCTCCTTCCCAAGGTCAGATCTTTCATCTTCGTAATTATTTCTCTTCACTTCCCGCTATTTTTAAAACCTATGGTGATACAAAGCACTGCCGTCATATCGCGTGCTCATTTTTTTGGCCATTCGAGCCGGATCTAGATCCATTTTAGGCCCTTTGATCTGCGATCTATAACCATTTTTTGGTATTTCCAACCGCTATCTTCATGTTCTTTGTCTAAAGAACACGTGAATTCCGCTCTAATTTTCACTCTGCCCGCAGTATTACCCCGCATTCCCGCTCTTATTTGCATTATCTATGCATTAAAACCCCGCATTCGTCAAAATATTAGTGATTCCATTTCCTATATACTGGAAATTATAAATTATCTACAGTGAAATACGCCATTCTGTTAATTTATCCGCTGCGATTATACCATTTGATCATTTCACAGAAAATATTATCTGCCTACCTGCTAATTCTTAATATTATCGAGAGGTACTCGTACACAGGTTCGTCCGCCGCCCGTGTTATCTCTAACTCATTAGCATTATTCTATGTTGTAGTCAGTATAAAACTTTCAATAGTTCTGGTACTTGCCTAACTTTGTACTATATAACATGCCAAATTCCGCAGAAGCTGCAAAATTAAAGATGTCGTATAGTTTAAAGAAGCTTAAAAATAAAAGGCAAGAATTGTTTAATCGCCTTCAGAGAGTTTATGACTTTTCTAAAACCGCTTTAGAGGATGTTTCTTCGGCAGAATTGTTTATGGCCAATGTCGAAACTTTGGATACTGTACGCTCAGAAATTCATGTAATCATAGATGAAATTAATGACACAGAGGTATTGATAAATCCTAATTTTGAACCAAATTATCAAAGTTGGTCAGCTTTTGAGGATCTTTACTCCCATTGCAAATACATCAACCGGAAGTTATCACATTCTTCGAAATCGGCTGACTCTAAGGTTAAAGCTCCACGTGACATGGAATGTCCCAAAAAACCTACTATCAAGCTTCCAAAACTGGAACTCGTTGGTTTTTCTGGTGAAGCTACTATGTGGCCAACATTCTATGAAACATTTAAAACCACGATTCACGATAATCCGGACTTGACCGACAACGAACGAGTACAATACCTGATGGGTAAACTTTCTGGCCGGGCACTTTCGATTTGTTCTGGAATCACACCGAACGCAACTAACTACGACATAATCTGGAAAACACTCGTTTCTACTTTTCAAGACTCGCGTAGTTTAGCCACTACTTATTTGGATCAAATGTTTGAATTTCGCCCTTTAACTACCGCTAGTTCAAAAAACTTGGACTTGTTTTTAGACAAGTTCTGTTCCGCTGTTTCGTGTTTAAAATCGCTGAATATTAAAGATCTTTCGGATTTTATCCTTATGTATTTGGCCCTTAAAAAACTTGATGTTGAAACCGCTCGTTCATTTGAAATGTTTAAACGTGGTTCCGATTTACCCCATTATGATGAATTAATATCATTTTTACGTGAACAAACTAAGATACTGAACCGCACTGCACCCGCAATTACCGCTCCCGCTCCGAACCGCTCCGCTAATAATAATAACAACAAAACCGGGTACAGTACCAAGTCAACCCATGCTTTTGTCTCCGCTTCGACCAATAATAATTGTTGTCCGCTATGTAAACAATTAAAACACTATAATTTATATAAGTGTCCCGAATTTGTGAAACTAGATATCGAGAAAAGATTTCAGTTCATCAAATCTAATAACGGTTGCACCAATTGTTTAAGCATTACGCATAACAACTCCGCTTGTAAATCGTCTTATAATTGCCGCCATTGTAATTGTAAACACCATTCGATGTTGTGCCGCAAACAAAATGTGATGAATACTCACACCGCGCTTGGTCAAAATATTACCGTGTCTCCACGCACACATACGCAATCTTCGAGGATGGTGGATCCTGCCGTATCGGCGACTAACACAGAACATATGACTAATGATTCTCAATCCGTACCAACTGCGAGTAATAATATTTCTTTATGTAACTTACAGCCTAACTCGCAGCGTAATGAAACATGCCTTTTAGGTACAATTCAAGTGATCGTGAAAGATTCTAACGGTATGTCAGTCCGTCTACGTGCGCTCTGCGACCCTGCGTTACAATCCAGTTTTTCGACGGTTTCCTGTTGTGAGAAGCTTAACTTAAAATATGAGAAAATTCCCCGCGCTTTTGTTAAGGGCATCGGCTCTTCATCAAACCCAATTAAGGGTGCGACAAACCTTAAATTGTTTTCACGATTTGATGATTCGGTTTCAATTTCGCTTGACACTTATGTAATCGACCGTATTACCGACAACTTACCATCGGTGCAGGTCGATTTGTCTACGCTTTCATATTTAAAAGGTATCACACTTGCTGATGAAACCTTTTACTTACCGGGCGAGATTGATATTCTTATCGGTGCATCTTTATTCGCGGATATCTTGTTATCAGGCCGCGTCTCTGGTCCCCCGGGTACGCCGACGGGATTTCAGACCATCTTCGGTTTTACGCTAATTGGTAATACGCCTGTTTACCAAAATACCGCATGTTCAATTTCGTTATGCTCTTATATGGAGATTGAACCGCCAATAGATTTTATTTTACAAAAATTTTGGCAATTAGAAGAGGTGCATTGTGAACCTGCTTCTAGTCCCGCAAATGATGAATGTGAAAAATTATTTATCAACAATGTGTCACGTGACCCCGCTGGTCGCTATTCGGTTTCTTTACCGTTCGCACGGAATCCTAACATACTAGGAAACTCGTACCATCACGCAAAAAAGTGTTTTATGTCTCTTGAGCGTAGGTTTGTTTCTAACGCAGATTTACGTTCCGAGTATAACAATATAATAAATGAATACCTAACTAAAGGTTACATATCCCCGCTTCATAATGATGACCAATTATCTCTTGGTTATTATATTCCGCATCATCCCGTAGTGCGTGTTGATAAATCAACGACAAAGGTGCGTATTTGTATGAATGCCAGTACTAAGACTGACTCCGCTGATGGTACTCGTGTCTCATTAAATGACACGCTGCACACAGGTGCTAATTTGCAAAACGATTTGTTTTTAATTTTACTTGACTTCCGCTTGTATGAAATCGCTTTTAC
This sequence comes from Ypsolopha sequella, assembly GCA_934047225.1. Taxonomy (NCBI): domain Eukaryota; kingdom Metazoa; phylum Arthropoda; class Insecta; order Lepidoptera; family Ypsolophidae; genus Ypsolopha; species Ypsolopha sequella. The sequence goes on from OW204003.1 coordinate 23,635,579, forward strand.
CTCGGATATCAAACAAATGTTCTTACAAGTTTTGGTTAACGCCGATGATCGCAAATTTCAAAAGTTTTTATACCGCTTTGACACGTGTTCACCGCTTATCGCTTATCAGTTCAATCGCGTCTGCTTTGGACTACGTAGTAGCCCTTTCCTTGCGATGAGAGTAGTCAGGAAACTCTGTGAGGATGGGAGTTCATCGTACCCGCTCGCCGCTACTGTAGCCGCACAAAACTGTTACATGGACGACATCTGCTATAGCACGCCCACCGTGCAGGGCTCCTTACAGCTCAGAGATGAGCTGGTAGGATTGCTTAAGGCCGGTGGCTTTGAGCTCGTCAAGTGGTCTAGTAACTGTCAACAGTTACTTGATACACTGCCTGATACTCACCGCTTAAATTCTAGTAAGAATTTTGAAGAACAAACTCAAACTCTTAAAGTTCTTGGCTTACAGTGGTCGCCTGATTCTGACGAGTTCTCTTTTACTGTATCGCTAGATAGTCGCCCATGTACTAAACGCAATGTTTTGTCCGTGATAGCACGTCAGTACGACGTCCTCGGCTTTACCGCTCCTGTGATCTTGTACGCAAAATTACTCTTGCAGAAAATCTGTATTTTAAAATTAGACTGGGATGAAACACTACCCTCTGATATTGCGCAGATTTGGCAAAACTATTTGAAGGAGCTACCTGTTTTGCGGGATTTACGTATTAAACGCCACTTAGACGTGTTCCAAAATTCGAAAATTTCGATAATATCATTTGCAGACGCAAGTGAACGTGGATACGGATGTGTCGTATATATTAGGGTACAAGATGACTCAGACACTTGCACTAGCATTCGGCTGGTATGCGCAAAGTCAAAAGTCTGTCCACTCAAGACCGTCAGTGTCGCCCGCCTTGAGCTTTGTGCCTCGTTACTCATGTCGAAATTAACTCGTCGTGTAGTTGACGCTTATAAAATACGTCACAATATTGAACGTATTTACTGTTTTACCGATTCTATGGTAACTTTACACTGGATACATTCCTCACCGCACAGGTTTAAAACCTTTGTCGCGACGCGTATAACAAAAATAATATCCGCTATTCCCGCTGAATGTTTTTACCATACAGCTGGTTCTCAAAACCCGAGCGACTGTCTTTCCCGTGGTCTCACTCCCACGCAGTTGATGAGTCACCCGCTCTGGTTCACTGGACCTGCTTGGCTTTATCTGGACGCTAAAGAGTGGCCAATCAAAACAATAGAATCAGCTTCTATTGAAGAAAACTTGCCGGAATCAAAAACAATTTCTCTTCCCGCTTTTAGTAATGAAGAACCGCATCCACTTCTTTCTCTTTCGGAAAGAATTTCGTCATGGCTTGTGCTTTTACACACAATCATTTACATCTACCGATTTTTACGTATTTTACCGCGCTCTAATATTTTTACCGCTACCGATATGGATTTCGCTGAAGTTGCATTGATTAAAGCTCTTCAAGCATTTTATTTTCTTGATGAAATAAAAAGATTAAAGTCAAATAAACTTTGTTCTCCCGCTTTAAATCGACTATCGCCATTTTTAGATAAAAATGGATTGTTACGCGTTGGTGGTCGACTTCGCAACACAGACATGACGTTCGATCAACAACACCCTGTGTTGTTACCTCGTAAAAATCATATTGTCGAATTGATTATCATTCATTATCATCGCAAAAATTGTCACACTGGACCAGTGGCTTTAATGTCAATAATCCGCCAAAAATTTTGGATACTTTCCTGTCGAAATATTGTTCGTCGCGTAATACATAGCTGCAATTATTGTTTTAAGGCGAAGCCGAGACAAACCTTCCCTTTCATGGCAGATTTACCATCATGCCGCGTTAATGAGGCTAAAGCTTTTGTCCACTGCGCTGTGGATTATTGTGGTCCTATCAGTATCACTCCGTATCGAAAACGTGGAGTCCGTCCCGTCAAATGTTACCTCTGCATATTTGTATGCCTGGTGACTCGTGCAGTTCACGTTGAATTGGCAACTGATCTTAGCACGAACACTTTTCTTTCCGCGTTCAAACGTTTTTTATCTAGACGTGGAGCAGTGTCTTTCGTATATTCTGATAATGCTACGAACTTTGTAGGCGCTAGAAATGCCCTCTCAGAAATTTACAATTTGACAAATTCCGAAGAATTTAAAACGTCTTTCGCGAATGAACTTGCCGATCATAGAATACAATGGAAATTTAATATTCCACGTAGCCCACATTTTGGGGGACATTATGAGATATATGTCAAAGGATTTAAGACGCATTTGCATAGAGTAGTAGGTACTCAACTGTTGACCTACGAAGAATTATTAACTGTAGTTACGCAAATAGAATGTGTCATAAATTCTCGTCCGCTTACGCTGCTGAGTGAAGATCCATCTGAACTTAGCGCGTTAACTCCTGCACATTTTCTGATGTCAACTCCTTTAAAAGAATTACCCGCTTGCAAGGTGGCTGATGAGCCAGTTAATTTATTACGTCGCTACGCGTTGCTTGATCAAATGGTAGAATCGTTCGCGAGGCGATGGAAGAATGATTATCTCCATCTTCTCCAGTCTAGAGGAAAATGGAATACACCTACCAACCCAATCAAAATTGGATCTGTTGTCGTTGTAGTTACCGACAATACTCCACCGCTTCAATGGCCGCTCGGTGTCATTGTAGCTGTATACCCTGGCAAAGATAATGTCATTAGGGTAGCTTCTGTCAAAACGACGACAGGTGTTTACAAACGACCTGTCGTGCGTCTTTGCCCTCTCCCATCTCAATAACTCCTTTCTTTGCCCCCGCTTCAAAATTTCGTTATTCTCTGTCTTATTTTTACTTTTCTATTCTTATTTTAAAACCAATGGTTTTAACGCCGGGGGCAAATGTTCGCGCCACTTCTTGTGGCTCTCATACTGCGAGGTAGTTGTGAATTAATATTTGCAACTGTCATTTTCGCTGCATCTCCACCCGCTTAGTTTTGGACGCAAATCAATCAGTCGTCAATCAGAAGCCTTTCACGCCGGAGGTATACGCTGATTGTCATTCGACTAGGTCCTACCTCGACCCTACCGCCCGCCATTTTGAGATCGCACCCGCTGTGCGCCTCATTTTCATCTATTACTATTACGAAGAAAATTAGCCGAGAAGAGCGCAACCAGGCACGAAGAGGAAGAAGAAAACCATCTTGGAGAACACCAGAGACTTGGTGGCTCAGGCGAAGCGTGGTTTGTGGTGCATGCAGCTCCTTCCCAAGGTCAGATCTTTCATCTTCGTAATTATTTCTCTTCACTTCCCGCTATTTTTAAAACCTATGGTGATACAAAGCACTGCCGTCATATCGCGTGCTCACAGGCTTTGGATTGATTTAATATGAAAACCTACGTACGGGATGGATGCACCTGATAGTTCTTTTTTTTTAAATATATTTTTTTTAATAATACATTTTATAAAATTTTACAAAGATCGCCAAACTGCAATACAGTTTGTTGGCGAAGCGCTTATATAATTCCGGGTATTTACTTATGTCTAACTAATGTAAATACGAATACAGCAAAATCGCAATTAACAATCTACTAGTACATTTATCTGCCTGTTTATACCTTGTTTATTATTATAATTTTAATATACTTTTGAGTTTTGGTTTAGTGCTTATTTTTAATTTGTTTTTATCCAGCAAGAGAGGGTAGCTGTTACATAGCTTCGGAGTCAAGTACTGTCTAGTTCTTTCCCCGTAATAATTTTTTGCTGATGGCTGTGTCAATGTACCTTTCTTAACAGATCTAGTGTAATGGGGGCGTGCTACTGGGGTTTTGTAGTCTTGAGTGAAATATGAATCTAAAGCTATTAAGTATTTAACTTTACAGTGAACAGGAATCTTACAAACTAAAAATAACTTATCATACTCACCTTTACATTTCTCTTTTGTATTTTAATCCACTAAATTCTTATTTGTAAGTGTTTTACTTGATCTAAATAAGTTTTAAAGGTTCTTAAACCAGTTTTGCATTGGATTCAGTTCCGCCGATATTTCAATGAATTAATTGAATGTCTTTTAGAGCAGGTAAAAGCCCGATAATTTAAAACAGACATAACTAAAAAACAGTTCATGTGAGTAGTATATTTCAATAAATATGTGTGGGTGTAGATTATATTATTTATATTTGTCACACGCCAAATTGATTGATAGGATTAAACTCTTAGCTCGATATATAAATTCGTCGGTAGAGCAATATTTGATGTTGAAATACAAAGCTGGCTTGAAATGAAAAGGATTAATAACATGGCCAAGTGCGAGTGGAGCCGGTTCCGTACCACCACACAATACAAGTACGGAACCCTAAAAAGATGGTAAATAATAATAATATATATGTCATAGCAACATTAAGCCGACAAAAACAAGCCGCTAAAATGTTAGCGCCTTGCAAACAATTCGGATCCCTAATAATAAAGTATGTACAATATTTTCCTTCCTTCGTCCAGCATGTGGTAATTAATTATAATTGGTCTTTACATATGAAGTTGACGTTTTCTATAGAGAATTTGAAGAAAACTCAATTTTCAGTACTAACATTTTTGCATTTTTTTTTTAGGAAAGACGAATCCAAATAATATAATTTCTTTTGTGTGTGACTAAGACAACATTAAGCTTACAACATTAATTTAATTTTTGAAAAGTGTCAGCTGTAAAAAATTATTACAAATCTTATCATGGAAATTTAGAACGAACTGTTTTTGAAAATTTAATTATAGTTAAGAAACAGATAATAAAAAAAAAAAAACGTAGATGTAAAATCTTGAAATCAACTTATAAACCAAAAAACAAAAAATGAAAATACTCGTAGCTGTCGAATTACAGGAATTATGTGTACTCATGAATATTTAGGAAAATTTCGGCAATTTCTTAGGTAAAGACCTAATACGAAAACTATGTACATAAATTTAAAATACTCATTGGTGCATTTTAACCTAATAATGTTGTAGGAATGGCCCCGAAGATCTATAACAAAATACCAACTAATATACGTGACATAAATAACTTATCCAGTTTTAAATTTAAATTGAAAACACTACTTCTCGATAAAGCATACTATAGCACGATTATCTAGCAATACATCGGTACTACATTTGATAACAGATGTACCTAGATAGTAACCTAATCCATTCCATTCATTTTGTTTGCGATTTCTCCACATTAGATCGTATACCTTAAGTTGTTAAGTTATATTTTATTTTTATTTATTTATTACACTTTTTGTACCTTTACAAACATACATTTACAACACATCTTTACATAAAAGACAGACATTTTGTACAAAAGGCGGCACTTATTGCTAATAGCAATATCTTCCAGGCAACCTTTGGGTGGAATGAAAAAGATGTTAACGATAAGAAGGGTAGCGTTAATGCTAACAAAAAAGCAACGTGCAAATGTTAACCAAAATGTAATATTAATTAACATAATAATCTAATATATATTTTATGTTTAACATAAAAAAAATACATACACATACACAAATTAAAATAAACGTAAATAAATAAATACGTATACATACTTAAATACTTAATATTAGGGACGGGATGTTTAGATGGAGTTCTTTTTTGACGGGTATTCAGAATGAAAAAAGTGCTTCACTTTGATCTTGAATGAGTTATAATTTTTAAACTTTTGGATAGAAAGGAGCAAACGGTTCCTGAGTTTAGTTATGTTATATATTATTTGCATGCTATAACAAGCAGAACAATACCTGAATCAACATTGTAACATCTATAACTACTTGTGTTTCAGCAATAAACACATTTGATTTGATTTGATTTGAAAAAAAAAACTTTGAGAGTCCCGTTGTCTTACAGACTGACATACAACAGCTTGCCAATAAGTGTGTCCAAAACAATATAGTATAATTTATTATTTATAGCACCTGGTTTTCTAAAAAGGCCGTTTTGAATTAATCATATTATGATTCCGTTCTAATGCCGTCTCTTTTGCACGCGTGAAAAATCTCTGACTCCTTCCTACTTTCGAATCATTTTATGATTCACCCAAGTCGGCCTTTTTGGAGCCCCTGTATCTTACGCACATGGCGATAACGGGACACCCGATGCTACAACATCAACAACGCCAGATTTTCAAAGGTTCCTTGGAAGAAACTAGGTCTCTCCTCATATTAAAAAATACACCTCTTTTTTTTGGTCTTTTATTAATTCAATCTACTTATAAGCAATAATTGTCTAAGAAAATAAACGCTCCAGTAGTCTATGAACTTTATTTTAGTAAATGAATCATAATATGAAATATCAAAAAAGTAACTTAATTTAAAACTAAATAATCCTTAAATAAAATAAAATAAAAGAAAAAGCCCTGAAACCTTACACTAAATAAAACATAAGAAAGTATATTTCCAACCTAGTTTTTTTGTTTTTAAACGTTCCGCAGAAAAAAGCGGTTAAGGATCAACTTGGTTTTTTCATAAAATAGGTAATAGAAATATGAAGTCAATCTAAATAATTTCAATAATGTTTTGCCTACAAAATATTTCAGTATTAGCTTAAAGCACTAGGTGTTTTGCTGTGCGATTATTAATATCACGCGTCCAAGAAAAAGAGGCCAATGAGCCAACATATAATTGCCTCTATCAAATGCAAATAAGGTCGTTAAGGTCAGGCCAGTCGCTTAGGGCATGTGATGTGTGCTTATAAAAAAGTGGTCTGTCTCTGTCCGTCTTCTCATCTGTCATCCATCTGTCAAATCAGTCGGAAGCAAATTATGATAAATTTATCTTGATAGCAAAGAACACATTTCTAAACAGCCATTTCTTAAGTGACGTTACACGAAGGCAAATAGAAGTCTCATCATCCTGAGGTTTTTTAGACCACAAGTTCTAAAATACGGTAATAAAAGAAATAAAATATTAAACCAAAATCACGAAACGGTTTTCGAGTAAACACAACTTAACATAATTTAATCCAAGTGAATTCTTACAAAGAATCAACAAAAATACCAAGACGTGTAAAAACAATAAAAACGGAACTTGTCAATTCTTATGTGAGACAACAAAACAACAAAATAACCGGAGACCTATTTTTATCTTTAAATCTTATGAGATAAGGATCAAAATGATTTATAAAGACTAAAGTCTCGAGGCAAACTTGGTCAATGCAATCAGATGTTATGATACGGGTTATTCCTTACAAATTAACTATTTGAACCCACAGCAAAACAAGATATACAAATAAAATGAAATGCAACGTTTTAAAGTATTTTTACCTATACTAGTATATTAATGGGATTTAAGCTTGGATGAAAAAACCAGGATCTAAGGTTCCTTTAATATCAGTACTAAGCTAAAATAACCTTTTAAAAGAAGGAAACTAAAACCTTTCTACTAATCTCATACTAAATGTATGGGAATGTTTAATGTCAAAATTTTGGACACTACTCGTTTCATTTTCAAAAAGATTTCATTGATGTCATTATACTGATTAGGTAACGTACTTTCTATATCAGTTGAATTTTTTTCTGTAATAGTTACTGAATAATCGCCTGGTCACACTTAACGATTACACCCTGTATACCTGCTTTGCAAAATAAACTATTTGAATTTGAATTTGAAAAGTTGCTATACGTATTAACAACATGTTTAACATGTCTTTTAAAGAGTTTTTACTAGTAGTCACATATAACGTGTTTACCAAAATAAACATGTGCAACCCGGCCGAGTTAACTTGGCACCTGGGGAGCGAGAGAAAAATATATCCAAGGAAAGGCAGCAAGGACAAGGAAAGCAGGGTGCCAAGTTAACTCGGCCAGGTTGTAGTTATACGTTATCAAGACATGATTTCCTGACTTTGAAATGTGAAATGCAAGTCACCGAGAAGATGATTTCATTAAAATTAGGGTGAGTTGACATCATATATATTATAAGAAGATTATTATGTCTCAGAGTGATGTATGGTGAGCCCCATCGCCGTACTTTGGTGACAAATATGGACCCACAGTTAAACGTGTCTTCCAAAACCCGCAGACCGAAGTCAAGTGTACCCCTACGGAATTTGTCCCCGGGACCTCCGAATTAGTAGTCAAGATGTTCGAACAAAAAGACCACAGAGCCGGTCTTTGATAAACAAAGTCGTATAAATAATATACAGTTCTTTTCAATCATTCTTCGCCTTCCTATCTCAAGGGACGTTTTGAGTTTCTTCAACAATCTCATGATTGAATTGCGGTTATCTGAAAACTTTCAGTTGAAGTCAACACACCACTCTCCTCGACTTTTTATGGTAAATCGTTTACAGTTGAAACTGTGCATTTGTGGAATGATTTTCCTTTTCTATAAAGTTTGCCTTGGCTATTTTTAAAACACGAATCAAAGAATATTTCTTCTTCCTATATTTAAAGTACAAGGTAATATGTATATTTATCTCTCTCTGATATTAGTAGATATGAATATATTTAGTTTATTTTTATTTTGTAATATATTTATTTCTAGGTGTTTAGCTAGTTTAAGTTTTTATATTATAGAGGATTGTTCATTTTAATTTGAATTTACTTTTTTGTTATTTAAGTTTTACCGATAAAATAATATTAAGTATTTATATTGTGTGTCATGTATTTTCGTATGCATATTGACATGTATATTATTAAATTTGTGGATATATTAATAATTTGCAATATTCTGCTAAACACTCTTACCACGCTATTCAAAATGCAGACTCAATGGTAAGAGTGTTTAGCGGAATATTGCAAATTATGCAATTTATTATCCACAAATTTATGATGGACTTCCGCAAAGTAAGGCCTTTTTCAATAAATTTTATGTATATTATTAATATTTGTATAACGTGTTACATTTGTTTGTGTATTAAACATGTAGATATTTTCTTTACACCACCCACACTTTATCCTCTATTTTACATAATCTTCCTTTCCACCCACAGGTTATCTATAATCTCGTTTTAAGCGATAAGACCGCCCTTTGTACCCTTTCTATTAAAAAGGTTTCGGACAAACTTCTTTTATTTCCTTGCACAATAAAGAGTAGGTATTAATAAAGAAAGAATGAAAGAAAATGATATTTATTCGTCACAAATAAAAACACGGAAAATTCTTAGAATAAAAATAACTTAAAAAACTAAACTTAGAGGAAAACAATTATATAACATACTACAAAATGTGACGAAAAGTTGCAGACTCAGCATCTGCTTTGAGCTGTCAAGCAGCAACACAGCGCTGGTTTTCGGCCTGTCCCTGTACATGCACTAAACATAAATATAAATCATTTGCAGGTAGCTAGTTTACCATCATGTTACAATGCGAACTAATATCATCACAATTGCCGTTAAGGTTTCTACCAACGCCAACGACCTTGAACTAAGTAACTTTGTAACCATTTTATACGGTAACTATTGCATTTGTGAATAGGAGAAAAATACATAGTTATCTGCATGATACAAACAGTAATGTGGTTTTTCCTGAATATCATTATAACATACAGAAGTGAAGCAAGAAAATTCTAAGTTTACCCTTATTTTCGATTTGTTCACTTGTAACAACATAACTGCTGTTTTATCGAAACAGTATGAAAATTTATAAACTTCGAGACAAAATAATATTAAATGATTTGGTTTTCTCAGTTCTTGGAAATTAATTTTATTTTGGATAAAATAAATTAAAAACACACTATTTTCGCACTTGTCAGCCGCAGCGACCGGCGTAACAGCCATGTTGCAGTGCGAGCTGATAAGGACTTTATTTTAATATGCTTTTGTTAGAAATTTCAACCTTAAGGAGATAACAAAAAAAAAACGGAGTTTTTTCGAATCCATTTACTCAACTATAACATCATCTACATATTTAATTTTTGGGTATGTGTTTATTGAGTATTTGATTAAGTTTCTCAGTGAAAGAAAACGCGATTAGTTGAAATTTTCTCGATAGAATTTAATTCCCAAATTACCTCTAAATTGTTTTATTTTTTCCTGTAATTCTGAAATCCTAACTAATTTCATTGTGAAATTGCATTCAAAATGTGGATATTATGTATTGGTAAAGTCTCCTTGAAATTTTTTTTGACAAAATAGCTAAGTATATTTTATATTAATAAAAAACCGACTTTTTGCTACTTTTTCACGAATCCGTCACACTCGCACTGAGAATTTTTTCGCATATGGAGTAACAGGGACGCTAAAACTTTTACGTATCGCCTAAGGAGCTTTATTTTTACGTATCGCCTTAAGGAGCTTTATTTTTACGTATCGCCTTAAGGAGTTTTATTTTTACGTATCGCCTTAAGGAGCTTTATTTTTACGTATCGCCTTAAGGAGCTTTATTTTTACGTATCGCCTTAAGGAGCTTTATTTTTACATATCACCTTATGGAGCTTTATTTTTACGTATCGCCTTAAGGAGCTTTATTTTTACGTATCGCCTTAAGGAGCTTTATTTTTCACTTAACTTTGAGGAAACTTTTGACTGCCATCTCGTAACACGAACGTGAGTTATGATCATGACGTAACGTGACGTGATCAATGACGTCATCGCTCACTGGGCTCGTTACGGAGGCGGTGCTGCAACTGCCAGTCATTTATACTTTATTAATATTTTGGACATGCGAACTTTACATTTACTTTCCACTTGATACAATAAGTAAGACACTTGAACTTTATTTATTCCTAGTGTAGTTGAAAGAAGACCGGATTATTAACCTTGCGCAATGTTATTTTTCATTTCGTTTCATTATTTTTCGTTTTTATGCTCGAGGAAATAAATCCCTTTTCACAGGATATTATCATTCACTTTTTAATATAAACTAACAATAAAATGGTAAAAACGTTGTATCTGTCTGTACATTGTACATTTTTTCAAAATTTCAATTAATATGAGTTGTTTGTATTGTACTAAAGCCAAAACCACCATTTTATCATTTTTATCTGTAAAAATATCGTGTCTGTGCATTAAATATTTACTTTTTATTTTTAATGAAATGGGTTTTTTATTAATTACTGAGGATAAAACTAGCATTTTTTGAATTTTTGTCTGTCTGTCTGTTCTGTTATAACTAGAGAACCACTTAACGGATTTGGATGCAGTTTTCTTTATTATCATTGTAGTAACCTTGGTCAACATAAAGGCTATAAGGGCTGTCGATGAAATAACCGCCGAACTGAAAAAGGGGCAAATTCAAATTCAAATAATTTATTTCGTAAAGTTTATTTCGTAATTTAACCTTATAAAAATATATTTAATAAAATAATAAACGCACATGAACTAAATAGGTAAAATCTAAGACTAAATATTTTTTCTGACATATGCAAGAACTTTATAAATAAATTCACAAGGGACAGTCAATATAATTATGAATTTCTTTGATTTTTCCCTTAATGAATCCTTTGTAAATAGCCCGAATTGCTCTCTTTTGCAAAACAAAGACTGCATCTATATCCACGGCTCTACCCCACAACAGCATACCGTATGACATATTGCGGTGAAAGTAAGTAAAATAGACTAATCTAGCAGTATCTACCTATACATCAATAATTTGCCTTATGCGTCTAACAGCAAATGCGGCTGAACTAAGTCTACCACATAGGGCTTCTATATGGGGAACCCACTAAAGACGAGAGTTTATTGTAATGCATAAAAACTCAGTTTTGTTAACTAACTGCAGCATGGAGGGGTCCAAACTATATAACATTTGGTAACGTACATTTTATACATTTTGCCTTTTTTGCATTTAAAACTAAATTATTTGCAGTGCATCAAGAATCAGTGGCAGAGATTGAATAAACGCGGGCAGAGCCACGGGCGCAAAGCTAGTCTAAAATATCTTAAAAATATGTATCGCTCTCATATTTTTGTTATTGGCGACATATTAGCTGTATACTTATACAATTTCGGCAAAAAACGTATTTCCGTATTCGTATTTCTGCTTTCTATACAATCCATGACATTTCACTTCCGTCCGTTCGCCTCTTGACAGCCAAATTGACACCCATAATTCCTTCCGGCTCCGGTTATTTAGTTAATGTTCTAAAATGACTTCGACTCTTATTTTCTCTGTAATCCAAATACCTGATCATACCTGATTCTGATAATATTCTAACAATTTATGATCGGCTCGGTTTCGGGAATACGAACAATGGCGAAGATTTGTATACATTATATCTTTAGCAGACAGATCTGTACGTAAGTGACAACCGAGTTTCGGAACATTTTCGTATGTCAGCTCCTACGAATTTAAATAATAAATAAAACTACAGTGCTACAAGTTTCTTTCAGCGTGTGGATTGATCGTGGCCAAAATCGGAACTAACGCCGCTATTCTAATAAAACGTAACCCTTGTTTCACAGCTGCGCCCCCCTTTCGATGTCATTCACGCGCCGAAAGAGCCTTGTCGCAATATATTATACATACGTCAAACAATAACAATAGATATGACGTCATGTCCGCTCTGCTAATTGAGTCAGTGTGCCAAATATCCGGTCAAACAATTGACTGATTGATTTAATGAGATTGGGTATTTCGTGAAACTGATCACTTTAAAAAAAATTGTAGTAGTATTTGGAAATATGGTACATTAACTGTCAATACGAAAGAGTGGTCTATGTTCATCATGTATTCAATAGTATAAAAGTCTTTCTAAAGTTGTTAAAGTGGGCATTTTAAATTATAAATTTCTCGCTAAAAGTCTAAAATAGCTCTTAAATAAAGCTACTGCACACTCAAGGTACCTTATCTTGAGATAGTCGCCCAACTTTTGTTGACCGAGAGCTGGTAAAATGACAGGTGTAACAGAAGTGCTGACTAAACACTGACACTCCCAGACGTCTAGACCAATGTTTTCTTGGGATTTTTCCTGGATAAATTGCTGGTCTAGTAATATGTTTCAGCGAGATTGGTTCGGATTTTGAACAAGCGAAATTTGCTCTTGCATTTTCGGGAAGAAAAATTAGGGCCAATTTATTTTGGAGATATTTATTGTACTGTTTTAAACAACTTTTTTTTTTCTTTTCCAGGTAAATACTTCAGAACAAAATTAAGCAATCAACGATAATGAAGAACGAAATTTGTAAGTAATAGGTATATACATAATTTATCTCCATACCGAGTAGAATGTATGACCAAGGACTTTAGGGTAAGTACGCGTTCCAATTTCGCTTAGTTTGGGGTCCAAAGGAAAATAATATTTATTAAATTTACTTATTTAAACACGATAATATATATTCAGAATATACTTATTGTTAACATACATACGATTTTTGTAATCGATTGCCTTTTGTACTTGTTGTACCTGCAATTTGACTGCAATTTATTGAAATAAAATGATGATTATTTTTTTATCTGCCAAACATTGATTTGGAAGTGTGTTTTTTATTGAAAAGACGTGTATAATCGAAATACTCGTAATAATTTTAATGAAATTTCAGCAAATGGACTACATAAGTCGTGAAACTATATCTATGTATAGGTATGTGTGAAGGTTTTCATGCTTCAAAACACTTGAAAATCTGAGTATAAAGTGAGCTATATAAAGTCGTAACAAAAGCAGTTACAGCTGAATACTTTAAAGTGAAAAAATACTTCGCATCTCTGTTTTATTCAGCATTAATAAAGAGTTGAGTTTGCATTCGAATGAACCCAAAAATAATCCGCTAGCATTTTCCCACCAAGTAAACCTCACAATAAAACAAAACGCTACCTGATATCCCCAGCTTCAACCTGTCACTAGTGTTGACCAATGACCGGTTTCAGGCATCTTCGGCCAAAAAAGGCTCTTTCGGCCGAGAAGGCTTTGGCCGAAACCAAACTTGGGCAAATACTGATAATATTACTCATGAAGGCTGGCTGGAGTTTGCATCTCACATAATAATTTGTGGATCATGCAAAGAAGAATAAAAAAATAAACTTAAGATATTTTCAAATCTTCCAACTTTATTTTGTCTTTGTATAAAAAGTGCCGACTCATACTCATTCTACCTTTGTATCTGCTGATTCAATTTGCTGAGCCTCAGCAGATTGTGTCACGTCGGATGCCTAGTTTCAACATACTGAATGTTGAGTCCGTCCAACAATCGACAAGTTGATTTACCAAATTGACGGCGCATTGTATAAGTTGCAGTCGCGCTCCAGTATAAGTCTACTATTTGACGAAGATTCGTCACATAGCAAAATAGTGAGCGTTTAGAAACTGACGACGCCGTTTGTAAACGGCTGAATTTTACTATTTGCCTGCGATATATGCATGAAACCATGTAAAAAATAAATAACTAAATACCTGATATATTCACATCTCTATAGAAAAACTGGTTTTAGTTGTTCTGCTGAGTGGAAATACCCCATACCGATAATTACTCACCATTCTAGATATGTTTTATGAAATTTTTGGAATTTAGATTCCAAGGTGACGAAAAAAATATTTGGACAATAAAATTCTTATTTAGGTTTTTTCCACATATCTTATACTGAAAACCATAATAATATAAGCGTCTTAAATTCAGACAGAACCAACTTCGGCTAAGGCTTCGGCTCTGGCCGAAAAACTAACTTTTAGTCACAACTTGTCACGTTTTGAAATAAACCCTCGCGTTTCCCGACCTACCATTATTTCAGCCTGTCCTTGGCCTCTGTCCGAAATATCTGGCCTTTACGTAGTAGGTAGGTAATTGATAATTCGATGAAACGCCGGTGAAAGGTAGAGTTTGAAAGTGACGTTCATTATAAGCCCGGTTATGCAGCCTGGGGTAGGAATTTGATTTTATCCACGTTGAAAAATGTCTGTTAAAGCTTTTGCTTTTAGTCTTCTGTGCTTTTATCTTTCATTAGCGATCGCTTTTATCAAACAAAAGCAGCTCTGCTTTTTCTATGCCTTTACACTATTTTTATTGCTTTCTAAAAAAGAAGACTTATGAATTTACGAACACCTTATTCAAATTCAAATTCAAATAATAAAAAATAAAAAGTAATATAATGTAAAAATAAATAATAAAAAGTAAACTTAACTACTATACCGCCAAACTACGAGGCAGTTTATTGGCAGTTTACGCTCTCACTAACAAGAACCGGTTCCTCCAATCACCAAGCAAACGCCAGTACAAGTAGATAGATATACTGGAATGTATCTACAATCTACATGTTATTTATTCCTATCGGACTGTTTATTCGTTAAATTGGAAACACCGTTTCGAAGAAAACTTAATCTTTTTATAATATGACATTATAATGCAATTTGTAAGTAAAGAACCTTTATTACGTACATAAATTTAATTTTGACAACAAATTCTTTATGAATACATAAGTATGTATCTAATAAGGAGCTCTTTACTTTTTTCTTAAATACTGGTTTAGTAAAGGTATTGTTTCTTAAACACTGGTTTAGTAAAGGTATTGTTTCTAACATCGTTCGGGAGATCATTCAGAACTTTCTGGTCCGTGAACCATAATAATTACAAATATTCTCGGTACCGTTAACTTTTATTACTGCAATGTGAAATAGGGTTTTTAAACTCATTATTATTATATTCTTCTAACGCAATGAATAGTTTCACTTTTTCCTACACAGGTAGGATTTTACAAATACTTTGAAGTTTGTCATAAACATGGCGACATTTATTCTTTGTCCTTTTATCGACTAACAATTTTAACAGCCTTTTCTGTATGGAATTGATCTGATACAAATAAGTTTGTAAAGTGCACCTGTAACTACTTAAACTATATGATATGATCGAGTCTGTAAGTAAACAGAGATTACGTAGTTACTTTGTTCACTACGCCCCGCCCTATAGATGATAACACTTACGTAGTTACTTTGTTCACTACGCCCCGCAGATGATAACACTTACGTAGTTACTTTGTTCACTACGCCCCGCAGATGATAACACTTACGTAGTTACTTTGTTCACTACGCCCCGCAGATGATAACACTTACGTAGTTACTTTGTTCACTACGCCCCGCAGATGATAACACTTACGTAGTTACTTTGTTCACTACGCCCCGCAGATGATAACACTTACGTAGTTACTTTGTTCACTACGCCCCGCAGATGATAACACTTACGTAGTTACTTTGTTCACTACACCCCGCAGATGATAACACTTACGTAGTTACTTTGTTCACTACGCCCCGCAGATGATAACACTTACGAAGTACTGATCTAAGCTTTGAATATACAATATTTACATGTATTTTTACCTATGGTAAGTCCCAGTCGTACTTAATTGTACTGATTTACAAATTCAATTTCAGAACAGTCACAATTCAAGCGCCCTCGATGTAAACAATGAAAAGTATGCCCAATTGCCAAAGCTTGATTTCTAAAAGTTTTTTTTTTTCAGAGAATTTGCGTCGTTTTAGGAAATAGTTTTCATTATTTTGGTATATAAATTAACCATTATTTTTTAAAGAATTGTCTGATATTAAGTCACTTGGGAATTTTAGACGTTTAATGGACTGTGATGTGTGATTGCTTAAAAAAGAGTGGTCTGTCTCTGTCTGTCTACTCATCTGTCATCCAGTTGTCAAATCAGTCAGCAGTAAATTTTTATAAATTTATCTTGATAGCAAAGGACATATTTCTAAACAGCCATTTCTCAAGTGAGGTTTTTTAGACCACAAGTGCTAAACTGCGGCTAATTAAACCTAAATCTCCAAATGTTTTTTGAATTAATACACCTTAACATAATTTAATCTAAGCGAATTATCTGTAGATTATTTATTTAAAGTTTATTATATTTACGTTATATCGCCTGTACAATGTGACTACTTTATTTTGTTTCCGCTGAATATTTTGTGTGGTACGATGGTTGTCGGTGGACGCGGGTGGATCGTTTTTGCGGTAAGTTTTTTTATATTACCTTTTATATCGCCGCGGGAGGTGCACCTCCGCCATACCACATGCCGTTCTTCTTGCTGTAGCTTGCCGCCTGCCAGTCAACAGTTTCAGTTGAGATATGAATTTAGAAAAAGTAATTTGATTTCTTTCTTTGATGTGATTACTTCAAATGAACGAGTATAAGGTCCAGGTCGGACCCGAAATATATCTTGAGATAACAGTTTTTATATTTAAATAATCATATGTATCATTACCTATTTATATTAATACAAGAAACATTAAAATAAGTAAACTCACTTTAAAATAGTTTTCAATGCATGTGCTCGTAAAGGCCCACTTTTTATGCATCAAAACCGAACAGAAAGTCGATTATTTTGCCCTAGGGCTTTATTATTATAATTTTTTTTTAATTTACTTACAATAGTTGGCTAACCTGCAGCCTTTCCTTTGTACCATAAATGTCATACTTCTTTTTCCACTGTTTAACGGCTTTGGATACAGTCATTTTGAGCCAATTACAATTTAAAGTTCACAAAATTATATTTGTTTTATTTTCTCACACTATGCATTGAAAAAACGTAGTATGATACACGGGCGTAAGAGCAATAAATTACTCGGTTACGTTTAAAACACTCGCTACGCTCGTGTTTTAAATCGTCCTCGTAATTTATTCCTTTGCGCCCTTGTAGCATAAACTACTATATTATATGTACATGTAGTTATATTAGTAAAATATACAGTACAACTTGAAAGTTTGTTAGGGTTCTTTGCGTAGGTATAATCCGAATCCGTTAGCAAATTGATAGTGGAATTATTTGAAGGGTATGTGCTAGAGGAGATGTCTATTCCACTTACATAACTGGTGATCCAGCGACCTGCCTACCAAAAGGTTACGCTTATAGCTTAGCAAGCCTTGTGGGTCATCTTAACAACCAGATTAAGAACACGACTTTTATTGAGTCAGCATATGGATGATTTTGGAACAACGCAGAGTTCATCATATGGCAGTAAGTGAAAAGCGTCTGGCTGGACGGTAAAAATAAAGTGTCTAGGTCACAAGCGGGCTCCAAATATCAGGCACAAAAGTAGGCTAGATGTTTCGAGACGTTACGACCGGTTATCGACATTTGGGGCCTTTTCACAACGCTTCTGTGGAGATTTATGTATGAAATTCTTTAAAGTAAAACATATAGACAATATTCAATATGATGATGATGATGATGATGATGATGATGATGATGATGATGATGATTTCATCCGACCGAGTTCGGTCACGGCGACTGTTGTGGCTGTGGAGAGCGTCGGTCATGTGCCCTCATGTGACTTATGTAGCCTATCTTGTTCGTGAAAGTGCGGTTGCACAGGCTACATGTAAGTTTTCCATTGCAGTAGTTGTAATGTATGGCAGCTGGTGGTCTACATCGGAGTTCATCACGTCTGGCGTCAAGAGCAGCTCCTCGTTTAGCCTCGAACTCGAAGATGTTAGTGTTGACTGTATGCCGCCACACAGTTTGATCTTCAGCCTGGTCCTCCCATGTCAAATGTTCTATATTGCAACTTTTCATGTGGCGTTTCTGCACGTCCTTAAACCTAAGGAACTGCCCGCCTTGTTTGCGTTTTCCACTGCAAAGCTCGCAATATAATCAATATATTATATATAATATATTATATATAATCGCAATATATTCAATATATATAGACAGTATTCAATACAAAATAAATATCAAAATTATATGTCAATATAAGTCCCTTCTATAGTTAGTTCAGACGAGTAATATTTATATTTATTCTTATTGCACACAGAAAACTTAATTCTAAATTATATAATAAAAGTTATGTACAATGGCGTGCTTATCTCAATAATGAGATTTCTTCCAGCAAACCAAGGGTGATAAGGATATTTGAAATAAATAAGATATTCATATTGTGCACGATAATATTTATACAGAAACAAGATTAAATTAATAGTAGATACCTAATTAGTTAAAAATAATAAAAAACTACATAAAATTTACATGCCTACATAGTATAAATAAATATAACAATACATATTCAGTAAATAAATTGTATGTATATTATATTTATAATCGGGTTTTAGAAAACTCCTCTAAGGATTTCGATAATTTGATCAATTTCATTGATTTTGTCAATGTCAAGCCTCTAGTTTTACAAGGTCCAACTCTACAAGCCCTAACTCTACAAGCCCTACATCTAGCTCAAAAAGGATGTCTTGGCCAAATATTTTAGTTTAGATAAGAATTTATTTATTTAATTTAGTATTTCAATTATTATTTATTGTAATATTATTCTACTAATAAATTATTTAAGTTTGTTATTCAATAAAAGTTCACATTATAAGTATTAACTCTTTCATCCAAGTTTCATCAGAAAAAATCAATCAAAATAGCTACAAATAATTTCGCGCCCCAACAAACAAATTGAACAAAATGCACAAAACAAACATTTTTGTCCCCAACTTATCCTTTGATCTAACAGCCGTCGCAGGAATGGGAAAGTTTTTATTATTTACTTGTTTTTCCTTTCGTCTGGTGTCAACGGCCTTCGCCCGGGCAATATCCGGTTTCACTGAAATCCGATATTTACCGCAACCGTTAACTTGATCGTTGCAAACATTGAAGAAACGTGATGTTATTCTCGAGTTTGGAGTTCAATAGGATTTCAATATTTTATTAGTCTAGAGAACATTGATTCGTTTGTAAGAAGTAAATTGAAAAAAATAAGTAAAAAAGCAGTATAGATATTATTATCAACAGGTTAGTTATGTCGTCAGGATATCGTAAAATTGGGCGTATTATAATCTATCTAGCCATATCATGGATTCTGGTTAATCTACAGGGGTCCCCTTGATCCGCTCCGCTTCGCTCGGCTCACCAAGTTCGTCGCCGCACCTACTTACAGGCTTTTTGTTGAAAAACATTCGATTTCGTTATTCATGATTTTAAGATATGCCCACGACACCTATGTACGTTTTACATAGTAGACCCTAAACTAAGTTCAAATTGTCATGTAGAATACATAAATATGAACCTGAACTAATAGCATAGACCAAAAACTTCTTTGTACTTTTAGTAAATATACAAAGAAGTTTATAAAATAATAATTTTAAGAAGTTTACAGTCTAAGTGGATCTCCTATGACTCCTATCTCCTATGAATATGACTTCTTTTTAAAATAAATGACCTCATGAAAGGTAAAGAATTTATCTTCATTTATTTTTCGACTTGCAATGCCAGTGTCGGGGCCCAGGGCAAATGCAGGAGCGTAAAGAGGTGACATTAGAGGTATCCACTTACTTAAATTACGGTCGTATCTTAGTCGGCTACTACCCGCACGACACGCATCTAACTTAATCTATAGTTGCCTTTGTTTTTGTGTTAGAAATGGCCAAATGTTATGTTTGTAACAAAAATGTTACTTCAAAATAGCCGGGAGTTGAGTGTAGGAAATGTGATAAATTAGTGCACGCAAAAACTCAGTGTGCAGGACCAACGGACGACATTCTAGAATGGAAATGTGAAGAGTGTTCTTGTGATTCACCATAAAGGAAGTCATTTATTGTCCCCGAGGAGGATTCTGGAGTAGAAGACAACTCACTAGCAGGTAAATCCTTCAGCTCTGAACTTATTGTGAAGCAATTTCTTAACGACATTACATAGCAAGTTGAAAAAACAACCAAGAAAAAGATGAAAGATATCGAAAAGACTATAGAATAATGTAGCGGAATGGTCGATG
Organism: Ypsolopha sequella; assembly: GCA_934047225.1. Taxonomy (NCBI): domain Eukaryota; kingdom Metazoa; phylum Arthropoda; class Insecta; order Lepidoptera; family Ypsolophidae; genus Ypsolopha; species Ypsolopha sequella. The sequence continues at coordinate 23,656,161 of OW204003.1, forward strand.
AGTTTATAAAAGCTATGAAAGTTTACAAAGAGAAGATAAAGGAACTAGAAAATACGGCTTTAATAAACAAAAATATCCACTTGGAAACCAGACTCAATGCCATTTACTTCTTTAATAGTACTATATTCATAAAAGTATGTATATTTATTTATGATAAAACAGTTAAAAAAAGCTTTTATTAAATAAAAATATGTATTATCAAATAATTATTTATCATACATAACATTGCTTTAATTAAGCTGGAATTTAAAACTAGTGGTTGTGTTCTTATTTAAAGTATCGAAAGTGGATGTGAGCTTTTGAGTTATTTTAAGAAGAATGAAACAAGAAATGATGAAACAATATCCCTTTTTCGAGTGGCGATGGTAAAAAATATATTTATATCATAGTTAAGACTATCATTGTGAATTTATTGGAAAATATAAGTAATCGTGTATCAAACAGCCGAAATATTTAGATCAAAGAGTGAAGTAGATAACTATTTTTTTTTTAATTAAAATCCTTATTATTTACAAATAAAACATAAAGGAATTCGACGTTTATCCGGATAAACACTAATAACCTCGACTTAATTAAAACAATAGATCGCAGTTTAGATCGTGGCTTGGATCTGTGTAACACATTAAAACAATAGATCGCAGTTCAGATCGTGGCTTGGATCCATGTTACACATTAAAACAATAGATCACAGTTCAGATCGTGGTTTGGATCCATGTTACACATTAAAACAATAGATCACAGTTCAGATCGTGGTTTATATCCATGTTACACATTAAAACAATAAATTGCGGTTCAGATCGTGCCTCAGATCCATGTTACACATTAAAACAACAGATCGCAGTTCAGATCATGCCTCGGATCCATGTTACACATTAAAACAACAGATCGCAGTTCAGATCATGCCTCGGATCCATGTTACACATTAAAACAACAGATCGCAGTTCAGATCATGCCTCGGATCCATGTTACACATTAAAACAACAGATCGCAGTTCAGATTATGCCTCGGATCCATGTTACACATTAAAACAACAGATCGCAGTTCAGATCATGCCTCGGATCCATGTTACACATTAAAACAACAGATCGCAGTTCAGATCATGCCTCGGATCCATGTTACACATTAAAACAACAGATCGCAGTTCAGATCATGCCTCGGATCCATGTTACACATTAAAACTATAATTCGCAGTTCAGATCATGCCTCGGATCCATGTTACACATTAAAACAACAGATCGCAGTTCAGATCATGCCTCGGATCCATGTTACACATTAAAACAACAGATCGCAGTTCAGATCATGCCTCGGATCCATGTTACACATTAAAACAACAGATCGCAGTTCAGATCATGCCTCGGATCCATGTTACACATTAAAACAACAGATCGCAGTTCAGATCATGCCTCGGATCCATGTTACACATTAAAACCATTTATTGTACGACTAAGGTACTTTTAACTGACTTCAAAAAAAGGGGGTTTTCAATATTATGCAAAATTATTAAATATAAATATCGGAAAGTCTTCACCCCCTAATATACCTATAATATACTCGTAAAACGACACGCACAGAACTTACAGAACTGCCCAAAACACGTTGTAAGCATCAAATACGCATTACCGAGGAAAGGTCTGTTCAACCTTTTGTGGGAAATTTATGAAGATCATAACTGGAAGTAGACTTGAGTTCCTTTCTCTCAAGTTTTTGATAGGTTTTTCTTCTATATTTTTATTTAGTTTTCTTACTCATAACTTCATCTAAATAATACTCCATGGCATGACACCTTTAGTAGACCGTAAGCAATTTCTGGATTAATCCGGCTTTGCACAGAGGAAGAGGAAGTCTTATACAAAGCAGGGTTTGAGCTTCTCACAACACATTGTGGATGGTTGAATGAATGAATGAATGAATTTTTATTCACAACAAAGGTACATTAAAAGCTTATTATTTACGAGTACGATAAATAACAATTAGCAAAACTTTTAACAATAAAGTTTTACATAATTAGATTTATAGTCAAGTCAAGACTACTCGCCGTACTAGTTTATAGAAATAAACTGTTTGACAGCCATATATGACAGTACAAGCCAGGGTCCGAGCTTCTCACAACAAATTGAGGACGGTTCCAAAGTGTGTAGACTTGTCAGCTTATGACAACATAAATCACCGCAATCTCATCCAAAAGCTTTTTAATCTTACTGAAGATAGGTAGTATAAAGGTATAAAGGTAGTGCCACAATAATCCAAAACATAAGATTCTTTGTTGCTTTCCAAGGGCACAAAAGTTAATTTACGTTTGTGCTATGATGGCTTTTAGCATGTATTTATGTGCAACGTAGGCGTAGTGTATATAATAACGTAAAGTTTTACGACGTATACCATACATGTGAGGCGACGCGTAGCATACTTGTGTTACGACGTATGGCATACTTGTGCTACGGCGTAGGACATAGTTGTACTACGGTGTAGGACACACTTGTACTACGGCGTAGGACATTATTGTGCTACGGCATATGGCATACTTGTGCTACAGCATATGGTATAAATGTGCTACAGCGTTAGGCATACTTGTGCTACGGCATATGGTATAAATGTGCTACAGCGTTAGGCATACTTGTGCTACGGCATATGGTATACTTGTGCTACGGCATATGGTATACTTCTACTACGGTGGCAAAGAGCAAACTTGTGCTACACAGCGTAGGGCATACTTGAGCTACAGGTAGAACAAACTTATGCTACGGCGTAGAGCAAACTTATACAAGAGTACTCTGTGTTACATTCCTTGTCGGTACGTGTGGTTAGACCTAGTATCAACTTCCTTCATGTAAAGAGTAAAACAACAGGTAGTTATCTACGAGTTTATCAGACATACAGAAAATCACATACTACACTTTTATAAAAAAATACGAAGGCTTTATAGCTGAATGTGCTTTTATTATCTTAAATAAAATCAAAAAATGTATACGTGTCAAACATCAAAAATGTTATCTAAAAAAATAATTCCCAAAAATAATCCCTGAAAATCTCCGAAGTATTGCCAAAATCTGGTTTCTCCTGAAACAAGTTTTCAATTTTGCGCCCGCGACGAAATCGGCACGATTGTATTGTCTTCGCAAGTTTCATGGAGCGTGCACCTTATAGCGAAATGAAATAGCATGACATTTGGCCACGCCCATAACGAGTTGTTCACGTCATGATGTCTGTTCTTAAGCAGACTTTTGCTTTTGTTTTGGACCTAATATTTTGCGCTCATTTTAGTGCAAAAAACAATCAAGTATTTTTAATATATAATTATATTACAATAAATATTATTTAGAGTGCATTACAAACTAGAAAATATCAATCAGAAACAAATCCAAAGACAAGAATTTGAAAAAATTCCCCGGGCCAGGATTTAAACCTGCGACCTCTTGTTATCAAGACAAGCGCGCTACCAATTGCGCCACCGAGGTTCCGAGAACAAGGCGTGAAATCACATAACGCCCTCGTGAGCGTTTTGTATGTGCAGTACAAGCTAGTATATCAAGCAGATGCAAAAATAACAGTGGACAAGTATGATGGAAGAATTTGCCGGTCTAGGTAGAAACCTCGGTGGCGCAATTGGTAGCGCGCTTGGTTTGATAACAAGAGGTCGCAGGTTCGAATCCTGGCCTGGGGAATTCTTTCAAATTATTGTCTTTGGATTTGTTTCTGATTGATATTTTCTAGTTTGTAATGCGCTCTAATAATATTTAGAGTACTCATAGCGATGGATTTCGCAAAAAAAACATTATCTTATAATAGTAAGATTATGTACTAACATATATAGTCTTTTTATCGACATTGGACCCTAATTAAGATAGAAACACATGTAGTTACGAACAGTGTTACACCATCTCAATTAGTACTCGACTACAGAGCTTTGCTTGTAACTACCAGATGTAAGAAACAACAAAAGAATTATATTGAGCCTTATTCCCTTTGTATTAGAAGTTTTATCACTCCGTAAAAATAAACATTTAAGGGCAACCGCACTAGAGTAATAAGCTTAGTGATCTGTGATTTAGTATTTCTTGAAGCAAAGGTTCTTTCTGTAACAAATTACAGGAGTGGCCATTTCTAGTAATGTTGATTCCATAATTTTTGTTACTGTTTGTATCCAGCTAAAAAGTGATTGTTACAAATGTGTTAAGGGTACTTAATAAGTACTTTTTTGGTGATTAATACATAAGACTTATGACATTTATTTTCATTACTTTAACTGCACGTCACTTGAGCATAATATAACATAACGAATAATTAAAATTTAATTGATATACTAGTCAAAATAGATCACAAATATTAGTCAAAATAGATCACAAATGAAATTACTTACTCGTAAGTCGAAAAACATCAATACAAATAAAATTAATTATTCGCATTTATTTCTACTCAGTTACACTACAATAATCAAATGAAACTTACATATTACATTTTTTTATTGATTGAAAATATAATATTGCCTATGTATAAGTGGGCGAATGGGCGGAGGTAGGCATGTATTTATATATGTAACCTATTAGTATGTAGTATATAGGATGTGATTTGGTCGGCCGCCTGGATTCGTGCTGGGGGCTCGGTTGGTGATCATTGAACCTTGTTCCTGGTCCCTGGCCGGGTCTCCGGTATGGGTTCGGGCGGTTGATTTTATTATACCTTATATAATAATATTTTACCTATAATTTTAATTGTATATATATTGCTACATAAATTAAATAAACATTTAATCTAAGTAGTTCATGTACATTTATTATTTTATTAAATATATTTTATAAGATTAAAATTTGACTTGTGAAACGTGTATTATATATACCTACTTTGCAAAATGAACTTTTTGAATTTTGAAGTAAGTGGCTTAGCAAGCTACAAAAAAGGTTGTAGTTACTGGTTAAGTTTATTTTTTGTTAATCTGTCAATAAATCTGAGCCGCGATCTAGATTGCGATCTAATGTTTTAGCGACAACGGAAATTAAAAGGGCTAATTATATATTTCAGCTTAGTTTGTAAGAGTTTTTATTAACTCACCTTCTTGTCTGTCCGTTATCAGTTCGGTAAATATTTTGAAATCAATTTAAAACTAACTTCCCGATGAGCTAGACACCTGAAACTTTTAACGTAGCTTCAAACTGGATGACAACGCAATATTAATTAATAATAAAATACATACATTCATATACTCACACCTGTGTCCCAGAGGGGTAGGCAGTGACTACATATTTTTATCTGCTACGATCCTGACACAACTCTTTCGCTTCTTCCACATCCATCAATCTAGTCATACAAGCTCCCGGTCATAAAAGTACCCGGAATAGAAGAGCTTGTTGCATTATTAATGAAAACAACTTTTTTATATCAATTCAAAATTTTACACATACAAGACTAAAAATCATAAAATAATCAAAAAAACGTTTTTAATATACCACGAACCTAGTTCTGATTGATGCAAAATGAGATGCTCAATCTGACGTTATATGCACCCTTTTGTTGTACTGCAAATGATACCTATGAATTGTCGTGTCAGTTTTTTCAACGACAGCTAACCTCTAGACTCCTTACTTATCTATAGCATTGCAAATAATTTAAGACTTTTTAGTCCGTTTTATTAATGTGTTATAATAGAAAAGATTAACCTAACTTCATTAATTAACCCAACTTCATTAATTAACCCTTAAAATGGATTCGAGCAACGATCTTGTCTGATATCTTTTGTTTAACTATTGTTCTAGCAACAATGAGAACATGTTGAGTTTAGTTAATTAATCTTATAACTAGAGAAGATTCAACGACCCAATCATTTAATTATTCAAATTCAAAATATTTAAAAGGACCTTAACCGAAATACAATAAGATAATTATTCTTAAGTTACGATACAACTATTGTATACTACAATAAGTTACGATACAACTATTGTATACTACAATAAGTTACGATACAACTATTGTATACTACAATAAGTTAAGATACAACTATTGTATCTATATACTAAAATAAGTTACGATACAGCTATTGTATACTTCTATAAGTTTTGATACAACTATTGTATACTACAATAAGTTACGATACAACTATTGTATACTACAATAAGTTACGATACAACTATTGTATACTACAATAAGTTACGATACAACTATTGTATACTACAATAAGTTAAGATACAACTATTGTATCTATATACTAAAATAAGTTACGATACAGCTATTGTATACTTCTATAAGTTTTGATACAACTATTGTATACTACAATAAGTTACGATACAACTATTGTATACTAGAAATGCACTGCTCATAATGTTAAGCACATACATTTATTGAATAAATTAATGAATGAACACTTTATTGTACACAAACTAAACACAGAATATAAAGTTACGAGTAAAAAATACAGTACAAAGGCAAATTTATCACTAACAGCAATTTCTTCTAACCAAACTTTGAGTGGTGAAGGAATTATTTAACGATACATATAAACAAATATGAAATGTTTACAAGCGGAATCAAAACCAGTAAAATGTATATAACTAAATAACTTACTATATGTATAATTAGACTTACTTCCTAACTTATTTGAAAATATTAATAAATACCATATATATAAATATATGATTTATATAAAAACGGCTCACCTCAATACAAATATATATATAAATATATAATATTATGTTATAATATTATATATAATATATATAATACTAGCTGACCCGGTGAACTTCGTATCACTTACCTCTTAATATAAACCATATGTATGTATTTCAGAGCCGGCAGCTTTATAAAGGCATCATCAGATAGTCTAATATCGGCTCCATAGTGGGCGGAAAGAGTGGGCAAATCACGCACACATGTCCAGCTTAATGTTCATAATTATTTTGTATGAGACATTATATTAGATTATAGACACTTATATTAACAAATAAGGTACCAGCCTATTTTTTTTATCTGTATCGATTACGCCACATTACTAAACGTAATAGTAACCTACCAACACTGACTGTCAGTGTCACTGTCACCGAACTTTCCAAGAAAATATAATTGATATTTCAAAACTATTTTTCAGAAGTTATAGTTAACTTTTAACAATGCATTGTTCCTTTTGTAAAAAGTGGATTGAACGGCAGAACAACAGAAGTACCTGTCCTAGTTGCACAAAACAATTGTAAAGATGCGACGAATGTTTCATAATAACCGCTGATACCTTCAAGTTTTGTATAAAGTGCGGTCACAATTTGAGCGGTGATTACCCACGCCAACGGCCTTGAGCAATCGGCCTCACCTCCGGGGAGTTACAGGCGCTGCTCCCCGCATGCCTCTGCGCAGACGCCCCGCGCCCCTCTACAAAGATCGCTAGCGTCGCAATGATTCACACCTCGTAGCGAGGTAGAATAGTACATTACGATACGAGAGCGATGAAACGTTTTCTGACGAGTGTGAGTTTGCGGCACGAGCCGAAGGCGAAGAGGTTATTTGCGGGTCTCACAATGAAACCGATAGTATGTAATATATTTTATAGCACACCGTGCGTAAAATGACCACTTTACGCACGCGCAGCGTGCGTAAAGTCGGCATTTTCCGCACTTGTACTATAAAAAATTATACGAAACTCGTGCGAGAAACTTTCTCTCGACTCATCGCTCTCGTATCGTAATGTACTATTATGTAGCATTGTTTTATGCGTAAACCTATAACTATAACTTTTCAAGCTCAATAGGCTATGGTGCTGTAACAGAAAGATGTGACCATTCTGTACCTATTACTACACGGCGATATTTTGGTAGTTTTGAAAACGAACTAGTGGTTATAGTAATTGCGAACTAGTGGTGATAGTACTGAAATCGCGAAAATATATAAAACATATACAACAGTTACATACAGTACCTGCTCTAATGTAACATGTCATCAAAATCGGTTATGTGAGGATACCCGAAAGTGACCAAGTTGATATTGGGGTCAGACCTTTATAAATCTTGAGCTTGAGCGGTAACAGACGAGCGCCACTTTGCAGTTGGTAACCGTCAACAGTAGGCCCACCATGAGTTTGGCACTCGATATACATTGGCGACTGCGTAAAATATAATGTATTGGAAATTCTGGTTCCTCTCGTATACCGCTAGAACCGCTAAACTCATACAAATGTTTTACGCTGTCGCTAACGTGTATCGAGTGCCAAACTCATGGTAGGCCAGAGGCTTGAGGTAACTTTAGACGTCGAACCTTGTCGGCGGTAACCGTCTAATGATGGTAGCGTCAGCCGTCGTCGGTTGCAGTCAAACAATTTTTCATAAAAAGCTTCTGTTTTTATATTTGAATGATTTTTGAACGATAATGACGAAACAAAAAAATATATTGATAAAATATTATTTTGTTACAATTTTTGTTGATTTCGGTGCTTTAAAGACTTGAGTGGTATGTATCGGTTATTTGCGTGTCTCACAATGAAACCGATAGTATGTAATATATTATGGGTACTCAGTAACGGTTTCAATGATGTTGATGCAACTTTTACTTTTTATTTTTATGAAGATTGTATTCGCACGTAAAATAAACAAAACATATATTTTTTAATGTGTAAATTTTAATTATGTTACGTTATCTGTACCACAGTTTCACCTCGCTAACACTTGTAAGCTCTGATCTGCAGGTAAATCCTCAATTTGGTAAATATATGTATATATTTTCTTGATCAGAGTCTTCTGCTTTTTATTTTGTTCTTCACTTTAGATAAGTTTAATTTTTTGTTGTGCTCTTTGTTCTTCATTTTCTTGTTCTGTACTTTGTTTATTTCATTGTTCTGTACTGCGGTCTTCATTTTCTTGTTCTATATATTGTTATAAATTTTCTGTATGTTTTCGTTTTTTTTTAATTTTCTTTTTTCCTTTTGTTCCTTTTTTTGTTGTGCACTTTGTTTTTCATTTTCTTGTTCTGTACTGTGGTTTTCATTTTCTTGTTTTATATTTTGTAATACATTTGCTGTAAATTAAAATGAATCTGCCCGAATCGAGTCTTCAATCGTCTTTTGTTCAGAGACTCTCGGATCATTGTCTTTGCCGTTCACTTCTAATACAATGAATGAGCCTGGAGATGGTGGTGGTCCAAAAGATATTTTTCTCTGAAAAACATAATAAATAAGTTTCAATTTACCTAAGTATATAGAATAATTTTTAACCTACTATAAATTATAAAATAATGCAAACCCATTAAAGAAAAATACTCAAGTTTCACAAACAAATATTAAAATATAATATTAATTCCTAAATATTTACCTAATTTCAAGGATATTACCACATTCATTGTTGGATCATTGTCTTTGCCTTCCATTTCTGAAGCAATGAATGAGCTTAGAGATTGTGGTGGTCCTGACGATGCTTTTCTCTGAGAAACATAACAAATAACGCTGAATATGTTTTAATACGTAATATAATTTTTAACGTACTAGGCTGCCGGGTGACAGTTGGTAACCCTATGTCATCAAGTAACAAGATGTGACCAATTCGTAGTGGTGTAGAAAAAAACTACATCAAAATAAACAGGGTTGGCTTGACGCAACCTGGAAAGTTTTGTAGAGTCAGCAAAAGCAGCATTTTATTGATTAAAAAAATCACATCATCAAGTACATATCATCGACAGAGCGTATAAAAGGAGCTAAAGAAAGCTTTTTTCATATAAAAAGATATTCGATAAAATCAGGCTGATATTAGTACCAACATAGGACATGCAAACCTTATTTTTAAGCACCTTGTGATACGCTATATCGAACATAGTACTTATTGACGTGATTATTTTATCAGAAAATTTGCGTTGTTTTTGCTGACTGTACAAAACACTCTAGGTTGCGCCTAGCCAACCCGGTTTATTTTGATGTAGTTTTTTTTCTACATCACTACGAGTTGGTCACATCTTGTTACTCGATGAGATAGTTTTTCCGACTGTATTCTGACAGTCTACTATTCTATACTATAAATTGCCACCGAATGACGTTAGCGTCAGCCGTCGGTTGCAGTCGACCATACAACGCTGACAATACCATCAATCGAGTGCAGTCGGCGCTGTTTGGCAGCGTCAGCGCGTCGAATGCAACCAATAGCTGACGCTCACTACCATTGTTCGATGGTAGTCGATGGCTATCGCCAACATAGTTCGACATATGCAGTTACCTACCGTTGTCTACGGCTACCGTTTTGAAAGTGATGTTCGTTTGTTGGCACCCTAAATATTTACTAAATTTCAATGACATTACATAATTTCAATGACAATGATATTTGATAGGTGGTAGAGCTGATGCCGGGCTCGACTGTGGAGGTATTACCATCTTACTTGGAGACCCCCTCGAAGTAATTCATGGGAGAGTAAGAGGACAGCTCACAGGCAAAAAACCAGGAGGCCCACCATGCTTGGGACCGATGGATGGCGGTATATACATCCCTTATAGCCGGGCCTTATATGGAACAGACTGGTAACGGGCAGCGGCGTCACTGGTGGCAGGGTTCCGGCACCGCGCTCACCAACCCGCCTGCCCAGCATGTGTGAGTATGGGCAATTCTTCCAGGATGACCACCGGGAATGACAAAGTCCTGGAAAGGCTTATGTCCAGCAGTGGACGAACGAGGCTGATGGATGGATAGAATGACATTACAGGTTACATGCACAGATTATTTTGAATTAATATTTTTGTCAGGTCTACCCGAATAAACTTTTCAGTTCTTTTTTGCAGATTTTGTCGGATTATTTTCTTCGCCTTCTGTTTCTGGTGGTCTCTTTTTAGATGCCCCTGAAATAATATATCATATATATGTATTATACCTACAATTCATATAAATACAATATAAATACCACGGCTTTGATATGCCTGCCTGGGACATATTTTTCTGAAATGAACTAAAACAAGTATTTCAAATAGTGCTCCGGTCCAAAAAAAAACAGGTCGGAAGCGGAGCTAAACCTAGTCCGAACCTTGATACTTGGGTAGTTTATTTAGCTGGATAGAAGTAAAAACAAAATTTTGAGCAACGTTTTTTGCGTGAATTGTTGCTTATAGTTTATAATAATAATTATATATCGTCACGATAGGAATTCCCGAGGGGGTTTTGGAGGTGTTCCGAGTGTGTCCGAACTCGGTACACCCGCGTTTCAGCGACGATAAGTATGTCCCAACGTGGTTGGTGGTGAGTTTGGGCACAAAACATTCAGCAAGTAGTAAGTATTAGTAAATACTATGCACAAATATTCCGAAAAACTCCTTGGTGCATGCCCAACCGGGGCTTGAACCTGGATCTCAAAATTGAGAGGCCTGCGTTCTACCCATGAGCTACTATAATTGTTACCAGTAATTATTCATATCTATTCAACTATGGATAATGATTGTGTAGGTAGATTATATTAGGTACCTACTTACTTTACTAATCACATTATATATTTACGCCAGGGTGCGGTACGTGGCAACGAGTGACACAGCCTCCCCGTCTGAACGCCACTGCATGACTGATGCCTGCGCCCGCGCAGAGCACCTCTTAGCCTTTGACCTTGAAATCTTACATATTTCGATATTTTTAACAGAAAAAGTTACTGGATTTACTTGAGATATGTTGCATTTAAAGTTAAACAGATTCTTAATTTTTTGGCGTGTAAATAATTCCAAACGTCATAGAAGATTAGGAGGAGTAGGGAATTCAAGCCAAAAAAACATCATACAGTTGTTTTTTTTTTTAATACAGAAGTTTTGATCGTACGAAACCAAAATTTGTTGCAAATATTTTGAAAGAGTTATTGCTTCATATATATTTTTTTCAAGCTATTTGGTCCAGCCGTAAACGAGGAGTAGGCTTTAGAAAGTACCCATCTGGCAGTACTTGAAGGTCTCAAGCGCCTTAATAGGGCTAAGGAACAAAAAAATCGAGTGAAACAACAACTGTTATTAAAACCGAAGTTCGTCTCAACAATGCCATCATCATCATCTGTGTCATCATCTGAAGGAATAACATTTTCAGAACTTAATTTAACTGCCGATGAACTAAAGGATTTGGATGAGATTTAAGAAAGTCATGAACACAACATCGGCAATATTCGCCACGCCGTCAAGTCCTGGCGAGGCAAGTCATCTTTAGCAAGTCTGGTTCGCATTTGCTGTTAGATTAATTGATATGTTGCCGATTCAGGTGTCAATCGCGGAAATTTAAGAAAATATGGTTCCTACCGTAAAGGTTGATTTATATAGTCTTTAATAAAAAATATTTTAATTATATCAAATTGAATATTAGTTCAGACATATATGTATTAGTCAACAAATATACCCAAATGCACGACACCGTGGTGGCGTGGCCTTCCAATGTAAGTGGCCGGCAAAATTGACATTTTTCGCACATTGTTTGCATTGCCATCGGCATTAATAGCATCGCGAAGATGAGTGTACTCTTCAGATCGAAGCTGCTGTTGGTTTAGACGGATGTACGTCAATCGTTCACGGATTCTGTTTGAATAAAAATTCATAGCACTGACTTTTTTGTTGGTTTCAGCACCTGTAATCAATTAATCAGTCATCCCAAAAACTAATGAGTATAATGGATCAGGTGGTGGGACTAACTGTGGCAATTTTACTTTACCACCAGCACAATATAATCCTGCAAATTCACCGCTGTATTTTAAAGCTTTACAATGTTGACAAATGATTGACATTTCCCCAATTGTTACAGATTTGTCGGCACTATAATCTATTTCTTGATCGTAGGAGAATGCTCCTCGTGTCAGGTTCACAGGAACATTGCGTCTGCGGAATCGATCAATTTCATTTTCCCGTGCTCGCTGCTGTTGTGATCGATGTGCCCGAACTCGTTCCATTCTATGCCTATTATCCACTTCATTGTAATTCACTCTAGAATGCAAATCTGTCATACCAATACGACGGTTATCATTATATTATCAGTCTCTCGCTGGTCATCAGTGCGATTAGCGCGTGAGGTAGCTCGTCGCACATTCGATCGACTTCGACGACCTATGTTAGGTCGTTTTCTCCTCGGCATTGTAAGCAGTATCAGAATGATAAATCAATTTTTGAATCTTTTTTCAGGTGTTAAAAACATAATGTGTGCGGGTAATAGATAAATTGAATGCAATTCCGTGCATTTTGATACTTGACTGCTGTTAAAGTAAAATAACTGACACAATCCAATGTGATCTTCTAAAATAATCGTTGAAATATTTTTACGGATTTTTTCGAGGGTTTGACAATTTTTATAATTGCTAAAAACTAAGAAAAAAGGAAGAAGTTTGATCACAGAAAACTGTAGTCATAATGTAAAACCGGTAAAACCTCATACAAATTTCATAGTATCGGGGCGTTTTGACATTTGATAAAGAGTCGCTGATTTGATTTTTAGGGAAGTACCCAATTTTAGATCGTATAGCAAACTTTACTGTTTCAAAGTATATTTCTGAACGCACCCAACACAACAATCAAGTGTCATTATAATGTCAGTATTTTACATGTTTTAAATCTAAATACGCGATAATCAGACTATTATGGATATATGTTGTCGATTCCAAACCCTTATTTAATCTAGATCTACATGTTTTTATTCCTAAAATACCGAACCGACGTGACGGGGCGAACATCAAATGTTTGACAGGTAAGAACAGTTTGTATGGGAAAATAAAATTGTCGTTTTTAGTATTTTCCTCGCAATTTTTCCACATTTTCTCATCGCTTAAACCTTCCCTGGACTTCCACGAATATTTCAAGACTAAACTTAGCCAAATCGGTTCAGCCGTTCTCGAGTTTTAGCGAGACTAACGAACAGCAATTCATTTTTATTTATATAGATAGATAGATTATGTACAGACTGTTAAAGTGTCAAAGGGTTTTCAATGGTATTTTTCCTGGCGGAAATCGAACCCAGCCCGTTGACTTACCAACCAACTTGTCATGGTTAAAAACCACCGTTTCCGTTTTATTTTGTGAAGAATTAATTTGATTATTATGTGCCGTCTTTAATTTAAGTATAAAATGAATTACTTACTCTAAAACAGGTTCTAAAACATTTAAATATTCATTAAAATAAGCGCAACACGTGAGAAGAAAATTAAGAAACATCTTCAAAATTTACGATTCAGCTTAATTGCCACATATTCTCAGATATGAGTGTGTTTTCCTATTTAAGTAGACTCATGTTGCCTTGTTATTTTAGGTCGTTGTAAAATAGAATTATATTGTTGTCTTTACGATGTTTCTCCACAGATTGTTGTATGAAACTTAATAATAAGTATATAGAAACATGAGCTCACTTGCTTTGGATAGGATCTCTCATGATGTGCTACTGGACCGATTCCAGTTCCTTTTTTCGTATTTAACACATTTTTTATTTTACATCTATCAAAATTTTACTAAAACTGTCTTTTAAAATGTGCTAGCTATACCGTACAAATATATTTGGTATAAAAAAAAACATGTTGTTATTTAATCAAATTGCCTATCGCAAATGTCAAATAACTTGACGTCAAATGGTACGGTCATCAGTTCACAATAAAATACTATTTTCCACAATAAACACCCACGGTTCTATCATCATTCTCAACAAACGTCAAAAATGGTGGATAATAATTAGCTGTCAAACGTTATTGTGCAGCTAACTTCGGGCCACTATAAACCACCATGGTATGTAGTACATACTATATACTATGTACTATGTACTGTGGTGGTTGGTTTATTTGGTTTATTCTGCTTATTTACATTACCGACTTACCCAAGATAGCTGTGTGTGATTATTTTGTTTAATCTGATGACTGCAGTGCCATCGTCGATATTTTTTTTTATTCGACTGTTGACAACAAGTGGAAAATTGATATCGAAAAATTTTTTTATTTTTCTACTACCTATATGAAAAAGTTCCATTTAATACACGAAATTAGTTTTGAAAATCGAACTTTCCGGGCCCCGTTGCGGAATGACTGTCAGGTCAGTTTGAAATATCGTATTGAAATTACATTTATTGCAAAATTAGGTTCTTTTTGACGTTTAGTTTCTGACTTAGTTTGTCTTTACAATCGAAATTCCCTGCCTTCCAATTCACGACATAATCGATTATTCGCGTCTGACACTCTTTTTTCGCAAAATAATACTGGCCACAAATAAAAACCACCAGCCAAGTCCTGAAAAAAAAACCGCGCCGCGCTTTGCAAAGTCATACAATACATTAAATTTGAAAGAAAAAATTCAATATTTAAAAACATAAATCAGGTAGTAGAAAAAGTATCGTTCGCAACGAGTAAAAATGGGTTTTCTTACCCTCGGAATGTAAGCAAAACGTTCATCATTTCTTTTCATCAAAATTTCACACACAATTCAAAAACCCTGAATTTTCAAAAAACAAATCATTTTAGAGAAGGTAGCGTCATATGGTAATTTTGATTCCAAACGTGTAGAATTTATTCACAATTTCAACGAATAAGGCGATTAGAATGCACCATCCCCATTATGTCGGTCCGTATGTCACTGATACGAAGGTTGGAGATAAGGGTTGTTCACAATAAGAGATAAAGTCTAAAAAGAAACAGAGTCCAAATACTGCAGGCAAAAGCTCGTATAAACCAATTGATTAATAAGGAAAAAGCGTGACAGTATCGTATCAGATATAAATCGGTAGACGTTGCGAGCCAGCTGTTAAGCACACCGCTAAATAAACACCGAACCAAACTCATGCATATACTTACTTCCTGGATCTGTCAAAGGCTTTTGACATGGTGTCGCATGACATTTTAAGCTGGCAAAAAATTTGAATTGCTTTCAAATTTCAAATATTGGCACAGAAATCAAGTAAACTTTGTGAAATGATCGGAGGATACTTCGATTATAATTATATTTTTATTAAAACTCGCGTGAGCTGACATACTAAATTACTATTACGTACGGCTCGAACACTCACGTTGATAATGCCGAAATTGTATCGGTGAAACGGTTGGCATATAGTCAACAACAATCACAAGAGAGTGTTCAAGCCGTATGTAATAATAATTGAGCATAACACATTGCCGATTGCGGTCTATAACTCTATCTGTAAGAAAAATTTTGAAATTGTGTAAAACATAATTATGCAAGAAGCTTTGGACTAAAATTAAATCTAAATCTGTATTAAAACTGTTTTCTTGCAAGAGGACGAACGGTTAATGTTGTCGAGCTCGCTAAGTGAGGAAGACGCTGCGTGTACGGCTGAGGAAGCAGAAGGAGACAGCATCAGCAATTTTGGCATCTTTGTCCTGTGAAAAGTCACGCTGTGCCATTAAATTCCTTTGTACCTCGTGCGACAATCAGTGCATCCACAACTCGCGTATACCTTCATCCCCGATAGTAGTAGCAGCTAGGGATCGCACATAGCGGAAAAAAGCAGAAAGCTTCCTAACTCCAAGTTGTTCTTCACTCAACAATTTTCCGACTACCAGCTCTTTCACCGAAGATAACCATCAAATGAGCTCCCTTTTCAGGTTCCCATATTTGTCAGAGGCGGGCGGGTTGGCGATGATGGCCACAAACTCGTCAGCTAAACGGGCATCCAGCTTGGACAAAAGATATCCATACTTGGGGTAATCCTGTGAAATTGCAGTACTATTTCCGTGCCATTTTTTTTGCAGTAATTTACAAATATTGTAATTTACCAAACATGATTGAGACAACCAAGATGGTGTTTTTAGTAAAACCACCAATAAAATATTGATATCTCAGGTTGAATCAGTTATTTTAACCATCAAGCGAAAATAAACTACGTGCAAGGAAAAACCGACGGAAAACGCAAAAAAAATCCAAACGCCGCCATATTTATATTCCACAAAACACAATTTCCCTGATTAGCTAATTACCATACGTTTGATTACCTGTATGTTTAATAAACAGCCCACCTCATCGCTGAATCAGTGTGAGCGATACCTTACTGGCGCCTATATAGAACCATAGATATACTCGCAGATAGAGAATAGCAATGGGGCCTCTGCGAGTCTTTCATGACGCCTCGAAGCGAGCGCCCGTCGAGAACTGCCGAAAAAAAAAACCATCGACAAACAAATCATGTAAACAAAAAACAAAGTGATTAATCAAAAATTGTAACTCACGCAGACGAAAACGGTTCAAATTTGAATATGTGCTTTTCGATTGTTTTTCGCGTTATTGAAGTGTGTGTGAATTAGTCATGTGTTTTGTGTTAATAAGTTTGTAGTGAATATGGTTTGTGTAACAAAACAAAGTTGATATTGTCTGTAAAGAAAAATGACGTTCAAAATAAAGTTTTTAGATAGTTTTTAATACTAAAAAATAAAAAAATGCGTTTGCCGTCAGTGGTAAGAGTTTGTGGAATTTATCGAATGTTTCCAAAAATGCACAGCCCCAAAAAAATGCAACCACAAAAGTATACTGGCATGAGATGACTTTACAGGTTTTTACACGGCTTTGCCTGGCTTAGAAAAGTTTTAACAATTTTTCAGACCTTCTTGCTAGTTAGTCTGATGTAGTTTTTTTGTTTTAGCACGTTTTGTTGTAGTAATATTTAGACGAACATATTTTATCTATTTATGTAATTTTCGTCATTTGATTTCATCTTGCGTTGAGGTGACATTTAGATAAGTTATTGAAGTGTCATGTAATTTAAGTTATCATGAAAAATAAATTGGACTATTCTAGCAGAATACGGATAAATAAATAAATCTACACATGACAATTTTTAGTAGCTACCTAGATTTTCAGAATAAGGTGTCAATAAAATTTTCTTAGATAATTAATTAGTTTTCTTAGATAATTTATTTATAAAGTTTTGTAAGATAAACTTTTGCTCTATAAACGCATAAACAAACTTTGACACTAAAATGCAGGCATCCAACTTCTGATTGTAGTTTCAAACTTCGCTGTATTTTCATACTATTTCAGTTCTTATGTTAATGTAATAAGGACTACTGTTGTGCAAATTGTAGTGCAATCAACCGAACATCTAAGTTACCTACAAATATCAAACTGTCTTGTAAATAACTGAAAACTAAAACTGTTTTCTTTACTCATGAGACTTTCATTCCCATACAATAACAAGTAGTTTTAAAACCCTGTGTTATTTAGTTATTTATGAAACTTCATAAGTTAATGGATTGTCATAATATGACAAGCACGTCCGAGAGCCCTACAAAGATGACGGGTTGTTTAGGGTTCCGTACTGGTAAAGCATAAACAAAAAATTTAACAAGGCTTTCTACTTTTTGCGATGCGGTTCGTTCACTTTTTAGCACTAAAAGTAAAAGTTATATTTTATGATAGCTATTGCCCACTTTGTTAAATTGAAATCTAAACCTCATTTACAAACAAACAAACATGCTCGATTTACGCGTATATTTAAATATTTTTTCAGGTTCAAAGGAACCCACAGGAAACTGGGAATTTAGTTTTTGTTTAGTCCCTGATGCAAAGTAGCCGTTCATAAAAATCTAGCCCGTTGCATAAGTTTCATTATGATTCGTTGATTAATTGCATAGCTTTATCCCTGACAGATCCATCTAATACAATCCTGTGTAGTTGTCCTCTTACAGTAACCACGTGCAGGAGAGTGATACAGTTCGAGGAGAGTGATTCAGTTCGAGGAGAGTGATTCCGTTCGAGGAGAGTGATTCATAACGTGGAGAGTGATTCAGTTCGAGTACTGTACGAGGAAAATGATTCAGTTCTGAAAGGGTTTTATAAAAGATAAATAGCAAATAAACCAATTTCATATTTATAACGTAACAATAGGAAAAGGATTAGAAAAAGCCGGAGTCCTGCCTGCCCACTTTTCACTCTTATTGCGGACAAAATGTGCATCTAGACGGCAAATCTAACAAGTGCGAAAAAATTTGCTACCGCAGATTTCGAGTGATTTCTGCTTTCGCAATTTTTGCGCACGCTCCGGAATTGCCGTCCTGCTCAACTTTCTTTAGTACTGTTGAAAATAATCCACTCAACTTCCTCTATGAACAATCATTCTAAAAAGTGTGAACTGTGAAATGCTAGTCAGAGTCCACACTTGGTACATCCGCTTTTCACCGACGATTATTACGTTCCTAACGTGATAGTTTGTGAGCCTTATCGCCGTCTGTTCGCATAAATTGCCTAACTCCCAACATCTTACCGTGCTTTACGAAGCCACAAATCGAACTCAATTGAATATGCAAGGCAAGAATTGAACCCACGACCTCTGGGTTAGCAGGTGACCGCTCATCCACTCGGCCACAGAGGCGGCGGTCGGAATGGAATTTTCAATGCATGTGCTCGTAAAGGCCCACTTTTTATGCATCAAAATTGAACAAAAAGTCGATTATTTTGCCCTAGGGCTTTATTATTATTATTTTTTTAATTTATTTACAATGGTTGGCTAACCTGCAGCCTTTCCTGTGTACCATAGACGTTATACTTTTTTTTCCACTGTTTAACGGCTCTGGATACAGTCCTTTTGAGCCAATTATAATTTAAAGTTCACAAGATTATATTTATTTTCATTTCCTCACACTATGCATTGAAAAACGTAGTATGACACACGGGCGTAAAAGCAATAAATTACTCGGTTACGTTTAAAACACTCGCTACGCTCGTGTTTTAAATCGTCCTCGTAATTTATTCCTTTTCGCCCTAGTAGCATAAACTACTATTTCATGGTAATACTTACATATATGTTTGTATAGTGCGTATAATATAGCTTGAGCCCTGTGACAGCTATACATATTTGAACATGAGAAAGAGAGTTAGAAATACAAATTGTGTAGCGCTGTCCTGCTGTCACAGGGCTCAAGCTATATTATAGGCACTATAGTACATAATAATGTAACCAATGAATCACCTACATAATAAACCAAGCTATTAGCCCAGTGTTAATATGATATTAATTAATATTTTGTACACTGAAGTTGATTAATATGAACATTGTTGATTTTGTAATTGGTGGATTACTTGTACATTTTATATACAATTTTCCGTTACAACATTTAATACGACATACAAAAGTCTATTTTATTGGTAATTTTCGATGATACTGGTATCCCTAAGAAGCCAAGAAGTTTTGATGACTTACCCACATACCGGTATAATTTTGATCACTACAAAAATAATATTGGCTTATACAGCACGTAGTTGCAGTAGTTCGAAAATAAATGAAACCCCTTGAAAATGAATTAATTATTAGAAACCGGTTGGGTGTATTAATATTAATTAAATGTGTGAAATAGTGTACAAGTGAGTTTTATTAAAGATGCATTTTATATACATATTATATGTCTTAACTGCTTTTCTGTGTACAATAAAGAATAAACAAAACTTATACAAAACTGCAACCGTACCACGCACTTGCGTAGTGTCAATTTACAAACTAAACAAGTTCTACTATAAGTCCCGTATTCCTAACGTATATAATTTATTAAGTATAAAGTATATAAAAAAATACAAATATATCGTCACGACATGAATCCCCGATGGGGTGTCAGGGGTACTCCGAGTGTGAACTATGAAATGCAAGTCAGAGTCCACACTCGGGACACCTGTGTTTCACAGTGGTAAGTAAGAACACTACTAGGTATACAGGGTGGAAAAAATTTAAGGGCCCTGGAGGGGAGCTACCTTAAATCGTTTAGTTAGCTCATTTTACTGAAAAGAAACATTCCTTTATTTTTTAAAAGAAACAAAACTGCATTCAAAGATATTCTGAAATTCGCTTGTCTCACCCGGGAATCGAACCAACTAAAAATTAAAAAAATAAACCCTCGCTATTTTATCATACGAATCGGTAGGATTATTGTTCAGAATAAAATTTGTCTAATAAACATTTGGTCTTACACTCATCTGTTGTATGAAATACTCATGAAATTAAATATTTATTACAAGTTCTTTGTTAACAATACCTAGTACTGTTCACTTGTAACAAGTAAATGAAACGTTCTAATTTTCTTATCTCTCTTACATCCAAAGACATCGTATGAAGTACAAGCTTGCTAATGTTATCTTATCTTAAGTACTTTGTTGAAGACTTCAATAAGAAAATCGTTAAATGGTAATAATAAATGTATGCAGAGCACAATTACTTCTTGCACTAGGCGTACTGACGAAAAGTTTTAAAAAGGAATGTATTTTTTTTGCAACGCGGAGCAACTAATTTGAAGTTCGAACCATAAATTTCGTTCGAAATTAAAATTTTGTTTTGTTTTGCTTTCATTCCGTGCTGTCATTGTGTAATAATGGCGTATAATTATTACTTTACAAGTGAACAGTACTAGGTATTGTTAATAAAGAACTTGTAATAAATATTCAATTTCATGGGTATCTCGTACAACAGATGAGTGTAAGACTTTAGTTTAGTAGACAAATTTTATCCTGAACAATAATCCTACCGATTCGTATAATAAAATAGCGAGGGTTTATTTTTTTAATTTTTAGTTGGTTCAGTTCCCGGGTGAGACAAGCAAATTTTAGAAGATCTTTGAATGCAGTTTTGTTTCTTTTAAAAAATAAAGGAATGTTTCCTTTCAGTAAAATGAGCTAACTAAAGGATTTAAGGTAGTTCCCCTTCAGGGCCCTTTCATTTTTTCCACCCTGTATATTTTTTATTTGAGCTGTTATAGCGTAACTATGAACTGGTATCATTAAATGAATCCATATAAACTACTGATTGACTAAACAACTTTTCCCATCAAATATATAGTGCGGAAATGAAAAAAAAAAATTCACGTTTCCTTGAAAGCAATTCCCTTTCTTTTTCCTTAAGTTTGTCTTGTATATTCTTTGGATTACGTGGTTTCAATAAAAAAATACCTGTCAAATTACATTCAGTAAACATAAAAAAAAAAAAAAAAAAAAACATGTTTTCTTCATAACTTTCTCATATTGATTAACTCCTCCTCAGGACGGTAAATTAGGGCAGTAAGATAAGGAAGGAAGGATGGAAGATAAGCTACCCTTCCCCGAGCACATAATGGAGAGGCTTCTGTCATTCAAAGCAAAAGTCTGATATGCATCACTAACACCATTCACTAGCTACGGAACCCTCAAATATATTCTAATGGTTATGGCTTTAGCAACCAAAACGATGAATGGTTAACGATAATGCACTAAAATGCCTGTAATACTTTCGCCCTTATTGCTAAAGTTATAGGGTCTTTTTCCATTACATATCTGGTAAATGACATTGTAAAAGATAAATAAAGAATACTAATTTGTGCCTAATGTAAGGAGATTTTGATGTATTAGGCAAAATTCATATTCGAGGCTCACTAAGTGATCAGAAACGCCATTTAATAACATTTTTAATGCAAGTGCTCGTAAAGGCCCAATTTTTATGCATCAAAACCGAACAGAAAGTCGATTATTTTGCCCTAGGGCTTTATATATATATTTTTTTTTATTTATTTACGAGAAGTTGGCTAACCTGCAACCTTCTCTGTCAGTGGCGTGCACAGAACATTTTGCTGGAAAATCAAGCAAATGGCCAAGAACAACAATAAAAAAAATATGAAAAAATTTAAATATCACTTTGAAAAAAAAATATTGTATGACCCCAGGGTAGACAATGTCTACCCTAGAGTGAAAATTTCCAATACAAACTTTTTTTTTTTCAAAGTGATATATAAATTTTTTCATATTTTTTACTGTTCTCTGTGTACCTTAAATGTTATACTTTTTTCCACTGTTTAACGGCTCTGGATACAGTCCTTTTGAGCCAATCATAATTTAAAGTTCACAAGATTATACTTGTTTTATTTCCTCACACTATGCATTGAAAAACGTAGTATGATACACGGGCGTAAGAGCAATAAATTACTCGGTTACGTTTAAAACACTCGCTACGCTCGTGTTTTAAATCGTCCTCTTAATTTATTCCTTTTCGCCCTTGTAGTATAAACTACTATTAAACGCAAATGTCAAATCTGCGTTTATCGTTCGTATAGCTGAGATCTGGAACACCCTATCCCTTATCTGAATTTCGTAACACAGATTAATTTAAAAGAAGAGTAAATAGTATACATATAATATACATTTTGTATGGGAATTTTGGGAATATTGGTAACAGTGAGTGGCCTACCATGTCCTAACTAGGACCTAACTGAATGTGACAAATGAACCATGTAAATGTGTGTTTGTGACATTTATATATGTTTAATTCAATTCAATAATTATTGCAATTCTATTTTTTTAATTATCATACATGCTTAGTGTTTTTGAACAAGTTTATAATTATTCGTCAATGCACATGTAAATTTTGTTTTCTTTTTTCAAATAAAGGCCTTATTATTCAATTCAATTCAATTTATTTTCATTGAAATGGTTAGTATTACAAAGAGGAAAAAAAAACTTAACCTAAGGTTAGTACAATACAGTAAAGAGCGTCAGTTTATATAAACACATCTTTGTAAAAACTAACAGTAAACACAATATAAATATGAATTATGTCGGCTCCCAGACTAGAGTCCTCCGTTGCATGGGATGCCTTTTGTTATTTTCGCCACATTATTATTATTATTATGGGAATTTTCATGAAAAATTTACTTTCTGGCCTCCCGGTCTACGAGTATCTGCTAATTGACTCACAAACTGACACCAGGTTCTTTTGAACTTTCTTTCAGACTTGAAAAGTGTTGCTCATTTGTCTGTTGAATAAGACTTTGAAATATTTACACTCTTCACAAACTCGAGGTAGATCTTATTTCAGCCACGTTAATTATACATCGTCACTACATGAATCCCCAAGGGGGTGTCAGAAGTGTTTCTGAGAACAGGCTGTGAAATAAAGAGTCACTATCCATACTCGAACACTTTTGACGTCCTAGCGTGATGCTCTTGCCTAATGAGTGTATATTATGCTTATATACGAGCCAATATAAATTACGCCATTACAGTATGGGGAAACGCAGCAGACATCAAAAAGGTATTTATTTGCCAAAAGAAATCAATTTGAATCATAAATGGTCTCCATAGGCGTACTTCTGTCAGAACATATTTCAAAATCAATAAAATAATGACAGTGACATCTTTATATATACTTAATTCACTACTTGAAATACACTATGACAAAGAAAATTATCCTAAGAAAATGGACATCCATAAGATTAATACAAGGAATAAAGAAAAAATATTTATTCCTAAGGCAAGACTGGCAAAAACCCAAAAACAAGGACCAATTTTCAAACTGGCCATGTATAATAAACTCCCCATAGAAATGACCAGACTCACTCTAGCTGACTTTAAATTCAAACTGAAAGAATACTTCTCTTGCAATCCATTTTATTCTGTTGGAGAATTCATGCAAAAGCGACTTACTGTGACCACATTTTCTCTTTAAAATGAATGAAATATAAATGAACAATAAAATTTCTATATTACTCTTTTTGTAACATCATGTTACCTATGGATATATATTTACATTTTTATTTCTTAGTTGTAATTTTGACACTTCTTATTGAAAATATCTGACATTGTATTCTTTTAAATTTTATTATGATATTTACTTTTTATTATTTATTTATTTATTTATTTATTTATTTTTTTTTTTTTTTCTTTTTAATTATAATGTTAATTGACCATATCAAATTAATATGTCCTAATATTTATATTAAGGTCTTACTATATGTAACAAATAATGTTTATCTAAATTATTTTAACCGATTAAATGTAATTGTAATGTATTTCAAAATGTAATTTGACCTACCAATGTAACGACCACTGTTACAATTATGGTTAAAAAAAAAATGTATCTGAATCTGAATCCTTTCTTTGGGGACAAATTTTCGAAGTACGCAGACCAAACAACAATGTGCCCCAACGTGATCTGGACCCGCGACCTCCGGCTTAGTGGTCGAGACATTCGAGCCACTGGACTTTATTTTTATATAATTTACTGTACACACAGAAACTACAGAGGTTGTTTTGAATCTAAAAAAAAATAGAAAAGCCCATTGTACGGACGCCAGCATGACAGGCTACATACAGGCGGCGTCATAGTTGCTAAAATCGTTTACAAATAAGGAGCTTCAACAGCAGGCGTCTGTACGTAGATGCCTGCCACCATATTTCATTTCTTTGGCTAAAAGCTTTTATAATTATGATTCATGACTCCTATATTGGGAATTTTAATAGAATTTCATTGTGAAGCGCTTCTTGTTCGAGATGTTCTTCTGAAAATAGCCTGGTATTAACTTCGCAGAGCATAAATCATTGAACAAATTTGTTATATCGATTATGAGCCATTCAACAAAGAAAACGGTGGAAATATCTGATAATGCCAATTCCTCTTCTCCGTTATCTTTTGGTGGGTTCGTAAAAAAACACTGCTTTATGAAGCTTGGAATGCAGATAAAATTTTATTGAAATGTTTAGGTACAGCCATATTTACTTCTTACTCTATCAGAAATACAAGAAACTCCAACAGATTAGTTCTTAACTGTAAGCCTAGGACTGAATGGTATAAAATAAACTGTTATGTTATGTGCATTAAATTATATCCCATCAAAAACATAAAATGTACAAAAATGGCAAGTCTCGCAACGCAATCCTTCCACCGTAAAAAGTTGTGAGATCTTATGTAAAGCCAAGTCTGCTATTTTAGTTTTTATGGAAGCAGCTTTTCATTTAAGTTAGTATGGGAGCACCTATTTAACAAATTTATCATTAATTGTTTCCTATTTAGTTACCTACCAACATTAAGTGACTGTATTAATATTAGTCATCTTTATTTCCTAATAAAATGTAGTGACTTCGCAATCGCACAGCAACATATACAACATATCAGCTACCTAATACCAATTTAGTAGCGATTTGAGAAGATATTTCTACGCGTCAGTGCTTTATTTGTGCTCTGCGATTGCAAAGTCACCATATTTTATTAGGAAATAAAGATGACTAATATTAATACAGTCACTTAATGTTGGTAGCTAAATAAATAGGAAACAATTAATGATAAATTTGTTAAATAGGTGCTCCCATACTAACTTAAATGAAAAGGTGCTTCCATAAAAACTAAAATAGCAGACTTGGCTTTAAATAAGATCTCACAACTTTTTACGGTGGAAGGATTGCGTTGCGAGACTTGCCATTTTTGTACATTTTATGTTTTTGATGGGATCTCATTTCTTTTTGTAGGTAGTCCTCCTTTTTTTCTTCTCGGGTAATATTTCTTGCACGTCAGCTGCGGATTTTCTTAAAACCCACTCCCTTTTACTGATCATTAGGACATACTCCTGAGAAACTAGTATCGGGAAGGAGCATTTCATAATGACCACCTAAGAAAATACCAGAGAATCGTAAACGTTTCACTGGCATCCCAGGATCGCCACCGGATGATCCTCTCAAACGGCCATTTTCGTAAACCTCGAACGTAAATGGATACAAAGCGGTGGCTGCCATAAGTTCGGATACGGAACCGTAGGTGGTAGTTTTCATCATTGCTGTCGAGTACATGTGTCTCCACGCTCGTCACACGTATAAAGTTGCATTTCATCCCAATGCGCTACCACATACTCGACTACCGCACACCTAATGTCATATGACGACTCAATGTTCCCATACATAGAGAATGACAAAGAATGGAACAAACATGAACCATCTCCAGGTATAGGGACAACTAGGTGTGGACAAGGATTTTCATTTATGTACAATATTTCAGGTTCCATTGCAATATTAATTTTTACTGTAAGTTATTATTACTATTATCCACAAATAGATGCAACAGGCAGGGTAAAATTTCTTTTGACCATGAAGTGAAAGGCAGGCTTGTCAGTCTAAACCACAGAGTACATTATTATGTCTAAACCTCTCAGAATAATGAGCTAAACGTGGTCTTTTTTGAATGACACACGAGTACATAGACATTTCAATATACCTACATCATAGAGGATGCATATACAAATAAAACAACATCAGCCGCTTTATTTTTCCTTTAATATATTTAAAGCTTTACTTGATAAATAACCTTTTACCTTGATTTTTAGGGTTCCGTATCATTAGGTTCCGTGACCCTATTACTAATCCTCCGCTGTCTATCCATCTATCACATGGGTATACAGCTTCAGCCGTTATAGGTAGCGCGTAAATATTTTCACATAATATATGTTACATTGTCCTCTATCACGGCAAATAATAATATGGCCCCTATCACAGCATAAAAAGTTCAATAAATAGAAATCCAAGGGGGGTCCAATTATTCGATGTTATTTGTTTCAGCTCTATCTTTATAAAACAACAATTTTGGGAATATAAATATTAGAGTTCCGTATTCAAAAGGTGCTGATTTGTTTGTCAGGCGCTACCATTTTAGCGCCTTGTTTTTTGTCGCCTTGATGTTGCTATGTCATCTTTATTGTTGGTATTTACCATAATGATTTGGGGTTTCGTACCCATATTGTGTGATGGTAGTACGGAATCTTTCGTGAGCGAGTCTGAATTGCACTTAGCCGGTTTAATAGCGACTTAATTACGAAATGTTGATATTTATCTTCTTAAATAGACTAAATGTGTTTTAGGGTTCCTTACCCAAAGCACAAATTATTATAACAAAGGCTCTATCGTTAGAACGGTTACACATACAAGTTGAAAATTTAGGCAGACTACTTTAAAGTAAAATAAGAAATAATAAAAATTAGGGTTCCTTCCTGAAAAGGTACCGAATTGTTTGTCAGGCGCTACCGTTTTATCGCTTTGTTTTTGTCGCCTTGATGGTGCTATGGCATCTTTATTGTTTTTATTTACTTTTAGGGTTCCGTACCCGTATTGTGTAGGGGTACGGAACTCTTTATGCACGAGTCAGATTCGCACTTTACCGGTTTTATTTTTTAGTTTTCGCACTTTAACTTTAACGTAGAATTTTTCGTTTTAGGCGTCTTTAATGCAAAGCAGCATACCACCAACGTCATCTAGTGTCATACAAATTTATAGATGCAGCTGGAAACATACATTTTGTATAGACTTTGTATGGAAATATTGAATTACCAACCGCAAATAACATTTTTATATTTTTTTGTTGCAATGTACACTTAACACTAACCGCATGCAAAATTTCAAGTTTGTAGGCCTGCTAGAACACCTTTAGACTTTTGATGATGTGTCAGTCAGTCAGTGACAAAATAAGGGAACTTTGACTTGAGATATTTCATAATCGAATATAGTTACAAAGTTGTAATTTGGGGTCAGATATAGGATCAGTAAGTACTCTTGGTTCCTGAAATTTCAGACTTCTAGCTTCACCCACAACGAAGATACAGGGGGGTTGAAAGTGCCGTGAGTTGCTTCGAGAAAAGGATGGTACGGCCGTTCCGCGTTTTTTCTGCGAGACTTTGCGGGGGCACTGCCGTGCCCCCAGATAATAAATTGCCAAAAGAGATGGTTGAGTTTCCTCTAAATATGTTTAAATATAAGTTAAAACAATATAAATAATAAATGTTATTATAATCTGAAAGCCTACTTGTGTTATTGTTTTTTTTTTTTTTTTTTGTTTTACTCAACTTATTTATGAGTGCTATCTGCTGCGTGCACAATTATCTCTCATTTTTATGTATAATACAAAAATATTATATCAAATGTAAAAAATATTAGTGGCATGGGAATAGCTGAAAATCAGCGTTATCTGAAAATTGTTTCAGATGGCATATAGCTGAGTCTATTTCCATTTTCGGGTAATAGTTTTAAAAATAATATAGTTGTAGTACACCCCACCGCGGGTTTACTTGTATTGTATACATTGTAAATAGTAAGTAAGCTCGACCGATTGATTACCCGAAATAAATATTTTTTTCTTTCTTTTCTTTCTTTCTTTCTTTACTTACAATCATAAGAAATTATTAAAACATTTATATAATCTGTAGGATGTGACATTGTGTGAATGTAATCTGTTAATTTTTTTCTTCTTTTAAGACCCCATTTGAGATTTGACATGCATGCTAAATTAATTAAATATATTAAGGTCTTAACTTCATTAACCAACATATTTGTATGCTAAATTAATATTAGCTGATTAAGGCGCTTATTTTTCTTTATAATTTATAACACCACCATTTTGTACCCTTATCAATGAAAATAAAGACTTATTCTATTCTATTGTATGATAACCTGTAATAATGGCTGTAATGTATAAATAAATATTATTTGATACAGTATGTACGGACGACAGTATGGCAGGCCGCATAGCAATTCTTATTGTGGAATCATAGTCATTAAAATAGTTCACAAATAGAGATCTTTAAAGCTGCATATAAAGTCAGATTGAGCACCTCAATTTGCATCAATCAGAACTGTACTCTATGATGTTTCTTTTTAGTTTAAAATAGCGCACTCTCAGCCGTGGCTGTTACAACCACAAAGAAACACGCGCTCGAGAAAAACTGCGTTTTTATTTAATAATTCGGCTTCTAGATGAAATTATTAAAATGTTCGAAAATGTTTAATTGTTCATTTATTTTTAGTAAAAATTTTAAAGCTGTTATAACTTCGTATTTTTTTTCTACCGAGCGAACTTAAAGCTTTTTAATTTTTTCTTAAATATTTAGATCAAATGAATATTTTTTCACTAAGCTATATCATGAGCAAAAAGTAAAAATAAAGTCGGTGAAAGTTGTCGCACGAATTTCGCCCTTCGGTCCGCCAAATAGAGACCATGCGCTTCCACTACCACGACTCGCTTTTTTGCTCAAGATGTTTGCCGGCCTAAGTGCCAAGTAGTGGTAGTTTGGTAGGACTCTGAACTTAACACCCGGGATCAAATCCTCTCGCTCATAATCGCACCAATGAGCTTTTCGGAATTAATGTAAAAATCTTTGGTGAAAAGAGGGTGTACGAATGTTGATTGCTTCATTGATAGTCCACACTCGGAAACACCTCTGAAACCCCCTTGGGGAAATATATCGTGACGATACATGTTTCTGTCGATTTTGGCGAACCTTTTTACCGCTTTTATCCAAATCAGTACAGACAGTTTGCTCTAAATGGACTGTCACAAGCAACATCGCAGACGTAGCCCCAAGAGTATATCTAGATTATATAGGACCTCACTCAATATTTTTTTTTGTTTGCCTGCTTATTCCAGAGGTTTTATTAACCTAAATTTTATTGGAAATTTCAGTATACAAAAGGCTAGTAAGTTATAATATTAGTGATAAAACGTACATTACGAAATTGAAATTGCGATAAATAATCATTCAGATAGATTTGTCTTCCTTCTGTCTGTTTGTTGTTTCATTTATTGCACGTCATTTTAGACATGATTGTAGTTTATATGATTTATTTGTTAGTTTAGGATGTGTAAAAAGCCCTAGAAAATGCTTTACAGCGAAGTACAAGTGTTTTTTAAAACAATGTTTTATAAACTCCACCAAGTGCCAACAATCACTAGCATCTACTACATTCAGATAGAGTTTATTCATGTCAGTCCAATGAGCACGAAAAAAACCGAGTACCTATCTAATACGAGTTTTGTATAATTCCCTAGAGAAGAATGATATCGATTTCATGAAAGTAATCGCTCATATAAGATACGAGTATTAATTGGCACACCGATATCAGGTCATTGATAACATTTTATTATATTTCAATCACTTCGGCAGATTCTTCTACGAGGAATACAGTGAATCAATTAAAGAGAACACAATCATGCTTGAGAGAATAATCAATTTAGCGAAAAATGTGTTAGAAACTACGACAAAAAGATTATTTTTAGAGGATGGCATACCTTAGCAACTTTTTTTATTACCCGTCCAGCACAATAAGTTTAAGGGCAAAGACCTTATTTGCTTTTCATAGAGGCGATTATATGTTGGCTCTTTGGCCTCTTGTTCTTGGACGCGTAATTCTAATGATCACGCAGCGAAACAACAAATTGGTGTATTTTTAGCTAATACTGAAATATTTTGTAGGGAAAAAATATTGAATTTAAGTAACATCCCTTCATATCTTTATTGCTTATTTTATAAAAAAAAACAGGTTGATCTCTTAACCGCGTCTTTGAAACGAACGTTTGAAAACCAAAAAAAAAGAGGGTACAAACATTTTTTTTTGACAAAAGTTTAAATCTTAAAACATTGTTTATAGGTGGAATCCCTAGATAAAAGATCGATAAATCGAATATATTTTCTTCAATATGAGGACAGACCTAGTTTCTTCCAATGAACCCTTGAAAATCTGGTGTTGTTGATGTTCTAGCGTCAGGTGTCCACTTAATTAAGTTTTTTAATCAGATATCAATAATACTTCATAAAAGTAAGGTTAGGACATGATCCCACGTCGTTTACTCAACCCAGCGTGTCTCAAACTGGGAGCACGTACATCGTTCAGATCTAGATGGAAATGGTCACGTCTGGCGAAGTGACGTGGCTTGGAGATTGTGGTTTTGCATACAGGAAGTGTCCTTGGAATAAACGAGCATCTAGAAAACTTTCTGCTCTATTTCTTAAGGCGATTACCGTCGCCAAATTAGCAGCTCGATGTTTTTCTGTATGAATATCGACAGAAACGACATTAAAATAACGTTCAAATCAGTGCACAATGCGTGGTGGCTGTTGCGACGCTCACTGCGTCCTTGAAAGGGCAAAATAGGAGAAAATAATACTTTTCACATGGGCGTAATTGGTCGATTGAATAATTCTATGTTATATTTATAGCTATCAAGTTTATCTATTTATCAAAGCATAAATGAATTAAATCACCTAAGCCGCTTAGGAGCAGTAGGAAATGCAAGCCAAAAAACACCATTCAGTTGAAACAATTTTTCATATAAAAGTTTTGGTGGTACGAAAAAGAAAAATGTTGCATATATTGTCCTAGAGTTGATAATCTATAATACATTTTTTCAATAGTTTTGGTTTGGCCATAAAAGAGGAGTAGGCTTTAGAAAGTACCCATTTGGCGATATTAAGGGCCTTAAGGACTGTCAAATATCAGAAAAACATTTCGACATGATAGCGCGTGACGACGGCAGGTGGCCCGACTGAATGACGCTCATTCCTTGGAAGAACGGATGGTCATTGATATGGGACGCACGCAACATACGTTGATACATTGGCACAATCCCATCTCCAAGGGACCGCAATAAGGGCGGGCGTCGCAGCCGCAAAAGCAGAAGTTTCAAAGAGGCGCATGTATGAAGCCCTTCTTAATTCTAAATTCGTAGCGGAGGCGATGAGTCCTGCACTGATTCTCGGTAATCATGAATATTGTGCACTTCCCCCCGGTCAGTCAGCCCAGCCAGGACAGCTCCTTAAAGTAGAGCCGAACAACTTCAGCGTTCTGACACATAAACTGGTCCAGTGAAGGGAAGTTGGAGCTCGTCGCAATCCCTGCTTTTCGTCTTATGTCTTCGGTTGCAGTGCAGTGGAGTAGCACATGTTCCACTGACTCGTCCTCTAGAAGACACCCTCTGCATA
The DNA here is from genome assembly GCA_934047225.1 of Ypsolopha sequella. Lineage (NCBI taxonomy): Eukaryota > Metazoa > Arthropoda > Insecta > Lepidoptera > Ypsolophidae > Ypsolopha > Ypsolopha sequella. The sequence continues at coordinate 23,688,543 of OW204003.1, forward strand.
GAGGGCTATCGGTGCCACCTGTGGTGAAAAGGTGCTTGTTTAGGTTGCAGTGTCCAGTTATGATACGTAGGTCGGACCGTTTTAGTTTTAATAAGTATCTTGTTACCTTACCATTCGACTGCGGTATCATTAGTTTTGACAGCCGGCAGTCATTGACGAGGGCTTCTTGTTTGTGCCTTTTCCTGTAGAAACTCTTGGCCACGGTGACTTTATAAAGAAATTTCGTCGCGTTTGGTCGACGCTTCAGGTGACCTAAGGGCTGTAAGCTACTTTGGCCAAATAATTAGTTTGGCCATTCAACGTGGCAACGCTACCAGCCTTTTGGGCACCCTTCCGTTAAGATGGCAGCAATCTGGCCAGCATTTTATGTTTATTATAAAAATTTCAGATTTTAGATGTACTTTGTTAGGTTTTTATTTTAGGTCATCTTTAGTAAAGTTTTTGAATGGTATTTAAATTTTTAGTTAAGTTTCGGTTTAAGCTATTGAAACTAAATACCTTAAAATATAAAATACATACAAATAAAATGTAAATACATGTAAAAAAATTTGGCCGTGACCTTTGGGGCGGGTACCCAAGAGACTAGCAGCGTTGAATCGCCAAACTGATCCTTTGGCCGAAGTAGACTCTAGAATTTGGATCACCGAGGTTTCAACCAGACTGATCCTCCGGCCAAGGTATATTCTAGCCCTTGGATCACCGGAGGTGTCGACTAGACAGATCCTCCGGGTGAGGTAGACACTAGCCTTTGTATCACCGGAGGTAAAAATTAATACATGAAAGAAAGAACAATGATTGAAAGAATTATTTTATACATAACGCGCGCACTTTTGAAATCGTAAATATAAATATGCTTTTGAATCACACTAAAACGGCGGCCGGTACCCGTCATGCACTGGCTTGAAGATTGTCTCCAACCAAGTGTGAAATGCATACGACGCCCTCGTGAGTGCTCATATGTGCATTACTAGCTGGTATAACAAGTAGGCTAGTTTAAAAATTCAGAAGAGTCTAGTAGATCTTGGTGGACAAAACAAATAATTCGTTGTCCCGCGATAGGCAGAGATCTGGGTTCGAGCACCGGCTGAGTTTCATTGCTCTCAGAGAATTTATTTCTAATTAACTTTTCTATCTTCTAATGAACTCTAGAAATATTAAGAGTTCCATAAACTATGAATTTTGTTCAAGAGGCTTTGCGAATTTTATTTTTGTCACTGTCACGCCAAGCGAAAAATCGCGCAGTGCGAGAGGGGCGGATTCAGGACAAAAGGGAAAAAAGTTGGTTTTATATTTTTATTAAAAAAACTAAAATAGCTAGCAAAATTTGAAATATCAAATCTCTAGATATTGTTGAAATACTTCTAATCAAATATGTTTGAGTTCTGTATATGGTTCCTATTCGTCAAACGAGGAGAGAAAGTGTGTTTGAAGACCTCATTTCAACAATTATTTATATCGAGGAAAATTTATCCAAACATGTTTTCCAACTTCAAAACCCTACATTACATAGTCAAAATGCCTATACCAGAAATTTATTAAAAATTTTCTTGTATTTCATGAAATACACAGAAAAGAAACACCGGTATTTTTTTTCCCATATCGCCTTAAAAGCATACAACCTTATATGAGTTTCCACTGTAAAATGCATACCGTTGGCTGACCTCAATCTATTTGTATTACAGTTCTCAAAGCAAACATTGTCAGCCATTGCACCAACCCTCTTCATTTCTACATTTAGATTCTACCGTAGAATGTGCACACTTGCAATTATTATAATTAAGTTTGTAGAAAGGGTCAGTCTAAATCGCTATGTTTGAGAAATTTGCAAGAGTAAAAATTACGTATAAAGGAAGTAGAATACGAGAATGACTAAAATAGGCAATGTGCTCTCTAAACGAAACTTCTCATGAGTTTTACAGGATTTCCTTAAGATTTATAAGGCATTATATTACTATAATTTAATAACACTTTAGCGGTAGAGCTGATGCCGGACGTGACTGTGGAGGTACCAGCATCTTACTTGGAAACCCCCTCGAAGTAATTCGGAGGAGAGTAAGAGGACAGCTCACAGGAAAAAAACCAGGAGGCCCACCATGCCTGGGACCGATGGATGGCGGTATATCCATCCCTAATAGCCAGGCCTTATATGGAACAGACTGGTGACGGGTAGCGGCATCACTGGTGCGAAGGTTCCGGCACCGCGGCTATGTATGGGCAATTCTTCCAGGATGACCGGCGGGAGTGTCAAAGTCCTGAAAAGGCTTATGTCCAGCAGTGGACGAACTAGGCTGATGGATGATGAATTATTAATTAAAAAGTGGGGATGGCTATTACTGCCAATCACAGGTTACCCTTGAATCACTGCACACGTCAAAAACGCACCAAATAGTGTTACTTTTACCAGTCTCTTAGGATTTCCTATAGCGTAGACTTGAATGAAAATCCTGAAAATGCCAAGTGGAAAACCTCCAATCTTGCATAAAAAGCCTAAATACCTCCCAACCCTCCATCATACTTAAATATGTACTACAAGTGACGACAGAATCTCATACTCTTTTCACTATTAAACCGCTCAAGATATTCCCAAATTTTGCGTAAATCTTTATAAATGACCTGGGATCAGCCACCTTATGCTCCGTAAGCGGTAACTCTTTTGAATGTAATGTGCTGTTATTTTTTACTTTCAAACTTCGTACAGCTTTCGTTTATTCAGTGTCTGTTTTGTGAAGACTAGAACTTAACTACTGGACCAGGGAGTTGAATTTAATGTGTAGAATAAGATGGAGATTCTGAAATAATACAGACTGGCGAAACTTCGGTTTGTGCGTCAAGCACAGAATCGGCTTGTGGTATCATGCTGAATTTTCCAGGAGTTTAATATAATAAGTAAAAGCATAGACTAAGTCACAGTCTATGCTGATACTAAACGTATATTATACGTAACTTTAGCCTCACACTGCTGTAAACAACATCAAGTTGATAGTTTAAGTTACAGACCTTCGAAGCATATTTCCATACCATACTTTTATTTTGCATTTTCGCGCGGCTCCCGAATTTATGATCACAAGCAACCTTACATGCTCCTCCTCGCTTCGCTAATTGTTGCACCTATTTTTTTAAAGAACTGACCTGATTTGATCCCCAAAACCTGGTAACTGGACCTGTTTAAGAAAGAAAGAAAATGGTGTTCATTGCAAAAACACAAATAACAATAAAAAATTACAGATTTAGTTTAACAAAAACACAATATCATAAAAAGTACATATTCAAACAAACTCCAAAACAATTAAATTAAAATCAAACTAAATTAAACTTAAAATATTAAAAAAGAAATGAAAACTAACGATATTATGATGTTCTGGAAAATGGCGGCATGCTCAGCATAAGCCGTCATACACAATGTTCATCCGAACGGCGCTGTTTGTCGGCATGTTCCTTATAATTATATTTGAAGTAGCAGACATAAATTACGCAGTGGCACATAGTAACAGGAGTCTTTTGACTTGTGCTATAAAATATTATACATTTCATTAAAATTTGCATTGTAAAAACTATTTATATATTTATATGTTAACACGTTTTAATATGTTGTGAATGTATATGTGGTTATTTTATTTGTATATGTAATTGTAATTAGATATATAATATTATTGAAATAATTTATAAATGTTAAATATTTTGGGTAAATATTATTTTAAGGGACCATTTGAATTAAATTAAAATTGGGGTTCTGTATGAAAAACTATTTCTTTTTCTTGTTTTTCATATATTTACAAGAAACTTAAATAACATGAATAATACTTAACTATAAATAATACTAAAAATAAACACTAACTACAAAGAAAATAAAATGAAAAATTGCCTAAATTAATTAAAAAATATTACACCACTGTCACGGCTTTTGATTGACAGGTCAAGGTTACTAACTGAAAAGGTCACTGATACAAATTGATGCCACGGCAGCCAGCAAGGAGTTCCTAGGGGGGGTTCGGCCTCTGCTATAGGGAATCTATTTAGCGTGACATAGCGGGAAAGTTAAGATTATTAAAAGCATATTAACAGGACATGAAAGGTTTATTTATATCAAGACTTAATACCTAAGGCCCTATTACTAAAACCTGCGCTATCTTAAGGTACCTAAATTTGGGTCTACCTGTGTACGATGACAGACTTCTTGGCAGCGGTGGGTTTTCCGTCTTCCTCGGCTGTCGGATGGAACTCGATACAAATCTCGGCAGCCACAGAAATATTTCGTTTTCAATAATCACCAGTGGAATACTTGCGCACAACTCTCTATGACGAGGGCCACTCCTAGTCTGCCCAACCGTCGTCGTTTTCGCCATCTCCGACCTCTCTCTCGGACTAGTCTTTCCTCTCTCAACTTTTCGTAGCTTGCGGGCGCCGAAATTCAAAATGCAAGCGTCGCGTCTTATTTGTGGCCTCTCATTGGCTGAACTCGCATCACGCCAGCCGCGCGCCGTTCCAACCGACAATGATCCAGGGAAAAACCCGCCGACTGTTAGTTGCCGCGCTCGTAGATCCGTTGTAAATTCGAGAACCCAAAATGAAGTAACATTTCAACGCTACACCACTGCACCAACAATTCGATATCTGAAGAAGAATCTCATCAGAACGTACCTAGAGTAACGTCTTTTGTTTGGAAAGAAAAGTGAAGATTTGATCATCTACTAAACAACTTTAACAACGGGACCAAACCTGAAAAAAAAAACTGGCTGTTCCACAGAAAAGTTCAAGTTTAAATAATATATTCACAACAAAAATCTATGAAACAACTGTTATTTCCGACATTGCAAGGTTGGCTACAAGCTTAATTTTTTTTTTTTATTATTCACAAGGATGAGTATTACCACCGTTTTGTTTTCAAGGCCATTTGAATTTCACGGTGCGTAAAGAGGTGGGCAGGAATAAGAATGGTCCGATGGCAAAGTTTCTCCGAGAGCGGGTGAAGTTGTGGACAAATGTATAGTATTTTCTAAATGGCCAGTCCTTCTTTAATTCCTCAGCTAGTAATCCCATTATACCGTTTAGCTTTTATTGCAGCAATTTGCATCATAAAATAAATTGCATGGCTCCCCAAGCTGCGATTCACTCAGAAAAAAGAATAAATATGGCTTCAAACAGAAATGAGAAATTGTAACAATAAATTCTTCAATCAAAGTCTTTCACTTGTATAAGAAAAGATTGTTATCATCATCGTCAGCCTATTAGAGCCCACTGCTATGCCACTGCACTGCAGTGGCGTGCACAGAACTTTTTGCTGGAAAAGGAAGCAATTGGTCAGGAATAACAATAAAAAAAATATGCAAAAACTTAAATATCATTTTGAAAAAAAAAAGTTTGTATTGGAAATTTTCACTCTAGGGTAGACATTGTCTACCCTGGCGCCATACAAATTTTTTTTTTTCAAATTGTTATTTAAATTTTTTCATATTTTTTTTATTGTTATTCTTGACCAATTGCTTGCTTTTCCAACAAAAAGTTCTGTGCACGCCACTGCTGCACTGTAACATCTTCTTTCGATCAAATCTTAATCCTTATCGGCTTCCTTGGCAATAACAACTGACTTCAGGCTGGTGCTCTGCCAACAAATCGATGATTTTTTACCCAGAACAGATTTTTTTAGGCACCATCAAAACCAGTAAGGGAAGATTATATACTAGTATTGATTATATTATGATTTATAGCAAAATCCATCGCTTTGGTAACTCTTTAAATATTATCGAATTGAATAAAACTTGAGGATAAAACATGATTATTGTAAAACGGCTTACCTCAATAACTATTTTTGATCGGGATAGCAGACCAGATTAGTTTTGCAGTAATCATCTCTAAATATTATTTATGAGTGCATTATAATAGAGAAAAATCAACTAAACCTAATTATTTATGTGAACTCGCCAACATCGCCATTCTTGTGTGCATTTCTAGCTAGTGTATCGAGTAGTTAAAAAAAAACATTTATTTATAACATATTTAAAAGTTTTTGTTGCCGAATTCTCCTTTTAAGTTTTCACCTGTAGTAGGAGAAATTTTCTCTTTCATCCATAGTTGCGACAGAATTATAAATAAATATTTAAACAAAGCAAGAGATTAAAATGTACCATCGAAGAAAAGCCCGCCGTCCCACTCATCACCCGCACTGCAATAGTAATAAGAGCTATAGAATTAAACGAGACTTGAGGATAATTCATGATTTATATAAAAACGGCTCCCTCAATCCGTGTTATGATCGGGAAAGCCGACCAGTTTCAGCAGATTTAGACTGCCTTCATCTGGGCGAGTAAAGACGTTTACGCGACGACGTTACGCCTCACACGCCTCACAGTAATAAAAGCGTTTAGTAGGTCAGCGGCAATCTCCACGATGGTACATTATGTGAAATAACCTGTGAACTTATTAAATAATTATAGTAAGCAACCAATCCAATTAACACATGTAAGCAACCACAGGTTTACTAGTTACAAAGTTCTGAGGAGTCTAGTAAGTATCAGTGGACACATTGTATAACTCACTGGCCTGCTGAAGGCTAGGTACGAATTCAAGCCCAGACTTTGATTATTTTTTTCCATATGTCGCTATCTGCCTACTTATATGTCCACGACATTACACATACATTTGGGCACAGAACACTGTGTGCACAAACGAACTCCTGCCACATAATAAATATAGTACTGCTGCATTTACCTCCTACAATTTGGGGATACAGTAATCGGTACATTCTGTTAATACCTTCCTCTTCTTCTTGTTCTTGGTGGGCTCGGTTTCCGCACCTAGTCTCTTAGTTGGACCTTTGTGCGTGGAAAGTGTGGAGCTGGCTATTCCAGCCAGCCCAGCTCTCGCCAGAATCCCAAGAGGCGACCTAGGTCGCCACAAGACTGGCGAAGCGTCCCCGGTTCACCGAGGGTCTTAGCCTGTTGTGTGCTGACACCTACGCAGTCTATCGTTACGTGGGTCGGCGTTTTTTCGGCCTCCATACAAGCTCTGCACAGAAATGAATATATTATAGAAATGTCTGTTGAGGTTACTATGTCCCGTAATTAGCCCTACCATGATGTTAGTATCTTATAACGAGATAATAGCACGACAATTATTCCCTGGAGGGTGTTAGAGGTGTCTCTAGGGTTCAAGAGTTTGTTTAATAGATTTTGTAGGTAGTGATAAGTTTGTAATTTTTGTTAACATTATTTATGTCTGTTAACTTATTTCTGTGCTAAAGAACACCCAGTGCGCGAGTCCTACTCGCACTTGACTGTTTTTAGATATTTGGCACATAGACAATCTATCTAGTGAATCTTATTACAACGCTATGATTTGAATCCAGACAGAGATATGCGTGTTTTATATGATTTTACACTCCATCTCAGCGAGGTTCAGCGGAGTCTCCGGATAAATCTCGATGAGATGGCGTGTAGAGCAGCACGCAATCACGCATGTGTGTGTGAGGTCCAATAACAGAGCGTTTGTAATAAGATTTACTTCTCTATCCCAGATATATTTACTCTGCTATTTTGCTAGCTTGAGTAAATAAAAAAGTTATCTAATTCTGTCCCAGAAATTGCAAAACTAGGCTATAAATTCTGAAAAACTTAGTTTCCAGACGCTTAAATCCAAGGGTAAACCCTATATCATACTCCTAGTTTATGTCTGACTCCATACGTGAGAGTCCGAAAACGTTCAGATATTTTTGTCACAAAAGGCGGCTGTGTCTCAACAGAAAGGTTTTATTGCTAAAATAACTTTTAGACAAGACAAACGCTCTTTATTGTGCACCATATAAAAATAAAACTAACAGGAGAAAACAAGTATCAAGTACGTTACAATTGGCGGCCTTATAGGTATTATCCTTACCTATTCCCATCTATGTTCGTGGCGGGAATGGTAGGGGTAGACACCCTAGAGCTTAGACGTAAGCTGTCGCTTATAGTGCACTACTATCTGCTATTACACAACCGAGTGGACGACCCCGCTACGCTTGCGAGGTGTTCGCTGGCGGCGCCGGACCAATACACGATGCTGCGGCGGTGCTCCTTCGCGACGGGTGTGCTACGCACACAGCATGCTCGTTACGCTCCCACTTTCCATGCGTGTACACTTTTGAATGAACTGATCGCTCAGTGTCAAGAAGTAGACATTTTTACACCACACTCGCAAAATTTGCTGCAAGTGTGCGTAACTTTTTAAATTAGTTAATTATGTAAGGATAATTATATAAGTAGAAATATATGTAATTTAATTATATTATATTATGTATTGTCTTAACCTGCGAGTTGGTATAAAACTGTAAGTAGGTATAAGGTTCTTGTATAAATAAATAAATGATTAAAGCTTTTACAAGATATATGTTTACATTTGAATACAAATCTTACAAAAATAACAAGTTAAAAGTACCCTTTAAATAAAATAAAACTATCCATTAAACAAAATTAAAATAAAGAAAAAAAACTAAACTAAATGAAAAAAATGGCCAAATCGCCGCCGTCTTGTGGCAGGTTTCCCAGAAGGTGGCAGGATTTTGTCTAAACTTAGACATTGCCCAAAGTATGCGCCAGCTCTTGAGCCTCCGGAAACATCAACCAGCCGCGAGGAAATTTTTCCCATCGTGACCCCACGGCCCAAGGATTTTGACACCAAAAGGGGCAAACATGTATTCAGAATAGCTCTGCACATCACGCTCTTGGATCCTTTAGCCGCTGCCATCGCTGCGCCCCAGCCCTGGCGGCCGTGACTTGGATGAGGGACGGAGCAAATGTGTCAACGCATATTGATGAAAGTGGTGGAAATTATCTCTAAAGCAGAAAAACGTTGTTGTCCAAAAATAACATCTAAATAGTATTTTCTGATAAATGGGAAACTATCCCAGAGCCGAACGAAGTTTTATAACCTTAATTTTATAAACTACCTCATGTGGTTATAGTTTATTTAACAATGAGAGTTTTCCCGAAAGAATGCTATATTTTCCCGGGATTAAAATAAGGCTGTGTCCAGGACCTTCACTCTCAACATATATTTTAAATGCAAAATTGTGTTTGTTAGTTTGTTTGGAGCAACTGGTCAACATGTTTTTTTTTCACACAACATGTCCAAATTGCTTCTTTTTATTACTATTAAAAGAAGTTAAATTGGTGTGACATTGAATACGTTGTTGAACATCTATCAAACGTTAACATTAAAACAAGTAGGTATCTGAAATTTCGTATTTTCATTAACACCAACAAGTCACACAACACACTCCAAACTATCTGTAATAATAAAATGTGTCGTGACTTGATGTTGAAACTGCACTAGTTTACGATTAACTATTAGTCTATTGGGTCATATATAACATAATTTAACAATCAATACTCATGACATGACATGCCAATATAAACAACAAACAACAATATCAAGGTCAAAGAATCAAGAGCGTGGCTAGGTTTTTGTTAAGGGGCAGGCAAGGGAAACCTGTAATAATACACTTGCTACAAAAACGCGCGAATCAAACCGAAGAGTATCTAAATAAAATCATTTTACAGTAGGAATCATACCTATATAATTATTTTATTTACTCTTTGGTTCGAAAGCCCAAGCTTGTCATGGAATGATTACTACATTTAATTCATTTTCATTTGATGAAATTACTTAAATTTTTCACAGTGATTTCACATGTGAAATTTCACAGACAATGATTTCTCATGTGCAATGCACTAATGTCACACTTGCTGCAATTATCAGCTTACAGCACCTATCTCTAAGGTTTATTTTTTAAATACTCTCATTCGTTAGTCAAGGTCAAAGTTCACCAATGCGTCATAAGGGTCCCTTTTAGTGTAGCGACGAATCACCAAAATATGCCTTCCTCCTTCTAACACGCCCGCTGTAGTACGATTCGTCCCTACTCGCTCGCTCTCTTTTCTATGCGAATGATCTGTGATTTTTAACAGACTATGTGAAGAAAGTTTTTTGTTTGATAGTTAATTTTGTTAATGTCGTTTTACTAAATATGTTCTTTTTACCGTAAATGATTTTTTACTTATAATTAGAATGCATACGATAATAAATGTTTCGTTAATTATCTATATTGGGTATACTATTAAATACTACTGGGTACTGCATCAGAACAGCACTAATGTTGGGTTTTTCTTAGAAAACAATAAAATAATTTTCACATTGGACATAAACACGTTATTACGTTTGTACTGAAACCATAAGACGCATACAATTGGATTACATCGGTGACTCGGCGGGGTTTAGGTTTGCTTGTCATACACCGGGAAATTAGGTTGACATGTGCCAATAAATAAATGGTTTTCGCATCAACAAAGAAAGCGGATGGATAAGGTTAGCTGTCAGTGCACTGAATCCCCTCATGCAGTCGATTTTTGTCGCCGACTTGATGGTATGAAACTGATACTGAAACGAATACTGAACAACTTTCACAAGCAAACAAAAATTAAAAATATTTTTAATTATTAAAAAAAAATACTACTACCCACCTACCTACTGTATATTTTGTATGGGCAAGTCCATTGAATTATTGTTTTTTCAGTGTGCTAGTAAAGACTTATTTTAAATGCATCAAATCATATTTAGCGTACTCGTGTTTTATTTTTATTTAGGTGTATTTATTTACAGGAAGTTGGCTAACCTGCAACCTCTCCGTGTGTACCATTACAATAAAAAAAAATTCACTGTTTACGGCTCTGCAGTTAGTCCTTTTGACACAATCACAATTTTAAGTTCACAACACTTTAATTTCACATTGAAATTTGAAGGAAGAAATTCTAGTTTTGATTTGTTTACAAATTGGAAAATAATATTTCGGGTCACTTGAAAGTTCGTGTAAGCGGCAAAAGTCATAAATATTATCACATTCATTGCTCGGAGGTTATAATATAGTTCTTTGTTTCGCACACAAAGATATTTTGAAACGCATCCGCATGCATGTATAGTCCCTTTCATTAGAATCCGGCAATAATGTAAACAAACAAATTTAAACACGATTACTCAGAAATTACTTACATTTGAATATCAATTCTGATCATATTCACATTTCAAGGAACCATACATTGTTCTTACAATCATTTATACACCAACTAACTTCTTTATGATAGTTATTTTAATAAAAAATACTCGGATGACGATAATTTCAATAGTTTGTAAAATTGCCATATTATTTTTTTTATCATCGAAGTCTTATTTGTCTTTGGAAAGTTAGTGATGTCTTTTCACAAACCTCTTTTGTACTGGCTGAAATGAAAATTTAAATGAAAATTTGTAATGGCCGACCGGCCGCAACAGCTGATTTGGTTAGGTATGGGTTTGGCTTGCTTTATTCATTAGGATGTGGATGTGGCTAGCGATGCTGTAACAAAGCCTTTTATAATAACTGTGACCGGTGACACCTCAAGTGATGATGAATCTGACACAAGCGAATGACGCACGGCGCGATTGATTATTTATTGTATGTGTATATATTATACTGAATAAATTTTTATTCTATTCTATTAAATTTTCTAACATAATTTAATTAATATTTTTTAAAGAGCCTTGCCCTATGTTTTGAAATATTGCAAAAGCTCTTTTATTAATTTTATTTCTGTACTGAAAGCCCAAAATCTAACAATATAACAACATAACAATATAACAATCACTCACTTTGACATCAGTGTAGGTACAACACTATGATCATAGACAACTGTCTAATAATTATCTTGTTTACATTATTGCCGGATTCTATTGAAAGGGACTTTATATGACATGTTGTGGAACGTGACGTTTAATTATCCGTCAAGTTGGTAATTTGCGTGCACATAAAGAAAAAGAAAGCCCGCCTAAGGTTTATACATGAGATTTGAGCTTTCCATCAGGCGTGACCGCGGACAAAAGTAAACAAAAACCGACCAAGTGCGAGTCGGACTCGCGCACTAAGGGTTCCGTAGCATTATCTATAAAAACGGCAAAAAAAATGTCTGTTGTATGGGAGCCCCCCTTAAACATTTATTTTATTCTGTTTTTTAGTATTTGTTGTTATAGCGGCAACAGAAAATTTCAACTGTCTAACTATCACGGTTCATGAGATACAGCCTGGTGACAGATGGACAGACAGAAAGACAGATGGACAGACAGACGGACAGACAGATGGACAGACAGACGGACAGTGGAGTCTTAGTAATAGGGTCCCGTTGGTTACCCTTTGGGTACGGAACCCTAAAAAAAAAGAAATTTACATACGACAGATTTTATTTTAAAAAAAAGTTAATAAACCGACATCAAAGAAGCTATTTTATAGTTTTAGTTTCAGCGAAATTGCGTTGTTCATTAACAGATTTAATTAAATGAGCTTAACCGCGAATGCTTTTAACATAAAATTGACAGACAAAAAGATATTGCGACGAGAAAGCCGCTAGAGCCAAACTTAATCTAAAATGATTGCCGCCTACAGGATAGGAATGTAAAGTAACGTTAACACTGTAGTTCTAATTAATTAATCACTCGTACTTATTGATGTACCCATTGAGTAAAGTAATCTAATCTTTGTGTCTCAAGAATAGATAATAATAATAGCTATGTCCCTAGGGAACTCCTCGTTCCCAGGAAACAAAGTACAATGAGCGCTTTTCTCGTTGTTTTTTTTTTTCTTAGTTCTTAGTTTTCCTCCAGATGGCGCTGTCCATGTCACCATAGATAAAATATAATTCGTAACAATCAATGTCAAAGTGGTTTTTAGTTTGTTTGGAATCTGTGAAAATTATGTCATTGATTCTGTTGCTAAAGAATACGACAGTGCCATCTAGGAATCTTATTTAATACTAAATTTGACATAAGGAAAAACGCTCATTGTTTTTTTCATCTGTAATACACAAACCTGCAAAGTTTTAAATCGATACGACAGTTAGCAGTAGATTAAAATCAATTTTCTGGATTTGTTTACTTAAGGCAAGAGTATCCGGAGAAATCGGTCCTGCTCCAACGCTTTTATTTTACACTTGACTATCCTGCTTAGAGGAATCGAGCCGATTTTAAAGTGTTTTTATTTATTATTTTGGAATGAGAAAGATCAGTTTTTAATATGACTGCCGTTTTATATCTCATTTTGTACCACGTTTATTTTGGTTCAGTTTTATTAACCTAATATAGCTCAAATAAAATTATATTTACATCATAGTTTTTGTCTATCTTTGCGATTTTATTGTATGCAGGGAAATGCAAGTAATCGCGTATCGATGGCCGAAATATTAAGATCAAAATACTTATGGTCACAATTATTGAGTTTGAAAAGAGACAAATTAGGGAACCCCACCTTAAGGCACCTCTTCCCAGCGACATCCGAAAATGACTCTTATTGATACAGTTATTTCTCTTAAACGGTATGTTTAAAAATTATGAAAAAAATATATAATGTTACTTATACTCGTACTATAAAGACATGCAACTTCATTGCAATAAATTATTCTCGCATATAAGAAACAGCAAGAAAATACTCGTATTGTTCAAAATAAAGTTATTTTTAGAATAAAATTGGTTGTTTCTTTGAAACCACTAATGTTATTTGTAAGGTTCTTGCAATAAAAGACTAGGAAAATATTGCTAAATTATTGATGGATTTTTTTCCACCCATCGCTTTTAAGTGAAAAGTATTATTTTCTCTATATGGAGACGCAACGACGCGACGTCTTAACGCCATTTCGCAATGCGCGGTGAATGAACGTTATTTCATTATAATTTCTGTCGATATTTGTACCGACACAGGTCGAGTCAAGGTTGTTGGGGTATACAATACAAGCCCCTTAAGGCTCCGTATAAAGCCGAATGCACATTTTATTTATATACTATTGGCAGTTTATTATCATATTTAAAATACAAAAAATATATATGTCATAAAGGAGGACATACTTAAGACATTTGTAGATCTGAAAACCTGATTTCATTAACTTCGCTCGATTATAAAAAATTGCAGTCAGCTCTAAAAAAATATATAAAATGGCCTTAATATCTTGTAGTTTTAAAGAAGTCTCAAAATTCACGAGAATTTTTTTAATACATTACTTAAGCCATTTATAGAAAGTGCAAATCCACTCCGACTGTTTTCGGTCATAGCGACTACTTCGTCTCCTAGACGTAATCCTAGAATAAAAGATGCGATTCACCAATCGCTCCTGTGAGTGCCCACACCACCGAAACTGCCGACGCATTAGGTAAGACTCAATGACACCCACATTAGGTCGTCGCAAAACTTTGGTATTTCGCACACAATCGGACCATCTGATCTTCATTATGCTATAAAGACATTTAATAATAATAATTAATAATGAAAATCTTTATTGGAAAGTAAAAGGAAAATTTAAGGTGGAAGCGGTTTAGCGTGTATGTATGTATGTATGTATGTAAATACTTTATTGCACAAAATAATTTACAATGCACAAAGGCGAACTTAATGCTAAATAGCATTCTCTGCCAGTTAACCTTTGGTTATGTGGAAAGTGGCATGTGGTGGTGTGCGTGCGTATGTGGTGGTGATACACAACACACACCATGTTTTAGAAGAATAAATGAGGTTTTGGCAACACATTCACCATATATACAGAGTTTTTTGTGGCTAGTCTCAAGTTGTGAGAGGTGAAGACCTTGGGGGTCAGCTTGCTGCTGCGGAGTCAGCACTGATCCTACTGTTAATTTCGGCATCAAGGTCACACTTGGATGTAATAATGCTCCCCAGATAGCGGAACTTATCAAACTGCTTCAGCACATCCTCACAAAGTGTGATCGGCAGTGTCTCATGAACATGATTATCCAAAGACACCATTTCAGTCTTTATGATCGGATAATTCCGATCCGATTTATAATGTAGCCACTAAATTAAAATAAGTGATTTTTTTCGTACAATAGACAAATCAAAAACAAAAGCGTTGGTGCAGGATCGAAGTTTAGCTTGATACTGGGCCTTAAGTACTTAGTTTGTTAGTTACATACAAGTAAAGCTAAAAGAAGCGTGTTAATAAAAAAATGTGGCGTGCCCTTGGAATCCAGCAGTGGACAAATATTGGCTGATCGATTGGATTGAATAATACCAATTATATGTATTTTTGCATATTATGGTGCACTTTGTTCTTGTGATATGATAAAATTATAAATTATCCAAAGAATCACTACTAAGCGATCCTTAAATCGATAAAAAAACC
Organism: Ypsolopha sequella; assembly: GCA_934047225.1. NCBI lineage: Eukaryota > Metazoa > Arthropoda > Insecta > Lepidoptera > Ypsolophidae > Ypsolopha > Ypsolopha sequella. Next base: position 23,703,722 of record OW204003.1, read on the forward strand.
TAAATATTGTACCAGTAAATATTGTAAATTTTCAACTACCAAAGTTTTGGGTTTCCACATAAAGATCGTTTTTTTTTTGGACCAGAAGAATTTTTCATCGCCATTAGAGACCGTGATTTTAAATTTCCTCTGAACTTCTTGACTTCTCCAAAGTCACTTAAAGGGATTATTGTCTTACTCCATGCAAATGAATGAGATTTCGCCCTCACTTGCACAGGAATGTGACATTTTTTGGGTCTCCTTGGGCAAGTTGTTCAATTCTGCACACATTATTTTGATCCTGTTTTATGTACCCGGACGCTTCGTATTTTGATGTCATTGATCTTTTGAAATTTTATTGTGGTGTTCCTTTCCTTGAATTTGTGCAAAAAGGAAATTCTCAAAATGAGGCTTTTTTTTCTGTCCGTATATCCTCCGTCCGCGACATAGCTGTATTATAGAATGCATTGAGATAGTGACTAATAGAAAGGTAGAGAACTACACCGCGACCCCAGAGAAAATATTAAATAATAATGTATTTTATTTTCAAAAGTGAGAATGTCAAATCTGTCGTGAAAACATGAAATAATCAGATTTTAAGATATTCACGTTTAAAGTTTTAAAATATTTGTCTTTCAAAAAAGGTGGTTGTGCGACTGCTGTACATTTTTTTTGTGCTTTTAGACAGACAGGCAGGCGACAGTGGCGGCTTAGTAATAGGGTTCCATTTTAGCACTCTTAAGGTGTACGGAACCCTAAAAATGGCACCTACCCATATAAAATTTACAGTAGGTTCGTCGTTTTGTTCATTTTCGCGTGTATGTTTATTTGAGAAAGCTGTTCAGTATCATCAGTAAACTACGTGGTTGCTAATCTGTTCCTGTTGGATATTGGAGATCACACGCGGAACGCAATAATAACAGAGGATATTGAAGATCACACGCGGAACGCAATAACAACAGAGGATATTGGAGATCACACGCGGAACGCAATAACAACAGAGGATATTGAAGATCACACGCGGAACGCAATAACAACAGAGGATATTGGAGATCACACGCGGAACGCAATAACAACAGAGGATATTGGAGATCACACGCGGAACGCAATAATAACAGAGGATATTGAAGATCACACGCGGAACGCAATAACAACAGAGGATATTGGAGATCACACGCGGAACGCAATAACAACAGAGGATATTGAAGATCACACGCGGAACGCAATAACAACAGAGGATATTGGAGATCACACGCGGAACGCAATAACAACAGAGGATATTGGAGATCACACGCGGAACGCAATAACAACAGAGGATATTGGAGATCACACGCGGAACGCAATAACAACAGAGGATATTGGAGATCACACGCGGAACGCAATAACAACAGAGGATATTGGAGATCACACGCGGAACGCAATAACAACAGAGGATATTCAATCGATACTAACTTTATTAGCTATGCGCAGGAAGGTGAACACCATGACGAACAATATGAAATCACTCTCACTATATCTAAACATCACAGTGTCAACACATTTGCAGCGATATGTACTGACGTCATCCACAGTAGCAGTAAGGTTTATTGAGTGTGAGACCTTACAGTTACACTACGAACACACGTATCACGAACTGGAGCCAAAGGTCTGTAATATACTTGCTATTTGCCATCGGTTTCAATATGAGGAAGATATTCTATGGTGCAGTGAGTATTGTAGCGACTTTATTAGTTCTCGGGCAAAGAAATGTACAATTGTTGACACGTACGTAAAGTACGTGATTGAAATAAATGATGTGTAAGGATTTATTCTTCCGAATTAGAACTAAAGCATAAGAAATAACTTTAGCTTTTAGTGCAAAAATTATTGCTTCTAGGTAAAAATTTATATCGGTACAGTAGTTCCATAAACTACCCCGTACATACAAACAAACAAACATACCTCTTTATCACATTAGTTTAGATGTTGTTTTTACTATTTCGTTAAGAAACTTTAAATGCCAATTAGCCTCTGTTTTTTCCTTAATAATTATGATTCGAAAACCGTTTCGAGGTATATGTTTCTTTAACTGTTTTTAGAAAACAGATTTTAAAATGAGCGTGCCTAGGATAGGACTAAATGTAAAAACTATAGTAACCGACTTCAAATAAAACTGCAGTCATTCATTAAATAGTTTAATATAATTATATACTGACCGATGGTACCAAAACAACACTTTTGCTGCCTCCTTCCTGAAACATGTTCTCTAGAAGTCGGCGCCCTCATATGCGTTTTTATATAGTAGGAATACGCCGACTTCTAGATAACATAATGTTTCAAGACATTGACGTACTACTAAAATGGACCTCGGGTCTTGTACAATTTACGAAAAAAGTGTCCAGAGTTTACCTATACAAACATAGATACATGTGTAAACACATAAAGAAACAACACATTTTAATTTGAATCGTATGTCATTGCTGCAATGCTTAATGTTGCTTGCCTACATTTTTAGTTTATGGAGGTTTGACTGGAAGAGGCCGCACTATTCTTAAGTTACGTAGCTTCATCTAATAAATGTCTCAATGCGAAGTAGAGATTATGAGAACATAAGATGAATGAAGTAGCTTTTTACCACATTTGATCATTGCTCCTAAAAAGAATATTCTTGAAATTTTATTTTAACTTTAGTTTTAAATTTGATTTGATTTATATTTTAATTATTTGTAAAAAATAACTTAAAGTTAGTTATAGTAGATGCTAGTGATTGTTGGCACTTGGTGGAGTTTATAAAACATTGTTTTAAAAAAACACTTGTACTTATCCACATATTACGTACAACTTTATTATGCCCGACCGGTTTCGCTGTAAAGCATTTTCTAGGGCTTTTTACACATCCTAACTAACAAATAAATCATATAAACTACAATCATGTCTAAAATGACGTGCAATAAATTGATTTATTGAAAAGGTTCACAGCAGGACTGCAAAACCTACCGCGGCATAAGTTTTCTTAGTATCGTGGGCAAGTTAAATGCTAAGGACATGTAAGTAGAGTGAATGCAGAAATGCGTTTCTTACGAAGTATGTGTGGCTCCGTCAAACACAAAGCGGGCGAATTACTATTTATTTATTTATTTCGGGTACTAACAGTCTTATACAAATATTATCTAGTTACATTAATGAGTTACTATTGGTATGATTAATACTTGCGATTGTCGGCACTTGGTGAAACATCATCATAATCTTAATAAAAACACTTGTACTGTTTCACAATATCACTCTTTTATTAATCCAACCGGTTTCGCCTTACGGCATTATCAAGGAACTGTTAAATATAATAAATAAACAATAAAGGAATCTGTAGTTGTTGTTTACATTGCAGATGGTGAGTTACTATTGGACTTGGAGATCCGGTTATTTATATCATTGACTTAGGATATACAACTATGATATAAATAACTGGATCTCAGTACATCTAAGTCTATAATTTATATAAATAGGTAATAAGAACTCACTAAACTGAAAATATATTTTATTTAAAGAGTTATTCGTCAGTCAATGCTCGACTTAACTTGTATTTAAATTAATTTAAACTTAGCCTAAACAAATCAAGTTCTAAGAATTCTTTGTTGTAAGTATCCTCACTTCGCCTGAAAAAGTTTTTACTTGTATAATTAGCTGAGAATGTCTTAATTAAAAACAATTTTTTGCTACGAGAACTGTTACCAGATACTCTTAGTTATATTTTATTTAGTAAACAAGGGTAGTCAAAATAGTTGTTAAGAATTTTAAAGACATAAACTAAGTCAAACTGCTTGCGTCTACTTGCGAGTGATAGTAGATGGTCACAATTAAGAGAATCCTTATAAGCCATGCCAAAGTGTCCACTCCTGTAGTTTAAATATTTGATAAATTTCTTCTGAACCCTGAATTACTATGAAAGAATATGAGAGACGCCACACAGAAAGCACGTCGTGACTCGCGGCTTGGCACGCGGCATGAGACCTGCATGAGACCTTTGTTTCCTCAAAACGTCGTGCACGACTGCCAGCAGCGCAGCCAGTGTTGCCGTTTAAAGAGAAAAAGTTACACTAAATCCTTGTCAAAATTGCGCTAGATTTTAGGGAAATCGGGTGTTTGAAATGCGCTAAATTCTGTTAAGTTTTAGCTGTGAATGTATTATGAGAATAAGAAAAAAAAATTGATTTATTTTATGACATTTGAATTTATTTAACCAACATTAGTTACTGAAAAAAACTAAATTAAAAATCCCTAACATCTTCCTAGTCATAATCACGTTCAAGTGCGGATAATATGCCTTCACTAGCTACTGTTCCTTTTTTGACAGTTTCAGTAATTTTGTTGAAGACGTTTTCAGATTCCATTTAAAATTTTCACGAAAACACAAACAATGTTTACGATATAGCTAGCAAGAAGTTTCGGAGTTCCGAAGTAAGATAAACCGGTTTTTCTCTGTTAGTAAAACCCAATAGTAATGCGAGCGAGACAGCTATAATATAATGCTTTAATATAAAAAATAGACAAAAAAATAAATGCATTAACAACATTGTGATCGGGGAATACCCCATTTATCAACTCATTACTTTTTTCTTACGTTTTTCAGCTCTGGATTCCTGACTTTTTGACATAAATTTAAGATTGTCAATATTTTTTACAATTTTCCACTAGATTCCACTAAATATTTTTTAACGCTTTGTTTTGAGAAAAACTGCGCTAAAGAGCCTAGATTTGCGGTAGATTAGCGCGAAATGCGCTCTAACGTGACCGCCGCGCCGACGATGGCGCGTTGAACGAGCCTTGTATGAGAATTTTCTAGTGTGTTCTTTCGCACGCTGATGGCGACGAGACGTGATGAGCCCGACCGTGACGTCATGTCAGCGCGGCATTGTGTCGGCTGGACGCGCGGTGTCTCACGTATGACAACGATGAAATTTAATAAATATAAAGATGGAATGCTTATTTAAATGGTATAATGTAAAATGTATTTAATCTATGATGCTTTACACAAAAGACATAATTATAAATAAGGATACACATTTAAGACAACTAAGTATCAAAATACAGTAGCAACCTTTTGTTTCTCTGTCATTAAAAATTTGCATTATTAATTTAATTTCGTTTTTAATTACATTTACAGGAGATCATCCTCCTATTCTTTATCAACAAGCAACAGAATACTACGTACAGAATACTTGCAAGGCTGAACCAAGGCCACGCCAGCCACCGTGAGCAGCGACTGGCGGCTGGTCAAAGTGAACATGTGACCGCCGAACGGGGTGGTTCGGTGGTCAGGGCTGACGGCCCAGCCGTTAGCCGTCGCGTCCGGCGTTTTGAAGAAACGCGTTTGCGCTTTCTGAGTGGCGTCTCTAAAAATAAATAAAAAAATATTTTTTTTAAATACAACGTGGGTATCAAATTGTACGTATTAAAAACCTGATTGTAAAAATATTGTGTTATATATATTTCGAGAAATCCTTGAAAAACCATAAAAAATGTATGTCCCCCTCTTATCTCCTAAACTGGTGGACCGAAAAATATGAAAAAAATCATGGTAGTATGTGTTTACGTAAAAATTACAGGAAAAATAAAGCGGTTGAGAAATTTACGATATAAAAATGACAAAATTAAATTTATCATCCACAATACGGAACCCTAGGTACGCGAGTCCGACTCGCACTTGTCTGATTTTTTTTTTTTATAATTTAGCTTGTAACGAGTGCTTTATGTGGTAAATAATGAAGAGTATTCAAAGCTATGGATTTTGCTGTACTCTAAATATATGCCAAGACCATACACCCGGTATGTTGATTGAACAATTTCCAATAGTAGTTCTATGTTCAGACTAGAATGGCTTGACAATATGCGGCCGACCAATTACAGTTAACGAGTGGATTGGGTCACGATACGGCACGCTCGTAGATGGTTTGTGCTACGAGCGTAGCACATTAGCTACGCTCGTAGCTTTTGTGCTACACCGATTTTATCATTTGCTCGTGTATCGTCGACGAGTGCTGTATCGTGCATATGACTTAGACTATGACAGTTAAATTAATTATGGAGACTTGGTTAGTTCTTTGGAAGGTTCGATTAACCTTTTTGCGAAATTTTTAAATTTAATGGAATATACAATGGCAAAATAATAAATAATATTATTTGGCTACCCATGCGGTGGTTCATTTTAAGCAAATACATAATTTCATTTTTGGAAGATTGTCGCTAAAACTTGGCCGTGATAATCAAAGTCAGCTGATTTAAAACACAATCAAGTATTAATATTTTTGGTGTTCTGGACCAATTTCTCAGATTTATAACGAAATCCTTGAAAAAATGATCATAACTCTCAAGTAAAATACACGCAACTGAAAAAATGTATCCAACCCATCCATCCAATGCTATTGAACGAGAAATGTTTTGCATATTTTTAATCAGGACGCCTTTTTTATTTAGCTTGGCCGCCAAGTTGCAGTTTATTTGAATTAAAAATTTATGATTTTCTTTTCACAAGAAATAGACTTGAACATTAAATTGTGACTTTACTACTAGCCTGGTCAAGTAACTAACTAACGCAAGGAAATACACAGCTTTCATATTACTACTGTGTTACGTAACGTTGTGTCACGACACGACTCACGGGCCGCTCTATTTATTGATATCTACTGACATGAGCAAATGTGAAGTCACGTGGTACGTATAGAAAATTTGATCAAGTGCGAGTTTGACTCATACACAAAGGGTTCTGTACCACCAGAAAATACGGGTACTGAATCCTTAAAACATTGTGGAAAAAAGCAACAGAACAGATATCAAAGCAACATCAAGCCGAGAAAAAATTATAAAGAATTCGGCACCCTGTTAGTACGGAACCCCAATTGTTATTATTTGTTGTTTTACTTTAGAGTATATACAAAAATCTGACCAGATTTCAAACTTTTATGTATTACTGTCTTTAAGATAGACCTGTAAAAAATGCTAAAAAATTTTTATATTTGCCATGAAATTTTCACAGAAAAAATGTTACTAATTAGACAATTTCAACTAACTAACGACAATGGCTGAAGCTGTAGACCCCTGTGACAGATGGACGGCGGAGGCTTAGTTATAAGGTCCCGTTTGGCACCCTCGAGGTACGAAACCCAAAGAATATCCAACGGGCGTATCAGATTTCGAAGCCTTCCAGCAAATGTTTACACACTGTTGTCAGTAATAATGTACAATTGTTTTGCAAAAACGATTTACTATCCTTATTTAAAAGGCACCCACCTTCATGGGTGATTTCTTCCCTACCCGAAACTTTTATAGACGATGGCGGGATATTCTTTCGTTAGATGTATCTGAGATAAAACACGAAACTTCTGGAGATAAAATATTTTGTGAAAACTTTGAAGCAAGCTTTATTTTTCTCCAGTTTTGGAATGACGAGAAAGTATCTCAACTTTCTTTTAAAACTTCTGAGAAATGGTGGGAACAGTGGAATTAATGTGCTGGGTTTCGTATTTCAGCAACATCTATCGTTAAGTGTCAGACATTTTTAAAGTCTTAATTTTCTTTTGCAAATGAGCAAATGAAACAAGTTTTTTTTAATTTTTTATGTTAAAGGGTTTAATCACAAATTGTATTATTGAAAGTGTTTTATAAATTTTCCGTAAAATACTGTTAGGAATGTGGCATTTCTGTATATTATGTATTGTGTGCTGTATTTAAACAACAAATACTGAAAACACCGATTTACAATCTAGGTTTACGTACCCAAACACTCGACCAACATAATTTTGCAGTTTTGATCCATACAAGTATTTATTAGTAATGATAAGCTCGTAGTTTTCGTTCATAGTCTATTAACTTATTTAAATTATATTGAACCCTCAGGGCATGTGTCCTACTCGCACTTTAGTGGTTTTTATTTGAATTTTCCTGCACCCGTCATTCTTACACACATTATACCATGGACGAAACGCATCGTAAGCGCCGTACGCGCCGCTGTTGCTGAAATACTGAAATGAAATACGGCGCATTCAGTGCGAGTAAGTGTGCGAAGTTGCATACGAATTAATACCTATAAAATGAATTATAAAATGCTACACGCCTAATTTTAGAAATCATAGCGTAGCAGTTAAGAATGCTTAGTATTAAGAGGCTCCTTTACGCATAGATTTTTATCAAGATTCATACAAAAGTAAAAACTGAGTGTGAAATCAACAGCTCATTTTCTTCATATTTTTTTTCATAAGTATAATTCAGCGACATCAAACTACGTCTCTGTACAGCCAAAAAGCAAAATTTGATAAACTCTATCATAATATCTGTCAGGATATCGTGAATATGGCCTCGTTTTTACGCAAAGTTAAGCAAGTTGTATAATGGAAATAGTCGTATAATATAAAGAAATTCATGGTGCGCAAGTGGAAAGTAGAAAATATAAGAGCTTGTATGACTTAGATTGATAGATGTGGAAGAGGCGTAAGAGGTATGTCAGGATCGTAGCAGATTGAAATCTGTAGTTTCGCCTACCCCTCTAAGAGACAGGTGTAAGTATATGTATGTACTATATACACCTATAGAAGAAATAATCCAAAGGTTAAATCAACTCTAAACCACATCATTAGTCCTTTATCGTACGAGGGTTCTGTTCACCGACAAAAGAATTATTGTATACCTCATCCCCTTCGTTGATTGGGGTATTCAAATATAGCACGCGCGCTCCATATTCGCTTCTGAATTAAATTAAAAGTTTGTTTTGATTCAAAATTAGAGCAATCCTTATTTAGATCAAAGCTTTTTGAACCAATTTAACCTTTCAAAGCTTATTTTAAATAAATAAATTAGTACTAAAAGTGGCTTCATTTAATTGAACTAAAAGTTTTCCAGTGTTTTGTATTGTTCTTCCTTTCTGTGGTAACATAATGAGTTTAATTTTAAATTTATAAATTGAAAATTACACAAAATAATATGTAGATAGAATTTATTGATTTATTATTTACCTATTTCCTTATTGTATTTTACTTACGTCGCATTGAACTGTATTGTAAAAATTGTAGCACACTACAAGAAACAAGTTAAACATTGAATTTGACATACGTAAAGAATCATCTCTCTACCTGTTCTCGCTTCTGATTGGTCTCTGGCATGTTGTACATACTATCATGACGAGTATCATGACAATATCATGACAATTCTTTTTCTAATTTTTATATTTTTGATGGTCGTAGATAATAGTACATTGTTCACCGAGGGAAGAAAGGGGAAGATTACCAACGAGGGTGTAGTTTGAGGCCCGAGGCGAAGCCAAGGGCCTCAATACACACGAGTTGGGAATCGCACTTTCTCCCGAGTGATACATAGTGCTTTATACTACACCTGCGAGGAAATAGTATCATTTTACTTTTAATCAAGATACAATAAAAGAAACCGACTGACTCGCGTGCGATTGTCACTTTTTTTTTTTTTTTTTTTTTTCATTTTCCCACTAAGTGGAAAGGCAAAGGGATCTTAGCCCATACAGCCATGTTTGACGTTATAGTTTTTTATGTTTATATGCACTATCCTCTTCTGTTGAGGATCATCTGAAAGGTCTGTCCTGTCTAAGTCACTGTCCTGTCGTTTCCGCTATAATGATAGCCTTGTAACGCAAATACAACAGGGTTAGAAAAAACACACGAAAAGGCACAGCCCGCACTTTTGTTCCATTGAACAACACACTACACAGGTTACGGCGATTTTAATTCACAATATCCTATCACTATTGTTGATCAAAACACCCAAAATGCAATATTTTTTCAATAAAACAAAAAAACGACGCCATCACGTCTTCGCGCCTTTTTTCCAACCTTTTATTTCCTTCTTATTTTTTATTATGTGCAGGAAAAGCAAGTGGCCAGTATCATTTTTCGAGTTTTATGTACGAGTTCGCAAAATAATACTGGCCACTTGGCCACTTGCTCATTCTTTATGTTATTTAAAAAAAAAAAAAAGCACGTTAGCAATAGATTTGCATATACTTTTTCTGCCCGCTCAAGCTTTTCATACACTTTTGCCGCCCGCATATTTGTATGACAGTAATGACGTACTTTCTGCATCGTTTTCAACAAAGAAAGAAGGTACTTTCCGAGCAGGTGTAGTATAAAGTATTGTGTGCAACCAGACATAATGAGACATTGGGACACTATACAATACAATATTATTTTTTATTAGTTAATAAAAATTTACAAGTTAAAAACAATAAATATTGTTTATATCTATTGTTTTTATATATTTATTGTTTTTAAATATCAATAAAAACAATTCAATTACGTCAATTCCTTACGCTGCAGGGAAAGTCACCTGCTTAGTATCCCTAAGCACACTTCTACTGCATATGGGAATTCTTTTGCGGTCAAGGCTGTGTGTCTTTGGAACGAGTTAACTACTGTGATTCGTATGTCGTCTTCTTTGGCGATATTTAAGAAGAAAGTCAGATCTGACTATGAAGTTTCATTAGGTTGGTAGTATCGTCACTTATTTACCCTTATTCTATTGATATTTAAATGTATATACATATATAAATATATCTTTATATATATTATAGATGTATTTATTAATATATTCTTGTATATTTGTTTATGTAAGTCTATGGTATCTATTAAAATTAAGTTTAATTTTGTAGGTTATTTGTATTTACACTTTATTGATTTTCATTTAATTTACTCTATCTATTACGTCTATCCCCCTTTTTTTACTTTTATAGTGACAATTTCTTCTTACCCAATGGTTGGCTGGAAGAAATCGCTTTCAATGATAAGTCCACCTTTGTACAAAACTATATTTTCAATACTCTGTTTTCTTGTCTTTTGTGTACAATAAAGTGTAAATTCATTAATTCATTCATTCGGTATACCTGGAGTATATTTTAAAGTTAGTATACATTTAATTTTATTTCGTACACTATAATAAATAAATTATTCTCTTATCTTTTACATAATAGATTTAAATAAAATATAAAATGAATGATTTTACATCATATTAATTAACAGGAAAAGGACAACATAACTACTTATTTATCACCCACATGGGTCAGCGCAACAACTCATCATGAGTGTTACAAGCCATACTTACCAACAAGCTCTTTAACTTATGTATGAATAAAGTGTCACTTGGAGGAGTTTTAATATAAGTTGGAAAGGTGTTGTACGCCTTCGGCAGCAGCACACTGATACTCTCTGGCGAGTCTCCTCGCAAGTACGTATAGCTCGTAGCGCCATCTGTTGTTATTATATAAGGTCTTTCTATTTAAATGGAAAGTAATTTAGGAGGTGATTCAGTATCGTTAATACATCAGATTCCACTGAAAAGCCCTTTTTTTGCGCGAACTTTTTTTTCACTTCTCAGTACAAAGTGGTCCGATCAGCTGACTCAGTTTGTATGGACAAGTGAAGAAAATGTTCGCGCAAACAAAAGTACTTTGCAGTAGAATATGATGTATTAACGATACTGAATCACCTCCTAAATTACTTTACATTTAAATTGAAAGACCTTATATACTCGTGCAGAGTATATTACGAAACCCACTTCGTTCGTTTCGTAAACAAGCACTCGTGTCCCAATGTCGCACATTATGTCACAGTTGCACAAAATACTATTGTATACGTTCCTCCAAATATATTTTGAACTTAGTTTTGAGTTTGAGTGAGGTGAATCCTGGGTGAAAACCTTAGTACAGTCAGAGAATATAGTGGAGATCACATCAAGCAGAACACTTGCAGTACCAAATTAGCCCGTATAGAGAAGGATATAAGATAGGGACAAAGTGCAATGTGTATAGCTTGTTGTGAACTTCACTGTACAATAAAATGAAATGAAATAGTTTTATTATGTAATATATGTACATTATGTAGTTTATATACACGTATTATACGTCAAAAATAAAAAATAAAAATATGTAACAAATATAATACGGAGAAATCTGATAAAATAATAAACATGCTTGCCAAAAAATATATATATATAGCAATAACTACCTAACAAATGTAATTCAATAAATACAATAAAGTTGATATACAAATAAATTTTAATTAAATACAAATATGTTAAGTTATCAAAATTATTCCTGCACTTGAATAACATAAAACTGACAAAAGTTTAATATCAAAATAATTTTTTTATTTTTAGGGAATAAGTATATGCCATTTTGGGATATAGTTTTCATTATTTTTGAAGAATTGTTGGATATGACGTCACTTGCGAATTTTAGACACTATACCGACTGTGAAGTGTGATTGCTTATAAAAAAGTGGTCTGTATCTGTCTGTCTTTTCATATGTCATCCATCTGTTAAATCAGTCAAAAGCAAATTATTATAAATGTATCTTGAAAGCAAAGGAATTATTAGACCTAAATCTCGAAATAGTTTACACCTTAATCCTGTTATAAACCCTGTGAATTCTCGTTATCGCTAAAACAATAGTCAAACAAATTACAATTACAAATTAAGGGTCGGGTCTTCGAGTATAAAACGAAATCGTAATTTAAATAATGAAATAATTATAATGCCCTAGTTAAAACAAACAATTTGAAGTTACTATGTACCCTAATGTACTGTTTACGTAAAAGTACGATATATTCTTGACAAAGTAACATGCTGTTTAGTCAAGGATCGAAACAATTGATTCCATTGTTATATTTTTTATGATTGCCACCCTGGGTTAAAAAGCGAATTTCAGCCGCATTGGCGGCTCATTGTGAACAAGGTGCACTTTATTGTATTTTTTTAATTTACGGTTTTCAATGCTTACTCGACAATATCGGAGAAAGGTTCGCTCGACCCTCTCGAGTCAAAGTGGCAGAACTGTACTGTGGAGCCCTCTCGTGGCGACCTTCTGAACAAAAACGAGGCTTCAAACTTTTGTTTCAAACTCATCGTGATTGTGGGAGAAGGGTTTCCTAATTATTAACGTTGAGATATGTTTGAGTGTAGTTTTTTGTAACTTGAGATTTTTAATAGGAATCGTTTGGTTGGATATTACTTCTCTTCGTATTTTCACTTTTATTTATATTAAACTTATTCAAGTTTATATTCAAATTATTTATTCACATAGAAATAAATACATTTTAAAATTACGTAATAGTTGGTAGCAGTAAGTACAATAGTATGAGACATCCTAAACTAGAGTCCCCACAGTAGTATTCCCAGGGTGGTGGGGACTAGCTTTCTTCACTCGCCTTGTATATAAATAATATTAAAGTTGGGCGCTCCATGCTAATAATTAACCAATAAAATCAGTCCTAAATTTTACATAATAAAGCCGATTCTGAAGGCTTTAATTTTAGTTATAGTGCTGTCAAAACTTGAAATTTTCCAAAGTAATTTAACTTCGGTTCCTTAAACTTAAGGACTATTTTGCAATGAAGAAAATTTAGTTTTGACTACACTATAACTAAAATTAAAGCCTTCAAAATCGGCTTTAATATATGTATTATATTTAGCTTAGATATTAAGTAAATTCAAGTCCAAAATCAAAAATTCAGACATAGTACTAATTAAAAATTAAAAATGAATTTAATTCAGATTACAATTAATCAACATTTTATAATTTGTTATTATCATTGTCGATATACAAATGTTGTAATAGCTTTTTGTACAGCAATTATTTTTAATAACTTCTGAGCCAGTATATAAAGTTATTTTAGTTCAAAAAGGATGCGCCCGCGCGAACCGACAAACAGACATCTAAATTGTAACACTCCTTCTACTATAAACATATATGTTTATAGAAGAATGCCATGAAAACCAGCCACCAGCATCACGTAAAAAGATCCCTATCAGGCAACTGTGAAAAATAAAAATATACAGAAAGTCTCAGAAAAACATACAGAAAAATAAATGCCATATTATACTTGTGAAAAACGTAAGCCAGGATCGATACCGAAATTCATAAGGAACAAATTGAAATGCAAAATGTTCAACTAATGATAACATTCAATAAATTCACGAAGTTAAAAAATATACATATATGTAATTACATAGATACAAAGACATAGAGCAAAGCAATAGCATGAATATATCAAGTACCTATCTGCATTTCGATTTCCAAATCCCAAAGTGATGAATAATAATGAATTTTATAATGACAACAGTGTCAAATTAACGCCCACAATCATTTGGGAACACAGTCACGTAATTGCGTGAAATATTACTTTGATTACCTTCATTCTGAGGAGAGCACACGAAAGGTGAATAGCAATAATTTAAGGGTCCATTTTATGTCAACTGCACAATTTTAAATGACCATTTCACATTGCGGAACATGGGTAATCGGTGTAAGCTGTTATTTAAACAAAATAGAAACGTAATAGAGTTCAAATTGATGCAAAATGAGGCGCTAAATCTGACATTATTTTCCCCCTTAAAAATAAATAGATAACTGTTCTAAATAATGCATCAAATTTATACTGCTGTAAATTTAATTTAGTATTTGAAAGAAAGAAAGGAAATTTTATTTCGAAGAATCAACCTGTACATCCGAGCTACTAACTTGCGCCGACAGATGGGTCAAGTTACAAAACAAGCAGTGCGCATTTAATGTCCAGCTGATACGGAAATACAATCGCTGTCGGGAAATGCCAACGTGAGTCTAGGTCAAGGCTGCACTTTGAAGGGCAATACCTTCACCATCTTCTCACATAAAAACTTTTTCGACCATATCAAAACAGAAGTTGAAAAGATGGAGACCCCACAAATGTCCATCTTAAACAGCATATTAAAGACCAACGTGCTTGACAACACTACGCCACCAGACTTTCAAGAAGACCATTCAATCATTTGGAATAGACTAAGAGCCCAGATTGAGGAACTGAAGCAACAATCCTCTCAATATCTCACTGTACACGATGTCCACCTATACATTGTATCGTACAGCGTTGGGGGGTTGTTATTACTGGCGTTACCTATCGTGGGAATCATCTGCATTAGGAGGAGACTACGGAAGACGCCCGCTGTCCAGGACATACCGGTGCCGCAGCCGCGGACACTGCACAGGACTATGGCAGACTAGAGTACCTCACCAGAAGTGCAATTAGTGAAGTTTGATATACCCAGGACTATTAAATTAATTTATCAATATTTAGAAATTAGAAATGAAATAATTTCAGTTTCTAGATATATATTCTGATAGACAGCGGAGGCTAAGTAATAAGGTCCCGTTTGACACCCTCCGATATGGAACCCTACAAACGCCTGTCTTGTTGCATGCAATTTCATACAATTTTATTTATATAAAATTTTATTTATTTATTTATTACACTTAACGTACATTTACAAAAAAAATATTAATAACCAGGCAACCTTTGGGTGAAAGCGAAAGTAAGAAAAAATGGAGCATGAAAATGTGAAATAGAAGCAACTACATAGAGTTAATTACGATAAATACGAAATATCAATAAACGAATACATAAATTCACACAAAAAATATAGTGTTGTAAAAATAGACATACATACATAAATACATAAATTTACACATATCTAATAAATCACAGATAATTTTGTAATGAATGCACATGAATACATGATGAATATGTTAGGGGTTTAGCTCACTAAAACAGTTGGCTTTAAATTTAATTTTGAATGTGTTTAAAGTACGACAGATTTGAACGGATTCAGGTAGTTACGTGTAAAAGTTTTTACACGTAAATTAAAACTACATTTACTTATTCAATATCCTACTTTTAAAAATTTATATTTCATAGTTGTACATTATTCGATTCCCGAGACAAAATTTAATACGAAAAACACCTATAAACTGGGAAGTTCAAAATATACGAATTTCTCACATAGATCGGGCCCTTGGGAGGTGAGGGCCAAATTGAAGAAATATAAATTATAATGGGATATTTTATTGAGTATTATTTTTTACCGCCTCAAGGGTCTAGTCGTTCGAGATCTCTATTACAAATCCGGGGATCGGGCTTAAATCCCGCAGGGACACATTAAACGCGCGCAACAGTAGGGACTCTCTACGCGTCAAGAAGACCGAAGGGTGAATCGCCAACAGCTGGTGCGAGCGTGCTCGGAGATAGTTGTCTGGCACAAAAAGCTGACAGCTCTTTGCAACTGGCTCATAGCAATCAAAGCTTTCACGCAATATGCGGCAAGCAGTCACCATCAACTCACAAGCTCGTCTCACCTCGAGAGTGTTGAATTGGAGCGTACCGAGCAAGAACTTCGTGTCGTACAAAAACGGATACATGCAATAACTTTTCGTGTACAGGACACGCAAGAATGCTTTTTGTACTTTTTCAAGCATTATGGCATACTTTTTCTCGTATGGATTCCACACGATGGAACTCGCATTTATGTTGCTTCTAACCAGCAGCACCGTAATAATCCAGATCCTATATTATTCGGGTATCATTGAAATCTCTAGCGTTGCGTATTAGGAATCCTAATATTTGATAACAGGATATATGCTCATGGAACGTGAGTTGGGTGTCAAACAAGACACCCAAGGCTTTAAAAAAGTCGACACGGCCAACGATTTCAGAGCCAAGCTTGTAATGCACGAGTAAAGGTTGTAAAGGTTTTGAAATAGAGCTGGTTCCTAATACTCCAGTTCATCATGCTTCCAGGTCTTAAATAAAAGACTATCAGTGATTTCTCTAACAATCAGACAAAGCTTTACATCATTAGCGTAAAGAAGAAAACTAGCGTACCTTAGGACAACCTCAAGATCATTTATCTTAATTGGTGAATAACAAAGGACCCAAGATTGACCCCTGACTAACACCTGAGTGAGTATGATACGGTTGGAAAGCAAAGCACCCGTACTGCACGTATTGTTGTTGATCACACAACATATCAGCCCTGGAGCGAAGCCAAATGAACACCACTTATCAAAAGCACGTCGTTATCCACACAGTCAAATGCTTTATTGAAGTCCAGATAAGCTATATCCACCTGGCCGCCCCGGTCTATATGCATAGAAACATAGTTTATAAGAGTATTTCTAAAACCATGTTGACAGTTAGATAGAAAAAGCTTGCTTTGCACTGATATTTTTTCATGCTGTATAGTGTATAGATTCGAAGACTGTAGCCAGGGCATTTAGATTCGCTATGGGACGATAATTCTCGACTTTAGATGAATCATTTATCTTCGGGGTGGGGCATTGATGGTGGGGCTTACTCTCGGCAACATCCATTTAGAAGGTTATTTACCTGTTTTCGGAGAAAGATTTAGATTGTAGGTTATTGGAAGGGTAGGAATATCACTGCAAGCCTTGAAAAAATAAGGAGGAGTCTGGGCAGATAGAGGCCTGCAGTTTAAACCGTTTTAAACCCAAAGCCACATCCCACTTAGATATGTCAGAAATAGTAATATGGTTTGCTGATTTAAACATTTTGCGGTGACTGGTTTCTTTGTGATTAAACTTCGGTAATTAAGGAATAAAAACACTCAAAAAGAAGTCAGCAAAAGATGTTGCCGCCGCTTCACCTACACATTCCTCATCTTTGTAATTAACACGAGGCTCAAAACCACCTTTGGTTCTCAAACTCACTACGTGTTGCCAAAACGAGCGTAGATTAGTTTTAAAACTGCCTTCTACGTTACTTTGCATTTGTCATACCTTGAGGATATCCTACTCTTAATTTGAGATCTCAGATTGCTAAACCTCTGGTAAACATCTGGGTCTTTCGTAGCAATCTTGTTCCAATACCTCATTCTAGGGAAACTTGCATGCAAACATTTGAAATCGTATTTGATTATTAAATTCTACCAAACGTTATTGAATGTAGCGTCATGTTTTTTTATTGTCAGTTTGTCTTACATAAAGCTCAATAAATTGTCCTAAAAGTACTCAATTCAGTTATTTGTATTTAAAAGACGCAATTGTCAACCGTTCGACGGAAAAGTAATAAACTGGTAATAACAGAACGTTCCTTAACATTTATTGCAGGAGATAGTCCTGCAGCCTAACCGAGTTCTGAGTAATGGAACGACGTGAAATAAATCGGATTTATGGAGCTGAGTTGTGTATAAACTCGGTTGAAATTGCATAATTGAAACTTTTCAACAAACAACCCAAATAACTGAATAAGTATGGTTTAGGAGAGAGAGGTTTACTGTAGGAGATCAAATAAATAGTACTCGTAAATATACTGTTGTAAATTATATGTGTTTAAGACAAAAAATTGTAATATAGGTATGTTTCTTTTGCCTTAGTAAGAAATTCCTTTTGTTTCTCGTCTTTGTCTCGTTTATATTTTGTCATCGTTAAAAATAATCACAGTGGCAGAATGGGGGTAGATGAAAACCAGCGCTTTCAAAAAGTTTATTTTTGATAGCATATAGCTAATCTACATCCATTTATTAATTTTTAGCTCTTTCATTTTTAATTTTTAAACCATTGTTTCCTTTTATATGTACAATTTTTTGACTTTATAATAAAATGTTTTTCTTTCTTTCTTTTCTTTCAATAATCATCAGCGAAATGCAGGTGTACGAGTGTGGACTGTAACATTGTTTTTACAGTGTACACCCGGAAATACCTTTGACACCACTCGGGGATTCGCGTCGTGGCGATGTTTTAGTGTAAATTCTGATATTATTATAGAATGTGAATGTTTCAAAAGCTATTTCATGTCAAAAATATGTTGTAGAACAGGGGTCTTCAATCTTTTTTAGCTGGAAGGCTAATAATCTATACCAGGTCTGTCAAGAGGCCGCACATTGCCGCACGTAAACATACCACCTCAACAATCATTTAAAACCAAACAAGTGAATTAAAAAGGTCTTGTAGAATAGATGAAAATTTCCTTAGCCTCTGAGGGCCGCAAAAAATGACCCAGCTGGGCCGCGGGTTGAAGACCCTTGTTGTAGAATGATACTTGTACGCAGCCCGTCGCGTCGCTGTGAACGGCGTGAGCTCGTCTTTATTCTTGAATCTTGTAAACTTAGCAAACAAAACTTTGTTGGCTAACTGAATATCAAGTCTCAGTGAACATTTGACCTCTTATAACACGTTCGCTGCTCCACGTGGCAACTGGGTCACAGACGCGCTGACTCAGCTAGGTCTAGTGTTACAAACTGCGACACAAGAGTGTGTTTGATCTGTTTTATGAATTAACTAGGGATGGCGACCCACCCCGGCTTCACTCGGATCAAAAATTAAATTTCTACGCTATGAAGCACGGTTTTTACGGTTGCTTACCCAAAGGGCAAAACGAAGCCCTATTAATGTCACTTTGTGGTCTGCACGTTCGTCCGTAAGTCACGAGTCTCATCAAAGATGGAATAAGTAAATATTCTATAGGCATGTATTTATATATGTAACCTATTAGTATGTAGTATATAGGATGGGATTTGGTCGGCCGCCTGGATTCATGCCGGGGGCTCGGTTGGTGATCATTGAACCTTGTTCCTGGTCCCTGGCCGGGTCTCCGGTATGGGTTCGGGCGGTTGATTGGATTTCAACTTGTATTTTAATTTTAATTGTTTATATATTGCTACATAAATCGAATACATAACAATAAAAAATTATAAAATTAAAACTAAATAATATTTAAAATTAAACTAAATAAAAAATTCTATCAAGGTCGCTGCCGTCGTGCGGGAGAGTACCTAGCAGGCTGGCAGCGTTACCTCGTTGTATGGCCAGACTGATTCTCTGGCCGAGGTAAGCCCCAGCCCGAGGGTCCCCGGAGGCATCGACCAGGCATAAATTAAATAAACATTTAATCTAGTTCATGTACATTTATTATTTTATTACATATACAAGGTGACTTTTTGACCATCGTCCAAATTTATACTGGTAACTTGGTAAGTGATCAGTATCATGGATCAATAACAATTTTTGTAAAATTCGTAAAATGAAATTTCGACTGCCCATAGTGATTCACTCAGAACTGCAAGTGAATTTCTATGGGAAGCCGAAATTTCATTGTACAAATTTCACAAAAAACCTACTTTACAAAATAAACTTTTTGAATTTTCAATATGAATTTTTACAACTTGAAATTTTGAGTTTTGGTGTAGAATGTTAACCCAAAGCCGAATATTTAATTAAAAAGCGATTAAATTATTTTTCAAGGGGGGTCCAAACGGATCCATACATGAAAAAGGAGCCAAGCATTCCAGGCATTTCAGAGTCTCGCTTGCAGTGGTCGTGACGTGACACCACGCCCTGTCTCTATAGTCCAGTCTACGCCCTGTCCATATGCCCCGTCTCTTCAGTATAATTTGAAAAATCTTTGCCCCGTCTGCGCCTCGTCCTCACCTAACGTCTTATCTGTCTGTCTTGCTCCTAAGTTTTTACTCTTTCACGCTGAAACTTCTGAAACGATTTCGATTACTTTGACAATAAGGTATATAAAACACCATATAGGCCTTTCCTTACCGAGACCACTTTCAGTCTTGTGCCACTGTGCTGTTTCCCAGCCTGAATGCAACGAGTCTGAATTGTTTTACCATCTTTGTTTTGATCTACCCAGTAAATAAAACAAAGTAATAAATTATAAAAGAAGCTGACTTCAAAGTCTTTGGAGCTAAAATTTATTACTATTTTAAAAATATAAACCGTCGCGAGCTTTTCGTGTTAATCTAAACTGAGAGTAGTTTGTACAAAATAATTCTTATAGTTGATTTCTATTTAATAAAAAATACTATTTTTCGATGCGTTTTTCTAAATTTTCGGTTAATTTTGTGTGGACTTATGATTATTGTAATCAAATCTTCATCAATCACGCTAAAACTTAAGTTTTATATAGTAATTAAATCATAAAAATCCGAGAACACACGCAAGAAACTATAAGCTAACATACATAAAAGTGAAGTTGAGAGCATCCTCTTTTTAAATTGGGTTTGAAAAATAATACTAAAATTTCATCACCATCATAGAGGAGATATTTTCCTCTACTGATCACCACAAATAAATCTCAAAGGGCTACAAACGACATTTGCTCGATCAATATGTCACCACCGACAGTTGCATCTAGAAAATCAATTAGGTCTTCCGCTCAGCCGTCATTGGTTGCATCACTTCAACAATCACCGACTTACCTGGACATCTTTACGAGAATCTGTTGAATCTTATTGCAGAGTTATAGAGGTGGTTATCTTTTGTGTAGAGGGTCTGAATTATTGGTGGGTTTGAAATCCCGGTCGCGGTGACACTTCAGAAGAACTTTTGTACGTTTTTATTGCGTTTTTATTACTATGTGGCGGTGGCTCCGTCGATAGGAGCCTGACAGACTCTACTGTCTCTTGGATACATCGAGTACAAACAAAGTAAACAGTTACATAACAATTAGATTTGAAGAAAATAATAAACATACAATTACTCCTCTCTCAGTCTGGTAGGTAGGGACCACATTTATATTTTTCACACACTCTTCATAAAATCAATTTTCTCTTTATGTCCAACTGAGAAGCCGTAACACGCGAGTAACTAGTTATGGTACATTACTAACTAGACGAGCGAGTAACTTGTTATGGTACATTACTTACTAGACAAGCGCAGTCCCATCACAGAGGAAAGTTCCTAAAGAGGTCTCGTGGAAAGTTCCTTTATAGGTCTCGTGGACAGTTCCTATATATCCTATATAAAGTACTAGAAATGACGTAAGGCTTGTCTTATTTAGTTTTATGTTTACTTTTATCTAAATTTGTTTTTAAAATTATGTCTTTATTTTTTTTTTATTTAATTTCTTATTCATATTATAAGTATAAAAAGTGATACGTAAGAGCGTGGTCTCCTATCACAGGTATACCTTTACTTAAAAGGTGACCCCAACCACTGTAATATTATTTATATATGATTAAGTTACCGTAATAAACGATTTCTATATAGGTCTCGTGAACAGTTCCTATATAGGCCTCGTGGACAGTTCCTATATAGGTCTCATGGACAGTTCCTATATAGGCCTCGTAGACAGTTCCTATATAGTTCTCTTGGACAGTTCCTATATAGGTCTCATGGACAGTTCCTATATAGGCCTCGTGGACAGTTCCTACATAGGTCTAGTGAACAGTTCCTATATAGGCCTCGTGGACAGTTCCTATATAGGTCTCGTGGACAGTTCCTACATAGGTCTCGTGGACAGTTCCTATATAGTTCTCGTGAACAGTTCCTATATAGGCCTCGTGGACAGTTCCTATATAGGTCTCATGGACAGTTCCTATATAGGCCTCGTAGACAGTTCCTATATAGTTCTCGTGGACAGTTCCTATATAGGTCTCGTGAACAGTTCCTATATAGGCCTCGTGGACAGTTCCTACATAGGTCTCGTTAACAGTTCCTATATAGGCCTCGTGGACAGTTCCTATATAGGTCTCATGGACAGTTCCTATATAGGCCTCGTAGACAGTTCCTATATAGTTCTCGTGGACAGTTCCTATATAGGTCTCGTGAACAGTTCCTATATAGGTCTCGTGGACAGTTCCTACATAGGTCTCGTGGACAGTTCCTATATAGTTCTCGTGGACAGTTCCTATATAGGTCTCGTGGACAGTTCCTACATAGGTCTCGTGGACAGTTCCTATATAGGCCTCGTGGACAGTTCCTATATAGGCCTCGTGGACAGTTCCTATATAGGTCTCATGGACAGTTCCTATATAGGCCTCGTAGACAGTTCCTATATAGTTCTCGTGGACAGTTCCTACATAGGTCTCGTGGACAATTCCTACATAGGTCTCGTGGACAGTTCCTATATAGGCCTCGTGGACAGTTCCTATATAGGTCTCATGGACAGTTCCTATATAGGCCTCGTAGACAGTTCCTATATAGTTTTCGTGGACAGTTCCTACATAGGTCTCGTGGACAGTTCCTATATAGTTCTCGTGGACAGTTCCTATATAGGTCTCGTGGACAGTTCCTACATAGGTCTCGTGGACAGTTCCTATATAGGTCTCGTGGACAGTTCCTACATAGGTCTCGTGGACAGTTCCTATATAGGCCTCGTGGACAGTTCCTATATAGGCTTCGTGGACAGTTCCTATATAGGTCTCGTGGACAGTTCCTATATAAGTCTCGTGGACAGTTTTCATCAGACGCATTTATGGCCAAGCGAAGGCCCATTGTGAATTTTAAAATAATAGTTAATAAAACTGGCACATAAAGAGGTTATTAAGACCCGAGTTTAATACAGACCTAATTATGTGTAGTTTCATACACTACTTTATCTACACTCATGCAATAGCTTACCTACCTATTTTCCAATACATAAGATCGCGAGCTTTTCTTGATTTGATTGTTCTTTCTTTTTTATTGCTCAGTACTACTGCTGTCAGAAATTTTTGCCCAGAATAAAACTTTTAACAAACCAAAAAGCAGTAAAATATTATTTTATTTTTGTTCCTTGCTCGAGGAATTTTTGTAAAATATTTCTCTTACTTGAAATTTGATTCTTTTCTAGTTTAATGCACTCTAAAGAGTACCCAAAACGATGGATTTAGCTATAATTCATATAATCTTAGGAAGAATTTGACATTAAACATCAAAAATTTAATTTTAAAATTTCGCGATTTTCACAAGCGAACTTGTGACCACGGCAGCCTACAAACGTCAAGCACATAACCGTTAAGGTATGTTGATTAAGACCCGAATCTTATACTCATAATCATAAATTCAATTATACTAATCTTTCCGATGACAACTGTTATGTGTATGTATTGGTAGCTAACAACAAAAACTGAATATTGAACACAAATCATCTCAGACCGGGTAACGTCTCCGTTGTGTTTGTATACGAAATTACACTGTGCTAATCTTGGGGGAGTCCCTTAACGCTAAAATATCCATTCATCCATATGTAATAGGGTTTAAATTTACATGCGGGCCCATTATTGGTGGGTCCCAAGAGATTCTCAACATTTTAGACATTTTGTGCTCAATTCATGTAAAGAGTTTACGACCGTTTGAAACTTACAGGTAATTTGTTTGGATTATATTTTATTTTTATTGACATAACGCCCTCGTGAGCGTCCAGTATGTGCATTACTAGCTACTCTGCCAGCAAAATTCGTTGGACAGGTCTGGTGGAAAACTTCAACGGGCTAAACTGAATACCTCGGTAACGAAGTCGGGTAGCGCCCTTGTCGTGAAAGCGAGTTCGATTCCTGGCCCAAAAAGTATTTTTTAAATATTTGTTTACTTGAAATTTTTTTTCAATTGATCTTTTCTAGTTTTTAATGCACTCTCTTGATATTTAGTGAAAATACGTAAAAAAACGCTTACCTTGACAACTTAATATACTTCGCCTGCCTCCCAGACGAGTAGACTTCTATCTGTCTAACAGAAACATACACTTAATAGTAGTTTATGCTACAAGGGCGAAAAGGAATAAATTACGAGGACGATTTAAAACACGAGCGTAGCGAGTGTTTTAACGTAACCGAGTAATTTATTGCTTTTACGCCCGTGTATCATACTACATTTTTCAATGCATAGTGTGAGGAAATGAAAACAAATATAATCTTGTGAACTTTAAATTATAATTGACTCAAAGGGACTGTATCCAGAGCCGTTAAACAATGGAAGAAAAAGTAAAACGTCTATGGTACACAGGAAAGGCTGCAGGTTAGCCAACCATTGTAAATAAATAAAAAAAAAATAATACTAATAAAGCCCTAGGGCAAAATAATCGACTTACTGTTCGGTTTTGATGCATAAAAAGTGGGCCTTTACGAGCACATGCATTGAAAATACTTAAACATACAGCTTTAAAAACATACACTTTTATTTTTAAAAGAAGCATTATTTATAAGTTGCAATATTTTATACAACATCAAGCTATGGTATGTAATGAAACAGCGTGTAACACACTGAGATATTACGAGGTTGCATATGTTGCATGCAGCGCCCGTCAGGTAATAATTTTTAGCGCTAAATTATGTTCTAGTGTCTGAAACATATGTTAAAATTTGTTTTTCTCTTTTCTGTGACTCTGCGCAATTTTCACCTCTACGTGGACTATAACTGCTGTGTACCAATAAGTGTTCAACACTAAACTTGAATTAAATAAGTAAGATTGTACCAATTATTTTTAAACTTATTTACTCGTATATGGATATAGTAGTCACTTACGGCCTATGTGAAGTTGGCAACTAGGTCATCCATCCATCCATCAGCCCGTATTCGTCCTTCAGATCGTCAGTCCAGTGGGCATGAGGGCGGCCTACGCTACGCTTTGCTGTACGTGGTCTCCATTCCAATGCCTTACGGCCCCAACGATCATCGCGTCGGCGACAAATATGGCCAGTCCACTGCCACTTCAACTTACTGATTCGGCAGGTTATGTCGGTCACCTTCGATCTCTGACTGATATCTTCGTTTCGGATTTTATCGATCAGAGATTAAAAAGAGTTGTTTTTTTGGTACACACGATTAAATTATCGGTGCGACCCGGTACAAACCTAGTACTATCGAATGGCAATTACTGGCAATTAAATGGCAATTATTAAATGGCAATTAATTATTAATTTACTCAATTGCCAACTTCACATAGGTAAGTCCACTTGCGATAATTTACGGAATAGACTGAAAAAAAAGACTTACAAAACATTTTCATGATTGAATAACTCTTTAACTGTTTCACAATAGTATTTTGTGCAACTGTGACATAATGTGAGACATTGGGATACCAATCCTCGTTTACGAAACGAACGAAGTGAGTTTCGTAATAGTTTTGTACGAGTGTCCCAACGTCTAATTATGTTCAATTGCACACAATACTTTATCTACGACCATCAAAAACAATTTGACGAAAAATTAGAAAAAGAACACTCGTGATGATACTGTCGTGATACCCATGCCCAAGAAATTAGTATGTAAATGCCTGAGACCAATCAGAAGCGAGAACGAGTAGAGGGCGAGGCTTAAGAAATTAAGACAGACCATTATTGCTTCTTTAGCAGTGTTATAATAAATTTGGCCAATCACAACGCAATATTGCGGTGTTATAATGTAATATTACAACATCGATCAAATAATGTAGGTACTTATAAAACCACGTTTGATGTTTTAATCACCTTATTGCAGTATGGAAGTAGATAAATATCTGTATTCTCATGGGTTTAGTACTTGGATGACATGTTGTTATCAAATGTTGTTTGTGCATGCAAGGAATGAATGAAACGAGAAAAAGAAATTGTCGAATAGTACAAATGGTAGAGCTGATACCGGGCTCGACTGTGGAGGTACCACCATCTTACTTGGAAACCCCCTCGAAGTAATTCGGGGGAGAGTAAGAGGACAGCTCACAGGAAAAAAACCAGGAGGCCCACCATGCCTGGGACCGATGGATGGCGGTATATCCATCCCTAATGGCCGGACTTTATATGGAACAGACTGGTGATGGGCAGCGGCGTCACTGGTGCGAGGGTTCCGGCACCGTGGTCAGCACCAACCCACCTGCCCAGAGTGTGTGAGTATGGGCAGTACTTCCAGGATGACGGCCGAGAGTGGCAAAGTCCTGGAAAGGCTTATGCTTAGAGCATATGTCCAGCAGTGGACGAACTAGGCTGATGAATGAGTACAAATTCAATCACGATATATTTTTAGAATAGAATAGAAATAAGCGTATTCATACTAGTAAATCCAGTGCAAAAACAACACAAATCAGTACAGACTTAAAAAGTATAATTTCAACAACTATATAATCAAAAACATGATTAAAATAAAATAGAAAACAAAAAAGTATACCTAATAACATAGGTACAATTTTATAAAACCTATATCAAGCATGCACTGCAAATAATAAATCGGCCCCGGCTCAGCATATGTTAGAGTTAAATCGCCAACGCTGGTTTTCTACCAACATCATCATATTAAATGCTTTAGTTGTGTTACATTTTCAAGACGCTGCACTCTTCCCTCCTCTGCATCAAGTATTACAACATAAACATATTTTGTAGTTTTTAGCAAATTTAGCTTGACTCGCTTTGAATGGTAATTTAAGAATTACTTCTGTGTAAATTCCTGTAAATACGATCTATCTTACAATTAGAAACCGAAAGTGCACTTATCGAATGACAAAACCGAGACTGCATGATAAAAATAATCGTATGTAATCGTAACCGCTTGTATGTAATCGTAATCGAATTCGAAATGATGGAAGAAAGGATACCGCTAATCCGTATTCAGGTAAGTTTGCTGTTCACTGTGTTTCCAGTTGTGTTACAAATTGTATTCTCATGTTTGGTGCAGCAATGTATGTTTTCGCACGCACTTGCACGTATAAGAGTGTTCGCTAAAAAAAACTCTTTTCAAAGAACCTAAAATAATAATTTACGAAATTTCCTAATCCACGAGATTTCTGTCGTGGTACTTACTCTCCCAAAAAACCAGGGTATTTTACACAGTTTTCTCGTCTAAAACAATAAATTACTTTGACAAGCACACAGAATTTACTCCCTTATATACAAGGTAACACTTCTTTATACAGTCAAATTCATAGTGAAGACTTGGTAAGTGCACAGTATCAAGGTTCGATGACCCTATTTGTGAAATTCGTAAATTAAGTTTCGTTTTTTCTATAAAAACGCAAGCCCAGCCCCGCGAGTTGTGGGAAGTCAACATTTCATTTTCTGAAATTAGCAAAATGTTTTATTGATTCGTGATACTGATTACTTATCAAGCCTTCGGGATGGATTTGACTGCATAAATAAATATCCCCTTATACATATATATATTTTTAACAAGTCATAAAATATGGGTGCGACAGTCAAAATGGCCGACATAAGAAATTGGTATCCAGAGAACTATTCTTCTAGCCTCTCAAAACGTTTAAGTTGATATACCTAAGTTAGATTGAGTTGAAAACAATTTCTTATAAACTTGTAATTGGTAAATTGTTGTCGTGGTGTTAACTTCTTTTATACTCGAAAGGGACTGAACTTTCTTATTTGTAAAGTGTCGAAACTTTTGGGCCAAGAAAATCTGCCTTGATGTCTATTCAACGAAAAACTAAACTTGCAAAAATGTCTATGTTTGTTGTTGTTATCAAGTGACTTTCTTGTTTATTTTTATTTATATAATTAGAATGAACAGAAGACGAAGTTAAATAATGTAATTAAATTAAAAATTCAGCGGCTTGTGTCAGAGATACAACTATAAATTATTTAAGTGGATACTTTTTAAGCCACCTCTTTACTCAATCACAGAGGAAAGAATCAATGGCCAAAGAAAATATAAGTTTCAATGCCGGCGCATTCGCTTATAAGGTCATTTGAACATTTTTATTATTCCAATCAAATAAGCATTTTAATTTCTACCTGACAGACATGTATACGTTTTGCCTGACAAATGTCACCATTCCCACAGAAAAGCAATGACTAGTCATTTCCTTTAAACTTATACTACTTAGAATAACTTATGAAAAGTGATTTATAGAACTAAATAAATCAACAAATAGGTACTGATTTTGTAGTATATTACAAACTTTAAAAACATTCGCTTCCTTGAAACTTTTCCACTATATCGAACGCCATTTCTACCACCCGTCTGTTCCGAGAATGCCGTTACCTCGAGTCCCACTTCCGCATGTAGAGCGGGGGTGCAAGCGGAGGAAATGAGAAATACACACACACAACTACACGAAACAGGCGTAAACGGAAGTGACACCAGGAGCAACAGCATTCTTTGAAGTCTTTGAACAGACAGGATCTCGTCAGCAAAGAAGGCGGGTGGGACTTTAGCTGTAAGGTGCCGAGTATCCTCTTGCGCACACCGTCTCTTTGAGAATTATAAAAAAAAAACGCACGTGTTCTCAAATCCATTTCCTTCCACAGGCGGAAGAAGGCAACAGCCGCGCTTCAGAGAACGAAGACAACGATGGCAGCGACCAGAACGTCTCCTCTCGGGTCCTGTCTGCCGCCACTTCCAGGGAAGAGGATGATGACTCCAGCAACAACGCAAGCTCCGAAAGCAAGAGCCCAGGCCAAAGGTGGGTGGATGCTGGCTTTGATAGGGTTCTATCTCACTCCCACGAAAATGTACCTCAGAGTCTTAGAGTATAAAGATATCTTACAATGTATACTCTAAGCTTAGAGTGCTCTATAGTTAGCGAAGAATACAGAAATGTTTGGCAAGCATACTTACTAGACGTAACATACATACGTCTTTCTTTTATCTTTAATGAATCTTTACATCTTACTTGCCCTTTCAAGAATCGCAATATGCGTGACAGTGCAACAGGAAAGACGCTCGATGTATGGTGCGTGCAAGGGTGGGCAAGAGACAGTAAGTTAATAGTGACAGATTAGAAGCTACTCCTACAGAAAAATATACTTCAGTTTAAATTCGAATAAAGGTCAAAGTTATTATGTTGTATGATTTACAAAAAATGCCTTGCGACATACGAACAACTTCTCTCTACGCGTTAATACATTATTAATTTTGTGTCACCTTTACACTTGGTTTTAACAATTGGGTTCAACACTCGTAGGTACATTTCTGTTGGAGTGAGACATGCTTGCTATTGGCTAGAAAGCTAAGCTGATTTAGTATAGATGATAACTTGGATACAAGGCTTCTTCGAGTGCTATCGAAGCAGTCAACAAGCTACTGATCATTAGATAATCGATAACCCGCAAGAATAAAGGCTAAGCTGCTATAGATGCTACGATTTTATAGAGCTAATAAACACTAATAGTGCTCCTATATGCATAGACCTCTGAAAATGATATATGATAAAATCATAATTCTTATTAAACAATTATAATAAAATCATAAAGGCAAATACTAGTTAGTATACCTAATATACATATTTCCTATTAGTATTTCCATTTGAAGATGTTTGTAATGTTGCGATATACGGCCAACAGTCCCTTTAGGGTATGAAAGTATACACGATACTAATACAATTTTGATAAAAAAACACACCGTGAATTTTTTAACAAAAATTATATTATTTTTCTAAGCTATATGTTCTGTGTTATTGACGATATCAGAGGTCAACGACCAGCGAGAGTGTCCAGGCGATTAGTTATTTTAATTTTAACAAAATTGAGATATTGTAGGTTACTGGTACATTATTTAAAATTGCTGCAATTTTTTTTTAAGAGCGGTTTTCCACCTGGATTGTGAAAAACCCGCCTTTTTTTAATTTATCAAAACAGAACACTTAAATTCAAAATTCACTCAATAGTTATTCAACAAAATCTATGTATTGTGTATGTTGCCATCGCAAAGTTTCCATTGGTTTCTGCGAAATAAATTTTCAAAAATTAAAAATTCATCGAATTAAAAAATATATATATTCTAATTTACAGAAACCAATGGAAACTTCACGATGGCAGCATACACAATACATGGTTAAGTAAAGTTTTGTTAAATAACTATTGAGTGAATTTTGAAATTAAGTGTTCTGTTTCGATTAATTAGAAAAAGGCTGGTTTTTCACAATCCGGCTGCGAAACCGATCTTAACCCAGAACAACACACTCAATATAAGGAGCCGCATTTCAAATATGCAAGCATGTTTGACATTTTAATTTTGAGGTTATCAAACTCTTGAGTGCCTAAATAATTGTATTACGATATTTTTTTTATTTTTATATCATTACTTATGTGGGAAAATACATATTCTTTGGTTTTTAACTATTTTTAATGAACCCATTAAGTTTAACACGTTTGGCTATTTAATTAAATAGTAGCATTTCATGTAACTGTCACATCAAAGAGGATAATAAGATTAATAAGACAAGGGTGCTAGTTTTTGTCACGCCTGCTTAGTTTAAGGCTGCGTAGCGAAGATCATACGCCTAGATTACATAATTTGTTAATAATTCTGTCAACAATTGAAACAGGATACTGCAATCCTATTGGCTCTTCCAATCTTACGTATAGCGCCACAAACTTATCTTTCCCGAAGACGAAGACTCTAACGTAATGAATATAGAAGCCATTTTGGTTTGGCCTACCGAAACATATAATTTTGGAGTGGCGAATTGTATCTGCTGATTCAGTCAGATGTGTTGACAGAAATCGGTCGCCTGTTATGAGGAGTATGTAGGCTGTATTCGTCTATGTGTCCAGGTATCATGTTTCAGTTGTGTACCAAAGATTTTTCTGTATATTAGACAGTACATCTCAAAAAACTCATTTGTTTATCCCGCGTAACCGCGAACACACAAATGTC
Source organism: Ypsolopha sequella (assembly GCA_934047225.1). Lineage (NCBI taxonomy): Eukaryota > Metazoa > Arthropoda > Insecta > Lepidoptera > Ypsolophidae > Ypsolopha > Ypsolopha sequella. Next base: position 23,734,804 of record OW204003.1, read on the forward strand.
AGACATAAAACTACTGATATCTGATCTCTCCGACCCTTCCGGCAAATTATTACACAGATAAGAAGGAATATATTCAATTTTCTCGCTGACTGTACCTACTTGACTCATTTTTCCGATAGTAAGTATTTTCACGAGGCTCCTTTGTAAAGTTTGTAGATAGCTTGAAATTTGGAACTCTGAATTAAGTACGTATCAAAAGCTTCCCATAGACAACTTTGACAAACATTTTAAGATGGCAACTTAAACTTAAGAGTATGACATAGCCAAAACAAAAACCAGTTCCGGGCGTGGCTTATTCTATTTTACGATAGCGCGCGGGGGGAAATTCGTCCCGGTCTCTAAGCTCGCGTCACCATAGCAAAAATACGAATAGAGTGGACGAGGCAGGGTCAAAAGTAATACGTATTTTATTTTATCTAATTTATTAGTGTATTTCGATCATCGTCACACGGCATTGATCCTACTTGCTATCACGTCGGGACGAAAATTTATTATGGTCGGCTAAAAGTGGTTTTTTGAGTGTTTGATTTATCAGTTGACCCTCGGAACATTTCAGACACTCCTTTAGAGATACATAATAATATTGTGACGGTTAATTATCACCACTACCCATTCTTTAAATATTTTTCGCCCGTTGAGCTGGTTTTACACTTGCGGGAAAATAAATTGGACCAAAAATTTCTTTACAAAAAATTTTTACTAAAGTTGTTATTACAAAAAGTGGAAACTAACAAATATTCTCAGAAGGAATGCACCACGTCACTATCTATCTCACTGTAGCCTATATCAATTATGCCTCTCTCATTCAACCACGTTTAACTGCGTTACTATCTTATTCCAACTCATTTTAAATAGCGTCACTATTTATCTCACTCTAACGCGTGTTAAATGGCATTCCTAATGAACGTCAAATGTTTTTACTGCCCGCCACTCTTTCATTCTAAATTCTAATTATTTTAAAAAATACGCAGCTCCTTTGGTAGTAAAATAGCAATAACTTTTTTTTTCAAAAGTAATACACAGAAATTGCCAGATCATTTGAAAAACAATATTTGATGAGCCGTTATTTAAGACAATTTGCAAAACTAACATAGGACATTTTTTTTCAGGGTGTGGTATCGAACTAACCTAATTACAAAAAATTGCTCATAAATTGGGTTTTTATTTTTCTTCCAGATGTAACAGCATTTCAAGGTTTATTTTTGACTTTATCAATAGCATGACTATTCAGAGTTGCGCAACAAAAATTTTATTCTTAGAACTGGTTAGCTTTGACTCTCAAAAATCTATTCGAATTTATAAAAGTACCATCAACTCGAAGACTATCTACTTTTTGCTGAGGTCATAATTTGATATTCTGGTCAGTCATGAGCTGGCCTACCAGCCTTCCAAGGGAAAGCGTTGACTTTTGGGACACCTGTTTACCCTTGGGATAAATCGCCAAGTGTTTAAAATATAGAAATTTATTTGTATCATAGTTTGAAATGTTCAGGTCCCTTTACGCAAAATGAAAAAACAAAACTCTTTTAGGATTAATTTGTTGTCCCTATGTTTGTCTGTTTGTCCGTTTTTCTAGGCAATTTTTCTGGGTAAAATCAATAAATGCTAATATTTACAGCCCTGTAAAATATACCTATTATAACGTTTTTATGGCCTTTTGTTTAACTTTTTCATACAAATTTTCTCCTTATGAAAATATAGAGATCAACACTTCACATCATATTTTGCATTTGAAAGAAAGCACAGAAAGGAACTGTAGAACAAATAATGTAAAAAATATAAAACCATATTTTTCTATTCTAAAGGGATTAATAATTTACTGTTTGTTCAATGTGGCCTTGTATTAAACTTTTTGTTATCTTAGTAAAAAATAATTCAAGTAAAAAATAAACAAAGCTATCGCCACATTGAACAGTAGATGATTAATCCCTTTAGAATAGAACAACATGGTTTTCATATTTTTTACATTATTTGTTCAACAATTCCTTTCTGTGTTTACTTTTAAATGCAAAATATTATCTCAAGTGTTCATCCCTACATTTTCATAGTGAGAAAATTTGTATGAAAAACGTAAAAAAAAAAACGTAAAAACCTAAAACGTAATATAAATAAAAACGTCAAAAGTATGTTTTACAGCTCTATAGAGGGCCGTTTATATTGGTATTTATTAATTTTACCCAGAAAAAATTGTCTAGACAAACGGACAGACAGACAAACATAGGGATAACAAATTAATCCTAAAAGAGTTTCATTGTTTTCATTTTGCGTAACAGAACCTGAACATGTACCGATAGGATTATCTACGATCTAATAATTTTGCCATGCACTGTAAATATTTCAAAATAAATTTCTATATTTTAAATGCTTGGCGATTTATCCCAAGTAAGTGTACCTATATAATTTGCAAAAAACTTCACTTATTGGACCTGAAATGGTGAGCCAATACTAGAGGGTAATTTCACGAAAAGGTCATTGATCTTTGTTACGGATCTCATTAAGTATAAGTAAATTAATTTGGGTTTCAATAACGAACACAAAATTATTCTTTTAGAGTAACATATATTATTTTCCCGCATAAAAGTATGAATTCATTCCAAATTCATTCAGTTTTGTTGTTATGACTATGGCACGATGTAGCTAAATCACTCATACGCATATTTTGTTGAGTTTTTAACGGCAGGAATATGATGCTCCTCGAAATATTACTTTATAAAATTAATTTCAATGTGTTTTGAAATAGTTTTGGGAGATATTTATAGCTTGCAAAAAAGGGCACAGGTTCCACGTCTTACGGGCGCTAACGCTAGGCGTAGACTGACAATATCTTGCTGCCGCTGACTGCATCAGTGGATTTACGTATTTTTGGAAAAAGGGGGTGCTTTTTTTGACCCGAATAACATGGTATTTGGAAAATGAATAGATATCATTCACACTAATTTTATTAAAAAAAAAACAACAAAATCGCGAAAGCGATACCTGAAACAAAATCGATAAGAAGTGTGCAATAGAGGGTTACAAAAAAATTCATTGACAGTACAAATATGAATCGATTAACGTGGTTTGTGGAAAATGAATACCTTAAAGTTCAACCAAAAACATGTATTTTTTTTATGGCTATACGTAACCTAATGATTACAACAAAATCATCCGAAAGCTGACATTTTATTTCTGTTTGTATTTTCGTTCCCCTTAACAATAGTTACACACTCAAACATCCACTTTTCACTGACGATAATTCTATCCCAAATAATTTACATCCATCCTTCCATCCATCAGCCCGTATTCGTCCACTGCTGGACATAGGCCTCCCCAATATTACGCCACTCTTGGCGGTCCTCAGTCATCCTCATCCAGCCGCCATACCCGCACAGTGTGATATTTCACCGTTCAGTGAGTAGTAAGATATTATACAAATGCTATGTACATGAACTCTGAAAAACTCATTAGTGCACGCCCTGACGGCAGATATCGAACCTAGACCCTCAGAATAATGTGTAGGTTTCTTAGCGACAGAGCTACGTATACCGTTCCTTTGAACCGACCTCAAAAAATAAGGTTGTCAATTTAAAGTTTATTTGTTCGCTTATCAGATGGGTATGTGTAGCCTTTGTCTACTCCTTTAGGAGACAGGGAGTGTATGTATATTATGGCATGCTCAGTGCCAAGCGGGTAACCGTCGCGTAACCCTTTTAGCCTCCGAAGAAGCTGTACGATTACAGTGAAATCTGACTAATATATTTTGTAAATTTCGGTTTAAAGTTAATCATGTTCTATAAATTGAGTAATTTTAAGGTAAAAATTAATACTGATTTCGAAACTCTAAACTGTTTCGTTTTAGAAGCAAAATTATTAATTTTCCTTTTGAGCATTTCAGAAACTTCTTTATTATGTTGATATTATTTGTTATGACATATAAATCCCCGGGTATACCTATACTAAACATCTGATGAGCGGGTATGATCGGGTCGATATGACATTGGCTCGGGGTTCATCGATCACTTCGCTATTCTTGGACTGACTTCGTGTCGACGTGATGTACAATATTCCAGACGGATTAACTTATAGTATGAGAGCTGCTGAAAATTATTATAGGCATAGATTAAATTATGTTAAGGTGTGTTAATTCGAAAACCATTTCGAGATTTGGGTTTAATAAGCCGTATTTTCGAAGTTTTGCTCTAAAAAACCTAATGATGATGAATATTTTTACGAAAAGGCTGCAATTTCCATTTGCCCTCGTGTGACGTCACTTAGACAGACCACTTTTTTATAAGCAATCACACATCGCAATCAGTATAATGTCAAGTGACAAGGTCATCGAACAATTCTTTAAAAATCATAAAAAATAATGGTTAATTTATATACCAAAATAATGAAAACTGTGTCTTAAAATGGCGTATATTCTCTGAAAAAAAAAAAACTTTTCAAAATTAATTGAGTAATTTTTTTTCAGAAAACCAGATGTAAATACACGTTATAAAAAGTTGGCGTTCTAATTAGAAGCTTCTTGAGTGGTGTCCATTGAGCCTCGGGAAAGTATCAATATTTTTTTTGACATATTTATTATTCTTTGGCAAATAAATTCTCAGGGAACCGTAAAAATATTAATTTTCATCCTTAATTGACAATTATTATTATTGAGAGAAAGCTGGGTTTGCCTAAAGTTACTACGTTTGGATCACCGCCAACTCTCATACTATAAGAAGCGGTAGATCAGTAGGCAGATTATTCTCTCGCAATTGAGGAATCAAAGTTTTATCTCTCCGAAAATTTCATGTTTTGTTTTTCTTCTTGAATAAAACGTGATAAGAGCTATCCCACTTATTCTACTATAAATATATTATATTTAACTTTTACTAGCTTTTCATTAGTAGTGTTATTAAAACAATTTTAAAAAATTTTAACTCGATATATTTCGGCCCTCGGTATGGGGCCGTCATCAGTCGACTGATGACGGCCCCATACCGAGGGCCGAAATATATCGAGTTAAAATTTTTTTTAATTGTTTTAATAACACTACTTATTCTACTAGCATCATATAGCATTTTAAATTTACTACTGGCTGAAAGGTCGAGTAAAACAAGTTAATGTAAATCTATAGGTAAATACCATAAAAATCAAATATTATTTTTTTCTAAAGTAGCTAGTTTCCGCGACATTTCCCCGTCTGATCGTTCTCTTTCCCTTCCCTATCCTTACAGGATGACATAATCGAGACGAAGGTTGGCCGTTTTGTTTAACAAGGGATTACATTACCTTTATTTTATAATATATTTGAATACTTTGGGCTTAACAGGAGAATATATGGACGTAAGCTATAGTTTGTTTCCAGACTTAACTACACATTTATAGACAAAAAATAATATACAACGTGTAACAGAAAGATGTGGCCATATTTGAAGAGCCTTTAGTCAATGGTACAGAACAACTTTTACTATGGAGACAACCCTGAAATCACGCAAAAAATTTAACTTTTACATAGGAAAATGCAATGCCGCTCAGGCGAAATGTATAGAAGGCCAGATTTTTATTTCGAGGTTTCATTTTGGTTCCATAGTAAAAGTTGTTCTGTAACATTGACTCTCTTCAAATATGACCACACCTTTCTGTTACACTTTGTATATAGCCAAAAAAACTTGAAAAAACACACTTTCGTTATTAAAAATTACAGAATAATGTAATTTACATTAATTTTTAAAGACTATGCCAAAACGCGTGGAGTCCTTGTTCGAAATTAATAAAGTATAATTTGTTTCTCAAAGAAACGTAACAAAACACGCCCACACTTTTTGGCATAGTCACAGTAAAATGTTGTACTTTTTAGTAACATTATAGTGTTTTTATTTTTTAACTTTAACTTAAGAATGCTTATGTCCTAATTCTTACAAACAAATGGTATAACTTAATTAGCTACCATTTTCCCATGATAATCAAGACACAAACATCCGAATTTCATTGTAACAGTACAGAGAAAATTGTAGTGAAATAATTTTTATAGCACACTGTGCGTAAAATGACCGCTTTACGCACGCTGAGCGTGCGTAAAGTCGGCATTTTCCGCACTTGTGCTATAGAAGATTATACGAAACTCGTGCGAGAAACTTTTTCTCGTTTTCGTTTCATCGCTCTCGTATCGTAATATACTATAGTACTTAAACTATCTACATTTACAAAAATACTTTTAAAAGCCGAGCCTATCTTGGTTTAGTTATACGTATAAGTAAGTGCATAAATTACGATTGCTGGGAAATATTAATCAATAGAATTTTACCTTATTGTTAAATGAATCCACCAAGACTTTAGTTCCTAAACAAATTGCAGCATTAACAATCTTATCTTACTTGGAGACCCCTCGAAGTAATTCGGGGGAGAGTAAGAGGACAGCTCACAGGCAAAAAACCAGGAGGCCCACCATGCCTGGGACCGATGAATGGCGGTATATCCATTCCTAATAGCCGGGCACTATATGGAACAGATTGGTGACGGGCAGCAGCTTCACTGGTGCGAGGGTTCCGGCACCGCGCTCACCAACCCGCCTGCCCAGCGTGTGTGAGTATGGGCAATTCTTCCAGGATGACCGCCGGGAGAGGCAAAGTCCTGGAAAGGCTTATGTCCAGCAGTGGACGAACTAGGCTGATGGATGGATGGGTGGATGGAACAATCTTATCTTCATAGTTAATTCTTTAAGCAAGTACTTAATCCTTAACTAAAACATTTATTTTCTGGTTCAGATTACTAAGCAAGATATCACCATTCTCGACTAACGAGAAGCCAGAAGATGTGTAAGTGGCCAATGACACTAAAACCACCATGACCCAAATATATCGGCTTCCAAAGCTTCCTAGACCACCTGGCTGGCACGGAACCACATGGCGATGGGCTATGAATAGACATAACTATAGATAATGCACAAATATTGACCCCCTGCTTCTGCTTGTTCACCCTGGCTACTGTCAGCGAATTTAGTACTGATGTTCGTGCGAGGCTTTGAAATGCACGAAGGCTGTAAGCGAATACTTTCATTGTAGGACCTTTGGCATGTAGCTTTAACCTGTAACATAATTGCGGAAATAGCACAATAGAAAACAATAACACATGTCATTGTGTTGCCCGAGCGGGCATTGCGCAAATTATTTATTTATTGTAGGTTTTTCTATTTTCTAATTCATTTAAAGTTGTGATATTTTGTCTGAAAAAAACAATGTGTTTTAGATATTCTTTTCTGTAGATTTGTTATGGTTCCATACGTGATACGTTATCGAAAAAAAAACCGAAACTTTGACGACTTTTCAAGATTATTTCGTTTTGTATAAAATTTACTCAACCAAATATTATGAAAATTGCAACTCATTAAAGAAAATATATAATATATTATGCTTTAGGAAGTATTCTAACGGATACTTTCTTGAAACTTTTTTCATGGTTAAGAGCGGTTTCGCAGCCGGATTGTGAAAAACCCGCCTTTTTCTAATTAATTTAAACAGAACTCTTAAATTCAAAATTCACTTAATACTTATTCAACAAAACCTCATTACCTATGTATTGTGTATGTTGCCATCGCAAAGTTTCCATTGGTTTCTGAAAATTAGAAGTTCAAAAAGTTTTGAATAAAAAGAATTAAAAAAAAGCAGAAACCAATGGAAACTTTGCGATGGCAGCAAACACAATACATACGTTATAATGTTTTGTTGAATAACTATTGAGTGAATTTAGAATTTAAGTGTTCTGTTTAAATTAATTAGAAAAAGGCGGGTTTTTCACAATCCGGCTGCGAAACCGCTCTTAAAAACGTTTCTTGAATGAAAAACGCGTTTTTTGAGAGCGCGTTAACCCATAATAGCCACAGCTCAGAGCGCGCTATTTTAAACAACAATATAACGTCCAAAAATTTAGTTCTTACCACGGCAAAATAAGGTGCTCAATTTCAGGGATAACCGGCCCATTAAGGACTTCAAAGAGACAGGTACAGCAAACAGCTGGCTTGTTGTCTGCAAGCTGGATTCTGTGCTTTTACCGGCACCCTGGGGACGCGTGTACGAGCAGGGACTCGGGGTTAATGTATTGCGGACGAAGCTGCCGTCCCCTCTTTGTTAATGTACTGCGGACGAAGCTGCCGTCCCCTCTTTGTTAATGACTATTATCTTTCATTAGTAGCTGGGACTAACGGTCCAACACGATTTTCTGATGCGGACCGGGCATAAACTAGGGACTGAGATTTAAAAATCTACTACCTCCAAAATAGTAAGCCGAGACTCGACGACTAGACTACAGAGGTGGTATGTGGCCTGGTGACCGGCAATCCTAAAGCTAACAGGAGGTTTTTAGTAAGCCTAAGTGATTATGATTCAGTTCAATTAAGCGGAACTATGCGGATCGAAAATATTCCTCGTTGGATGTAATGCCGCCAGGCTTCGTGGCACACCTTCTTGGATCTGGACAAAACGTATTATTTGTCCAAAACAAAGGTCGCAGGTTCGAATCCTGGCCCGAGCAATTGTTTCAAAATATTAATCTTACTTTTTATTTGTTTCTAATTGATCTTTTCTAATTTGTAAGCACTCTAACAAAATATTTAATATTCTATTTGTTCTATGTTTAGCATTAATTTTAATCTGAGTTTTATTTAGGTAATGGTATGTACCTATGTAATGTTACATAAAGTTATTATGGTGACTCAGTCTATGCTAAAGTCTATTTCTAAGGCAGCTGGAAAATCGGTCAATGGCCTTTGCACATTTTGTACTGAACCCCGTACCACGAAACGCAGTAATTCACGTCAAGCGATAGATTGTATAGTTAGATAAACCTATCGTTTTCTTTTGACGGGTACAGTTTTCCAGCTGCCCTAGAAACAGACTTAGTAGATGTTCAACTCCATATTCAAAATAAAACAATGTAGATTCACATGAAACATCCGCAGCGGAGCAACCGTCGACTAACTTATGTAATTCCATCAGCTGTAACCATGTAACTTGTGATGATTCGGAGCAACCGTCGACTAACTTATGTAATTCCATCAGCTGTAACCATGTAACTTGTGATGATTCGGAGCAACCGTCGACTAACTTATGTAATTCCATCAGCTGTAACCATGTAACTTGTGATGATTCGGAGCAACCGTCGACTAACTTATGTAATTCCATCAGCTGTAACCATGTAACTTGTGATGATTCGGAGCAACCGTCGACTAACTTATGTAATTCCATCAGCTGTAACCATGTAACTTGTGATGATTCGGAGCAACCGTCGACTAACTTATGTAATTCCATCAGCTGTAACCATGTAACTTGTGATGATTCGGAGCAACCGTCGACTAACTTATGTAATTCCATCAGCTGTAACCATGTAACTTGTGATGATTCGGAGCAACCGTCGACTAACTTATGTAATTCCATCAGCTGTAACCATGTAACTTGTGATGATTCGGAGCAACCGTCGACTAACTTATGTAATTCCATCAGCTGTAACCATGTAACTTGTGATGATTCGGAGCAACCGTCGACTAACTTATGTAATTCCATCAGCTGTAACCATGTAACTTGTGATGATTCGGAGCAACCGTCGACTAACTTATGTAATTCCATCAGCTGTAACCATGTAACTTGTGATGATTCGGAGCAACCGTCGACTAACTTATGTAATTCCATCAGCTGTAACCATGTAACTTGTGATGATTCGGAGCAACCGTCGACTAACTTATGTAATTCCATCAGCTGTAACCATGTAACTTGTGATGATTCGGAGCAACCGTCGACTAACTTATGTAATTCCATCAGCTGTAACCATGTAACTTGTGATGATTCGGAGCAACCGTCGACTAACTTATGTAATTCCATCAGCTGTAACCATGTAACTTGTGATGATTCGGAGCAACCGTCGACTAACTTATGTAATTCCATCAGCTGTAACCATGTAACTTGTGATGATTCGGAGCAACCGTCGACTAACTTATGTAATTCCATCAGCTGTAACCATGTAACTTGTGATGATTCGGAGCAACCGTCGACTAACTTATGTAATTCCATCAGCTGTAACCATGTAACTTGTGATGTTTCGGAGCAACCGTCGACTAACTTATGTAATTCCATCAGCTGTAACCATGTAACTTGTGATGATTCGGAGCAACCGTCGACTAACTTATGTAATTCCATCAGCTGTAACCATGTAACTTGTGATGATTCGGAGGTTTGGTATGAAACCGTCTTTCCTGTCTTTTGTCTTTCGTTATCAGTTTTTAAATGTCAAGTTTTAATTTGACTGTAGTTGATCACAACAATAATTTGACTGTAATTATTATATTCCAGTAGAATTGCGTTACAGTCACTTTTTTCAGTTGTAATGCATATTGAACAAAGCCTTAAGGCGATTACCATCGCCAAATTAGCAGCTCGATATTTGTCACTACAAATATCAACGGAAACGACATTGAAATAACGTTCATATCAGCGCGCAATTCATAGTGACTGTTACGACGCTCGCTGCGTCCTTGAGAGGGCGAAACAGGAGAAAATTATACTTTTCACTTGGACGTGATTACTCGATTGAATAGTCTTATGTTATATTTATAGCTATAAAGTTTATCTATTTATCAAAGCATAGATGAATTCAATCGGCCAAGCCACTCAGGAGCAGTAGGTAATTTGAGGTCAAAAAACACCATTCAATAAAAAAAAAAACATGTAGAAGTTTTGGTGGTATGAAAAAGAAAAATGTTGCATATGTTGTCTAAAAGTTGATTATTCATAATATATTTTTTCATTATTTTTCGTTTGGCCATAAACGAGGAGTAGGCTTTAGAAAGTACCCATTTGGCAATAGTAAGGCCCTTAATGTTTTCTAATAGATCTTTGTAGAGAGTAAACGATGTGAATAACTAACTCTAAGGAAAAAAACTCATTATTTTTGCAAACGTTTATATGCTCAAAGACGATAAAAAATGCATGCTTTATCAAATTATAACAATTTCAACTTTGCGTTGTCAAATTAAATGCAAAGCTATTTTTTACTTTTTTTTAATTGTGTTGTCTTTGTTTGTTGTAAAATTATAAAGGGCATGCTTTGTAACCGTCTTCAAACATAATTATAAACGTTTACCAAAAATATTAGTCTTTTTTTCCCTTTATGTTAATTTCTCTTTCATCTAGTCCGCCAACCAAGATCAGTTAATTGAATATTTTGCATTAAATAAATATAACAAACTTAAATAACTTAAATTCATTACATTTAAAAGAAAAACGTTTTGATTGTATAATATAATAACAGCAAATTGCAAATTTGATTTGTTTGGAGAGAATTAATTCAGGTCACCGAGATCCCTTCGACAAGACCAATAGTTTCTCTGTCGAGAAGTGAATGGAGACGAAATAACTCAATAGTCATGCTTCGTTGGATTGTTTATTGAGATGAATTTATTTATCTGTAGACATCTATTCTTTATTGGGTTATTGAGATAGTGTCGTCCTTTCTGTAGTGAACTGGGAGGGCTGATTGTGACTGATGCGGTGGAATTACGATTAGTAATTGCTACGCTCATGCACACGCTACAACATGGTTTATTGATAAATAGAATGTCATGTTGAATTGGATGGGCATACCGTATTTCTGTTAAAATTAAGAGGTAGAGCCGAGCGAAGCGGAGCGGGTCGTTTATTTACATGTAACCTAACAAGCTCCTCCTCGCTCCGCTCGTCAGCGAACCTATTTTTGACAATTTGTAAAAGATTTTCGATATTATACTTTACAATTTGCCCATGACAAACATAATACCCGGGCGGTATGAAAGCTGCCCAAAACGAGAGGGCAATGTGATAATAACGTTTGAAATAATTACACTGACTGCGGGCAATATGTACACTGACCGGGACCTGTTGGGCAGAGTAATAAAAATACGTTTTTATATGACTTCGACGCGGAAGAGAACCGATAGGTTAGGTTAGTATGTATGCCATGTAGTGGCATAAAATAACCACTTACAGAATGTTTACTCCGAATAACTAGCGAAAACAGGCGCACGCACTCATAGACGCGTACGTACGATGATCTCGGAGATACTCGGGTGAATTCCAATACGAAATTCTGCCGAGATCATTGTACGTACGCGTCTATGCATGTGTGCGTCTGTTTTCGCTCCGTCGTCGAGTCGGCCTTCTGGTAGTATCTATTTTGTGGTAGTGGTGCGACCGCCATACATGATATCGTGATTATTTTTAATGAAAATCCAGAACCACTTTGACCCAGGCCAAACAATTTTTTTGGAAATCCTTCAATGCAGAAGAGACCCGGTAAACTAGTTTTTCCTAAAATTGGGATTGAGATCAACCTCGTCATCCCACTTCCTATTCAAAGTACCTTTACTATTAAATCACCCAACGATCACATAGCAATTTCATAACGATCGCACAATGTGAAAAATATAGTGATCACATTGCCCAATTCGACTAGAAATTTTCGTACTGCCCGAGTATTGTAAATAATGCCGTGATTAATCACTTGGTCCACAACATATATATATATATATACACAAGGCACAAAATCCTGAGAGGGAACAAAGGAAGCTAACGTGAAGTACTCTCAATACACTGGATATATTTATATAATTCCCACCTTTGAGGCCCACAGTGGACGAATCTCGGCATACCAATCTGGAGGTAAGGGCCAATTTGTATCTGTTTTGTGACCCTCGGCCGTTGGTCCCAGTTTGTGTCACTCGGCCGTTGGTCCCGGCTAAAAATAAAAGAGAGGGTGTACAGTAGTTGTTTATGTCCGCAGGAGAAAAACTAAAGTAAATTATTTATCAAAATATTATAACGATTTTTTGCGTCCCCAGGTGGAGATACAACCCACAGAACCCAGCTTGCTGTACTTCTCTTCTGAGTCGATTAATGAAAATAAATATTTTTCAATGCATGTGCTCGTAAAGTCCCACTTTTTATGCATCAAAACCGAACAAAAAGTCGATTATTTTGCCCTAGGGCTTTATTTTTTTTTTTTTTTTATTTATTTACAATGGTTGGCTAACCTGCAGCCTTTCCTGTGTACCATAGACGTTATACTTTTTTTACACCGTTTAACGGCTATGGATACAGTCCTTTTGAGCCAATTATAATTTAAAGTTCACAAGATTATATTTGTTTTCATTTCCTCACACTATGCATTGAAAAATGTAGTATGATACACGGGCGTAAAAGCAATAAATTACTCGGTTACGTTTAAAACACTCGCTACGCTCGTGTTTTAAATCGTCCTCGTAATTTATTCCTTTGCGCCCTTGTAGCATAAACTACTATTATTAACATAATAAAAATAAATAATAAACATCAACGCAACCTAAACCGTGCTTATAATGAAGCCTCTGTGTTGCAGGATAACTAAAAACAACTCAGGCGACTGAGTTGAAATTGATCATTTACCCCTCAGAACATTTATTAAATGTTCTGTGATTTAAACGAAGGAAACGCTTTTTTTGGGTGTCAGATGAAGCGTATTTTCTTCCCTGACGTAAACCGTAGGTACATTTTAGAAACTATTTAACGATGCCCTCTTTTTCTGCCTTCTTTCTCATCGTCCCAAAGCATAAACAATCGATATAGAATAACTTATGTACCTAGTTAGACACGAACGAGTGCGATATATCATGTAACGGTCAGTTATCGACTAGCGAAGCCTTATAACGAACTGTTCGTTTATGTCTAGGGATCTTTATCTAGGTATCGTTTCTTTAAAAAAAATGAAGTGGTGCCGGATATGCCTTGATTACTATACAGACAGTACTCGACAGTACCAGTCCGAATACTATCTCGCCACTGTACTCGTTACGTGTAATTAAAGCAATACTACCGAAATAAATCGTTTACTAATATTAAAATAATAGTGTTATGTAATAATAAAAAATGTGTTTTTTTTTTAATACGACTAAGTTAACAAATTGATCTTGTTCTTTCATGATAAACACACAAGTTTACTAAGTAAACAAACCGGTCAAGTGCGAGTTAAATTTTGTCTTTTTTTTCGTGAATTTCTCAACCGCTATAATTTTCCTGTAATCTTTACGTAAACACATATTTTTTAATTGTATATAATATAATATAATAATACCATGATTTTTTAAATATTTTTCGATCCACGAGTTTTGGAGATAAGGGGGTACATATAATTTTTGTGGTTTTTCAAAGATTTCTCGAAATAGATGAAAGTAAATAACTAAACTATATATTTTTACAATTAACTTTTTAATACCTACAATTTGATACCCATGTTGTATTTTTATAAAGTATTTTTTTATTTATTTTACTTTCTTTTTTTAATATTTCTCGTTCGTTTTCAATTTTTTTTGAATTGCTATTGTTTTCCTGTAATTGGCTAGTAATCTATAATTGAATTTTGTTTATTTTTCGGTCCACCAGTAAGAGATCGTAAGCTATCTTGACCTAACACAGGAGCTACTGAGCAAACTCGAGCGTCTCCAAAATTTGTGCATTCGCTTTATCTACGGATTGCGGAAGTATGATCATGTCTCAGAATTTCGTGCTCGTTTAAGGTGGCTCCCAATTCACCTTCGGAGGAATACTCACATATTAAGTCTCCTATATAACGTTTTAAATGATTCCTCTGCTCCTGAATATCTTCGCGACAAATTCAATTATGTCAATTCCTTACGCTGCAGGGAAAGTCACCTGCTTAGTATCCCTAAGCACACTTCTACTGCATATGGGAATTCTTTTGCGGTCAAGGCTGTGTGTCTTTGGAACGAGTTACCTACTGAGATTCGTATGTCGTCTTCTTTGGCGATATTTAAGAGGAAAATCAGATCTCACTATGAAGTTTCATTAGGTTGGTAGTCTCATCACTTATTTACCCTTATTATATTGATATTTAAATGTATATACATATATATATTATATATTATATATTATAGATGTATTTATTAATATATTCTTGTGTATTTGTTTATGTAAGTCTATGATATCTATTAAAATTAAGTTTAATTTGTTAGGTTATTTGTATTAACACTTTATTGATTTTCATTTAATTTACTCTATCTATTACGTCTATCCCCCTATTTTTACTTTTCTAGTGACTATTTCTTCACCACCCAAAGGTTGGCTGGAAGAAATCGCTTCAAGTGATAAGTCCACCTTTGTACAAAATTATGTTTTCAATACTCTGTTTTCTTTTATATGTCTTTTGTGTACAATAAAGTGTCAATTCATTCATTCATTCAGATCGTTTTTATTAAACAGTTTTTTTTTTGTTATTGCCTATTTGACAGTTACACCTATTACAGTAATTAATAAACAATACGATCATTCAAATTCTAGAAAATCAATAAAAGGTCAAACACAACTAGACACATTTCCAATATTATTACGTTTAGTTATCAAAATTCAGATATTACCCATCAGGTCACGTCTTTTCTAGAAAAAGAATATATTTTATAAAATTCTTAATATCCCGAGACAACGTTGATCAGTCTGTATCGAAGCGAAGGATAACCTAGAATGACCTAGATTAACGAATTGCTTTCACTTTACAATATTTTAAAAGTATACATTTTAGAAAGAAAATTTGTGATGATGAAAGGGTGACGATGATGACACAGTTTTGTTTACGTTAACGTTAATTAATTTACTCCTAAATTTTTAGTTTTTAAAAATATTTCAGTTGTTTCTGTTAAATAATTATGTTTATTACTTAACAGACATTGTTTTCGGTTGGCTTCGAAAACCTTAATTACTCGCATAATCTGATGTAATATCTCTATGTCTTCTATATACCCGTCATCAAAAAAAACATTTTTTTTTTTCTGTTATTCTCCTAACTTTGTGGACCGCAGTATCAGAAGCGACTTAATTAAGTAAAATCATCTAGTAGCATTGCAATGCAATCACAATCCTGCACAGCTGAAAATAGAGGCCACTTTTGAGCAACCTGTTCAACCCATATTTATGCAAAATGTGCATGTAGTTGTGTCCGTCCCCCGAACTGAATATTAACACTGGGCTTGTAAGGCTCTCGAAATGTCAGCTGATCCCCAAGCAACCCCTGGCCGAACCACGAGCTCGCTTAGACTGTTATCACTTGTAGAAATATATTTATCACTGTTATAAAATGTATCACTTTTGGAATAGTAGCGTTGAATTTAATGATTACGACATTTTTGGACCATCCTAACAGGATTCATAAGGAAAATGACTTAAATCTGGCCAAAAACCCTTGAGATTTAATATGCAATTCCTGTCAGCGCTACTACACCCAAAGTTGAATGACGAATGATAAGCCCATGATGAACTGATATTTGGAGACGCTTCGCCCTCAAGTAACATGAGCCCACGTTTTATAGGCTTGCGATCGCGTCAAGCTCCTCTAGCTCACACAAGTCCCACCATGAGGACTTACCAGCCTCTGAGACTGACAGACCCGGCTCTGACAGTGAAAAACGGGGCCATAGGTGGCGCCATGTCCAAGCTGTCATGGCCTACTACCAAGCCTTGAGGAAGATCAAAAGGTTAACGTGGTTTTTCTCTGTGTGTTCTCCCGACTTCGTTGTGTGACAGGAACGAAGAATGTGGTTCTGGTGTTCCTCCTGTTTCCTTCACTAGAACTGTTGGGATACTTCTAGTGTTAACTGTTGGATATAATGTCTTAGATGATAGTCTATCCTGACTCTCTTAGATTAGTTTAGACCTATAGCTACTCGTTTTACATCATTTCCTGTATACAATTCTGACTCTCCACGTGACTTCCTGAATATTGACTTTATTTGTTTATTTAGTGGAAAATGCAAGCAGCATGTAATGTTAGGTAGTTTTATTATAATTGCACGCTAAAAATAATTAGATTCTAACCTCAAAAGAGAAAAGCACGAACATTAAAAATTGTATATCTAAATACCTGTTCTATTAGAAAAGTTTTTATGAAGTGTTCAGCTAGATAAACGTTTTTGTGTTTTATACTACTCTAAAAATGTATTTTTGTTCCTAGTTTTCAATCAGAATTCTAAATACCTATTTCTTATTTCCCACTGAATTTGAGATCACACTTGGCATGATATTTTTCCATTCACGTTTTTGAGTCCTCAATCATACTTTTGTGCTCGATGATATTAACATATTTTTTTGAATGACACAGAACAAAGTCGAATCAAAGATGGATGAAGCTGCGAACAACGGTGCAACTTAGCTCTGCCATACAGAAGAAACCACCTCTGAAGAGAGAAGACTCGTTTTTGAAAAGATTTTCAACGCGACAGATACCAGAGACTCAGGAAACTGTAAGTATAATAGTCATCTAAAAACACATATGAACGAATAAGCTGAATTCACTACCACTGCAATATACAGGTTGTATATAAGGTCTTTTAATTTAAATGGAAAGTAATTTAGGTGGTGATTCAGTATCGTTAATACATCACATTCCACTGCAAAGCACTTTTTTTTCCGCGAACTTTTTTTTCACTTCTCAGTACAAAGTGGTCCGATCAGCTGACTCAGGTAAAGAAAAAGTTCGCGCAAAAAAAAGTATTTTGCAGTGGAATGTGATGTATTAACGATGCTGAATCATCTCCTAAATTACTTTCCATTTAAATTGAAAGACCTTATACAAGGTGTAACAGAAACGTGTAACCATATTTGAAGAGCTTATTCAGTCAATGGTATAGAACAACTTTTACTATGGAATAAAACCTGTATCTCGAAAAAATTTTTTTACTGTTTCATATAAAAATGCAATGTCGCTCGGCCGAAACGTATGGAAGGGTAGATTTTTTTTTTTGGGATTATAGGGTTGGCTCCATAGTAAAAGTTGTGCTATACCATTGACTGAATAAGCCCTTCAAATATGGTTACACCTTTCTGTTACACGTTGTATAAGGTCTTTCAATTTAAATGGAAAGTAATTTAGGAGGTGATTCAGTATCGTTAATACAACACATTCCACTGCAAAGCACTTTTTTTTGCGCGAACTTTTTTTTCACTTCTCAGTACAAAGTGGTCCGATCAGCTGACTCAGGTGAAGAAAAAGTTCGCGCAAAAAAAAGTACTTTGCAGTGGAATGTGATGTATTAACGATACTGAATCATCTCCTAAATTACTTTCCATTTAAATTGAAAGACCTTATACAAAGTGTAACAGAAAGGCAACTTTTACTATGGAACAAATCCTGTATATCGAAAAAAAATTACTCGCTTCATAGAAAAATGCAATGCCACTCGGCCGAAATGTATGGAAGGGCAGATTTATTTTTTTGAGATTTCAGTGTTGACTCCATAGTAAAAGTTGTTCTATGCTATTAACTAAATAAGCTATTCAAATATGGTTACACCTTTCTGTTACACGTTGTATATGTCGTAACCATATCGTAGAATTGATCATTTCATGTTCTGGTTGGCCATATCGTATTTCTGTTAAAATTGGGAGGGTCGCCTCGCTTCGCTCCGCTTCCCTCGGTTCTCCAAATATATTTACATAAAAATGTAAACCTAACACGCTCCTTCTCGCTCCTCTTCGCTTCGCTCGTCGTCGCACCTATTTTTTACTTTTAGTGAAAGATTTTTGATTTCATATTTTACGATCTGCCCAACCAGATCATGAAATGGTCAATTCTACGATATGGTCACGACATATGGACTGCTATCTTCAAATAAAACCAATTACGCTTCGGTTAATTCCCTTCTTTGGTTACTCTAATGTCAAATTAACCAAAGTAGGTTCGTTCCTACTTTGGTTAATTTGACATTAGAGTTTTACATCATTTTTACTCTACACTAAAATAAGTACTTGCAATAGTTCATGCCCGACTCCTCGTCACACCAGCTTGTCACACCAGGGTCATCACCAGGGTCATCACAGGGCGAGTAATTTTTTCCTCGTCGTCATACCCGTTAGTTTTACTACACCTTTTGTACCACAACATTAGTGTTGTGCTTGTTATAGATACCTATCTAATAAATTAAAATATTGTAAAAAAATATTTCAAAAATATTTTATTTTATATAAATATGTTATTGTTATATTTAACGCAGCATTTCCATGAAATGACCTAACGTAATTTCATTGTTTAACAATTTCCTTTTCTTAAATCATATGACTACATTTATAAGATTGTTTTGTATTTATAAAACACAAAATACAATTTTAATCTTGCAGTTGATTTCATATGCGGTTGAGAATGTAGTTAAACTATTTAAGTGGCCCTTTCGTAAACGAGAATAATTGACCAATTTTTAGGTGTTTTTGGATAGATGATATTTAGTTATTTGTATATTTAGATGCTAATGCCAAGCATCTCAATAAACTCGAACGCTTACTTAACACCTGTATCCGTTTCATATTTGGCTTGAGGAAATATGATCACGTTTCAGATTTTCGTGCAAAACTGAACTGGCTTCCCATTCGTGATCGTAGAAACTTGAGAATTGTTTGTCTTCTTTATAGTATAATTAATGATCCAAATGCACCGACATGTCCGACATACCTCAAGTCAATGATAAAATTCATGTCTCACAATCATAATAGAATACTTCGATCCTCAAATAATCTTCTCCTCTCAACTCCCCTTCATCATTCTGGATTTCAATCCATTTCTTTTGTTGTAGTTGCTGTGCATCTCTGGAACAAACTTCCCGAATATATCAGAAAAGCCCCCTCTCGTAACTCCTTTAAGTGTTCTGTACACAGACACTATTTATCCCTCAGATAATTCTTCTAAACAAACATAGGTATGATCAGTTTCTTTCTTAGTGCTCATTCTTCGCAGTCATTATATTTATTTATTTATGTACCCATTTATCACAAATTTTATGTATTTATTCATTATTCTTATTCATTGTTATTTATGTATTCTATAAGTAAGATATATATCTGTATACATAATAAAATTATATATATAAGTACATCATAAGTATTAAATCATATTTAGTTTTTTTAGGTAAGGCTAAGTTACCTAGTCATTAGTTATTTAGAGTAACTTTAATTACTTTGTCATTGTAGTTTTTAATTTCTCCTGCACGCCTACCAACTACTATTTATATTTCTTGTACCATCTTTGGGTTGACTGGTAGAGAATGCTTTATGCATTAAGTCCGCCATTTTGTACTTTTTAATTGTGCAATAAAGAATTTATGATGATGATGATGATGATGATGATGATGATAGTATTATAGTTGCATCGGTTTTTTATCTTCCTTTTCTATTCTATAAAGAATAAAGAATTTTTACCGAAAATTTCCTATTCGGGATTCAGCTCTGACGGAACTCTAGAAACTCTCTTTTCCGATATTTATAGGCACAAACATATTTACTTACTGGGGATAGAGAGGCTTCGGTCTAAGATTGCCAATTTCAAGCGGTAATTGAAAACTCTACACTGTTTGATTACCCTCGAAACGCAAGACGTTCACTTCATCCAATAAGACGCTTTTATTTATCTAGTACTTTAATGGAATTAAAGACATAAATCGTCACGACATGAATCCCCAAGGGGGTGTCAGATGTGTTTCCCAATATGCACTGTGAAATGCAGGTCACAGTCTACACTCGTACACCCACGTTTCACCGGTGATTATTAAATGTCAGCGTGATAGTGAGCCCCATTGCCGTATTTCAAGGCGCTTCTTCCCATCTTCCATCCCATCTTCGTCATCCGAAAATGAATTCTATGGATAAAGTTATTTTTCTTAAACAATATATATATATATATATATTTGGGGTAGAAACCTTTGGGCCACGGGGATCAGAGGCGCGACGACTTTTCCAAGAAATATCGTCGCGCCTGGTCGACGCTTCTGGTGTTCGGTAGGCTGGGGCCTATCTCGGACAGCGGATTAGCCTTACAATCCAACGGGGTAACGCCACCAGCCTGCTGGGGACCCTCTCCTGCAGCAGCGATCTAAACAATATTTTTTAATTCATTTAGGCTATTTTTTATTTTATTTTCTTTGTAGTTAGTGTTAATTTTAAGTATCATTTGTGTTATTTATGTGTCCTATATATACGTATATATTATATACTTTTACTTAAACTATAAAGATTATCTTCATTGTATGAAGTTATTCTCGCGTACAAGAAACAGCATAAAAATAATGTTCAAAGTCAAGCTGTTTTAAACTAAATTTTGGTTATTTCTTTGATTTGGACATTATTACCGTCCATTGCGTCCATATGTATTATCATTTGAAGTACATATTATTTTCTTCTATTTTGCGCTATCCGGAGACGCAGCGACGCGACGTCGTAACAACCACTTTACAATGCGCGCTAATATGAACGTTATTTTAATATAGTTTCTGTTGATATTTGTACTGACACAGGTCGAGACAAGGTCGTTAGGGTATACAACCCCCTTAAGGATGTCCTTTTATATAAAATATGAGTCTGGTGAGTTAAGAAGGGCTTGGGTCCACGAGATTATTAGATGTGGGGGATTCCGATCCCTACGTATTCAACGGGAGTACGTATGACGAGGGTGGCCCAAATTTTCATCTTTTTCTTATTTACCACGGGCCACCACTTCAATGTGTTCTATGTTTATTAAATTAATAAATTATTTCCTTTTCATTTAAAACAAAATTTACAACTTAAAAAAAATATTTTCTTTAGAATTTCATTGCGAGGAGTCTTCGAAGAAAAAAACGGTGAAAATATCTGATAATCGCCAATACGTCGTACATGATAATTTAGCTTTCTGTCAAATAACCCCAGTCGAGGTCGAGGCTATTTATTTTGTATGGGGTTATTTCGGGTCAAGGCGATGGTGACGATATTTGTAATAGCTTTGGGTTATGTTCTACCTATTCAACCTAAAGTAAATCAATTTTAAACTATAACCCTTACTGCAATGACATACCCCTGGTACGGCCGGCTACCACTCTTTTCTGTTAGCTTTTTAAAATACTTCGTTCTGCCTAGATAGCCTTTTCCCCTTCTTCTTTTCCCTTGTATGTTTTCTACTATTATTGTATTGTCACATTCAAACAGTATATCCCCTCCCCAGGTAGAAGACACAGGGTCGGAAGGCGCGACAGGCGAGCACCGGAGCACCACTAGGAGAAGACGTCGGATCGTGCGCGCTCCCCGCACTGTCGTCAACCCTGACGAGAACTTCTACTTCTACTGGCTCTGGCTGATCACTGCCTGCGTGCTGTACAACCTGTGGACCCTCATCGTGAGGCAGAGCTTCCCGGAGCTGCAGGTTAGGAAATATCACTACTTTTGTTTTACATTTGATGACAGCTCGAACGCAACGTTTCAATCTTTGTTCATCATCCGTACAGTTGAGATGTGAAACACCTGCCAGCAGCATCCGTGTATCCGGACAGTTATAACACCGATTCCTTTAAAAGAAGAGTATACAATACAGGTACCTTCAGGACATTGACGCCTAAGGATCGGCTCCGCCAAACATGCTCTCGCGTTTAGACAATTTAGCATATTAAATCAGAAAATTTTGTTCTGCGTTATTTCTATATACAGATTATTTTTTTATTTTCTTATTTCTATTCTTATATTTATAAATAATAATGATATATATCATTATTCACTTACCGAGCCTCCAGTATGAATTTAGGTGTATCAGTCAAAGTTAAGAAACAGAAACCCTTTCAAAAATGAAGAGTCAAGCTTATATTTATGTCTGAAACACACAAATTAAGCGAGATATAAACTGTTTCTCGACACAGCGGACTGTAACATTTGAAATTCAAAACCTATCCATTATTCATTGAATGCAGTTAACATAACGATTTCTATGAAAACTTGTAGGTCGATATTTTAGTTTATTATTGTAGTTCATCATCATGTATTTAAGAGCAAACCTCTTGTCGGTGTAGCTGTCTCCATTCAGTTTTATTAATTGCCAATTCCTTCAGTTATTGGATGGCATGACTCCGGTCTTTTTAGGGTTCCGTAGTTAACAACAAGGAACCCTTATAGTTTCGCCATGTCCGTCTGTCTGTCTGTCTGTCCACGGCTTAGCTTAGAGACTATTTGTACTAGAAAGCTGTAATTTGGCATGGGTATACATATTTATCCCGCCGATAAAGTGGTAAAGTAAAATTTTGAAAAAGATTTTTTTTAAGGTACCTCCCCTACACGTAAAGTGGGGATGATTTTTTTTTAGTCTATCCCCTAGTGTGGGGTTTCGTTGGATAGGTAATTTCAAAATATTGGGGGTGTGAGAAGAACATTTTTCGAACCAGGGTTCCGTTTGCGAAATATTAAACTTAAAAGTGTTAATTTTTGTTAAAATCAAGTGTCCCCCCCCCCCCCCCCTGCTGGCGAAACGGTTATATTTGGAGACGTGAAAAAAATCACGGCAGTAGTATACATAACGAAATTAAAAGGAAAACTATCACGGCTAAGAAGGCTTTACAAGTTAACGATTACAGATCCCGCCCTTTTAGTCCCCTCTAAACACGGGACGATTTGCATCAGCAGGAACAAAATGTATGGGCTGTTCTTGGGAAGAGCAACTTCCGAGCGAACTAGAAGTTTGGCGCGATCTGTATTATTATAGATAATGGTACGGAACCCTTCGTGCGCGAGTCCGACTCGCCCTTGGCCAGTTTTTTTTTTTGTTGGTCCACATAATTCCTCCTGGGTCTTCTTCTTCCTCTCTATCCTTCTATTTTTCTCTCTACTATGTTGGTTATAAAGTAGTCGTCCAACCATCTTTCCTCTCCTATAATAAAGGAGTCTCCCCTCTCTCTCAACCTTCTTAGAATTTCGTCATTTGTGACTATTCTTTTCATTTTCTGCCAGCATCGCTCACGTCAATTTGGTATTTGTGTAATCCCTAAGAAACGGCTGTTCCTCCGGGATAAAATATAGCCTGAATGCTATGCCACAAGCCACTAAATATATTTTCCACTACAAAAGTTTTGTCGCGGCGCATGTATTGGTTGAAGAGTAATAAATAATACACAAAAACGCTTGAGCCGCGATCATCGTGTGATCGACGCATCCCGCATTACTTGAGCAAATCTTTTGACGTAAATAAGTCTTTAAATTTGCTTCCATAGTGGGAGGGAATTCAGAAAACTGATTATAACAAAATCGGGGGATAAAGTTTGGTGTTGCAGCTACATATCTATCATCTTCATACAAAATGTAATTACACCACTCGATAGCTAAAGAATCAAAGGTTGAGTGAGAACTATGACACATAGCGCGCGGCGAAGGGGGAAACTCCCGCCGCCATTTTGAGGTCGTTTCGTTTCCCTGACATTGAGCACCTCATTTTGCATCAAGTAGAACTGAACTCTATGATCTTTTGTTATAGTTTAAAATAGCGCGCTCTGAGCCGTGGCTGTTACGACAACCGAAACATTGCGTGCTCTTGAAAAACACGTTTTCACTCAAAAAACGTTTTTTCGGCAAAATTTTCAGAAAACTATCCGCAAAAGTACTTGCTATGTTACATTTCCTTAATTTCCTGTAATTTTGCTACGTTTTGGTAATGTAAATTTTAAATAAAACGAATAAAACTTGAAAAATCGACCCAGTTCCGGATTTTTTTTCGATCGAGCAAAGTATAACAAATCGCAATTTGAACCACAAAAAAATCAGCAAAAAGAATGTATCTACGAGAAGATATATATTTTTTTCAGACACAAAATATTACAATTTCATCGTTTAAAATGAATCAGAAAAGAGACAAAATTGGGATAAGCCCTCCTTAAGTATAAATATTGGTTCGGAGAAGCTACGGCATTTCTTTGAGTTTCAATCGTCAGTTCTCGTCAAGATCAGTCGATTGCGTATATAAAACATTAGTGTGAAATAGTTATAGTGAACTCTATATACAGGGTGCTTGGTAATTCGACCTTTTCCTTGAAAGGGGTTATACTAGATAGATAGTTATACTAGTTGATAGGCATTATTTGTTGGAAATGATCCGAAGTTAACCCTTTTAAAGGAATAGGTTGAATTACCAAGCACTGTATATGGTGATAAAGTAAAAAAAAAATAAGGCAATGGCGGCTTATATTCGTTAAAAAGCCAAATAAAATATAGAGATCGTATACGTTTGCAAAGGACATCTCAAGAGCAATCCAGTGACACCCATAAAACACCATCAGACAAGCGGTACCGGGAACGTAAAAAAATTGAATCGTCCGAGCGGATCTACGACGACGGCGTTTGCATTACGTACACACGTTATTACGTATTCGTAAAACACACGGCCGTGTCACGATTTTTTTTCCTGCTGTCGTGTATCTGTAAAGGCAAGTCTATACCGCTACTAAAATTGTCAAGAAATCGAACAGTTTCCTTTTACATAAAGGAGATCCGCGGGCAAAAGCTTATTATTTTTTTCAATGCATGTGCTCGTAAAGGCCCACTTTTTATGCATCAAAACCGAACAAAAAATCGATTATTTTGCCCTAGGGCTTTATTATTATTATTTTTTTTATTTGTTTACAATGGTTGGCTAACCTGCAGCCTTTCCTGTGTACCATAGACGTTATACTTTTTTTTCCACTGTTTAACGGCTCTGGATACAATCCTTTTAAGCCAATTATAATTTAAAGTTCACAAGATTATATTTGTTTTCATTTCCTCACACTATGCATTGAAAAACGTAGTATGATACACGGGCGTAAAAGCAATAAATTACTCGGTTACGTTTAAAACACTCGCTACGCTCGTGTTTTAAATCGTCCTCGTATTTTATTCCTTTGCGCCCTTGTAGCATAAACTACTATTACTGTCACATTAAAGTCGATTCTGAAGGCTTTAATTTTAGTTTTGATGCTGTCAAAACTAAATTTTCTTTGATACAAAATAGTCCTTAAGAGCTAGGATTAGAAACAAAATTTCTTTGGAAAATTTTAAGCTTCGATAGCACTAAAACTAAAATTAAAGCCTCCAGAATTGGCTTTATTGTACCTCTATAATAAATGTTACCTTGCAAAAATTCAAAAAGCAGAAGTTATACAGGTATTCGTGAAATAAAAAATCTAACTCAAAGAAACTTTTCCAATACTTTACCTTGTTAAAACTTTAGTATTGGCCATTAAAATACTGATATTACATAATTTTATAAAAACTTCAATATAAGTATTCGTTTTTGACGATATTTTTTCTGATTACGAGTCTTATAATAGGAAATTATATGATAAATATGAAATTGCCGAAGTTTCCTAACAGATTCGTTAGTTAATAATTCCTGTAATTCAATAGCTGTTTCCATTATTTGTTTTTTGTTTGAAAGTCGATTTCAAGGTTATCTACGTATTAAATTTTGTTTTTGTTGTCAGTTTGATAACCAAAATTAAATGTTCAAAAACAGTTTGTCCTAAATGCCATCCATTTCCATGATAAGATTCGTAACAATTTTTTACAGCTGACACTTCAAAAATGTAATTAATGTTGCTGTTAGCTTAATGTTGTCTTACTCGTACACAAAAAAATTTACATAATTAAATTGTAATAATTAAATGTTGGATTTGTCATTCCTAAAAGCAATGCAAAAATCTTAGTACCGAAAATTGAGTTTCCTTTAAATTCTCTATTGAAAACGGCAACTTCATATGTAAAGACCTAAGATAAAGTCCTTATTGCGTTTTTCGTTGATATAGAATTAAAAAAAAAACTTTACGTAATGTGTGTAAGCGTACGTAATGTGTGTGAGCGTACGTAATGTGTGTGAGTGTACGAAATGTGTGTGAGCGTACATAATGTGTGTGAACGCACGTAATGTGTATGAGTCTGAGTGTACGTAATGTGTGTGAGCGTACGTAATGTGTGTGAGTGTACGAAATGTGTGTGAGCGTACATAATGTGTGTGAACGCACATAATGTGTGTGAGTCTGAGTGTACGTAATGTGTGTGAGCGTACGTAATGTGTGTGAGTGTACGAAATGTGTGTGAGCGTACATAATGTGTGTGAACGCACGTAATGTGTATGAGTCTGAGTGTACGTAATGTGTGTGAGCGTACGTAATGTGTGTGAGTGTACGAAATGTGTGTGAGCGTACATAATGTGTGTGAACGCACATAATGTGTGTGAGTCTGAGTGTACGTAATGTGTGTGAGTGTACGTAATGTGTGTGAGCGTACGTAATGTGTGTGAGTGTACGAAATGTGTGTGAGTGTACGAAATGTGTGTGAGCGTACATAATGTGTGTGAACGCACGTAATGTGTGTGAGTCTGAGTGTACGTAATGTGTGTGAGCGTACGTAATGTGTGTGAGTGTACGAAATGTGTGTGAGCGTACATAATGTATGTGAACGCACGTAATGTGTGTGAGTCTGAGTGTACGTAATGTGTGTGAGCGTACGTAATGTGTGTGAGTGTACAAAATGTGTGTGAGCGTACATAATGTGTGTGAACGCACGTAATGTGTGTGAGTCTGAGTGTACGTAATGTGTGTGAGCGTACGTAATGTGTGTGAGTGTACGAAATGTGTGTGAACGCACGTAATGTGTGTGAGTCTGAGTGTACGTAATGTGTGTGAGCGTACGTAATGTGTGTGAGTGTACGAAATGTGTGTGAGCGTACATAATGTATGTGAACGCACGTAATGTGTGTGAGTCTGAGTGTACGTAATGTGTGTGAGCGTACGTAATGTGTGTGAGCGTACGTAATGTGTGTGAGTGTACGAAATGTGTGTGAGCGTACATAATGTGTGTGAACGCACGTAATGTGTGTGAGTCTGAGTGTACGTAATGTGTGTGAGCGTACGTAATGTGTGTGAGTGTACGAAATGTGTGTGAGCGTACATAATGTGTGTGAACGCACGTAATGTGTGTGAGTCTGAGTGTACGTAATGTGTGTGAGCGTACGTAATGTGTGTGAGTGTACGTAATGTTTGTAAGCGGGAGCGCGTTTCAGGAACGTATAAGTGCACTTACTACTACACCCAAGCCTGACCAGCACTCTTGAGATAAAACAGCTGTAATACGAACCTTTTTATTTTTCCACAAGAATCAATACGATTTATCGAAGTGGTCTGTTTTTACTCGAACCCTTTTCTTTATTTCCCGAGGGTAGTCCAACAAAGGTAAACAATCATCAGATTGCAGTTGGCTTAGCAACAAACATGGTAACCCACAATTCTTTCTCTTTTCTCCTTGGGTCATTGCCATGAAGTGAAAGGAGTTGGAAGAGACAACTTGTGTGGTACGAATATACTTCCACACAATAATCGAACGCCACTCACTTTCATCACTCAGCATTTATTTGTTTTCATTGAGTTTTTAGTACCAATCAACTCTGTTTAAGTGTTTCAAGTGTTTTTAATCCAACGTATTTGCCAGCTTACAGAGAGAATTTTCAATAGATCAAAATAAATGACAAGGCAAAATGGATTGAGTTTTATAATATTGATATATTGCTACGTCATTAATTCATTTTGTTAACCAAGATCAATAAGCTCATACGTCATGATTATTTTTGACGTATTAAAAGTATAATTTATTCACAATAAAAATACTTTATTTTAGCTACATATGTTCGGTCACTCCTGGATTTTGCTAGTGTAGTTTGGAATCCCTACTAAGCGTGTCACGTGGTACGCGTTGAAAGGGTTCAGAAGAAATTTATCAAATCTTTGAACTACAGGAGTGGCTTATAACGATTCTCTTAATTGTCACCATCTACTATTACTCGCAAGTAGACGCAAGCAGTTTGACTTGGTTTTTCTCTTTAAAATTCCTAATAACTATATTGACGGGTAGTCAACATGAAGTGAAAGGAGTTGGAAGAGACAACTTGTGTGGTACGAATATACTTCCACACAATAATCGAACGCCACTCACTTTCATCACTCAGCATTTATTTGTTTTCATTGAGTTTTTAGTA
Source organism: Ypsolopha sequella (assembly GCA_934047225.1). Lineage (NCBI taxonomy): Eukaryota > Metazoa > Arthropoda > Insecta > Lepidoptera > Ypsolophidae > Ypsolopha > Ypsolopha sequella. The sequence goes on from OW204003.1 coordinate 23,763,604, forward strand.
CCAATCAACTCTGTTTAAGTGTTTCAAGTGTTTTTAATCCAACGTATTTGCCAGCTTACAGAGAGAATTTTCAATAGATCAAAATAAATGACAAGGCAAAATGGATTGAGTTTTATAATATTGATATATTGCTACGTCATTAATTCATTTTGTTAACCAAGATCAATAAGCTCATACGTCATGATTATTTTTGACGTATTAAAAGTATAATTTATTCACAATAAAAATACTTTATTTTAGCTACATATGTTCGGTCACTCCTGGATTTTGCTAGTGTAGTTTGGAATCCCTACTAAGCGTGTCACGTGGTACGCGTTGAAAGGGTTCAGAAGAAATTTATCAAATCTTTGAACTACAGGAGTGGCTTATAACGATTCTCTTAATTGTCACCATCTACTATTACTCGCAAGTAGACGCAAGCAGTTTGACTTGGTTTTTCTCTTTAAAATTCCTAATAACTATATTGACTACCCTTGTTTAATAAATTAACAGGTGGTAGAGCGGATGCTGGACTCGACTGTGGAAATACCACCATCTTACTTGGAGACCCCCTCGAAGTAATTCGAGGGAGAGTAAGAGGACAGCTCACAGGCAAAAAACCAGCAGGCCCAACAAGCCTGGGACCGATGGGTGGCGGTATATCCATCCCTAATAGCCGGGCCTTATATGGAACAGACTTGTGACGGGCAGCGGCGTCACTGGTGCAAGGGTTCCGGCACCGTGCTCACCAACTCGCCTGCCCAGCGTGTGTGAGTATGGGCAATTCTTCCAGGATGACCGCCGGGATTGGCAAAGTCCCGGAAAGGCTTATGTTCAGAAATGGACGAACTAGGCTGATGGATGGATGGATGGATGATGTTTAATAAATCTGGTTACAGATCCCGCAGCAAAAAATTATTTTCTATTAGACATTCTCAGCTAATTATACAAGTAAAACCTTTGTCAGGCGAAGTGAGGATACTTACAACAAAGAATTCTTAAAACTTGATTTGCTTAGGCATAGTTTAAATTCATTTAAAGTCGAGCATTTTCAGAGGAATAACTCTTTAAATAAAATGTATTTTCAGTTACCTAGTTAAGATAACATAATTAAGATTTGTAAATTATCATGTGAAGTGTAGAGTGCTTATTAACTATTTATATAAATAACTGGATCTCTAAGTCCAATAGCAACTCATTATTCTAACTAGATAATATTTGTATAAGACTATTTGTATCCGAAATAAATAAATAAAACTGAAAATAAATTATCATTTGGTATTTAAACAGCCGCCATAGTAAATTAGTTCGAACGTCGCGACCACCAATCTGGAGGTCGCAAGTTCAAATCCGCAGTGTTCGGTCTGCGTGCTTCGGAAGACACGGTTAGCTGTGAGTCTATATTTGTGCCCGAAGTATGGCGATAGAGCTTACAACTCACAACCTAACTACATTAAACGCAATTATTGGCGATGCAAAGGTTCACAGTCAGCAAAACCTCTAACACCCCCTCGGAGTTTTATGTCGTCACGAAGATCACAACTATTTGTTGATCTGCAAGTATTTGTATAATGTAGGCGACAAAGTAAACAGTGCTACTATATGAGTAGAGTTTAACCCATCGAGCACCACATTGGTGCTACAATGTTTGCATTGCTTCAGTCATTGGCGCCCAACGAGGCGCAATTGATTTCTGTATTTATGTAATATCGCGGGTAGCGGCTAGATGAGGAGTATGGTGGTAGACCGTCAAAAGCGGCGAAATCTTGAAAAGGCATTTGTCCGGCAGTGGACGAACAAGGCTGATGGATGATGGACTTATGTAATATTATCTTGAAACTTTCAGAAAACCTTTTACATTTTCTTAAGGTATAAAAATAAGCATCGCCAGAAAATAGTCCGGTTTTATAGCTCCCACAACGTGACGCTACCCAAGAATATTGTTTGAGGGTAGACCATATATTCATAACCCACTTCTTCAGGTTTACTTTTCTTCTATACACATACACGTAACTTCTGTTATGTTCGTTCGCTTATCTGTCTGTACTAGAGAGGTAGTTTACGAATTAAGCGATACTGCCTGTTACCTTAATAGTTTATTTGAGAACGATTTTAATTTAAATATGTACCTGATAGTGAAGGCTTTAGTTTTCATTTTAGTGAATATATAATAGAAATACTTATTTGCTGAGTTGAGGTTATTAATAGTAGTTTATGCTACAAGGGCGAAAAGGAATAAATTACGAGGACGATTTAAAACACGAGCGTAGCGAGTGTTATAAACGAAACCGAGTAATTTATTGCTTTTACGCCCGTGTACGTTTACGTTTTTCAATGCATAGTGTGAGGAAATAAAACAAATATAATTTTGTGAACTTTAAATAATGATTGGCTCAAAAGGACTGTATCCAGAGCTGTTAAACAGTGGAAAAAAAAAGTATAACATTTATGGTACACAGAAAAGGCTGCAGATTAGCCAACCATTGTAAATAAATAAAAAATAATTAAAATAATAAAGCCCCAAGGCAAAATAATCGACTTTCTGTTCGGTTTTGATGCATAGAAAGTGGGCCTATACGAGCACTTGCATTGAAAATACTTTTATTGAGTAAAAACAATGATTCTATCATTTAAATTGGATCATTATTAGTAACTAGGCTTTCGAAGCTTTATTTATTAAAAGGTTATTTAGAAGAAATTTTACTTTGAAGGCACTTAATGTAATCTTCCAGAATCTGCTATATAACTAAAGGCAAGGAAGGAAACTAAGAAAACAGCTGATGGCAGTATGTGAAATTACTCGGACAACGTTACAAAGTGGAACATCCCAATTTAATTATTTCCACCATACAAACAGCTGCAACTTCGTCGACTAAGTTTCACGTAGCTCCACAAGGAGAGGTTCGATAGTTTACCATGATAACGTAACGTTATTAACGTTACATACAATTATAGACCATTGTCTAGCCATGTCAGTAGTTGCATGATTAGCTCACTCAAACTAACAGACAGATTTGACGACAATATGTTTTATTGATGAGCCGACCTAGAATATTCTTAGTAAAAATTTGTCGGTAAACATTTATTATTGTAAACGTTTACATTAAACTAAGGAATAAATTATTTAAAAAACTCATCTCACGGTCTTATAAGTTTGAACAAACAGAGTTTGGTCAAACATTATTTAATAGACTACATAGCTTTTTATAGAATTTGTACCTCGTCTATCTACACACCGTCATTAAATATATATTTCAATGCAAGTGCTCGTAAAGGCCCACTTTTTATGCATCAAAACCGAACAGAAAGTCGATTATTTTGCCCTAGGGATATTTTTTTTTATTTTTTTTTGTTTATTTACAATGGTTAGCTAACCTGCAGCCTTTCCTGTGTACCATAAATGTTATACTTTTTTTTTTTTACTGTTTAACGGCTCTGGATACAGTTCTTTTGAGCCAATCATAATTTAAAGTTCACAAGATTATATTTGTTTTATTTCCTCACACTATGCATTGAAAAACGTAGTATGATACACGGGCGTAAGAGCAATAAATTACTCGGTTTCGTTTAAAACACTCGCTACGTGTTTTAAATCGTCCTCGTAATTTATTCCTTTTCGCCCTTGTAGCATAAACTAATATTATGGCGTTCCGCAAGGGAGTATTCTTGTCAACTCCCTTGTTGTTCTTCAGTACGTTATCTCCAATTTGCAAATTAATCACTAAATGCTGTTATGGGGTAGAGCCGCGGATATAGACGCAGTGTTTGTTATGCAGAAGAGGGAAATTTGGGCTATTTGTAATATGAAGCACCGGGGTTCATTAATAGAAAAATTCAAAGAAATTAGTATATTAACGGTTCCTTGTGAAATATATATACCAAGTCTTTAGATATGTCAGAAAAAATGTTAAGTCTTTCCCAAGGCTTGCTGAGCAATACTGTAAGAAAACCAGAGATAAGCATAAACTGGCTTTTCCAAAAATCAGACTCGCTAAGGTGAGTACCTCTTTTATGGGACATGGTGTTAAGCAGAGCCTATTGAAGAAGGCTTATTATCAAATAAATGATTACTTAGACGATACTAAAGCATGAGCTTATGATAGTGATTTTTGTCATAATAATAGTTAGTATAATTCCCTAACTTATGTTATGATTCCTCTAGAATTAACGTTAATTATTTAAGGCGATATGCGAAAAAAATACGGGTGTTTCTTTTCTGTGTATTTTATGAAATACACGGAAAATTATAATCAGTTTCTAGTATATGCAACTTGACTATATAATCTAGGGATTTGAAATTGGAAAACATGTTTGGATAAATTTTGCTCGATAGAAATAATTGTTAAAATGAGGTCATCAAACTCACTTTTTCTCCTCGTTTGACGAATAGGAACCATTACAGAACTCAAACATATTTTATAAGGTGTGTTTCAGCAATATCTAGCGATTTTATATTTGAAATTTTGGTAGCTATTTTAGTTTTTTTATAAAAATTATAAAACTAACATTTTTCGCTTTCGCCCTGAATCCGCCCCTCCCGCACTGCCTGATTTTTTGCTTGGAATGACAGTGACAAAAATAAAATTCTTGACTGTAAAAGCAGATCGACTACATGTGACAGGTAGACAAAGGTATTATATATTTCTTTTTGCCTTCATGACATAATTTTCTCCTGTCTTGCATTTTTTATCTCTTTATTCAATTAAAGTATAGGCTTACTTTTTACATTGAGTTACATCTAATATTGTAAAAAAGACATGATCTTGCTAAGTTTTTTGCCCTTCTTCTTAGCGAGACTAATCGAATGGGCGGAGTTAGGCATGTATTTTATTATATGTATTGCATACCTTTATAATATTATTTATTCCTTATTCCTATATTTTTATTTTATTCAAGTGCATTTTTTTATTAAATTTAAGTAAACCAAACCTCTATTATTTCCCTGTGTATTTCCCCATATTATTATTTATTACTTATATTACATTAAAACCGACCTGTAATAAGTTTATGTTATACCTACATTACATAAATATATATATTTCATTTCATTTCAATAAATTTCGCGAAAAAAGCGTTTTGACTCCCATTTTTCACAACGATTAATGCGAAACTAACACACGCAGATATAAGCAAGTTAATACATGCTGTATATTAATACATGCTGTATATTAATACATGCTGTATATTAATACATGCTGTATATTAATACATGCTGTATATTAATACATGCTGTGTATTAATACATGCTGTATATTAATACATGCTGTATATTAATACATGCTGTATATTCCTTTTTTGTTGTTACATATGTTGAAAATACGTGCAAAAATTCACAAGAAACGGTATATTTTGTCGATAATGCCAGTGTCAATCACTTGCCTCGTGTAACATGGAAAATAACTGATAATACCCGCTTTTTCGTTGTATTTTGTCTTAAAAATAAAACATACTTGCGTCACGTTTGTGAATAAAATTACATTTCTAGGGTTGTGTCGTTGTCAATTATTTTTACAGACTGTCTCTGACAGAACCTTTTTTCGCAATTTTGATCTTATTCGTTCGTTTTTGCCTGCGGCTTCAACTGCACGATATAAGTTGTTGTGAAACTGGGGATCCATAGTAGCATGTGGACCATAGTCAAATTTCCCGATGAAAAAAAAACACGGCAACCCAATGATTTGTTGCTAACATACCAAACCAACTTTCAGTGGGATACTCATTTATTTTGCACTCACATCTAAATCCTTACTTTAAAAATTTTTAAATCCGAAAGTATAGTATAACTATACCGTCTTTTGATACTGTAATGAATGTACAATGTAATGTACAATAATATAATGAAGATTATTATTATTTTGAGAATTTTTGATCTCGTCTCTCCCTCTTGGCCAAAAGAATTTAAAGAGAGAGAAACGATACATCCCTAGGCAGAAGCACAGTCGACCGAGGTTCAAAGCCCCAGGGAAAGAAACCGGCGAACGATGCGAACGATTATTATTATTATTATTATTAAAACAATGCGTAATTTTGTATTTATGACCCTAAAATTGAATTGGGGTGCCTAGAAATACGAATATAAGTAGGCAAAGCCCAATGATATTCCAACCCATCATTGGCAAAGCGACAGAGAAACAAATTTTAAATCAATATAATTTTAAAAAATATGGTTATCAGGGCCTGTAGCATAGTGTTTAATCGCGCGCGACGCCACAAGTTGAATCACAAGTGCAAGGAGCGTGACGTACTGTTTAATCGCAAAAACATCGTGTCACGCTCCTCGCACTTGTGATTCAACTAAGTCGCTTCGCGCGTTATTAAGGGTCCGTCCATGCCAAACATGCTCTCGCGTTTGGACAATTTAGCATATTAAATATTTTTAACAAATAAAATTTGTGTAGGTAGTTAAGGGGTTGAACTACATTACAATTTTTCAGATTTGACACAAACATCACAATCATTGAGAAAAAAAATCGGAAAGTTCAGTAAAATCACGGAAAATGTAATTTGGCTTTGGAACTAGTATGATCAGTCTACTGATCTAATTAAAAACTAAAATATTTTTTTATAGAGCAAATAAATGAAAGTAGCCTTTACAGATTTTTATTATTTTTTATTTCCTTTCGTTATGTTAAAAGAAATACTCAACAAATTCTACATTTTTCCTGTACAGAAAAATTACGCAAAATGAATTTGGAAGTTTGTGTATTTCTTTTTAAATAACGAAAGGAAAAAAATATTAATATTTTATATGAATAAGGTACTTTGAATTCTTTACGTAAAAAAAATATATTTCAATTTGGAAAAAAAAAATTTTTTTTCCTGTTTGCAACGCTAAATTACATTTTTCGTGATTTTAGTGATCTTTCCGATTTTTTTTCCCGATGCTTGTGATACTTGTGTGAAATCTGAAAAATTATAATGTAGTTCAACTCTTTAACTACCTACACAAATTTTATTTGTTAAAAATATTTTGTTTTAATATGCTAAATTGTCCAAACGCGAGAGCATGTTTGGCGAAACGGACCCGTGCTACGGCTGCAGTACATACGATACGTCGTACATAATGTGATTTGTTCATGCAGTTTTTAATCGTCCAAAATATAAATTTTTATTTGTCTTTTACGCTTTTTTTATACTACAGATAAGTGTAAAATGTTTTTGTCTTCCGGTTTTGTTTTTAAATTCTAAACTCGTAGCGGAAGCGATGAGTTCTGCACTGACTCTCCGTGATCGCGAGTGTTGTGCACTTCCCCCCATCAGTTAAATCAGCCAGAACAACTCCTTGAAATAGAGCTAAATGGCTTCAGCTTGCTGACATAAAATCTGGTCCAGAGAAGGGAAGGTTTAGCTCGTTGCGATCTCAGCTCTATATGTCATATCCTCGGGGGCGGGGCAGTGAAGCAGCACATGCTCCACCGTCTCATCCTCACGTTGCGGTTTTGCTTATTTTGCTTAGTTTTTAAAACTTAGTTTTTAATCGAATGGGCGGAGGTAGGCATGTATTTATATATGTAACCTATTAGTATGTAGTATATAGGATGGGATTTGGTCGGCCGCCTGGATTCGTGCTGGGGGCTCGGTTGGTTATCATTGAACCTTGTTCCTGGTCCCTGGCCGGGTCTCCGGTATGGGTTCGGGCGGCTGATTGGATTTTACCTTGCATAATATATATTTTACCTATCATTTTAATCGTAAATATATTGCTACATAAATTAAATAAACCTTTAATTTAGTTCATGTACATTTATTATTTTAATACATATATTTTCTTTATTAGATTATATTTGACGTGTAAAAAGTGTATATATCTATACCTGCTTTGCAAAATAAACTATTTGAATTTGAATTTGAACTAAATTGGGTGGTTTCTCTTTAAGGACAGAACCCTAAAGCTGTTACCCGAAAGGATCACGGTGGTTTAATGACGTCATTCATAGACGAATAAATCATATGCACGAGTACGTCATTTTAATCACCTTGTAGTATCAAACACTGTGATACGTGATTTCTATCCTTTGGCAAGGTTCTCAGTTTTAGAGTTCCGTGAACCATGGGAACCCTTCATATGTGAATTATTTGACCGACGACATAATGAAGAGCCAAGTGGAAAGTAGGCGAACATAACAGTGTACCTATGTAACTCGATTGATAAATGTGTAAAAAGCGAAAAATGTGTGTCATGATTGGAAATCTGTAGTCTTTCTGGCCTTGACAAAACTCTGCCTAATTAAACTCAAACCTGCCCGAAAGCAATGTATTTAATGTTGACGTTATTGCTTTATTGTGGAACTTATGCTCAGATTTAGAACCACAATTTTAATTGTATTTTATCGTATAGCTATACATATACTACATATACGCCTGTCTCATATAGGGATAAGTGTAGATTACAGATTCACAGTCTACACTCGTACATCCACGTTTTACAGACGATTATTACTTATCAGCGTGCAGCCTTTAGGGCCGTTTTTCAGGCACAATTATGGAAGCACGCAGACTGAACACAAATGTGCCCCTATGGGATTTGAAGCCGCGACTCACAGGAGTATGATATCAATGGTATTAACCAAAAACCGTGTTCCCCAGATAATGTGCCACTACTTCTGGGTGACGTGCGACGGCATCAGCGACACGGTATTCGCTCTTGACCTGGTGGTGCAGCTACGAACCGGCTACTTGGAGCAAGGACTCATGGTGAGACTACTGCTACGGCGCAGCGACTCTCCATGAAGACGTTGCTACGCCGCAAGGGATTGCATTACAAATGTTAAAAGAGTACACTTAAACTATGCAACTTTACACAAGATTTTTTTGCACTTTTACATTTAGTAAAATAATACAATAGTAAATAGCAAATGTTACAATAGTAGTTTATGCTACAGGTGCGGTAAGCTCTCCAACATTAAATGTGTCTATAGACCACAATGAAGATGTTTTATATTTCTTTGCCAGTTCACTGAAGTATTCCAAGAGAAAGTTATCCCAAAATGATGCGGCATTTATGTATATATGTAGCTCTATAATATATTGATAAGATCGTGCGCAACGTTTCCGCTGGGTGACAGACGAAGGCGGGGGCGAGGTAGCTTCGACTGCGCGGCTGCGTGCAACTGTCAGTGAGTGACGCGCAGTTGCATGCTCTTCCCTTTCCCGCTACACCACCCACCCTCCGCTGATATCTAGAATACCTCGTCCCCGCCAACGTCTGTCGCCCCGTGGGACGACCACGCGATCTTGTTTTTCTATAGTTTTACCACTATGCTCACGAGGAACGTTCCCCAGGTGTACGATTCCAAGAAGCTGGCGATGCACTACCTGAGCTCGCGGCCGTTCCTGCTGGACATGTTCGCGATGACTCCGCTCGACCTCATCCAGCTGAAAATCGGCACCAACCCCATCATTCGATTCCCCAGGTTCCTGAAGGTGAGAGCCTGCACTTTGCCTATGTTCGTGTGTTACCTACGCGGACTAAAAATCAACATTGTCGGTCTTTGTAAGACTACAGCATAAGCTGAGGCTTTCGCCCTTTTGTCTGCTGCAACACAACTTCCGTTGGATGGATTTGATTTTTATCCGAAAACTAGTGATAATATTCGCATATCTTTTACAACTCGTCATAGAGTCAACACGGAATTCACAAAAAACAAGCATTCGATAAGTTTTGGTAAAGTACACCTTTTCCATGGAACAGGTGATTTTTTGTCCGCGATTTCAGGTTTTGCTCCATAACAAAAGTTGTTCGTATAGGTATAGTTGAGTCTAATTTTAGTATTACTGACCAAATTTGTGCTAGTTTGGTTGTAAAGATGTTTGTACGAAAATTAGGGAACGCTTCGTTCCGGTCCGTTTCGTTAAACTGTTTTGTTTCAACCAACATAGTTTTGGAGACTTTGATATATTCACATGTGCATTGTCCTACAAATATTATCTTTTTATTGCGATTAAAGGAAGGTATAAAACCAAATATTCCGAAACCAAATTGGACGGTAAACATTCCACGAGGTGTTTCCGCACTGTATGTTGTTATGAATCAACAAAATATGAATTTGCCAAAATTTTCTAGAGATTCTTAAGGTCGTAATTCCTATAATAGTTATTTCCATTAGTTGCTTTTTAATTGAAAGTTGATTTCAAAGTTTAAGATAAACGTATTAAATTTTTGTTTTTATTTATGGTCTGATAACGAAAATTAAATCTTTTAAAACAGTTCGTCCTAAGTGTCACCCATTTCCACGACAAAATTTGTAATAATATTTTACAGCTAACACTTTAAAAAAATTAAATTAAAGTTGCTGTTACATTCATATTTTATAAAATTTGGATTTGTCATTCCTTGAAAAAAGTACAAAAATGTTTGTACTGAAAATTGAGTTTTCTTCAAATTCTCTATAAAATCCGAATATTCATAGATAAGCACCTAATATTTCTACAATGTTTATTTCTTACGGACGTTTTACTTTTGACAAGAAATAATGAATTTTTTTATGCATTCTCATACCTCAACATTTTAACTTTTACGGATTTAAGAGCCCCCAAGACATTTACCTCTATCAGATTTTTCCTCGTACAAACCCCTCCTTCGAATGTAATTTAAGTATAGGTAAACGCACTGAAATCACACATGCAATTTTACCGAGATCAATTTGATTAATTTCAGAGTTCAACAAACATACTTCAGAAACGTGCTATATAGCTCGTAATATTCAAATGTGTCTGAATTAGATTTGAATACAGCCTTATTATTTGGCGCTCTTCTTCTGTGAACCCTCGCTATATTATCATTTTCTCATGATTGTATTTAAATAACTTTTCGCCTGTGTTAGGTATCTTAACACGTTGAACGCCACAGAAATCTCATGGTCTTTCCATTCAGGCCAATGGGGACACATGTGGGCCAACCAAAGACATCCCGTTCAGGCCACGGGGGTCATATGTATGCGTGCCAACGCAAGGGTTTTATTCAAATGCAATTTACAGGCCACGAGGCCACGGTATCATACTATTTAGTTAGAAAAGTGGGCCGCGAGGCTCTGTGTAATAATCCAGTCAGCTTGGTTCTCTATTTTCAAAAAATACTTGGAAAATATTTGCGATTTTTACCAGTTGATAGGGTTGTTCCAAATTTCACCATATGAACTATTTACAAAGTTATATATTGTGATAAAATAAAACAAAACAAGTTTACAATCAACAAGTCAGTCATATTTATTTGAAATATGTTTAATACAAATGCTCAATTATTACAGTAGGTAGGTGCGCGGGATGGGCCGCGTTGTGCTCCCCGCGGCCCCCGCGGTAGGAATTCGGGAATACCTTCCGCTGAGGCCACGGGGGACACTAGTGTGCCAAATTAAAATTTCTTCACTTAGAAAAATAGCAAAGTTTTTAATTCACAATGTGTTTAGCTGTATTTGCAACCAATTTACGTAAAAATACAACATTATGAAAAATCATGAAAATTAAGAATTCATGATGGTTCCAACGGAATTTCTTGCTTGGCCCACCTGGTGCCCCGCGTGGCGTTCAACGTGTTAATTTCTTTTTTTGCAAACATCTGTGAGGTCGAGACATCTTCGTCGCTATTCACCTACGTTTTACGTGCCAAAGTTCCTATCTCTTTTACTTATACTACAGTCTGTTTGGCGAGAGTTGATAAAAACAAACTAAAAGCAGGGTTTCGAAACTCATAAAAATTTGAATTTTGAATTTGAATTTGCGGCCGAACGACACATTCAAAGCGTTTCCATCGCCTCGCGCTTGACAACAGCTGCGAGCCTTGTACCACAAAACCCTGTGCGTGCGGCAATAAGCGACGCCTGTCACACAGATTTCGATACTTGTCGCTATTGCGGGACGCTTTCATAATATTTATCAACTCTCCCCAAACAGACGGTAGACTACTGAAAATCCATGTTTGACATCTTTCTGAACTGCTGTTGACATAAAAAGCCTATTCTGGCATTATTTTTATTCGCAATATCATTGTTTGACTTTTGTTTTTTTGCGATGCGATGCGATGTAACGTGGAATGACTTAATCTCATCAAATAAAATGTATTGAATATAAGGAACGCTTCCTAAAGGTTAACAATAAAAAAAAAACAACACATATCCGTAGAAAGTCCCTTTTAAAATAACCCGAAACAGACCTTGGCAGTTTTGCCGCACGTGCCAGAACAGCCCTTTCAGTTGGTCTTCAAACACCTATCAACAAAATCTTTTCTTTGTTTTACGCAAAAGCTTTGAATTTTTATTAATTTGAGTAAAACATTCGTTATAAAATAAAACTCGTTTTGATGCAATCGTCTCAAAGATGTTAAGCCATCTTTTAATTGCGGCATGCGCTGAATGGCATCTTAATGATGGAATAAATCTTTACGAACGAGATTTTACTTAAATTGTATTAAAATTGGATAAAGATTATTTAACTGAACAAGTCACGCAATACTACAGCCTGCTTGAAATATAAGAACAACATCACAAAATCATATCGCCACGACTTATATCGCCGAGGAGGTGACAGACGTGTTCAGAGTGATTAAATATTGTAATGTAAAAATATGATTGTTTTCTAATTAAATCATACAGCAATATGATGGTTGTCCATAGTAGTAGTTTGTCGAAACCCGTGTGTCATTTTCCTGGGCACATTTTCTGAAAATCATGAAATTTTGTTATGATAACAAACAGGTATTTAGCAATATTTAAGACTGCAATAATAGGTCTTTACCTATGCAATTGCCAAAATTTTCGTACATATTCATGAGTTCATTATTCCTGTAATTCAATAGCTATTTCAATTGTTTGTTTTTTGTTTGAAAGCTGATTTCAATGTTTTACATCTACGTATTAAATTTTGTTTTTATTTTCAGTTTGATTATATAAAATAAATCTTCAAAAACAGTTCGTCCTAAATGCCATCCATTTCCGTGACACTTTTTTTATTTAATGTTGCTGTTAGCTTAATGTTATCTCATTCATACAAATAAGAAATGACATAATTTGGAATTGTCATTCCTAAAAAAAATGTAAGAACTTAAGTACTGAAAACTGAGTTTCCTTCAAATTCTCTGTAAAGTTTTTGTTTGGGTTTTGTTGTCATTCTTAGACAATGCTTGTTTGATAGATAACTATATTATTATGTTATTCCCTTGAGAATGCCGATAAGGCGAAACTAGTTGGGGTTAATTGTGCTATAAAGTAAATTGTGAAACAGTACAAGTGTTTGTTTTCATCCGTAAAGACCTAAAATTATTAAAACTGAGCGTGAGCTGATATACTGAATGGATGCCCAAAAGCAATGTTAATATTATGTGAAATGTTGTAATCAATTAAGTGTTGTTTATAATCAATTTATTAAAATACCAACAAGCAACACAAACTGAGCTTTCATTATTAAAGTAAAATAAAGCCGCTATATTGATTGGTATTTCGGTCTCATATCAATCAGTTTTTATTCTATTCGATAGCTAAAAAATTACCTTCAATTCGCTACCATTCATTATAAACTAATTTTATTAAAAATACTGATGTTTTAAAGAAATGATATTTAACTTTTTGTAGGGTTCCGTACCTTGAAATGAAAAGGAAACCCTTTTACGTTAACTTTGTTTGCTGTTTGTCCGTCCGTCTGACCGTTTAGACCGTCTAGACCCTTTTTCTCGGCCCCGTATGAGATATCAAGTTGAAACTGATACCTTCTACAGAAGTCTAGGGCCACATAGTGCTGTAAAGAAGCAGCTTCTAAAATTTATTGAAAAAGGCGTTACTTTGCGGAAGTCCATCATGAATTTGTGGATATACCTATATTAATAATTTGCAATATTCCGCTAAACATTCTTACCATGCTATTCAAAATGCAGACTCAAGCACCGCCCGCCCTCCCGCATAAAACATGCACAAGCAAAGCAAGCAGTACGAGCACAAAAATTAAGACTTGCTCGTACTTTTATGCGGGAGGGCGGGCGGTGCTTGAGTCTGCATTTTGAATAGCATGGTAAGAATGTTTAGCGGAATATTGCAAGTTATTAATATATCCACAAAGTCAAGCTTCTAACTTGACGCACAAAAAAGTAATTGTACTTTACATGATTAATTTTATACAAATTCGGTTACAACATAAAAACTTCAACTTTCACTTTATAGCACACACATAGGAAAAAATCTAAAAATTACCAAGGTTTAATTATTTTGGCAGTTATTAATGACCAACTTAATAATACTCTTTAGATACATAAAGTTGAATAGATTGTAGTGTCAAGTAAAGTGGGTTGTTAATAACTACAATTGGAATTATTTACCATAATGTTTTTAGGGTTCTGTACCCGTATTGTGTGGTAGCACGGAACCTTTTGTGCGCGAATCCGACTCGAACTTGACCGGTTATTTAGGTATCTTGAAAATTTTCTTTTAAAGGACAGTGTGCTTTAAGGTTACGTCAATTAAAGACAAAAGCGAAGCCTCGAAATTTGTCCTTCTGAATAACGACTAACCTAACAAATCTAAATAACTGCTAACGTAACGAATCTAAATAACTACTAACGTAACGAATTTAAATAACGGCTAACGTAACGAATCTAAATAACGGCTAACGTAACGAATCTAAATAACGGCTAACGTAACGAATCTAAATAACGGCTAACGTAACGAATCTAAATAACGGCTAACGTAACGAATCTAAATAACGGCTAACGTAACGAATCTAAATAATCTAAACTCTATATTAAAGATGCCGAATTGAAAAAAAAGAAGAAAGAAAGAAGCCATTACGGCACATTTTAAAATATTTCGCATATTGGGTTTTCAAATTTGAGCCGTCAAATGTATGTGGGTCCTCAAATGTACCGTATTTTCAAGCAAATAACATCGGCCGAACATAGAGCACGATGCACTTTATTAGTTATTACAGGCATTTTTTATTGTTTGCATGTTTTATCACCATCTCCAGCTAAAACACATTACACGCTCCATGCACACTCTAAGTTCCACATAAGTGCAATGTATCACTTTGTTGCTTTTTAGCGCTTTAAAATCTTTGTTGCTCTGCTTAGTTACACTTCTACATCTCAACATGTTTGTAGTGCCTTACTCAACTCTTATTGCCTTAACAATGAGAGTGAAGATGCAGTAACCTACGGGTGGACTGTGCTGGTACGTCATCGATCTATGTGCATGTAGACACTAGACACGTGCTACTAAAGTGATAGTTTGTGCTAACATTATACTCAAGTTGCCCCATTCAGTTACACGTGAGTGTAACCTGAATTTTATTTTAACTTCTACCACATTTAACACTCTTGTTGAAAATATTGTCGATTCAAACGACGAAACGTAAAAAAAGTATTGTAGTCGTGAAAAAAAAACGAGATTTGGATAAAAAATGGGCAGGGGTAGGCATGTATTTATATATGTAACCTATTACTATGTAGTATATAGGATGGGATTTGGTCGGCCGCCTGGATTCGTGCTGGGGGCTCGGTTGGTGATCATTGAACCTTGTTCCTGGTCCCTGGCCGGGTCTCCGGTATGGGTTCGGGCGGTTGATTGGATTTCACCTTGTATAATAATATTTTACCTATAATTTTAATCGCATATATATTGCTACATAAATTAAATAAACATTTAATCTAGTTCATGTACATTTATTATTTTATTACATATATTTTTATAAAACTTTAAACTCTCGCGTTTTGTACACATTATAATATATATAATCGGGTCTACCGCGATCAATTTTTACCTTTTTACGAAAAGGGGGGACGCCCGACGTTTCGAGACAGTTGCATGTCTCGTGGTCTACGGGAAACTGGCAAGTATGGCGAGGCGCAGTGATGAGATGCAGGTGACGACCGAAGTATTTTCCTTGTACCCGCAAAAACACTTTAGTCTTTAAAATTAATTGTTATCTTATTCACGCACGGCACACAACACTCACAGTATCCGGAGATGCACTAAGAGAAGAAACCCGCGATTTAAATTTCCCGATGACTGGACTCCATGTGGGAGACAATTTGAAACCATCTTCCCTATTGAAATTATTTGGATGTTTCTTGATTTCAATCGCTTCACGCACAATTCTAGGGTAGTAATGGCGATCGGTGGAGAGAATTTTCGGGTTATGCAGTTCTATCCAGTGGTTGGTCCCGGATTCTAAAAGATGTTCTGCTATCGCTGATTTGTACATCTGCCGGTTTTTCACAGCTGCTATGTGTTCCTTGACCCTTTCCTGTACGCTACGTTTTGTTTGGCCAATGTAGGAACTTCCACAGCTGCATTTTATCTTATAGACACCTGGATTTTGAAAAGGAATCACATCCTTTGGTGTGCGTAAATGGCTTGCCACTTTGGATAACGGAGTATATACAGTCTTAATGGAGTATTTATTTAATGCTGTTCCAATCTTATCCGTAATACCTTTGATATAGGGCATAAACGCTGGTTTTCTGTTAACCTCAGGACACTTTTCCTTTTTTGGAAAAAAGAAAAAAGGAAAAAGAAAAAATACCTTTGATATAGGGCATAAACGCTGGTTTTCTGTTAACCTCAGGACACTTTTCCTTTTTTGGAAAAAAGAAAAAAGGAAAAGTGTCCTGAGACCACGAGACATGCAACTGTCTCGAAACGTCGGGCGTCCCCCCTTTTCGTAAAAAGGTAAAAATTGATCGCGGTAGACCCGATAATATATATTTTAATATATTTTTATAAGATTAAAATTTGACTTGTGAAAGGTGTATTATATATACCTACTTGGCAAAATAAACTTTTTGAATTTTGAATTTTGAAAAGAGCTTGCAGCCCAAACTAGTGGATCGATTTCAATGAAATTTGTTATTAATGAGTAAATATATTAATATACCTGCCCATTTAAATTTTTTTTTATAACATCAGTATTGCTTAACGAACTAAACAAACTAAAAAAAAACTAAGCACATTTCTCAATATTATGAGACAACACAACAAAAGTAATATTGTTATGGGTGGATTATGGTGTATTTTGTTTTAATTTCTATGTATGTTATTGGAGTTATTGAAGTGATCAGTATAGTTTTTATATAAATCATGAATTATCCTCAAGTTTCATTTAATTCTTTAATTGATCAGTATAGTATTTAGTTTCATGTCTTAACGTCCGCTGGCGAAACTCTTTCGCCGAACAGCGGATTTTGTGTTGAAATTCACAAGTATCTGCCAAAAACCGGCCATTTTGCGCATACGCGGCGGAATCCTATAGGAAAAATGATAAAAGCTGCCCGCGCATGCGCAAACATGACGTTGGTGTAGGTTTTGATAACCAGGTGTCTGGTTCGAAACTGCTTCAGATATTCTTCCTTTTTATTTTATCAGAGTTGACAAAATCTCCAAAATAGGTGCGACGACGAGTGAAGCGAATCGGAGTGAAAAGGAGCGTGTTAGGTTTACATGTAAGTAAAATAGGGAGCCGAGCAAAGCGAGGCGACCTTCTTTGGCGCCTAGCAAAGCGAGGCGTAGTTTTGTCAGAATTCATGATATACGCAAAAATCCTTCTTTTTAAAACGGCGGAAGAATAACGATGTACTTACAATGTAATTCTAAAAATAGCAGTCTCGTAACAACCGGTATATTTACATATGTTACAGGTAAAACCCGTTTTCAGTTAAAACCTGTTTTAACTAGTAAAACTAGTTATAACTGAAAGCCTTTGTTACAACTAGTTTTGACTAGTTAAAACTAGAATTTATTTATAGAGACATTTTTAATCAAGTTAAAAACTGGTTACTCTATAAGTTAATTCTAGTATTTGTAAAAAAGGCTCTCATTAAGAACTAGTTTTTGCTAGTTAAAACGGGCTTTAAGTGTAGCATATATACGTGTAAAAAGATAAGTACTTTTGAATACAACCACTTACTGTAAGAAGTTTCCCGAAGAAACATCCAGTCAAATAATAAATAAACTTGTATTTAGTTTCGACTCGATTCGACTTGCGCACACGAATTTTCAAATAGATATTTGAAACCATAAAGAATAATAAACTTTAAAGAATACTGTCAAAATAAAAACATTTCCGCAGGTGAAGTTGTCCCCAAGATGATCAAACGAGTCGTTTCTATTAAAACCCGGTATTAAGTCTTTTTTTAATTGCCTTACGGCTTGCATTTTTCCCTCTTTATTTCATTAATAATAAATGGCTTTGTAAAAAATTGCTAAGTAAAACAAATACTGAAAAATTTTCTTTCAATATTCAGCCATTACCGCCTGGTTGTCTCTCTTCTATTGCCATTCCGCGCGAGCCTTTGAACCCTCTCTGCAGCATAACGATGTTGTTAGCCAGCGCCGGGTTAAGGGTGTCTGGGGGGTGGTATACATCTTGTACCCTTCTTGAAATGAAATCTACATAATAAGTATGTTTATGTTTCGAGTTGCGCAATAAAGTAAAACATATAACAGGTATACCACTATTCAAAATTAACACGTGAAATGTCAAAAGTTAAACAAACAATAAAATAACGATAGTTTTGGTGACTGGTGGCTTTAATGAGTAAATGTTTTCCCTCCAATGATTTAATTCTGTTTAAACATAATTTTATTATCACATAAAAAGGTTGTGTATATTGTACGGGACACGAAACGTTTCCTCTGTCATATAAAGGGGTAAAGTTTAAAGACCGATACACGCCAAATGCGTGCGCGTGGCCATGTGCGTCGCAGCTCAAGTAATATTGTATTGTTTGTCTTTATTAGACTTTTTTCGTATAAGTCTTATAACTTTTATTAAAATAAACTTTGTCAATCATTTTTATTGGTAATCATTTAGCTTATACTGGCACCTTTTTTATATTCTCTTATTATACAAGAGCAACACAAAAAGGTTTGTCTGATCTCCTAAAGCCGTCTCTAGTTTTGGTTCCAATTATATTGCTTTTAATTTATTTCCGTGCCACGAGTCTTCAATCAGCTCGCGGCTGTATTAGAGTTGCTACGCGGTTATCAAAGATAGCTGAATAAAAGTTATTATAGGTACTTTTCTTAGATACAAAAAGACTTATAAGCCGTTTTCATGATCAAATAATTAACATCTAATTTTGTAAGCAAAGGTCCAGTCATTAACTAAAGGATGGTGAAATGTGTTTTGATCTATAATAATAACATACACACAAAATATACAAAATCACAATACATTCACACACACACACTTACACAATGGAATGAGGATACTTGTCATAAGTCCATACCTGATCCTATAAAACCGACCCAAGCCGAGAAGAAAAATAACATACAGGGTGTCCCATAATAAGCGAATCAAATTGTTATGGCAGGTAGCTTAGTCCAATTCCTATCAAATAAAATAAACATAGGTGAAACAAAAGTTCGATGGTTTTTGAGTTAATTAACTTTTTCAAAAAAATTTGAAAACATCTTCCCGTCCCTGTTTTTTTTTGCTGTCATTACTTTATTTTTCAGTTAAGAATTTTTTTTTTATTTTCAGAATATTATTTAAAAATAACTATTTCATGAATTGGCTACCAACCATTTTAGAAAAGTTACACCAAATTTAAATGGCAAGACTTTGTTTTCACTTCTTGTGTAAATTCGAAAAAAATCTTTAATCTTTGGATCTCTGTGATGAAAAAAAAAAGTATGGAGTGGGAATAATAAACTATTTTGTAAACTTGCTCATTTAATGGTATTTCCAAAAATGTATAACATTTGACCACTTTCATAAGGGCGAGACTAGTTATTGGCCTTGACCACCGGCTGGAATGCATTTTTAAAAATATTTACTTTCCATAATTTGAACTAAAATGCTATAAAAGTAAAAATTGTTGAGTTTTAATTAAAACAATGTGAAGAAGTGATTATTTTTTTTATTATAAAAAAGTGTATACCGACAAGAAAAAGTGATACAATTTTTTTAAGAATATCTCCTTATAACAAATGTTCGAACTGACGCCCGCCTGTGCGAATGCATAAACGACACCTTTTCAAAAAATTTCGTTTTAGTCGGCGCAGGCTGAGTGCCGATATGCTTGTGGCGGCTTGTGTCACTCGTTCGCGTAGTTCTCCCTCATTGTGAATGGGCTTTGCGTACACTCGATCCTTTAAACAGCCCCAGTAGAAGAAGTCGAGTGGATTAAGGTCTGGCGACCTTGGTGGCCACAGAATGGGGCCTAGTCTGCCAATCTAACGGCTGGGGTATGCTTTTTGAACAGCATAATGAGCCGGACACCCGTCATTTTGCAGCCACATTTGTTCTCGGGCTTGAAGTGACTCGTCTTCTAACAAAACTGGCAAAGTATTTTGCAGAAATTCCAAGTAATTTTGTCCATTCAGAACTGAGGGCAGTTCTACTGGGCCCACGATTCGACCGTTGTAAATTCCGGCCCACATGTTTATTTTAAATTGGTACTGTGAATGGTCTTCCTTCTTTTCATGCGGATTGACCATCCGCCAACTGTGGAGATTATGCAAATTGATGTAGCCATCTTTCCTGCAGGCGGACTCATCACTCCACAATACGTGATTAAAAAAATCCGGGTCTTCTTGGTGTTTGCGTAGCATTCGTTGGCAAAATACAAAGCCAGGTTCGTTGGAATATCGCAATACGGAAGCAGTGATAGTACACGAGTGTAGCACAGTAGGTAAAGTGTTGCACTGAGCGACAAGTGAGTGCGCAAACAAACAACAATGGCAAATTAGTGGTGGCATGGCAGCTAGCTTAATGTTAAAACGAGACAGCTATACATCACGCTGTTGATGTCCTTGTTTATTTTTTAACTGTTCTTAGATAAATAGTCAAAAGAACGGTTAGAACGTCGATGCGATAGTGTAAATAAGATTTTTAGTTCAAATTATGGATAATATTTTTTAAATATCCATTCCTGCCGTTGATCAAGGTTAATAAATAGGCTGATTCTTATGAAAATGGTCACATATCTTACATTTCTAAAAAGAACATTAAATGAGCAAGTTTTTATAATAGTTTATCATTCCCACTCTATACTTTTTTTTTTCATCACAGAGATCCAAAGTTTAAAGATTTTTTTCGAATTTACACAAGAAGTGAAAACAAAGTCTTGCCATTTAAATTTGGTGTAACTTTTCTAAAATGTTTGGTAGCCAATTCATGAAATAGTTATTTTTAAATAATATTCTGAAAATAAAAAAATTCTTAACTGAAAAATAAAGTAATGACAGCAAAAAAAACAGGGACGAGAAGATGTTTTCAAATTTTTTTGAAAAAGTTAATTAACTCAAAAACCATTGAACTTTTGTTTCACCTATGTTTATTTTATTTGATAGGAATTGGACTAAGCTACCTCCCATAACAATTTGATTCGCTTATTATGGGACACCCTGTATAATATAATAACAAACCTTTTTATTTCCCAAAAAAGGTTAACATTGAGTGATTTCAAAGCATGCATTAAGTAATTGATTTATAAATTGATTGGTTAGAAATAAGTACCTAAATTGGAACCTATCGTACTTTCATAGAAAAATTGTTACATAATACGATAATACAATAAATCTGGTACCTTGTTTATATTTTTCTTTTTGATAAATTAGATTGATACAAATGTCAAAGAATATTGCTAGTTTATAAAAATTTTAAGTTTAATTATTTCAATATATAATATAACCTAAAATTCTTTCATAGAATAACTTATATATTCTACATTAGATTTCAGTTCATATTTATTGAATTAAACAAATAGTCACTACATAGTATAAAACAAAGTCGCTTCCCACTGTCTGTCCTATGTATGCTTAGATCTTTAAAACTACGCAACGGATTTTGATGCAGGTTTTTTTTAATAGATAGAGTGATTCAAGAGGAAGGTTTATATGTATAATACATGCCCGTGCAAACCCCGGGGCGGGTCGCCAGTTAAATATAAAATTATTTTTTTTTTGATTTAGGTCTCTTGAGTAAATAGAAAATTCGTATTTAAAACGATAAAAATAAAGATATTAATATTCATAAAAATATTCAGCATTCCAATTAATTTTGGTTAAAACGGACACCCATTTTTGAGTAAAGGCCTCCTCCATCGAGTGCCAAAGATGTCTGTCTGCAGCTAGTCTGGGCCAAGTAGGGCCACCCACTTTCTTGATATCATCATACCAGCGCTGCAGCGGTCGTCCATTGGCGTTTCGCTTCATGAGGATACCAATGAAGGACACGCTCTGTCCAGCGGCCGTCCGTCATCCGTGCCACATGACCAGCCCATCTCCATTTCAGTTTGCAGGCTAATTCAGCAACATATATCAGTTGAGTTTTCTTTCTGATGTCTATATTTCTTACTTTATCTTTTAACTTGATGTTTACCATACTCCGTTCAGTAGCTATTTGAAAAACTTGTATCTTCTCTGATGTTTTTGGTCAGGGCCTAATTCTGACAGCCGTAAAATAGAGTAGGAAGAACCATTGCCTTCTTTTTTAGATTAATTGGTATTGATTAATTAAGATTAATTGTTTTGATCTAGGCAAGTGTTAAATATTTAGGCATCTGACATCTCCTAATGTGAACAGGCATAAAAGTAGTAACCGTTTTGATTTCTGGTAATATTTTTCGTGTACGAGGCTACGAGGACAAAGTGCAAAATGTATGAAATCGTAGCACTTTGCTACGCCGCGCCGTAGCAAATAAACAATATTTTATCACACCATATCGCCGAAACTATGCTTTATTGTTTGTCATGAATATTAATGATGCTTACTTTGTTAATCTAATTTAGAAACTTCTCATCGTAAAATAAGAACTTCAAAGATTTAAACTTCAAGCTTTTAACGCAACAAAACTTGAGGCAGGAGAAGGAAACAACTTGTTAAGGCCTTAAAAAGCCGCTAAAGTGTTGCCACTTTAGAAAAACAGTAATTCCTTATTTAACAGAACAAATTGGCTTCTTCTTTTTATCGCCAATATTTACGTTTCGGAAACCGTTTAGAGGAATAGCTTTCCATAACTGTTTTCAGTTTACAGGTTTTAAAAGCTTACTTATACCTAAATATATGATAAAAAGCGATGTATTTCATTTTATCTACAGTGACGTCATCATCACACATTTCAATGGGTATATTTATTTTTCTTGAACGCAAGACAAGGATCGCATCTTCATTCAACCTAATATGATGACGTCACTTCGTTTACATACTAAAATACTTATTAATTCAGTTTAAAAGAAGGAAAAATTATGTCATTGATATAACATTCCTAAATTGATCTATTTATTTAAAAAAGCAGACAAAAATATTAAATTAAATATGAACACAACCAAATTATGAAAGTCAGGCCAATAAATGCCTAGAAATAGCAATAAACTATTTATAAATGGCAACACTTTTTACAGCTGACATTTAAATTTATGCTAAAAGCGGTGTTGTTAGCAAAATTTTAAATTTCAGCTCGTCGAAGAAGTTGTCTATGAAAACTATGCTACTTATTTAAAAACAATTTATTGTTCTAGACATTTAAAGGTAACCAGGCAGACTTTCAATATTTTTCGCTGGTATTGTATACTGGATTTGTTTTCTAAAGTGGTAACACTTAAGCATCTCTTATCGGCTCCTTAAATTAACTTTTAATTGTTTTTATCTGTCGAAAAAGTGAAATATTTAGGGACAGCTTAACTCTTCTCTGTTTTAAGACACGTTTCGGTACAGACGGCAGTAAAGTAATATTTCAAATTATCAGCCAGTACTAGCCGCGACGCTACAAACGGCACAGGAAATCGTTACAGATAATGAAAACCCTTTTATAATAAAGATAATTGATTTTTTGTTGAAAATTTGTATACTTGGGGTTTTTGCTGGTCTGTGTGGAGTTA
This sequence comes from Ypsolopha sequella, assembly GCA_934047225.1. Classification (NCBI taxonomy): domain Eukaryota; kingdom Metazoa; phylum Arthropoda; class Insecta; order Lepidoptera; family Ypsolophidae; genus Ypsolopha; species Ypsolopha sequella. The sequence goes on from OW204003.1 coordinate 23,787,387, forward strand.
AGAGTTCGAATTTATCTTCCTAAAGGAATTAGCAAATTTACTGCTGCAAAAATTGCATGCGAGTCAGTAATGAGAGACTTTCTATAAAAAAATGTGTGGTTTCGCTGTGAAACAGAACGTTATTCAAAATCTCTTATTCTTAAACGCATAATCTCATATGAGCGCGGTAGTCCTAAACTTAAGAGGATGGCATACCCTAGCAACTTTTTTTATTACCCGTCCAGCACAATAAGTCTAATGGCAAAGACTCTATTTGCTTTTCATGAAGGCGATTATATGTTGGCTTTTTGGCCTCTTGTTCTTGGACGCGTAATACTAGTGATCACGCAGCGAAAGAACAAATTGGTGTGTTTTAGCTAATACTGAAATATTTTGTAGGGAAAAAAATATTGAATTTAGGTGATATACCTTCACATTTCTATTACCTATTTTATGAAAAAAAAATCAAGTTGATCTCTTAACCGCGTTCTTGAAACGAACGTTTCAAAACCAAAAAAAGAGGGTGTAAAACATTATTTTTTTGACAAAAGTATAAATCTTAGTACATTGTTTATACGTAAGATCCCTGGAGAAAAGATTAATAAACCAAATATATTTTTTTCAATACATGGAGAGTCCGAATTTCTTCAAACGAATCCTAGACAACCTGGAGTTGTTCATGCTCTAGGCTCAGGTACAGTCTTAATACCTAGACAACCTGGAGTTGTTCATGCTCTAGGCTCAGGTACAGTCTTAATACCTAGACAACCTGGAGTTGTTCATGCTCTAGGCTCAGGTACAGTCTTAATACCTAGACAACCTGGAGTTGTTCATGCTCTAGGCTCAGGTACAGTCTTAATACCTAGACAACCTGGAGTTGTTCATGCTCTAGGCTCAGGTACAGTCTTAATACCTAGACAACCTGGAGTTGTTCATGCTCTAGGCTCAGGTACAGTCTTAATACCTAGACAACCTGGAGTTGTTCATGCTCTAGGCTCAGGTACAGTCTTAATACCTAGACAACCTGGAGTTGTTCATGCTCTAGGCTCAGGTACAGTCTTAATACCTAGACAACCTGGAGTTGTTCATGCTCTAGGCTCAGGTACAGTCTTAATACCTAGACAACCTGGAGTTGTTCATGCTCTAGGCTCAGGTACAGTCTTAATACCTAGACAACCTGGAGTTGTTCATGCTCTAGGCTCAGGTACAGTCTTAATACCTAGACAACCTGGAGTTGTTCATGCTCTAGGCTCAGGTACAGTCTTAATACATACGCTTCCCCTGATGCTTATAAACATTGAGGCTACGGCGTGGCGGGTCTACAAAACAGGAAAACAGTTTTGTCGTAGCACTTGCTACGACGTAGCAGAATGAGGACGCGAATATAACGAGCTTTTACTGAAAGAGATTTCTACCAGCAAAAGCTAGGTGCAAGCATACTCAAAAATAGGGTTTAGTAATAATATAAGGATAAGAATGAAAAAAAAACTTAATCTGGTAGTTAACCCACGATGATTATGTACCAGGAGAGTTTCAAATTACAATATTTTGCTATAGAATAGTGTTTTGATACAATTTCTTACGTTTTAGTATTTCTGTATCTGATATATTACGATAATTTTTTTTTATGATTTTTATAAGCTTTATTTAGACCTCATACCTAAAAATTCTTAAATATTGACATGTACTTTGCTATAATGTTTAGTGTGTTTTATATTTTTTATTATATTATAATTATCTTTTTAGTACTTCCCCAAATCATCCTCAACACGTGAGCTTAAATAGAAAAAATAACTGGTTGGGCCTCGCTCCTTTAGGGTTCCGTACATATGACCAATTATTTCAAACTAGAAATTTATTAAATTTTAGGTAATGCTCTAATTCTGCCAGACATAAAAACTGTAAAATTAAGTTGGTTGAGTATTCTGGGACATAACCCTACAACTACATTATAAATCGGCGTTTTTAGTATTTGCTGTTTAAATACAGCTTATGGTACATAATATACAGAAATTTCAAATTCCTAACTGCTTTGGCCTTTGAGATAGACCCCGTAACAAAAATGGTCTAAAAATGGCAACTTTGTTAACCCCTCATTTCCTTATTTTTTTAAATAAAAAAAAATAAAAAATATATTTATACTCTACTTAATAAGTTCTAGACAATGACATGACATGCTATTTCAAAAAAAAAAGTTTTCGTCTTCATTTTCATGTATGAAAAACAATTTAATTACATTTTAAATTCAAAATTCGGTTTTGGGTCATTATTTTACACAACATATAAAAATTTCAGGTTTCTATCTCATATCGTCTAAGAGCTAGAGATTCGTGACATACGGACAGATGGACAGCGAAGTGACATTAATAGGGCTCCGATTGATCTTTTTTTGTATTGTGTTTTTTTTTTCTTTCGCTAGTGAAGAAGTTCACCACTCATTGTATCACCTTGATTCCAGGTGTACCGCGCCATCCACTGCTACTACATAGTGGAGTCTCGCACCGTGTACCCCAACTTCTGGCGCGTCATCAACCTCATCCACATCCTGCTCATCCTAGCGCACTGGTTCGGCTGCTTCTACTTCCTGTTATCTGAAGCTGAGGGGTTCCAGGTCAGTTCAAGGTCAAAGTCTACATATCGTCACGAGATACAGGGCTCATCAATGACGTGCACAAAAAAATGAAAACTACTCTTAACAATCATGAAGCTTTTCGAGTTGGTTCAAAATGGTCGAAATTATCGCAGCATTTTTTTTATTATGTTTAAACAGGTAAAGATGTTTATAAATGCTTCACATTTTTTTTAATTCAATATTCAATAACTTTAGACGAATAACACAAACCCATTTGCAAGCGTACTTGCGGTCACATAGCCGAAGACTAGAATTCGACTGTAGCCAAACATGCCAACCCCCAATAGGCTTTATTTCCAAACACTAAGGATCTGGAATGGTCAACCTATTGTGGGCAGGTTTTGGGTAAATTGAACGTTTCCGAACACAAAATGCAACGTTCAGAAAGCGCAGTCTGCTTGGAGCAGTTCGGGAACCCGATTCCAAACTTTACGTTAAGAGTTTTCATTTATTATGGTTCAAGTTCTCTTTAGCTTTTCAGTCTGCTTAACGCAGTCATATCTTTATTTTCTTATGTAGATTGAAATTAGAAAGATTGTACAATACAGGGTGTTGATTTGGTCCACAACTTGCGTCACATTAATATTAATACATGATGGTTATTCCAAAAAACAGAATGAAAAAAATTAATACTATTTAAAAAAGATTTTTAAATGTCCTATAACTATCTTGATAAACGGTAACTGCGGCGTGGAGCGCTAATACTTACTCGGGTGACCCTGCCCACCCGGCCGCGCCGCCGCGCGCCGCTCCGCCAGTGCGGAGTCGATTTCACCATGTCTGTCGTACACATAGATGTAGCACAAAGTAAAAGATCGGTTATGGATTAACGAAAGCGAGACCAACAAATTTAACAAATGCAGATCGCTTTTTAGGGACATCCGCCAATTATGTAAATGTTGTAATTTAGGGAATTGTGTATTAAAAGACCACAAGTATGATGATACTTGTAATATGTTATACGTAATATAATGCTAAGTGAAGGTTATGAATAGTAAAAATTTGCGTTATTGTTATCACTTTAAATTGAATCCGTAGGTATTCAGAGCAGTAATATGAATAAATGCGATAATTTTTCCCACCTATTTCTGTACAAAACTTTTGTGTTAGTTCTAAAACATTGCATTTAGACAGCAAAATATTTCAACAGTACGTACATGTGAAATTTACAATTATGTGGGTTTTTTTTCTCTTAAATGAGTTGCTTTTGGGCTCTGCATACGTAACGATAGTTAATCACGTCTAATAAACACAAAATTACACTTTAAACCCAAAAATAAGCAGAATTTGTTTCGTTCATAATTAACTGTAGGCCCATATATGCCCATAGCGTTAAAAAAAAGGTCTCGTATATCTATCTCGCTCTAACATGTGCGTATATAATGCTCTTTCTTTTTTGCATTACCGATCTAACGGTAGTATATAATAAATATATGGTCGTACACTAGACGTTTCTTTTTCACCCCCAAAATATCGTAAATAAAATGTTCGAAAAAACAAAGTATTTTTTTTTTTCATCATCATTATTGTGAATATAACCTAGGGTAACGGAAGTTGCTGACCAAATCAACGACCTGTATAATAATAATATGTTTACAACATAAAATCAAAGACTTTTTGTCTGTAGCAACCGGTTTACAACAATGTTTTCGAAACCTTGGAGTTAACATTTTAAAAGAGAAACTTTTACCCAGAAATGAAGGTAATATTAGAACTTTTAACTAGACAGCTGGTCATTGTTCGTTTGTTTACAAGCGTCTTCAGAAAACAAAAGAAAACGGTTTCTCTAGATCACTATCCAGGTTCTTCTTTCACAATCATTAGTAACGAAGTCTTTGCGCCATTTGTCTTTGACAGACTTTGAATTTGACAAATTGGCGGAGGTATCTATATAGAAACTATGACAGAAATAAATTTCTATGTTTGAACACTTGGCGATTTATCCATCGCAAGGAGATATAAATTAACATTATATCACTGCAGTATAGAAACGCAGAAAGAAAAGTGAATCTGGATGTGAGGAGCTCTGAACCCGAAATCGAACCCGGGAAATTTATTTCTGTCATAGTTTCGATAAGAGAAATGTGTATTCTTCACTACCCGATACTATAACAGGTGACGTTAGGGCATAATGGTCTTTGACTAGCTTTGAATACACTAGCGTCCTCTAGGCGCCAAGTGGCTCACTGTAAAGTGGGTATCTATAAATATCATTGCAGTATGGGAAAGCACATCGGTAAATTCCCGAGTTGTGTTGAGGCCTGGATAGCTCAGAGGTTAGAGCAATCGCCCGGCAAGCGAGAGGTCCCGGGTTCGATTCCCGGTTCAGAGCTCCTCACATCCAGATTTACTTTTCTTTCTGCGTTTCTATACTGCAATTATATAATATTAATTTGTATCTAAATAGGTCTACCAGAATCTGTTGGCTAAATATGAAAATGTAAATTTGTTGTAGCAATCGGTACAGTAGGTATTTTTTCATTTTAGGCGACTTGAACTATTAAACATTTAAAAAACACACTGTGACAGTATTTCTAAAAACATATTTAAATTTTCACATTTGCCATTAAATATATCGTATCGCTTTTTGTAAATGTGCGGCCTAATTCATTAAACCACAAACAAGTATCACCAACTATTATTTATGTAAATGTGTCACAACGACATATATGTATTTACGACATATATACAATTTTATCCACACTTGTAAATTAAAGTACATCGTTTCAAGACGCTGTTTGAGGAGGTGTCGGAGGTGTGTCAAAGAATAGACTGAAATAAAACACGAAAAACAATCCAATAAAACGACTCGAAAGTGCCACATAATTCAAGTCAAGACCGCTGTGCCGTTTTTAATGTACCAGTAGTTTTATGGCGCGGCGTGTTACTTCAAGCACAGTAATTTAATTAAAGAAAAGAAAATGCATTTTAATTGCTATCTCAAAAACTTTCTACGTAGTTCAAATTACTCAATTAGAACACAACTGATTAGTTGTCTTTTAGCGCAGTTCAAGGCTGCTACGACACTTTGTGCCTCAGTGATCAGTTCAGAGGTCGGAATTAGGTAGTGTGATTTATGTAAACTCCGGCCGTTCATTCGAGAGAATGGTGACGTTTGCAAATGTCAGGGGATAAAACCTTTTTTTTACTGTTTTGCATTTCAATAATTTTAGGGTAGATTGTATATCGTTAAAAGGTCCCATTTGTTAATAAAAAGTATTTTTGTCGTATATATTTTCCACTTCCTAGTACAAAACGTAATGAATCAGCTGACTCAATTTCTACGTAAAAGTTAAGAAAAAGCGCAAAAAATATTATTTTTGGTGAAAAGTTGTCTATTAGCGATACTGTCAAATCAGCAATCATAATGCCTGCAGTATGAATACTCGACTTTTTGAATCGACATTTCAGAAAAAGGTTTATAATATCTGCGGTGCAAGGCAGTGTTGTCGTATTATAAAACTGATATACCTTACCAAATAATAAGATCGTTTATATTCTATTCCAGGATTTTTATTTATAAAAAAAGTTTAAATAATCATGATTTGGATTTATTTCGTCCCATTTGTTGTACCGTTGATATTTTTTAACGTGCCTTTATTTATTTTTGTCGTGAAGAAGCTCTTGTTGACTTGTAATATTTTTTCGAGATATCGCCACACTCCATCTGTCATCATTCTCTCGAATTAACGGCAGCAGTTTATGTACTTGTGCATAGTTGATTTTATTTAATATGAATATGAATATTGCCGGGATTAGAATCCTAACCCAGTTTTTTCATGTTTCAATATTTTCATCGGCTCATACATTATTAATTAATTATCGTACCTTTATTCTATGAATATTAATTTGTTCAATTAATTATCGATGGTGTCTGCTGGATATTAAAAAAGAGAAGGAGTGACATTTCATTTTAATAAAAAAGTAATATTAAGAGATTTGAATTTATATAATGAATTTTTATATTAGTCGTTGCTTATAGAATGTGATATCTTCAATGAATTGAGACTTAAAATTGTATTCATATTAATACCAATATTCAGTTCTTATATTTATACAAGGTTTAACAGAAAGGTGTTGCCATATTTGAAGAGCTTATTCAGTCAATGGCTTAGAATAACTTTTACTATGGAACAAACCCTGTACATCGAAAAAAAAAATTACTTGCTTCATAAGAAAATTGAATGCCGCTCGGCCGAAATGTATGGAAGGGCAGTTTTTTTTTGAGATTTCAGGGTTGACTCCATAGTAAAAGTTGTTCTATACCAATGACTGAATAAGCTCTTCAAATATGGTTACACCTTGTATATTTGCTTAATATAATAACGTAAAAATGAAAGTGACTTTAAAATTAAATTGGAGTTTTCGGGCCCTAAGTTTTTTCTCTACTGTGGCTCAGGGGTAAAACGCTGGTCTCTCAATCTTGAGATCCAGGTTCGATCCCCGGTCGGTAAGCGAGTGTCTATCGTCGTGTACTTAGATTCCGACTATGCTTGCTTGCGATAAGACGCAATTAGAGCCCTGGTATAAGCCTACAAATTATTCCTTTTCTGTGTAGAAAACCCAATAAGGATATATTTTCTTATTTACTTCCCTTTCAACGGCAGATGTCCAGGCGCTTACTTAATTACTTGGCGAGGAAATAAAGGATTTAATAGCTTTCTGTGTCGTAAGCGAACGCTATTGGCTATCGGTTCTCTACCTAGACAGGAAGCTAGTAGAAAAACCAGTCAAGTGCAAGTAGGTCTTGCGCCTTAATGGGTTCCGTAAGTGGACTTGAATACAATTTAAACATAAATAAAATTTTACCTACAAAATGTAAAACTGCAAAACTAAGTTGGTCAAGTAATATTTCACATAGAATGAGAAATTAATAACTTTCGGATTTATTATTTCAGTTTGGCCAGAAGATCTACTTGTGAACCGAATTTATTATTTCAGTTTGGCCAGAAGATCTACTTGTGAACCGAATTTATTATTTCAGTTTGGCCAGAAGATCTACTTGTGAACCGAATTTATTATTTCAGTTTGGCCAGAAGATCTACTTGTGAACCGAATTTATTATTTCAGTTTGGCCAGAAGATCTACTTGTGAACCGAATTTATTATTTCAGTTTGGCCAGAAGATCTACTTGTGAACCGAATTTATTATTTCAGTTTGGCCAGAAGATCTACTTGTGAACCGAATTTATTATTTCAGTTTGGCCAGAAGATCTACTTGTGAACCGAATTTCAAGTTTCTTAGTCAACTTTTTGTTTGTTTGTTGTTTCTTAGTTTCTTAGGAAGTGAAGTGTGGTTTTCATGGAGAGCGAATTTGTATGAAATCGTTACTTAAATGGCACTAACTTTTTTTGTGTTTAGTTAAAAGCCTGACAATTTAAACAGCATTATATGGGATGGGGTCGTAGATTTCTGTTAGGAGGTATCAGTTTCTATTTGATATCTCTCACAAGGCCCGTTAATAGCCTTTTAACAGCCGGACAACAATGTGATTTTCATTTTTAGCTACGGAACCCTAAAAAGTTTATTAGTTAGCTCTTCTAAGTTTATTCTGTATTTCTAAGGAGGAATATGTAACAGACGTAATACTAAGGCTTAGTATGAAAAGACTTGGGTTTTATTTGTGATTTTTCCTTCCAATAACGGCGGCAAGAAAAATATATGTCTCCAATGAAAGCATTTACTCATATCACTCTATCTATATATCCATATCACTCTTATTTCTACGACATCCGCTTCTGAAACTCGTCATTTTTTAACTCAAACGATTTTTTTTTTTTGTAAAAATATGTATCGCAATGTTTTCCAAAAAGTTATCAACGTAAATACAAAGAAAAGTAAATGATATTGGTAAATGCTTGTCATAGTAATTTTTAGGGTTCTGTCGCACTCAAAGGTACAAAGGGAACCTTTAAGGTGAGACTCCGTTGTCCGTCCGTCCGTATGTCACAGCTTCATAATTTGTGCACCGTTAAGGATAAAGACTTGAAATTTGGCATGAAAATAAAATTATATGCACATAACAAATGTATGTCCCCCCTCTTATCTCCGAAACTAGTGAACCGAAAGATATGAAAAAAATATCGATTATAGGTCATAACATAACCGGGCAATTACAGGAAAGCAATTGCGATTAAAAAAAAATAACAAATATAAAAAAGTAAAATAAATTAAAAAAATTATATGAGTATAAAATTATAGGTATTAAAGAGCTGATTATACAAATATATAGTTGGCCTATTATATATTTAATTGCATCTATTTTGAGAAATTAAATGTAAAGAAAGGTGAAAGAGATGTGTCAGAATCGTAGCAAATGGAAATCTGTAGTCTCTGCCTACCTCTCTGGGAGACATACGTGAGTATATGTATGTGTGGTAAAACTTCTCTGCAAGCCGACTGTTTCGGTGATAGAAGGGGAGAGGTAAGGGAAGTAGATCGTGTAATTCCTGCGCACACTCTGCAACATATCGCCAAAATAACGCTTTTAGCAATACAAGATGGCATTTAAGGCGATACCAAAAAAAATGGTTTTTTTTCGAATCGTCATCTACGTATTTCATTTTTGGGTAAATGTTTATTGAGCATTTGATTAAGATTCTCACTGAAGGAAAACGCGATTGGATGAAATTTTTTCGATACAATTTAATTTCGAAAAGACATCTAAATTGTTTTATTTTTCCTGTAATTCTGAAATCCTAACTAATTTAATTGTGAAATTGCATTCAAAATATGGATACGATTATGTATTTATAAAGTCTCCTTGAATTTTTTTTTGACAAAACAGCTTCGTACATTTTGTATTAATAAAAAACCAACGTTTTGCTACTTTTCCACGAGTCCGTCCTACTCGCACTGAAGGTTTTTTTGCATATGGAGTAACAGGGACGCTAAAACTTTTACATATCGCCTTAACTCCCCAGGGAGACTGGGTGTACCCGCACCGTCCTGGGGACTACGCGACCCTGACCCGCAAGTACTTGGGCTCGCTGTACTGGTCGACTTTGACTCTCACCACTATCGGGGACCTGCCCACCCCGGAAACGAACGCTGAGTGAGTACCTTAGGGTCTATTATTAGGTGATATAATGTAACAAGGTTTTGTATTGCTTTACACTTTATTTATTGCTATTTATATTCATTTTGAAATATGTTAAAATAATATATTATAAAAACAATAAAATTGACTTAAATTACATTAAAATTAAAACAATAAAAACTAAAATAAATTATTGATTTTACTAATTTTTATTTGTATAAGTATTTGTAAATAGCTCTGGTGTTTCTTTCTTGTACTTTTTCCTTTAATAATATTAATTTATTGAAGTTTTATTGCTTGACATTGAATTTTCGAAATTATTTACGAAATGGCAATATTATAAGTAAAATGAGTACGAGGAAGAAGTTAACAGCTAATATGAGTCAGTTGATCAGAAATTTGCGTACTTCTCAGTTGTTCTTACAATGAAAAAAAAAGAAGTTGGCAAACATTCGGTATTTTTATGTTGTGAACTTGTAACACAATTTAACCCTTTATAATTTAAGTAAAAAAATCAAGCATCTTAAGCAACATCTAATTTAGGCTAAAAACCCAAAATGCCATTTCAATGAGCGTTTTTCCTTGTGTCAAATTTAGTGTTAAATAAGATTCCTAGATGGCACTGTCGTGCTTTAGCAATAGAGTCAAAGACGAAAATTGCACAGATTCAAAACTACTGGTGGTTTAAATCACAAATGGGATCCAATTATCCTCTGTTCCAGTCGAATGAAATGAACAAATCACAGATAAGTTAATGTGATTCACTTGCAGTTCACTGAAGTTACAGTGAGTGTTGTGTTCAACAGATTCGAAACACTCGTCAAATTGTTGTTGAATAATAAATTGACCTTTACCGTCTTGTTTGTCATAAAAAGACAAAAATATCTGATATTGTTTTATATATTATATTTCTTATACATGGATATCAATTGCAACTAATTAAATAAATCAAACTCCTCGTTCAAAGGGTACTTATTAATTGTTTTCTTATTGCCAAATTTTCCAAGAAAATATTGAAAGAAGGACAAATTTTTTTGCAAAACTAATAAAGAATTTCATAATTAAAATTGTTAACGATCAGCCGAATTCCAAGATCATTAAAACTTGGTGTAGGTTTGTAAAATGAGCTTACAGAAATAAATTGCTGGGATCCTTTTAATGACTGCTGCAAATGACTTTTAAAAAATAAATGGGATGGGATTATATGAACAAAAAAAGTTATAAATCAGTAAAACCTGCTTAGAAAAAAAAATGTTTGAAAACAATACTAATTAAAGCTGAACTCAAGTAAAAATTAGTTAATTTATTACAAATTGATGTATTTTTTCGATATAACTACAAACTTTAACCATGGCGTGACACATATCGGGTGTTAATAGGTAAGATTTTATGAAACTGGACGGCGATTCTGGCGCCCGCGAAAAAATTGCAAAGACAGATTTCGTGAGCTTTTAAAACAGTTTTTCTGAGAATGTGTATCCATTTTCTCTGTTAAAAACCTAAATTTAGTAAATTGTGTAGTCTTTATCTGTCAAGGTTTAGTCACTGGACGTTATATGGCATGGTATTTATCACGCCATGGACAATACTCGAATGATTGATATTGCGAGTGAAAATAATCCCAGAATAGCCATCCAGGTTTATTAAGGTTACTCATATGTTCCCTTGGGAAAGCTATTTTGTGTGGTGAATATTATCTAGTCCTATTAAATACTTAATACTTAGTATACCCACCGTCTATAAATTTAGACTTAGTATACCCACTGTCTAGATATTTTAGATTTATTTAAATATTTGGTGTTAAAATCTGAAACTAGGCTGTTGACTTAGTATAAGTTTTGTTAAGGTATAACTATTACAATTACACATGTATGCACCAGCACGACCGGAGGTCCCAAATTTCTGCCGCGCCGCGGGCTCAAGTCACGCCTGTTGCAGTTCAAATCTAACAAAGGGTATGTTTGTGTCCGGACGGTGGCAGTCAGACCATGATGCTGGAAGGTTCTTATAGATACAAGGGATAATGACGTGGACATTTAAGATTAAAGGCCTTATTATATTATATTATATAAGTTTACGTACAAAAGTAAAATTACGTTCTTTGTTTGCTCAATGCTAAATGAATCGCGATGATACATTCGCAGTTTATGACCCGAACTAACTCTCTATGTTCGTATATACAACGTGTAACAGAAAGGTATAACCATATTTGAAGAGCTTATTCACTCAATGGTATAGAACAACTTTTACTATGGAACAAAACATGTATCTCGAAAAAATTTTTTTTTACTGTTTTATAGAAAAATGCAATGTCGCTCGGCCGAAATGTATGGAAGGGCAGATTTTTCTTTTGAGATTTCAGGGTTGGCTCCATAGTAAAAGTTATTCTATACCATTGACTGAATAAGTTCTTTAAATATGGTTACACCTTTCTGTTACACCTTGTATATACTTTTTTATTTAACTCCCAACTCGAAATTGTCACAATAATGATAAAAAAAAAACACATCAAAATCCGTCGAGTGGTTCTCAAGTTAAAACGGAACATACATACAGAAAGACAAACATTCTAGAAATGGTAGTTATAAAACGCTAAAAACCCGTTACAGTAAAAATGTTGAAAAATATATTAGTGTACAGAGTTTTTACTAGTTTATTATTAGTACATAGATGACAGCCCTAGCGTTACGGTCGAGCGTAGGTAATTAAAATCAAGGTCACCCGGAGAGTAGGCCTTCTGTTAGTGGTTATTTTGTGCCCGAGGCTAAGGCCCTCATTTTGGATTAAATATAATTGAACTCTATGAGGTTTCATTATTGTTTGAAATAGCGCGCTTTGAGCAGTGGCGCTTACAACAGCCGAAAACATCACGCGCTCTCAAAAAACACGTTTATCACCCGTAAAAAATTTAGTATTTACGATTCAATAAAAGTTAAACCGACAATCGACGTGGTTTAAAATTATGATTTTTTTTTTATATTTTTCACGTGAATTATAATTTTCAATAAAGAGATACACTGTTTTGAAAGTAAATGTTGACTAGTGTAGAGGTAAGTTTGAAAATTTTTTTAATGCATCGAAGTATGTTTAATTTTGTTTTGGGTTCCTACAGTCACTGCATAACGGTTTTGAGAATGTCATGCTATTTTTTTAAGCGTAAATATATCACCATTTTGTATATATACTGGTTTTAAAAAGGCCGTTTACCGAGATTATGAATTAACAGCGGCACACTAGACAACGTGCGTGTGCACGCTCTACTACAACCATAGCCAAACGAGCTTCGTGAGATAGAACATCTGTATACAAATATATTATGAATTAACAGCGGCACACTAGACAACGTGCGTGTGCACGCTCTACTACAACCATAGCCAAACGAGCTTCGTGAGATAGAACATCTGTATACAAATATATTATGAATTAACAGCGGCACACTAGACAACGTGCGTGTGCACGCTCTACTACAACCATAGCCAAACGAGCTTCGTGAGATAGAACATCTGTATACAAATATATTATGAATTAACAGCGGCACACTAGACAACGTGCGTGTGCACGCTCTACTACAACCATAGCCAAACGAGCTTCGTGAGATAGAACATCTGTATACAAATATATTATGAATTAACAGCGGCACACTAGACAACGTGCGTGTGCACGCTCTACTACAACCATAGCCAAACGAGCTTCGTGAGATAGAACATCTGTATACAAATATATTATGAATTAACAGCGGCACACTAGACAACGTGCGTGTGCACGCTCTACTACAACCATAGCCAAACGAGCTTCGTGAGATAGAACATCTGTATACAAATATATTATGAATTAACAGCGGCACACTAGACAACGTGCGTGTGCACGCTCTACTACAACCATAGCCAAACGAGCTACGTGAGATAGAACATCTGTGTACAAATATATTATGAATTAACAGCGGCACACTAGACAACGTGCGTGTGCACGCTCTACTACAACCATAGCCAAACGAGCTTCGTGAGATAGAACATCTGTATACAAATATATTATGAATTAACAGCGGCACACTAGACAACGTGCGTGTGCACGCTCTACTACAACCATAGCCAAACGAGCTTCGTGAGATAGAACATCTGTATACAAATATATTATGAATTAACAGCGGCACACTAGACAACGTGCGTGTGCACGCTCTACTACAACCATAGCCAAACGAGCTACGTGAGATAGAACATCTGTGTACAAATATATTATGAATTAACAGCGGCACACTAGACAACGTGCGTGTGCACGCTCTACTACAACCATAGCCAAACGAGCTTCGTGAGATAGAACATCTGTGTACAAATATATTATCTTCGTGACGGAATACTCTCCAGTACTTTGTACATAACAAACCACTATTACTGTGGGAAATATTAAATATGCACATCTCGAAAATATTGAATTGCGGTAGGCTGTCTGTATAATATCGTTTACCAAAGGGTACTTTCAGTTTTCGCCTCAAAGATTATTAGACTGACACCCGACACCGTCTTCAATAGGAATAGTGTATGTCGTGTCTTGCTATCATCGTTACGTCATTCAACATTATACACACTCGATTAAATACACACTCGATTAAATACACCCTCCGATACATTTTCCTATTGTTGCCAAACAGAATAAGACCGACCCAACTGCACATTAGAATTAATATAAGTTGTACTAGAGTCTCTGCCTACCCCTCTGAGGGACAGGCGTAAGTATACGTACGTATCAACTTTTTTTTACATAAAAGTCATCTTTAGCCCTAAAATTAAAACTATCCGGTAAACCGATAAATAAATCTTTTCAAAAGGTTATATAGCGAACTAGGCAGGAATTTACCAATAAATTGTATAAGGGATCAACAAACTGGACTGTCGGCCAGTGAGTTACGGTCTCCACGGGACACATAAACCATCTTGAGGAACCTCCCGTTCCGTAATGGCTCGTAAATTTCAGGAAAAATAACATCAGAATTTAATATCAGAATCGAGCAACAAGTGTATTGATCTCGGGTCACCCTATCGAACCGGTTTCACAAAATATTCATTTGTAATGGGAGTAGGTATTATTAATATTTTCCAGGTAATACCACAACACACAAGGAATCTACAGTTCAAATTTGATAGGTCCAGCCGTTTGGTCTGGAGATCTAAAAAGGCCCATTTGGTTGAGTCATAAAATGATTTGAAAGCAGGATGGAGTCAGAGTTTTCGCACGCGTGTAAAAGAGACGGCATTAGAACGGAATCATGATATGATTCATTGGAATCACCTTCTGTCCTTTTTTAAAATAAAATACCGTTTTATTGGAAAATAAATACAAAATATATTAGTAAATTACCAAAATAAATATGAAATGACTATTATAGTCCACTTTTTATATTTGCATCGTTATTTCTTTTTAATGAGAACAAAACATTTTGTCGTTGCAGCGTTGGCGATTTTTTATAACTAGCGACCACTTCTCTCGCTTGCTTGCAAGTGACTAGATGAGTTGTGGTCACGTAACCGTAACTTAAAGCGCAAAATTTTAGTTCTGAGCACAATTTCTAGTAGAATACATATAGTTTTATGCCGAGTGAATAATTAAAGAAAAAAGAAATCTAATTTATATTTTAATTAATTTTCTGTAATTTAAAAAATTATGTAAAGCCTCAAGCTTAATTTATGTTTTCTTTTATTTTAAGTAATGGGTTTAAGTTATAGATTATTATTTCATGATTTAGTAAAATTTTATAAAATTTAGCATGTTTATATTTTTTATTTAAGTTTTTTTTGTTTGTTAACATTATAACATTATTCAAGTGCTGTGTGCTCCTATAATTAGTATAACTCTGCAGGACTAATGTACAGTCAATAAGTAGATGTTTGTAATCGGAGTATGCAGTTGGAGCTCCTTAATAAATAAATAAATAAACTGGTAATGCACATTTCAACGCTCATGGGGGCGCCTTGTGTGCATCTGACGTCGTGTTCTAGAATAGAGCTGGCGTTGTCGCCGCTACAAGCCTCGGAAAGTTGAGGAATCAATGATCCTGTATTATACAAATACTCAGTTCTCATTAACTAAGATTGCATAATTAATAGTGAAATCCATCCCTTGGGAATGTCTAAATATTTTACAAGGTATAAAAATCAATTAAAAACAAATTTTCTGAGAAAAATAGATCGTATCTTTCCAGCCATCATCCACAGAATAAGGCGTGACATACCCACAACGCCGTATGTTTCATTCATGTGCCGCTAAGCTAGGAAGTAACAATAAAAAAAATAGCAAAGAAACGAAGCAGTTTGAAGAAATTACGACCAATGCTCGAGAGCCGCGGCCAGAGGGCTTGTTTTGGATAACGGACGAAATACATCATCTTTAAGACCTATATTTTATATTAAGGTCGCCTGTCATTTAGAAACCAGTCACCGAATGAATTCTGGGTGACCCGCCATTCCTAATACAAGGTAATTTCCACGTTAACCTGATTCATTTATTCTGTGAATAAAAGAGAAAACATCTAGTCTTGCCAAAAGTTCTGTTCCTCACATTAAGTTGGGTATTTTTCATCCCACACTGAATCTAGTAAAATTAATGAATACTGTAGCTTCTAAAAGCAATGACCATTTTGACCTAACTATCCTTGAAGCAGTCCGAAGCTGACATCTTAAAAGACGCAACATAATTAGGGCTTTTGGTTTTACATCTTTTCAGTCCCAACTCTTGCAATTTGAATTTGTAGTGAGGTATGAAGCTGACTAATTGTCTTATAGACAATAAATATTGGAAAACAAAAACATGGGATTGAAATTTTTTGTGAACCATTTTACAGCACCATCAACATGAAAAATCAGGTCAACTGATCTCTAAGAATATATTTTTTTATTTTCTATAGATTTATATTTCTTATCACATTTCCATCCATATCAATGAAATATTCTTAACCCAAAATACATTTGCGTTTTTAGGATTCCGTAGTCACAACCCTTGTAGTTTCACGATATCCGTCCGTCTGTTTGTCTGTCTGTCTGTCCACGGCTTAGCTCAGAGGCACTTAGTACTAGAAAGCTGTAATTTGGCATGGGTACGAAGTTAAAAGGAAAACTATCACAGCTATGTAGGGTTTACAAGTTAACGAGTAATACTTGGTAGACTAGGTAATAAATGTATCGGAAATTCCTCCAGGGAAAGCAGAGGTCATAATCTAAAATAAGACACGGGGACACACTTCAATTCAGAACGCGACGGAACCAATCTCGTGTGTCCCTCTGTAACGGTTATTCGAACAAAATAATATTTCTCTCTAACTTTATCCGGGATGATCACGAACACAGTTGCGATATCTTTGATAGTTTTGAACCATTCCGCGCTATAATCATGAGAAATCCGTTTGTGAGGATGAAGGAGAAAATAAAGAAAATGTTGGGGATTTAAATCATCTCGTTTGTATCAGATGCTAAAGTGATAGACGTGTAAGAATTTTGTCAATGTATACAAAGAAAGCAATTAGTTAGTTTTTTGGGGATTCTAGAAATTTACAACGCTTACTAAAGAGAAACAATCAAAATATGTACAATAGTACTATACGTATGAAAACTCGTGTGAGCTGACATACTAAATTGTTATAATAGAAACTGTTTAACACTTAGGGGGCCGTCCATTAATTACGTGAGGCGATTCTGGCGATTTTTCGAACCCCCTCGAGATTCGGCTCGACCCCCTTCAGCCCCCCTCCCGTACTCTTACGTGAAATTTTTCAAAATGCGTATTTTTTAGTGTAAATACGTTAATTTGTGCTTGATTGTGTTTGACTTATTTAAAAAACATAATTTGCTAAATAATTTTTGTTTAAGACTGTAGTTTTAAACTAGTATTATTAATTTAACCTAGTTTTTCCGTAACTTTACAGTTTCTTGGGAAAAAATATTACGTGATATTTGCTGAGACCCTCCCCCCTTTCCCCCGCGTGAGATTCGGCTCGACCCCCTCCCCCCTAAACACCTCACGTAATTAATGAACGCACCCTTACATACTTACTACTGTTTCAGCGACACTAATTTTTTTCAGTAGACACTTGATTAATTGGCAATACTGTGAACGTTGTCAAACATATTTTTGGTTATTATTAGTTTAGATGACATTTTCGTTGTTTGATTCGTATTCATTTTTTAATCTTATCTAAAACAATAAAAGCACATTCGCCAACACTTTTTGTAAAAAACCGTTAAATTCTCGTATTTTCAGGGTTTTTGTTAAGATATTACTCAAATTTCACGATTTTTAATTCCACTTAAAAATAGATCTAGATAATTTAAATGGACTCAGACTAAAATATTATAATAACATTCCATAGACTATTCACATTTTTGTGATAGCGTTTGTATGGAGGTTTGGAGTGATGACGCCTCTTTGACTAGTGTCGTTCGTAGTGCGCGTGGGCACCGTATTCTTTATACAAGCGTAGGTCGCTGATAATATTCTCATTTATTGGTATTGCCATAATTGTATTTGTGTATCCAAAAACGTATTTACAAAAGTTACAAGCATATCAAAGTCCTGGATTTTACACCTATTTAAATGATTGTATATGTACCGAAATATGGTACTAGAGTTACAATAGAATAGAATAAATTTTATTTTAGATCATTAAAATCCATGGTGGTTAGTAATAATTATAAACATTTTTCTTATAAGGTTAGTAACAATAAATAACATAATTTTAGGTACACAACATAGTATATTTTATACCCTTCCAAAATATTTTAATTATATATTTCTCCTGAAATTTTGAGAACAACCAAAGACCTCTACGCCAAATCGAATGACAAAATATCAAATGTCAATTGATCAATAACAATTTATCAAAGGACCAAATGATCGAACTGCTATAATACTTATAGATAAGGAGCTTTTGCCCGCGGCTTCGCCCGCGTTCACATTTTCCCGGAATAAAAAGTAGTCTATGGTGGCGATTCGGTGTAACACGACTTAATTTATTTGACAGGATTAAAGTTAAGTTAAGCGTGCTGTCCTTCTCTTTTCGATAAAGAAAGAAAATAAAATATAATAATAAAAATAAAATAAAATAAGGTTAGTCCTGTCAAATAAGTCAATTCGTGTTACGCCGAATCGGCACAAATGTCACACTCCGGCCCAAAATCAAGTCGATCCGAGGCCGTTGGTGCGTGAAATAAGGACAAACCAACAAATACACTTTCGCATTTATAATATAATAGGGGTACCGAACGGGTGTGAATATAACATCTCATGTCATGTCTCATGATTGTTCAAGAGATGACTCGCTCGCTCGCACTTTACGAATGTCAAGTGAATGTATATAGAATGAAACTATATTTTCCTCACCCGTTTATCCCAGGATTAAGTTTAATTTGCACGTATGTGCCACAATGTCATCATCATGTGAGGTAACAACAATTATTTATGGTTACAGTTTTTTTATGTGGCTCGTTGCATCACGACCTCGTACGTAACGGAAGCCTGAACGTACTTCCACGTAGTTACCTTGACGACACGTACGCGGTAAACAATTATTTTATTGAACCTCCCCCAGGGAACCCTATTTTGTGAAGTTTTGTGAGAATGCTATATTACTTACTATATGTCTTGAAATTTGGGGTGTTAACATGTTTTAATAATATCTACAACTTCTAAAATCTTGTGTTTTAAGCTCCAAAACGTCACATTTTTACATAGATCTTTTACTTATGTAAAAACTTTTTTTCTTGAATTTGAAAAAATATACACCCCCTGGTACTTCATCAATATTGGTATGTAGGATAAACAATGTGTAACAGAAAGGTGTGGTCATATTTCTTATATGTAACTGTTTCATAGAAAAATGCAATACCGCTCAGGCGAAATGTATTGAAGGGCAGGTATTTTTTTCGATATTTCGGGGTTGGTTCCATAGTAAAAGTTGTTCTATACCATTGCCTGAATAAGCTCTTCAAACATGACTACACCTTTCTGTTACACGTTGTATAGGATAGCAATAAATCGCAAATGAAAAGTTACTGTCCAGCTTTAATTATTTATTGTGCATTTCACAGTTCCCCCTCGGGGATTCATGTCATGACGATACGAAATGTAATTCAGTCTAATAATATTTGGAATTTCCTCAGCAATAAATCTCACTATAAATCATATAAGCAAATCATCGCTTGATCCCAATTTCATAAATCGGCAGGCATCCCTTACAGAAATGTATCTACCCGTGAAAGAAAAAAAAGTACCAATCAGAGATACTACGCCAGCACAAATTGAGGTCATTTATAACGTTTTTTTTTCCAGATATTCAAATTAGGGACAGAATCAGCTCTGAAATAAAAAAGTGTCGCAACCAGCGAGCGAAAAAAACATAGAAGTCTGACTAGCACTGAATAATTTGGCTAAGTACAAGTTGGACTCGCGCACAAATCTTTTAATAATCTTTAATCTTTAATAATATCTTTAATATAATATTTAATCTTTAACAACTTACTTATATTTAACAACTTATTAACTTTACTTATTTCTACATAATTATAATCTAAGCTGTACTAAGGGAGTAGCCCTGTTCCCTAATCTAAGTAAACTTGAAACTTAGGGTAACAGTGTCAAAAATCCCATGCAACCAAAAAGGTGACAAATATATATATAGGAAATCAAATAAATGAAACTAAATAAAAACAAAACAAAAAGCCTACACTAAAAGTTAAAATAAATGAAAGCGTGTGTTTTAGGGTGTGTGTATCGTGAGTAAATGAGTGAGAGAGATCAGTATGTTAAGGTGTGTGTAGAAGTTATGTAAGTCCTATTCATTCCATAGAGAGCAATAGCAAAAAGACTTAAAACCAATTAAGTTTCAACTTTCAACAGGTTCTCTGTTTGATCAAAATTCAAATGAAGTAGATGTTTATAAACCATTTGTGAGCATTTTTTCGGGTTAAGTGTATAATCGTGAGGTCCTTGCTCAAATTATTATACATAAACGGAGCCAAAAAAGTGGCACGAAATTGGTTCGAGTCAAAGGGGTGTCAAAGATACGATCTTGTCTGCGTTTTGATACTAACTTAATTTTAATTTTGTCATAGTCAGCGGTGTTGTGTAGGTGACATAAGATTGCTTTTATATATAATTGTCTAACAGTTAATACTGTATTCTCGCGATAGAGTTCTTCCGTGGGATATCGCCTTGGTTTAAACTTCATCACCTTGAGTAGCGCGCGTTGTGCACGCTCAAGGGGAAGAAAGTGTGTTTGAGCTGCTGCACCCCAGACAGTTATACAATAGCACAGTATTGACTGGGCCAGAGTGTGGTATACCATCATCAAGGTTTTTTCATTGGCAATATGCCGGAGGCGCTTAAAAATGTGTATGAGCTTACGTGTTCGTGAGGAGAGTTTCTTAATGTGGTCGGACCATGAAAGATTTTGGTCAAGGATGACACCAAGATACTTTATTGAACTCTGACGTTCCAGAGCTATACAGGTACAATTATGCAACATGTGACAAGTATGCAATTTAATATCAAGATTATCAGAAGGCTGGGTCTTAGAGTTGATTGAAAAGGTTATGTACTTGGTTTTAGTTACATTGACTGTAAGTAAGTTATTTTGTAGCCATGTGCTAATATCAAGCAGTCCCCGGTTTCCATATCTTTCCACATCAGCCCAGGTCTTGCCGTGAAAAAGTAATACAGTATCGTCTGCAAAGGTTATTACAAAGGGTTCTATACCACCACAAAACGTAAGGAACCCTACAAACATGGTAAATTACAACAATATACCTATAGATGTCATAAAGGTGACACAAACAAGCCGCTAAACTGGTAGTGTCTGACAAACAATTCACGACTCCCGCTGACTATGGAACCCTAAAATGTTAACCGATATATTTTCACCGTAATCTTTACGCAATCACTTATTCCATTATTTTTTTTTATTCAAATTTTTCGGTTCTCTTGTTTCGGAGACAATTAGGGGATAACATGATAACGTTAAAAAATGCTACATTTTCGAGGTTTTTTGTTTGTATAAACCCCTTGGATTTAATATTTTTTTTATTTTCCGTGATAGAGGCCATAGTAAAACTTATTCTCTGAAAATTTCAGCTAGCTACTTATAACGGCTGAAGCTGTTTGTATACCGCTGTGATAGACGGACAGACAGACTGACATACAGACAGATAGATAGCAGAGGCTTATTAATAGGGTCCCGTTTGGCACCCTTCGGGTACGGAACCCTAAAAATGACAGTCAATTTAGTAATTTAGTCATTCAATTTAGTAACTCTGTAAATCGCCAATCACGACTGATCGCAGTATCGCATGACACACAGTTCTTACGAATTTACCAACCAATCATGAACATTTTGCCCTTTTGCGTGTCTGATACCATGTTCGAATAACAGTTTGTTAAAAACACGTCTCTATTTTTTTTTCGTTCGTCGGTCGCAACCAGAATAATCTCTGGACTGTTAGGTTTGAAATACATAAGTCTTCAATAAGACCATGCAACTTTTCGTAGCAGTATAATGTTTATTTCATTTCTATACAGGGTGCTTGGTAATTCGAACTATTCCTTTAAAGGGGTTTTGCTAGGGATCATTTCCAACAAATATTGCCTATCAACTAGGGCTCAAAAATGTAAATTTTTTTTTCAAATAAAACACGTCGATATTTCAAAAATTACAAAATAAAAAAGGTTTTCTTTCCACTTCAGACCTTTTTATTCTGAGATTATGGGAATTCAGGGCACGTATTTTTTTAATAAATGATCACTCATCTATCGTTGATCAGAATAAGTGCTGAGAGAGGAATAGTTATTTTTAAAATATTTATTTTTGGTTATTAGTCTGAAAGTTTTAAAAATAATATAAAAACCTTCGTAACTCGGAGACCATTCATTTTCGACACCTAGTTGATATGACTTAATTAGTTAGAAATGATCTCTAGTATAACCCCTTTCAAGCAATAGGTCGAATTACCAAGGATCCTGTATATTCTGTAGTCTAGTGTTTCGAGTACTCGACCACTAATCCGGCGGCACTGTTTCAAACCGCATAGAGGGGCACATTTGTGTTCCATCTACCTACTTGGGTCCATATTTGTGCCCAAAGTACGACCATGACAGATAGTGCACCTCCGGTCGACTATTAGGTACGGTACATTACATTGTATATATCTGTAGCAGATCTAAAACGAACTTTGCAGACTGATATACAACGTGTAACAGAAAGGTGTAACCATATTTGAAGAGCTTATTCAATCCATGGTATAGAACTACTTTTACTATGGAAAAAAAACTGTATCTCGAAAAAAAAATTTTACTGTTTCATAGAAAAATGCAATGCCGCTCGGCCAAAATGTATGGAAGGGAAGATTTTTTTTTTGAGATTTTGGGGTTGGCTCCATAGTAAAAGTTGTTCTATACCATTGACTGAATAATCTCTTCAAATATGGTTACACCTTTCTGTTACACGTTGTATAATGTACATTAGAAAAGCTTGTATGACTAGATTAATGGGTGTGGAAGAGGTAAAAGAAGTGCACCAGAATCGTAGCAAATCGTCAAAATTTCAAAATTCAAAAAGTTTATTTTGCAAAGTAGGTATATATAATACACGTTTCACAAGTCAAATTTTAATCTTATAAAAATATATGTAATAAAATAATAGCTTTTAAAGTTTTTTAGAAAAATACAAATATACTGCCAAATAAGATAAACAAATACAAGGAAATCCCAAGATACATTTCGGGTCCGACCCATGTGGCTGTACCTTCATGGTACCTTCATACCTTCATGGTTATGTTTTTACATAGACTAAGTATTACTACGTATAGACTAGCAGTTCCCATACATCAGTTTGTAGCCACAAAAAAATCTGGATGGCGTTACTAAATCCTCTAATAAACACGATATACTGAAAAAGACCGATTGCTGACGCTAGTGGCACAGTGATGTCACGTAACATAAACATAATTCCCACTTAGATAATAGATGGCACTGAAATATGCACTGTTAGTGTTGTTAACATAGCGCCATCTAGTTTTTCTAAGCAAAGCTTATTACAGCCACATGCTTACTTGGTAACCATGAGAGTTTACTTGCAGCCAATTAAACAAATTATGCTTATTTACAACACTTGGCGACACCTAGCGTTGTAAGGGCGCATACAAAATTTGCTACGCCTTGATGGGAGTTCTCGGTCTATACATAGTAATACTTTGTCTATGGTTCTTGTAATCAGCCCAGTAATTTACAGACATAAAATCTGACTGACGGACCGACGTAAGTCTTTGAACAAAACCTCAGACGAATGAAATACAATTCGTCTGAGAACAAAACACAGGCAGTCATGGGGACTGTCGACAGAAGTGAAAGCTTTACTGTTAACTAGCATGTCGGTGACGGGTGAAGCAAACGCATAAGATTTTCGCCTACCAAAAATCGCTTAACGCGCCTCAAGAAGTTTTCACTTCAAAAACTAACAAATCTCTGTTTTATCTCCACCATTACTAGCAACTAATTTCAAGACGCCTTCGCTGCTCTACCACAAGCTGTTCAGATAATAAACTCACTTACCAAACCACTTATCACGCTGATGGTACCTCTCTGACAGAAATATAATTTAAAGTCTAGTGTTGCTTTTAATTAAGGGGACGCCATTAGAGGGAGACCGATGTCTCGTCACTGTGTTGTTTTGTTTGTCGGGTAACTGAATTACGTCCTGTAGGAGGATAAAATGTACGGAATCCATGTAAGAGGTGCAGTTTTATTATTTTTTTTGGGTATAAGAAGTTCAAAGTTTTGAGACCAAATTGCAGCGTAATTACAGTGAAGATTAGGGAATGCGGTTTTTCAACATTTTCGGAATAAAAATAGTATTTTTCATTACGAGTGCGGAAAGCCTGTCATTGCAAAGAGTTCCGACAAATGTCTACCCGAGCCGAGGCGCAGCCGAAGGTGAGGGTTGACAGTCGGAACAAGTTGCAATGACGGTTCCGCACGTGTACTGAACAACTATTTTTAATACAGTTGCGAAAAAATGAAGCAATTTAATAAAATAATAAAAACACAATAAACTCAACTAACTAATACTCCACGCAATAAATTCTTCGTATATAGATATGTAGCGACTTTTTGACTTTTCCGGTAAAATGTTCTCCGAAGCATTTTGTGCAATTATACTGATTTCCGGTGGTGTTAATTCAAATAAAATATCGTCGAAATTTCTCATTTTGTGCAACAAACAACTAAACCCGCAAAGAAAATTTTTGGAAAATGGCGCCAACCGTAAAAGAATATAAGCAGAGATTTTTTTGTTTTCTTCACCCATTCTGGGTAGGCAAAGGGAACTTTGCCCATACAGCCAAGTCTTCAGTAGAATTTTTTTATTGATATGAAATGAAAATGAAATTTAATGAGATGAAATGAAATGAAACCTAACCTAACTCATTGAATCAAATCATTAAATCTGATATTGAGACAAATTAGTACCTTCTTTTTAGAAATATTTGCATGAATCATAAAAACTTCTATGATTTTTTTTTTGTACAAACTTCGTGGTTGGTTTTTTCTTTTTAATAGACATTATTTTGACAGTTGGGAAAGAGAACGCACGAGTTCGGAAAAGGTAAAGAAAAAGCTCGAGTATGTAATAGCCTACATCCCGAACGCTATACGTCCCTGCAATACGCCACTTTTTGAGCAACTGTATTAAAATAGTATATTTCGTGACGAGTATAAAATGGCGGATTTTCTTACCCGAAGAATGAAGCTAGTTTCGATGTGAGCCGAAGGGTAAGAAAACCTATTTTTACTCGTTGCGAACGATACTTTTTCTACTACCTGATTTATGTATTTAAATATTTAATTTTTCCTTTCAAATTTAATGTATTTTATGACTTTGCAAAGCGCTGCGCGGTTTTTACCTTTTTTTATTCAGGCTTCGGCCAGCGGCTTTTATTTGTGGCCAGTATCATTTTGCGAAAAGAGTGTCAGACGCGATATAATCGATTATGTCGTGAATCGGAACGCAGGGAATTTCGATTGTAAAGACAAACTAAAGACGTCAAAAAGAACCTAATTTACCATGAAATGAAGACAACCGTCAAAAAGATCATAATCTTTGCCTTCCAACCAGCTTCTAATTTTTTCCTTTTGCTGCTTTATTTTCAAACAGCTTTTTTCCATTATGAACTTTTTCATTAAAAATGGTGCTAAGAAGGGACGAAATCTGTGCGCAAAGGTAGTTTTACAAACAGGTGTTTTATGTAGGTTTCCAAACCGAGTTCTACAGGAATCATTGGTTCTGTTTGAGGTGTTCATGTTGCTTAAAATATTCGTAATGAATAGTTTTCGCACACTAAGCACCTTTGTATCTTTGTACAACTCTGTGGTTAGATACCGATAATCCTTCCTAAATAGCACTTTTAATACCGCCCGTTGTGCTCTTCTACCTTCTACCTAATTCTACCTGCGAGAACAGGGACAGGCTGAAAAACAGCGCTGAGAAGATTTTTTTTCACGTCCGCTAAGAAGCTGAGCCTGATTCCTTTTAGTCGATAACTAATAAATAAATAATAAACCTGTTAATTAATAATCTGTGTTAATAATTTAAAAAATCAATTAAAATGTTCTATTTCAAAACAAAATTTCAGCTTATAACATTAGAAGAGATAGGAATTTTCACGTTATGTACATATTCACCCCCTAAAATGAGTTTCAGCAAACTTAAACTTCACTAAAAAAGGTACCCAAAAATAAAATAGTGCTATTTTGTGCCATTTTCAAAATACCCAGAAAGATATAAAGAGGTAGAGGTTTAGTATCTACATCCCATCTAAATGTCTCTAAAGACTTAAGGGCTTCCACTGAGTGATGAATTGAGACAGACGACCGGAGACACAATACTTACACTTAGTACTTACGAGTTCCTACTTTTTTAGCATTTAATATTTATTTATTATAAAAATTGCACACCATGTCGTGGTGATCCAAAGGAAAATTAAATATAATGTCAACATAAGGTAATTTCGTGACTGTCGAACGAAGTTTCGTGGATACCAAAAATGTACTTGTGTAATTCTATAGGTACTTGTTGTTATCCATTTATTATATTTATTATTAAGAAATGATACGTGATGATATAAAAGGTGTCTAAATGATGTTAATGACGTGCTACAAACCGTGTGTTGGTTTCACGTCGTCGTGTTCTGGTGTGACGTCCTTATATGGAACAGACTGGTGACGGGCAACGGCGTCACTGGTGCGAGGGTTCTGGCACCGCGCTCACCAACCCGCCTGCCCAGCGTGTGTGAGTATGGGCATTTTTTCCAGGATGACCGCCGGGAGTGGCAAAGTCCTGGAAAGGCTTATGTCCAGCAGTGGACGAACTAGGCTGATGGATGGATTAGTCTAAAAACAGCTAGATTTTTAACAATATTAAAATTTATACTTGCGATTGTCGGCACTTGGCACATTATCATTGTTTACGTTGCTCAGAGCTAGTGCCTGGAGTCATGTAAAATATTTTAATTAAGATCTTCCCTTGAAAATGGAGTAAAATCCGAAACCGGTTGGGAGTTAATATAAATAAAGTGAAACTACAAGTACAAGTGTTTTAATTCAAGATTTAACAATATTTTCATGCTGTTTTTTATACGCGAGAATAATTTTCTTAAATGAAGTTGTTTATTATAGTTTATAATATATATATATATATATATATATATATATATATATATAATTTATATATTTTTTATAATTTTCATATAATTAATAATTAAAGTTTAAGAGAAATAACTTTATCAATAGAGTCATTTTCAGATGACGCTGGAAAGAGGCGCCTTAATTGTTTCACTATTTTCTAATAAACAGTCCTATTTTTGCCACTGGTTATGACTTATGACGTCATTTGACAGACAATGTTTACAAGTTTTGATTGAACATGTTTGTTGTCACTGTTGTTTTTAGGTTATCTTTGTGGAACGTGTTTTTGTTAGTGGTTGATGTCAAGTAGGGAAACTTTGACAGTTTGCTCAGTTCCAGGTACAGTTCTCTAGAACGACTAAAAACTGAAGAATACGGTGTAACGAGTCTACAAACCAGGAAAATTTCAGGGAAATACTTAAATATGCGTAGCGTAAATAGATTTATTACATTAGGATCCCTCTTGAGAAGTTCTGATGAAATGAAATAAAATATATTCAGATACATTTTCGTATGAAATGTAACCCGGATCTCACTTCCTTTTTATACACTGACACCTGTCTCTCTCTACACAAGATTGATCACCGAGTAAGACCGAATTTCTTTAACTATCAACTATTCATCTTTAAATAGTTATAAAATAGAATGTACAAAGCGATGTACGTCGCTATAAACACATTTAATCTTAGTCATAAAACAGCTCCCTGACGGACAGACAGACAGACAACGCACAGCCTGAACCGCTGTAGATAGAAACATTACATTTGAAACTATGTTCCTTAAAATATGTAAAGGTGCAGTAAGAAAAGATTAAAAATTCAAGCCTTACATTTGGTCACTTGGTGCCCACTACGGAGCCGGACTAAACAGACACACCCTTCTCTACCTTCACCAGATAAGAGCAAAAAGGTGAATGAAATAGGTTAAGAAAACAGATTAAGTTTGTAATTTTATTGTTAACTCTATTTTATTTATGATAATACTAGCTGACCCGGCGAACTTCGTTCCGCCTAACAGTCTAATAATATCGTGTTAACTTTAGTTAAACTTAATTTAGGATTTCATTAAGGTAATAACATTAATACAACTTTTTTTGCAAATACAGAAATGTTTTCTTGCTTGCCATTGCAAAAGAAGAATGGCAGGGACCCATGTAGTTTCAGTACCGTTGTTAGGCTTAGCGTAGGGTATTGAAAATATGCAGAAATAATAGTTCTTGGAATAACTAAGAAAAAAGGTAATCGCAGTATATTTTTAAAACTTGGGGCTTAGATGTTATTTAATGATATCAAAACACTGTACATTAATACGTAAGGATCGAATTAATAACCAACCTCTTTTGTACTTTGCCGTAAATGCAAATGTCATCTGTCATTTCACAGAGAGTGGCTGCCAGCAACTCAGGTGAATGAAACTCTTGGTTTAAGGCCCTTAATACCGCAAAATGGGTAAATTCTAAAGCCTACTCCTCTTTTATGGCCAAACCAAAAATATTGAAAAAATGTATTATGGATTATCAACTCTAGGACAACATATGCAACATTTTTCTTTTTCGTACCACCAAAACTTCTATATGAAAAATTGTTTCAACTGAATGGTGTTTTTTGGCTTGAATTTCCTACTGCTCCTAAGCGGCTTAGGCGATTTAATTCATTTATGCTTTGATAAATAGATAAACTTGATAGCTATAAATATAACATAGAATTATTCAATTGAACAATGACGCCCATGTGAAAAGTATTAATTTCTCCTATTTCGCCCTTTCAAGGACGCAGCGAGCGTCGTAACAGCCACCACGCATTGTGCACTGATTTGAACGTTATTTCAATGTCGTTTCCATCGATGTTCGTACAGACAAACGTCGAGCTGCTAATTTGGCGACGGTAATCGCCTTAAACTCTTTCTACTTCTTTCGTCCAAGGCCAGCAATGACGTTTGACGTAAGACAATAATAGTAAGTGGCTATTATAGATCTATTATACGTTTCTTTATTGCTACTGAGATATTACGAATCGCGTTTTGTTACCTACATAGAATGATTTTACTTATTTTTGTTCCCGAAGTTCTAAAAATATATTCTAAACTGAAATATTACACTCCAAACTTGACCTTTATAACACAGAGAAACTTGAGTCTCCAACGATGTCTTATTAGCTGGGTACTGAGCCTGCCATTCTTCTTTAGATGTTAAATATTCACTTAGTACACATACCAGGTATTGGGTTAACTATTTATACATCTTGAGCCTAATACTTAGGTACCTAATACATTAACAATAAAAATTAAGTAAATTGTGTTTTTTTTTTTACATTTTACACATTAGGCCTCTTCTCTCTAGCGCCAATATTGCGATACTGCATGTTAAAGCACTTTCTGATATACAACATTTTTTGTTTTGTTATCCGGCGCAAAAACAAATAGAGCTGATGTTTTGCCGACACGTGAACATGCCACATACAATTGACCATGAGAAAAACATGCATTTTCTAGATTTAGACCAGAAACACTCAAGGATTGTCCTTGTGACTTATTAATCGTCATGACGAATGCAAGACGGATCGCAAATTTAATTCGCTTGAACTCAAAGGGTAAATCGGTTGGGATCATCGGAATCCTCGGAATGAGAACTTCCTCACCTTTGAATTTTCCTTTGAGTATCATCGCGTGTATCACATTCACCATCAGTTTTCCAATCACCAAACGCGTACCGTTGCATAATTTTGGTTGGTTGAGATTTCGTAGCATGATGACTACTGAGCCAACCTTAAGTCGTAAATTATGCGGTGGTAAGCCAGGCACATCCAAGGAGTTTAAAAATTTAGTCGGATAGTTGGTAGCTTCGTCTACGTTTGTTACACTGTCAATAGATTTAAATGAATGCAGCGTACCAACGATTTGATTCTGAATTTCAACATTTAAGTCATCCACATCTTTGTTCTTAGCCGCCAAAATGACTCGCTCACTCAACCATTTATTGTTTTTGTGGTTAGCAATGATGTTCGGGAACACTTGGTTGATGAGCTCGTCTTTTGATGACACGAAATTG
Organism: Ypsolopha sequella; assembly: GCA_934047225.1. Lineage (NCBI taxonomy): Eukaryota > Metazoa > Arthropoda > Insecta > Lepidoptera > Ypsolophidae > Ypsolopha > Ypsolopha sequella. The sequence continues at coordinate 23,817,795 of OW204003.1, forward strand.
CAAAAATTTGGAGGAAACGAAATCAATCCGTTCGATTTGTCGACAGGAACACAACCATTACCAATAGCCAGCAATTGCTTGGAGAATTCTTCAGCAGATGGATCGTTCAGCAATGTAACTCTCATGTTTTCTGTGAGCTGAAGTTTCTTCACATAGCGCCACAGATTTGAGGCTTTGAGGCGATTTCTTGGTCTTCTTCAGTTGATTGATTCGCCCTGTTCCGCAGCCTAACTGCATTACGGCTTTGTTGGGAAATATTAGATCTTCTTGGTCGCGGCATTGTCAATTAGGTACTTCTCCAAAACAACAAAACAATCCAACCGACCGACCGGTACATAACCTCAAGCAATCGATACGCAATACGATTTTTTTTTTCAATTTGACGGCTGCTGGTTTGTTGTCTTTGCACTTTGAGCTGTCAAATTGCATTGCGACTGTGGTGCCACCGGTGTTTTTTTATATTTCAACAGATGGCACCACATGCTGTTTGCATTCGTAAAATTAATTAATTAATTTATTGTTATTAGATAACTTATCCGATATTTTATTACTTATTCTGCTATTCGGAGCGGAGAAGAATCCACCAAAAAAGAGATAACTAACATCGGTCCAGCCGATCTTGAGTTATAAGTGGTGTAACTAACACGACTTTGTTTTATATATTTAGATTCCGTATTCGACTGAATCATTAGGTCCATGGTCGAAATATATATCGAAAGTTTTCTTTTTTAATTAATTTCTACCATAATATTCATAAAAATCTGTATATATATATATATATATATATATATATATATATATATATAGTTTAAACTATATATATCTATAAAAACACATTATCACAATAATTACTTCCAGATATATTTCGACTTTTGATGTCGGCGTCAGTGGAATTAGGTAAAATAAATATAATATGTTATAAATGTCATAAAATGGAGTGGATCTTTCTCACCACCACTCACAGACATCCATGAAGAACATGGGAAGAGTCGTATATGTGGTCGCTTGGTGCCCATTACGGTCCGGGTCTTAACAGACAAAGATAAATAATCATCTACCCATCTCCACACTTATATTTAAAAACCTACCTACTCAATACATTACATATACACGTTTTTTTTTTTTCTTTCTTTTGTCTTTTACTTCATTTGTCTGTCAATCATCCACTCCATTTTATGACATTTGTAACATTGCCACCGGGCTAGCTAGCGGGAGCAGATTAAAAGGTGGATCGTAGTTCAATAGATATATTTACAATAAAGAAGGAGGAAAAGATCAGGTTTATAAAAGTATTTACAAAAAGACAGCACTGGCCTCGATTTAGTCCTAGGTGAGCGCAGGCGGCTATCAAGCTTGAGTGGCACAGCGTCCAGATACTTCCGTCAATTGTTGAAGATAGTGGTCGAAGGTAGAACAGGATAGGAGAGGAGAGTAGGAAGATAGTAGTCCAAAAGGAAAGGCTGGAACAAGGACAGTAACTGAAGAACTGTCCAAGGCGCATCTGGCTCCCTCAATAATCGATATACCAGTTCAGTCTTAGTGAGCCAGACATGACTTGGACAGAGTTTCACATTGAATTATTATATTTACATACCTGCAGTTAGGCAGCCTTTCTATTTCAGCAGTTACAAAGTTTTGTCAGTAACAATATGGTAATAATAATTAAATCAGATATTTATAAATCTGCAAGGATGCTTCTGTGGAAAATTCTCCCAAGAAGTTATTCTTATTCTTTTGTTTTAGTTTTACGAAAAGAGAAAATTTTGAATTTAGATTTAAAAAGTTACATTTGGCTTCGAGTGCCAGCAAAACCAAAAGAGGTTATCGAAAAATAAGGATCAAGAAGTATTACAAATATTGCAATGCTACAACATATTATATTTATTTTACCTAATTCCACTGACGCTGACATCAAAAGTCGAAATATTTCTGGAAGTAATGCCTGCTGGGCTTTCCTTTATATAAACGTGTAATTTTTATTAACAGAAACATAAAAACTTAAATAACATGAAATAAAACTAAAATTAAACCTTACAAATTTACCTATAAAACTAAAATGTCTCCTAAAGAAAAATTAAACTAAGTAAAAAATGTTGGCCAGATCGCCGCCGTCTTGTGGCAGGGTTCCCAGAATGCTGGCAGCATTTCCTCTTTGGATTGCCAAACTAAGGCGTTGTCCAAAGTATGCGCCAGCTCTTGGGTCCCCCGAAACGTCAACCAGTAATTATTGGGATAATGTGTTTTTATAGATATATATAGTTTAAACTAAATAAAAAACAAGTAAGTTTTCTTTAATATAAAAAAAAATAAATATATATATATATATATATATAATGAAACAGTAAAAAAGCCTTAAAGGGATGATACAGGGCGAAAACTTTTGTGTCAAAAATGCGTTCCTAACGGGCACAACGGGCTATTTATATTCCAAAGACACGCAGACTTAGTAGCGGGCATCCTTTTATCTAAATGTAGGATGAACCCGTTGACTCTTGCAAATATTTACTAACACAAAACCTAACCACACAGTTTATGAATCACACATAACACATGTGTGGATGTAACACAGTAAAGGACGCACTGGTGGATAAATAACCTGATTAAAATAGTCACTATTGCCCAGCCCCCGTTGTTGAAGCGTGATATGCAAAGCCCTACAACTTCCCCAAGATACCCCTAAACATTTTTTGTCATTGAAAATTATCTTTTTGTCGTCTTTTTGTTCTTGTTCTTTAAAAGTTCATGTATAAGTTGTTTTTTTAAATATGTGGCAATTCTAAACCCCCGCCCGAACGTTAATCTTTATTTTATTTGCCCCCCTCCTGCAACTGTACGTGTCGACGTGTCTAACGGTCAAATAAGCTACTACTAATATAATATTATGATCTCAGTACCCCCAGTAGTATCACGAACTCGGCTCTGTTAATGACAAGCCAAGCTCTCGGTATGCATTAAGGGTTTAGCTTAAAGCCTCTACAGAGGCTTTAAAGCCATCAGAGGATCGATTATCGTTCGACACAGAGGTGACACGGATGTACATTGTTCAGTATATCCTCCGAGTGTGGTCTGTATAGAATTTACTAATCAAAATCAAAATAATTTATTTATAACATATTTAACAGTTTTTGTTGTCGAATTCACCTGTAATAGGAGAAATTCGCTCTTTCATCCATAGTTGCGACAGAATTATAAATAAATAATTAAACAAAGCAAGACTTTAAAATGTACCATCGAAGAAAAGCCCTGCCAGCAATCAGACTCGCTAGTACATATCACCACACGGTATTGTAACATATAGCTAGGCAATATGTTAGGTGTAGGTAATTTTATAGGTAGGTTAAAGGACTATTTGTTCGTGTTTAGTTGGCAATCGATAACCTTTATGGATCGACATACGTCGCATTGACTGAATTATTTCGTGTTTTCCAAAAATAAATACAGATCGAGTATAAAAGATCTTTCAGACAAAACACGAAAAAGATTCCATGAAGATTCCTTAGAGAATACCATCGATGTGAAGGTGGCTCTCCAGAAAGATTCCTTAGAGAGTCCTATCGGTGCGAACGTGGTTCTCCATATATAAATATTCCTTCTAGAGTTTTTGAAGAAATACAACAAGCGAGTGCTCTACGAGATTTAGAGCTCCCCTCCCTTAATGTATATTTGATAATTATGAAGAAAATAGAAAAAAGAAAATATAAAAGAAGATAAAGTAAAAAAAAACAAAGTAGTGTAATTCAACAAATACTTAGTGATAAATAACCCACAATAACCATTTTCTATCCTTTACTTTTTACGAGAAATAATGGATTATTCACGAAGCGATTTTAAGCAATACAGCATTAGTCCTTATCCAATTAAATACCCTAAATACATTGTGCATTTAATATAGATCAATATGGTCGTTTACAGCATGTCAGGGTCAATCTTTCAACGTTGCAAGCTTAGATTTGAGCGTTGAGTGTTTTTCACATGGCCAATTATATGTCGCTCTTTCAAGAGTAACCTCTATAGAAAACATGTTTGTATTGTCTAATGACAAAAAAGCTGTGAACGTTGTATATAAAGAAATGTAGTATATTTAGTATCAGCATTGCACCCGTGCGACGGGGCGGGTCGCTAGTCATATATAAAATGTAGTATATTTAGTATCAGCATTGCACCCGTGCGACGGGGCGGGTTGCTAGTCATATATAAAATGTAGTATATTTAGTATCAGCATTGCACCCGTGCGACGGGGCGGGTCGCTAGTATCAGCATTGCACCCGTGCGACGGGGCGGGTCGCTAGTATCAGCATTGCACCCGTGCGACGGGGTGGGTCGCTAGTATCAGCATTGCACCCGTGCGACGGGGCGGGTCGCTAGTATCAGCATTGCACCCGTGCGACGGGGTGGGTCGCTAGTATCAGCATTGCACCCGTGCGACGGGGCGGGTCGCTAGTATCAGCATTGCACCCGTGCGACGGGGCGGGTCGCTAGTATCAGCATTGCACCCGTGCGACGGGGCGGGTCGCTAGTATCAGCATTGCACCCGTGCGACGGGGCGGGTCGCTAGTATCAGCATTGCACCCGTGCGACGGGGCGGGTCGCTAGTATCAGCATTGCACCCGTGCGACGGGGCGGGTCGCTAGTATCAGCATTGCACCCGTGCGACGGGGCGGGTCGCTAGTATCAGCATTGCACCCGTGCGACGGGGCGGGTCGCTAGTATCAGCATTGCACCCGTGCGACAGGGCGGGTCGCTAGTATCAGCATTGCACCCGTGCGACGGGGCGGGTCGCTAGTATCAGCATTGCACCCGTGCGACGGGGCGGGTCGCTAGTATCAGCATTGCACCCGTGCGACGGGGCGGGTCGCTAGTATCAGCATTGCACCCGTGCGACGGGGCGGGTCGCTAGTATCAGCATTGCACCCGTGCGACAGGGCGGGTCGCTAGTATCAGCATTGCACCCGTGCGACGGGGCGGGTCGCTAGTATCAGCATTGCACCCGTGCGACGGGGCGGGTCGCTAGTATCAGCATTGCACCCGTGCGACGGGGCGGGTCGCTAGTATCAGCATTGCACCCGTGCGACGGGGCGGGTCGCTAGTATCAGCATTGCACCCGTGCGACGGGGCGGGTCGCTAGTATCAGCATTGCACCCGTGCGACGGGGCGGGTCGCTAGTATCAGCATTGCACCCGTGCGACGGGGCGGGTCGCTAGTATCAGCATTGCACCCGTGCGACGGGGCGGGTCGCTAGTATCAGCATTGCACCCGTGCGACAGGGCGGGTCGCTAGTATCAGCATTGCACCCGTGCGACGGGGCGGGTCGCTAGTATCAGCATTGCACCCGTGCGACGGGGCGGGTCGCTAGTATCAGCATTGCACCCGTGCGACGGGGCGGGTCGCTAGTATCAGCATTGCACCCGTGCGACGGGGCGGGTCGCTAGTATCAGCATTGCACCCGTGCGACGGGGCGGGTCGCTAGTATCAGCATTGCACCCGTGCGACGGGGCGGGTCGCTAGTATCAGCATTGCACCCGTGCGACGGGGCGGGTCGCTAGTATCAGCATTGCACCCGTGCGACGGGGCGGGTCGCTAGTATCAGCATTGCACCCGTGCGACGGGGCGGGTCGCTAGTATCAGCATTGCACCCGTGCGACGGGGCGGGTCGCTAGTATCAGCATTGCACCCGTGCGACGGGGCGGGTCGCTAGTATCAGCATTGCACCCGTGCGACGGGGCGGGTCGCTAGTATCAGCATTGCACCCGTGCGACAGGGCGGGTCGCTAGTATCAGCATTGCACCCGTGCGACGGGGCGGGTCGCTAGTATCAGCATTGCACCCGTGCGACAGGGCGGGTCGCTAGTATCAGCATTGCACCCGTGCGACGGGGCGGGTCGCTAGTATCAGCATTGCACCCGTGCGACGGGGCGGGTCGCTAGTATCAGCATTGCACCCGTGCGACAGGGCGGGTCGCTAGTATCAGCATTGCACCCGTGCGACGGGGCGGGTCGCTAGTATCAGCATTGCACCCGTGCGACAGGGCGGGTCGCTAGTATCAGCATTGCACCCGTGCGACAGGGCGGGTCGCTAGTATCAGCATTGCACCCGTGCGACGGGGCGGGTCGCTAGTATCAGCATTGCACCCGTGCGACGGGGCGGGTCGCTAGTATCAGCATTGCACCCGTGCGACGGGGCGGGTCGCTAGTATCAGCATTGCACCCGTGCGACAGGGCGGGTCGCTAGTATCAGCATTGCACCCGTGCGACGGGGCGGGTCGCTAGTATCAGCATTGCACCCGTGCGACAGGGCGGGTCGCTAGTCATATATTAAACCATTATACGAGGTATTAATCGAAACAGAATACTCATTTTTAAAATTTACTTATTTTATCAATACTTTATTACATACGTTTTCTGTAAACTGTCATCGCAAAGATTTCATTGGTTTCTGTAAATTAAAATTAATTAATTAGATATACCTACTGACAAGTACATAAAAAAGATGATATATAGAATATCGTAAGAAGTTAACACAAACGTGCTCACAGAGGCAGTGGAGGGATTCAAGAGCGACCTAAACTAACAAACTTATTCTTATATATAGGTACTTATTTTATTGTTAGGTTATGTGTGGTCGGGTGTCGGTCGGGTGTCGGTCAAATTGTGAATCATGAATATTTACGTGTACCTTACTATTTCACTTACAATATTTCCTCGGGAGACCCTTAACAACCTTATATTGAGACCTTTTGCGCTATAGTAGTCCTATAGTAGCGCTATAGTAGTAAAAGGTTCTTTGACAAAACTAAATAATACCTAACATACAAACTCTTTTAAGAAATATTATAATTTAAATTGACCATACCTCTGTGCACGGATAAAAACAATTTCCTGAAATAAGACATATTGTTTCTTATGAACCGACAAGATGGTGGTCTCACATTATATTGAAACAAATATTTTCTTGCTGAGAGAAAAAAAAAGCTCAAGAATTGATAATGTCTCTGTTTTGTGTAAAGAAAAGTGACATTTGAACATAGACAATATATCTTACACCAAGAAAAATTTCTGTACTTATACTTATTCTAGTTTTAACTAATACTGAATTCAGTATTCTTGATTTAAGAGTTATTTATACGTAAATGCAAAATGTTATAGAGAAATGGACTCTCTTCCTACAAAAATTATCATCAAATTATTAAATAAAAAATGATAACTGATGAAGTGATAAATGATATATTGTTACCTCCCACAGAACTCATCACAATCGTTTCAGGAATCGGAAATAAGAGAACGAAGATAACGTGAATTCGTTGAATATATTGATTTTTCTCACATAATGCAAACTCATTATTCCGTCCGGATCTCGAATCTGTTGGAAGTACATTATTTGATGAATTTAAATGTTTTTTTTCTAGAGAAGCCTGGCTATTATTTCGGAACCAAATTTTCAATGAATATTAAGTTTATTTTAAAAACTCCATTATTTAATTATAAAATGAGGTAGTTCCCTACTCTACCATACACACACACACACACACTTACACTTACACTGACATCCCCTACGCCGCTAACTTTTCAATATTACTATTTCACTGTATATAAATGTATGTATTTTTTCCTCTTGGTCTATGAAGTTCCTTTTAAATGTATTATTGTAGAAAATGTAAAACCGTAATTGTCATAAGTTTTGATGTTATTAGCTACGATCATAAATGTTTAAGGCTGTGGTTTTTGTAATAACAATAAAATAAAATAAAAAATTCACCAACCGTATGATGAAAAATATCTTGGTCTTATACTGGATACATACTTAACGGGGAAAGCACAAATGGAACGAATGAGGACCGTTAAGAGGTCTAGTGGGCTGTTTTCCAACACAAGTTCGGTACACTACATACAATTTGCTTATTAAACCACATTTAGAATATCTGATTGAAGTATGGGGATCTGCAGCCAGTACACATATAAAATAATTACAAGTGGCGCAGAATAAAATAGTAAAGGTTCTGTTTAATGACAACTTCCTTCCGCTCACCGAGAAAATATATAGAGAAACAATTTTACACTTTTAAAACTTGTTATCTTTTACATAAGATTATAAACAAATCTACCTCGAAAATAATAATCACAAAAAAACAACATAAATACAATACAAGAAATGCCAATAACTTAAAAACAATATTACCACGAACTCATTATGGGAAGAAAAATTTTATGTTTGAGGGAGTTCAACTTTACAATAAATTATCAAAGACCGTTAAAGAAACTAAATCAATCCATATTTTCAAAACGCTGTTTAAAGAGTATGTACCAAAACATGTCACTATTACTGTATAAAATGTGTAAAATATTAATACTATTAACTACTAACTTAGTTAGTATGCAACTTGGTTACAAATAAATACAAATAAATATTTAAACAAAATTTAGGTATCAATAGCTATATATACATTAGTAGATAAGCGTCTCGTTATAAATGAACATTGTATTTTTCTTTATGAGAAATAAACGTCTTAACCATAGCTCCAAATAAAATATTATTGTAATGGTAACCATATTTTTCTTTATTTCTTTCATAAATGGTAACTATATAAAAAGGTTAAAAGTATTAAAACGTAGGAAAATGTATGTTTTAATATTTTTAACTACGCATCTGTCAATGTTATTTGATATGTGGTACCAGTTAATATTAACGCTATTTGATGTATAATTTACATATAAAGTTACAATTTCGGCTAGGTCAAGGAGGAATATAGTATCTAAACATGTATCTAGCTATGAAGCACTTCGGCACACATACTCGTATTTAAGTAAACTCTTAACAACGTTATTTATGTTTCTCGTACTAAGTAAATAGTCTTTAATTATGATGTTTTTGTTTTAGAGCTGTCAAATTTTGGCAACGTTCATTAATTAATTAATCTACTGAAAAAGTTTAACAGCTCTAAACCTATCGAAATCTAACTTCTTTTTGCTTTAAATCACACACAGTGTATTACTAACCCACATAAGTACTAGGTAGACAATTCACAAATAACAAAATCTTCGTCATAAATGCCGCCGCCCCTACTTCCCTATTTTGTACGTGTAATAAGTAACATATTTCACAAGAACCTAACAGCATCATGGTCTGACTAACCGCTGACTCCGAAATAAAACTATATTTGTCGAATCGGAACTTAAAATGGCGGCGGCGGAAATTTGGAGGCTGTTCGCGTCGCTGCGAAAAACTTTTAGGAAACGCAAACCTGTGAAAAACTTCCTTGTCATCAAAACTTGTTGTTTAATTTACTTTTTATTCGTTATCTTTTTGTTTTCCCTTGATTTTTCGATTTTCGAGCTTTGAAAAAAGTTTTCGAACAGCCTTCACTGATTGCTGACCGCCATTTTGAGACGCCGTCTTAGATTTGTTTAATTTAGTAATTCTCGTTTAGTATTTTGTGGTGTTTTTTACAGAATTTTTGCAACTGTTCGAAAACTTTGCACTTGGTTTTGTGTTTTTTTTTTGTTCGTTCATGCTTTTTAATCAGCACTCAACTTTTCATTATTCATCACTAATTTATTACCTTGTTAAATATAAATTTGTCTAATTACAGATAATAAAATGTTTGTTTCATAGTGAAGAGATTTGATTACGTGATAAATTGTTGGAAATAATTTAACCTAGAGGTAAAAATATATTTTACTTCTCATTTTGCTAAGAACTGAAAATAATTATTAATTTAACATCGTAACTAATTTCACTACTCGACAAATTGAAAGTTATTCAAATATAAAATTATACTGAAATTGGCAATTCAGAAAACAAAACGATGTCGGAAATTCTCATAGCCTTAATAAAATTCTGTATAAAATTTAAAGGAGTATTTCTAAGGACAAATGCGCAATTTAAATGACTTAAAAGAGGAGCTATAAGTGACACTTATGTAATTACAAGTCTTTATAATAATTGGCAATTGCGTTTAGACATTACGTTTGTTACTCCATTTGTGTAAATCATTCAAATATTCATTTTTTCAGTCGTAGTATCTACGTGAATACCTCACCGTAGTCAAACTTTGAACGCTGTTACAGTCGGTGCCAATAAAATTTATACTTGACTATTAATTTGAAATAAATATTTATTTGGCTATAATAAGCTTTTAATTTATTTTAATAATTATAAACACAACAAAAATACTTAAAATTTTTATTTTTGTTGTGTTTATAATTATTTAATTGACTATTAATTTCATCAAATATCTAGTCGAATGTATGATTATATCCGAAAGCAGGTTCAATATATTCGCCATATGCATACATATGCTACAAACTTCTTAAGACCATACCAAGAATTGTGCATTTTGCATTAGATTTGCATTGATTAAGAGCTGTTTCGCAGCCGGTTTGTGAAAAACCTGCCTTTTTCTAATTAATTGAAACAGAACACTTAAATTCAAAACTCACTCAATAGTTATTCAACAAAACTTTATTACCTATGTATTGTGTATGCTGTCATCGCAAAGTTTCCATTGGTTTATGTAAATTAGAATTTCCAGATTTTTACAATTCGAAATAACTATTGAGTGAATTTAAAAAAAACGCATTACATATTTAATAAAAATAGCGACTGACCTAAAATCTACCGTTTTTAAAGGTGGCAGCCCTAATTGTGTGCCGTGCGTGAAACAGATAACAATTAATTTAAAAGAAATATTCGCGGGTAAAAAGAAAATTCCTGCATCTCATTACTGCACCTCGCCATACTTGCCAGTTTCCCGTAGCCCACGAGACATGCAACTGCCTCTAAACGTCGGGTGTCTTTTTCGTAAAAAGGTTAAAAAAAATAGATCGCGGTAGATATTATAATGTGTACAATATGAGTATCAAATTGTTTGTATTAAAGAGCTAATTGAAAAAAATATTTACTTGCAATTATTTCAAGAAAACCACAAAAATTTTATGTCTTCCCCTTATGTCCAAAACTGTTGGACCAAAAATGTGAAAAAAATCATGGTAATACGTGTTTACGTAAAGATTACTGAAAAAATATAGCGGTTGACAAAATTCACGCAAACAAAGCGACAAAATTAAATTTTCTGTTTCCAAAACTGTCGAATTACGGAACCCTTGACCGGTTTTTTTATAGTAGGTATTAGCTGTAAAATAATTTAATTTTCCATAGTCAAAATTGTAGGAGTTAACGAAACACACAATTGTGTTTTGCTTATTCGCATAGCTTTGTCCCCTTTTCATTTCGTATTTGTCTACACTAAACAACCTTGTTTCATGTTAAGGCTCTGCCGCTATAGAAAGAGCGTTATATTTATTTAATTTTTCTTTCCTTAATTCATAATGTCATTCGTAATCTCATTTCAAATACAAGTACAATAGATGTTACAAAATAGGATATACTCTAGACATTCGCTGAACTGAAAACGTATTTGAGTTATCTTCGCTTGATAGAAAAAAAAAAGGCAAAATAAGGTCCTCAAATTACGAATAAATGTGTTTATAGCAAAGTTTATCTCCCGCGTTTTCTTCACACGTAACATGAGACGTTTGTAGAACATTTATCTTTCTTTTTCTCAATTCTTTTTTCAAATATCCAGAAAAACCTCGAAAATTTACTGATTATGCGTATAAAGCGAGCGTTCTAATGTAGGCTTTTTGACAACACTTAAGTCAAAATTCACTAAATAGGAATGTTGTATCCCATGGACCGGGCCTTAATTAAGTTTGTTTCACTAACATGTGTTGTGTTCCCCAGATACATATTCACAATAGTGTCGTATCTGATCGGCGTGTTCATATTCGCCACGATCGTGGGCCAAGTGGGGAACGTCATCACCAACAGGAATGCCAATAGGTTGGAGTTTGAGAGACTATTGGACGGTGCCAAGACTTACATGAGACATCATAAGGTGAGTTTTTTATATATTTTTTATTCAGTTTACATTATATATTTATATAAAAACACTTATTAAAATAATTATTTCCAGATATATTTCGACATTTATAGTCGGCGTCAGTGGAATTAGATACAATTAATATACTATGTTAAAATGTCATAAAATGAAGTGGATGATTGACAGACAAATGAGAGACAAAAGAAAAAACAAAAAAAATATATAATATTAAAAAATAAAAAAGTATATACTATATAAGGCCTTTCAATTTATATTGAAAGTAATTAAGGAGGTGATTCAGTACCGTTAATACATCACATTCCACTGCAAAGCACTTTTTTTTGAGCGAACTTTTTTTTCACTTTTCAGTACAAAGTGGTCCGATCAGCTGACTCTGTTTGTATGGACAAGTGAAGAAAAAGTTTGCGCAAAAAAAAATACTTTGCAGTGGAATGTGATGTATTAACGTTACTGAATCACCTCCTAAATTACTTTCAATTTAAATTGAAAGACCTTATATATATAAATAAATATTTTTTTATAACCAATGTGCAAATATATGTACTTTAGAGGGGGTGACCTCTAAAGTACACATATATTTTTTGCACGAAGTAGGAAACTGACAGTTCTTGGTAGTGGGAATTGCAACATTCAAAAGTACGCGACAGTGTAAAATGGTTCGTGCACCATAGGAGTTAAAAGCGTATTTTCCATCACGAACTGTCAGTTTCCTCCTTCGTGCGAAAAAAAGGGGTTTGAAAAAACACGGAATCGCAGGTATATTTTTATTTGAAAAAGAAATTTGTGCACATGAAAAATATTCATATATATTCAGAAAAAACATTTTCTCGCATTCAGTGTAAATTATTTCAAATGTAAACCAATTAAAGTACCTTTAAATCAAATCTAAGTTTAAAACATGTTAATAAACCATGAAATTTATTAGTTTTTAGGGTTCCGTACCCAAAAGGTGCAAAAGGAACCTTTATGGTGAGACTCCGTTGTCCGTCCATCCATCCGTATGTCACAGCCTCATAACTTCAGCACCGTTAATGGTAAAGACATGAAATTTGGCACGAAAATAGCATTAATTTGCCCACATATTAAGGTGCAAAAAAAATTAAAACATGAAAAATTTGAAATTGTTCAAAATATTTCCAAAACAAAAGTGTGAAAAATAAAATTTATTATCCTAAAAATACAACATGGGTACATTAAATTGTAGATATTAAAAAGCTGATTGTAAAAATATATACTTTTACTATATTTACTGGCACTAGTTTCGAGAAATCTTTAAAAAACCACAAAAATATGTATGTCCCTCCCCCCCTTATCTCCGAAACCGGTAAACCGAAAAATATGAAAAAAATATCAATTATATATATATTTTACACAGTTTTATAATAACACAGTAAGTACTTAAATACAAAAATATACCTAAGATTAAATCTATAACTGAATTGAATTGTTTACTATGTTCTGAGTAAAGTCATTCTCTTAAGCCTTAATTTGCTTAAAAAATATATTTTAATATGCGAGAGAATTTAAAGAATCTGAGCTTTTGTCCAACTTAAGAGAAACTTGAAACGTTTTACAGGTAAATTTCCTTTTATTAGGAATGAGTAGTATTCTCCAATGATATCTAGTTTAAGGTTTATCTTTAATAAATGGGTGCTCAGGAAAAGTTCCCCTAATTGACTTGACGCAGATAAAAATGAGGATAATTAAATCTTTTTTATTTGGCAATACCAAATAGACTAAAGCTGCTCTAAGTCCCGTATTTTAATACAGCAGGAATTTATTGAAACCGACTTTAGATTTATTAATCTTAGTGAAAACTCATTTTAGATATTTCTAAAACATGTCATTTTCATTTGCATTGCTACTTGGGTTGGAAAGCAATTTTTTTTTATTTGCTGTGATAGAAGCCATGAAATGAAAAATATATTTATTTAACTTACACGAATTTTTACAATACATGCGTATAAAACAGTGGTCCCCACGCTAAGCCTAACTTGTCCTGCGGGGACCGTGACAATATGGTTTACTAGAACATAATTTCGTTTACTAACTTGCATTTAACAAATAATGAAAACTTAATTTTAACTTAAATAAAGTTATTATAAATTACAAAATGTGATATATATATATTATTCAATAAGTTTACATAAAAACATAAGAAAGAAAAAATATATATATATATAGAAGCCACTATTCAGTAAAAATTTCTACTGGTTACCTTTTACGATTGTAGCTGTAGACCCCTGTGACAAAAGGATAGACAGACAGACAGCGGAGACTTAGTAATAGGGTCCCGTTTGGTACCCCTCCTTTGGATATCGACCCCTGAAGATGAAACCACCACCGGTGACAGACTAGTCATTTACAAAAAAATATATTCAAATATAGTATCCTTTTGGAAAGAAAAAGAGAAAAATAATGCAAAAGTATTGTATACAAAGTAATAAACAAAACAAAGCACAGTTTACGACGCGAGGGATCACAGCCAAGTACAAGCCTCTTCAGGACTTCTCAATAATTTACCGCGTCATCAAAAAGAGTCACGAACTTCGCTGTAATAAAATACTGTATGAAAAGTTCGAGACTTTGGCAGTTTTCGGCAATGTCGCGGATTGAAAGATCGTAAAAACTTTGTTTGTATAGCCTATGACATTTTATAACAATAAATATAGCTGAATAGTTTACTTGTAAATCTTTAAGCTGTCAGCGATTTTCTCCAACAAAATAGTTAAAAAGTTTGAGAAATTAGAAACAGAGTAACTGAGCGTACTGGAAAATGGTTACGAAATAGAAACCAAATGACTGAGCGCCCCTTTTAGTGGAAAATGTCTACAAATTTGATCAACAGCCCCAATATTGGCAACCTACATCAAGTAATCAAAGTACTTGAAAATAAACAAATTAGAAGACCTCACTCATGCCAATAAAATACAATTCAGTACCCAAGTAAATAAGACATCTTCGACGCTTTCTATCAAATACGGTGATGACATGCGTAAGCCCATTGTAAAAGAAAAAACGCCTAGTCTTTTTAGCTTCAAACAGACCATCAAAAACACCTAAGTATGATGCTACTGGTCACATTCTACTTGGGCACATTTTTGTTCAACCGTGTTCAGGTCGAATCAAATTCAAATTCAAATTGTTTATTTTATAAAGTATGTACACATTGGTATCGATTCGGCATAACACGTCTTAAACTATTTGACTAGACTCACCTTATTTTAAGCGTCCTGTCTTTTTCTTTCTTTATCGAAAAAACAAGGACAAAACGCTTAAATTTAGTTTAGTCCTGTCAAATAAGTTAAGATGTGCTTCACCGAATCGGTACCATAATACAATTTTTACGATTTAAATTAAATCTTATGAAAATATATGTAATAAAATTACAAACGTACATGAACTAAATTAAAGGTTTATTTAATTTATGTAGCAATAAATATACGATTAAAATGATGGGTAAAATCTATAATTATACAAGGTGAAATGTAATCAACCGCCCGAATCCATACCGACGACCCGGACAGCGACGAACAAGTTCAATGATCACCAACCGAGCCGGTGTGGGTTCGGGCGGTTGATTGGATTTCATCCTGTATAATATATATTTTATCTATAATTTTAATCGTTTATATATTACTACATAAATTAAATAAACCTTTAATCTAGTTCATATATATTTATTATTTTATTACATATATATTTTTTTATAAGATTAAATTTTTACTTTTGAAACGTGTATTTTATATACCTACTTTGCAAAATAAACTACTTGAATTTGAATTTGCCCCTACCACGAATCCAGGCGACCGAATCAAGCCATAATTTCACTGACCAAACACTACGTTTGTAACTATCTTCAATTCGTAGATGCGCGATTTGTGCAGAAAAGTCGTGTGACAAGGACAAGCAACGGATCAACAAGTCGTCTTTAAAAAAAAACATAATATAATGTTGTATTTCACCCCTCCCCACTTCCCCCTCAGGTGCCGGGCGGCATGAAGCGGCGTGTGCTCCGCTGGTACGACTACTCATGGTCACGGGGCCGGATCCAGGGTGGGGGCGACATCAACACGGCCCTGGGGCTGCTGCCGGACAAACTGAAGACCGAGCTGGCCCTGCACGTCAACCTCAGCGTGCTCAAGAAGGTAGGACCAAAGAATACACATAACAACGTTTTGTACCTTTTAGGTACTACGGAACCCTAAAAATCTATGAATGCAGTCTAATAATAGATATATAAATATAAATAATAAGCAATAGGTTTCGCTTTACATATATCTATCATTATCTATACGTCGCAGGTAAATAGTAAAAATCGTCAGTTTACAAACGGCGTCGTCAGTTTCTAAAAGCTTGCTGTTTTGCAATTTGCGTCGTCGTCGTAATATCGTAGAATTTGGCATTTTATAATTAGCCTAGGCATATTGTAGTTCTGTTCAAACTATTCAGGGTGGCCTCGCTCCGCTCCACTTCACTCGGCTCCCAATATGTCCATCCATCCATCCATCAGCCTGTCCTCGTCCACTGCTAGACATAGGCCTTTCCAAGATTTCACCATTGTTGGCGGTCCTCCCGGAAGAATTGCCCATACTCACACACGCTGGCCATGCAGGCGGGTTGGTGAGCGCGGTGCTGAAACACTCACACCAGTGACGCCGCTGCCCGTCACCAGCTCATTCAAATCAAAAGCATATCAAAATCTCATTGTAAAAATATATAGTTTGGCTATATTTAATTGCATCTATTTCGAGAAATCCTTGAAAAACCTTAAAAAAGTGTATATCTTCTTATCTCCAAAACTGGAAAACTGGAAAATATGAAAAGAATCATGGTTACATGTGTTTACGAAAAGATTACAGGAAAAAAAAGCGGTTGAGAAATTCACGAAAAAAAATTACAAAATAAAATTTACATCCGCAATACAGAACCACTGACTCGCTCCTGGCCGGTTTTTTTTGTTTAGTGCAATCGAAGACGATTTACCACCAAACATCTGGAACATCACTTGATCGTTTCTGTTTACAATAGTAGCACAATATTAAATAATATGTAAAAAATACTTTTATCCGATAATATTAATAATATTTTATGTAACATTTTATTCAAAAAAATGCAAATTTTATGTTGTTTTTGAAATTAAATAACTAATATGTTGCATATTATGTCACTTTTCATGCATATTTTAAGCATTTTTCATGCTAATTTGTATGCATATTCCGAGCTTTTTATGTTGCATATAATCCGGTCTATATTTATTACGTATTTCATGTTTCTCACAAAACTAATATAATTGCTACGTGCTAGCGTAGAGGTTCGTAGCATTCAACGACAACGATGTAGCAGTTTTGACAACTTAGTTGCATCTGTGTAATACCAGAAACTTTTCACCATTTTGTAAAATCATCGGTCTGGGATGTGTTCGATTTATTAAAAATATAGTTCATACCACCTTTCATTGTATATTTGTTATAATAACAAATAAATGTGTTCGAAACAAAATTATTGTCTTGACAAATTAGTACCAGGTGTTTCTTTCCTAACATCTAATAAAGATCCTATATATCCTCTCACACCACTCAGGCATTAGGGGATTACTTGGAAACTATCCTTAACAAATTAGGTTCTTCAATAATATTTTCTTGTTTACTTGTGAAAGCCTTAGTTGCCTATTTAATTATGTTACTAGATGTAGGACAGTCACCTTGTTACATTATTAGGTTGTTAATTTATGAAATAATATATAGCTTTAGTATTTTAATTATTACCGATTTATTTTTGTGTCAAATTTAGTGTTAAACAAGATTTCTAGATGGCACTATCACATACTTTAGCAACAGAATCAAAGTCAAAATTTGCACAGATTCCAAGCAAACCAAAAACCACTTTGACATTGATTGCTACGAAACCTCAGACTAGTTAGTCTGAGTACGGAATAAGGTACGGAACATATTTTATCTATGGTGAGATGGACACCGACATCTGGCGGAAAGTCAAGAACTAAGAAAAAAAGAGGAAAACGCTCATTATGAGGGAACCCTAGCGTAACATCTCGTCTAGTCGTAGAGACTCTATAACATTAATTTCTCTATCAGTGAAGTTTTGTTGTGTAATATGATAATGAGAGATAACATAGAGATATATTACAGTTTATAAATAATCTAAAGGTAAAATGTTCTTATATCGGATTATTTCTTAACTTTATTATCACTTCATGATGAATAAACATAAACACACTTGCACTCGTGTGTTATTATGTATCATGAATACATATCACAGTAGTAACCAATCTAAGACCATCATGACAATGCAAAGTTTCACCAACACAGGGCTTGTTGTATATATTGTTGTGTATTTTGCCGTATAATGGTGTTAACTGCCTTTTCGCGTAAAAGCCGCTATTCCAAGAAAAAGAGGGATTAAAACAATTATTATTACGACAGCTTTTCAACAAAAAGTCAAAAATAGATGCGGTGACGAGCGTAGCGTGTTGGGTTTACATGTCAACAAATTTGGGGAGCCGAGCGAAGCGGAGCGGAGAAAGTAATTTCGTATGATCGCGTAATGGGACTGTGTTTACGTCATAATTTGGTTTTTCACGAAGAAGCAGTGTTAGCCATCATATTACGACATATATTTCAAACCCTTCGTTAATTGGGGTAAGAAATGAACAGGTGGTAGAGCTGATGGCGGGCTCGACTGTGGAGGTACCACCATCTTACTTGGAGACCCCCTCGAAGTAATTCGGGGAAGAGTAAGAGGACAGCTCACAGGCAAAAAACCAGGAGGCCCACCATGCCTGGGACCGATTGATGGCGGTATATCCACCCCTAATAGCCGGGCCTTATATGGAACAGACTGGTGACGGGCAGTGGCGTCACTGGTGTGAGGGTTCCGGCACCGCACTCACCAACCCGCTTGCCCAGCGTGTGTGAGTATGAGCAATTCTTCCAGGATGACCGCCGGTAGTGGCAAAGTCCTGGAAAGGCTTATGTCCAGCAGTGGACGAACTAGGCTGATGGATGGATGGATTGCGTTAATAATTATAATACATCGTCCCGATGTATGACTGTAAAATGCAAGTCATAGTCCACACTTGTAGACCCACGTTCCACCGACTATTATTACGCCCCAGCGTGATGGTCGGTGAGCCCTATCGCCGTATTTCGGACACAAATATGAACCCACAGCTTACCGTGCCTTCAGAAACACGCAGACTAAACAGAAATGTGTCCCTACAGAATTAGAGCCCCCGACCTCTGGATTAGTAGTCGAATACTCGAACAACTAGTGATAGTAGGTTATAATTTTATTAAGTAGTATAATTTCCTAACTTATCGTTTCTCTAAAGAATTAACATAAATTAACTGTAAAAGGAAATAGACTATATGAAACAGGTAGACAAACATATATATTTTTTCTTTTTTTCATTGATCTGAATTCCTGCTGTCTTGTATTTTCTTATCCCTTAGTTAAAGTAGATATAAGTCATTTGTGTAGTATAAGTTTTATGTTGAAAAAAAAGACATGATCTTGCTTAGTTTCTTGCCCTACTTCTTAGAATGGGTGGAGGTAGGCATATATTTATATATGTAACTTATTATTATTAGTATGTAGTATATAGGATGGGATTTGGTCGGTTGCCTGGATTCATGCTGGGAACTCGGTTGGTAATCATTGAACCTTGTTCCTGGTCCCTGGCCGGGTCTCCGGTATGGGTTCGGGCGGTTGATTGGATTTCACCTTGTATATTTTACGTATCATTTTAATCGTATATATACAATATATATATTGCTACATAAATTAAATAAACCTTTAATTTAGTTCATGTTTATTTGTTATTTTATTACATATATTTTTATTAGATTAAATTTGACGTGTAAAATGTATATTATACAAGGTGAATTTGTGATCATCGTCCAAATTCATACTTGAGCCTTGGTAAGTGATCAGCATCATGAACCAATAACGATTTTTGTAAAATTCATAAAATGAAATTTCGACTCCCCATAGTGATTCACTCAGGACTGGGAGTGAATTACTATGGGAAGTCGAAATTTCATCATACGAATTTCACAAAAATGTTTGTTGATTTGTTATGCTGATGACTTACCAAGCCTCTAGTATGAATTTGGACGATGATCAAAAAGTCACTTTGTATATACCTACTTTGCAAAATAAACTATTTGAATTTGAATTTGAACTCCACCACAGAGGCAGTCAGTAATATATTTAATATAAATTGCGTAAACAAATGATATTCAGACCAACGGGCCTATTATGTTTCTTTAGTTGCCAACTGGACCGGGTGCCTATCATCAAAAACATAGTTATACTATCAAATTCCGATTGTCTAAGGATATGTTCGCACTTGTAATTCGTAAATAGTTCGAATCACACTAACAAATTTTGAAAGTTCAGTTTTTATCTATGTTCTTGATGATAGGCACCTAGTCCAGTTGGCAACCAAAGATACGTAGTATCCCTCTATAATTTGTGCAAAGATATATAATAGAGGGGCAGGATATATTATTCCTAAAGTGCTTTGTTTATTTTTGTATTCAGCTCGCACGAATGTATACATTGTGTCCGAACTGGTGTAAACAATAACATTATCACTCCTATACTCTATTCTAATAGGGCAAATAATGTTTGTAAACAACTTTATAACCTAAAAGTGATGAAATATTGTGTTCAACTGCAATTTTTAAATACATAATACATACATTAAATAACATATATAATAAATACATTAAATTTTAAACATATTAATGTACGTGAGTTCACTTTTATTAGTTTTAACCAAAATGTATACAAAAATGCTTTCTTACATCATATTTTATCACTTTTAGGTTACAAAGTTGTTTACAAACATTATTTCCCATATTGGAATATAGATGAAACAATGCTATTGTGTTTTAGTTCAATCTTTGGATTTGTAACGAAATCACAATAAAAACAATAGTTATTATCAATAAAATTATTCACATACTTAATAAAATAAATAAACGTAAAATTATTTCATATCCCATTGATGTATTGTTCTGAGCCCTATCCTCATCAGTCCAGCATCAATCACAATGTTACAGTACTTTACTTTCACCAGTTTAGTTCATAGGCGAGTATTATTTACTTTCACCAGTTTAGTTCATAGGCGAGTATTATTTACTTTCATCAATTTAGTTCATGGGCGAGCATTATTTACTTTCACCAATTTAATTCATGGACGAGTATTATTTACTTTCACCAATTTAGTTCATGGACGAGTAATATTTATAGAATATAAGTAAGCCCAAATTTTTTTTTATTTGTCGTTTTTTCTCTTTTTAGATATATAGGTATAATATGTTAAATTGTTAAATTACAATGAACGTGTAATTAGTACTTTTATAACATACATACATATACTTGCGCCTGTCTCACAGAGGGGTAGACAGAGACTACAGATTTCTATCTGCTACGATCCTGACACACCTCTTTCGCCTCTTCCACATCCATCAATCTAGTCATACACGCTCTTCTTTTCCGAGTACTTTTGACATTACCGTTCTTCAGTATGTCGGTAACTTAGTCAACATATGTTATTCTAGGACATTTATTACATAAATCAATTATTCATTATCATTCTCAAAGGTCAACCAATGCAAATTTTATTAAAACGCTCCCCAAGTAAAGTAACTTGGGGCGATTTTCACTTAATCTTGAAGTATCTTGTTTCGGAAACTATTATTTTTTTTATTCGCTTTAGTCTTAGCCTTTGTACACTACTTGTTTACAAGTTTTGTTTTGTTCACTACTTACTTGTTTTTCTCGACGACTCGAAGGGGGCTGAAAGTGACGGAATTTCTTCATTCTTCATCTTATAGTGCGCAAAATCACTTTCCACCCCACTTTGCATTAATTTAATTTAATAGGTCTTTCCTGGAGGGCACCTTCTCGAAGTCTGGAAGATGGTTCATATTGTCCCCATTCACAAGAATGGCTCTAAACTTCCAATTGACCGATATCAACCTATTTCAAATAATTTTATTTATTTATTTATTAATAACATAAAAAATCTTGACATCTGTAGTAAGATCATGGAGAAGATTATACACACTCATAGTTATCCAACTTTAGCTAAAAATATACCTGATTAGCGGCTTCCTAAAGGGGCGCTCCACCATGACAAACCTGGCCGTCTTCACTAGTGATATTCTCGAGGGCATGGAGAACAACTCTCAGGTTGACGTGGTCAACACTGACTTTGAAAAGGCTTTCGATCGTTTGGACCACGTCATTCTCTTACGAAATGTTGTTGGCCTCCATATTTCACACACCCAAATGTCGTTGGCCTCCATATTTCACACACCCAAATGTCGTTGGCCTCCATATTTCACACACTCAAATGTCTTTGGCCTCCATATTTCACACACCCAAATGTTGTTGCCCTCCATATTTCACACACCTAATTGTCGTTGGCCTCCATTTTTCACACACCCAAATGTCGTTGGCCTCCATATTTCACACACCCAAATGTCGTTGGTCTCCATATTTCCAGTTTTAATACTCTTAACCCCTGTTCCAGGTGACAATATTCCAAGAGTGCCAGCCGGAGTTCCTGCACGACTTGGTGCTGAAGATGAAGGCTTACATCTTCACGCCGGGAGACTCCATCTGCAGAAAAGGTTAGATGGATTCAAACGGCGTAGCAGGTTTACAAAACGGGAGAACTGTAGCTGTGACTGTAGGGTCGTAGCGTTTAAACTACGCAGTAGTAAATGGTGACCGCGAACGTGTTAAGATACTTTTATTTTTGTTACGCTATAGCAGCTAGTGAAATTTTAACATCAAGTCCTTTTTATACACTTTTATTTGAATCTCATCGCTATATTTATATGATTTCTCCGAGGTTAATTCCTCATAATACGTAATAATTTACGTATCTTACTGTGAACTTTGATATTTTAAAGGAATATTTTTATTTGAATATTGCTCATATTAATCTGGTATTTTGTACATAATTAATTAACAAACATGTACAAAATACGATTATAATAATACAATAATTAACGAATTATATAGTACAGCTAAAACTCGAAGTTCTTCATCAGTCTTCGCGGGAGATCCGACGTCCTCATTCTGTCATCTCTATTCCGTAAGAGTCTTATAATATAAAGTCTTATAGGCCCAGTAGCTCGGGACGTTTGGCATCCCCAATTCGTCTCTATTCCTCATAACATAGCGTCCACAATGCCCTGCAGGTGAGGTGGCGCGGGAGATGTTCATCATCGCAGACGGCATCCTGGAGGTGATCTCGGAGACGGGCCGCGTGCTCACCACCATGAAGGCCGGTGACTTCTTCGGGGAGATCGGGATACTCAACCTGGACGGACTTAACAAGTGAGCCTTCAGTAACCGAGCCTAACGGTACCACCAGCATAGAACGTAAAAACAGAAGACGCGTTTCGAACAAATTGTAATTCCTTGATGGTACCAGACACTCGAAAGGGCAAAAGGCTTATGATTTGTTCAATCTGTGTGTAATGGGACACTGGGTCAGCTGTGATTGGCTAACTAACAGTGACAAAGAAAGCCATTGGAGCCTTACTACAGAATGTGGAATGGTAATATAGGTAAATATAAGTAATACATGTAGGTTACCATTGGATTTTGCAGACACAGGACAACCTTTTTAGACCAAATTTTTTTTCTACTTCTACTCCTAATCTCCAGTTTTTTTTAACTGACTCCTACATTACATTCCTGGGAGCACCATTTTTTAAATATTACCCACAGATATATATTGATATGTATTGAAATATATGACGTAAGGGTATTGTAAATGGGTACGTATTGTGTATATAGAACCCTTTGTGCGCGAAATCGACTCGCACTTACTCAAATTATTTAAGCGTATAAGCCGGCTTGAAATGAAACGGAAATAAAAATACAGAACACTATAATACCGCACTGTTTGACCAATCACAATGGACGAATACGTGTTTCAAATTTGCTTTAAAATTATTCAGATTTTGTATCCATTTCATCAATATTTCATCAATATTTATGCTGAATTTTTTGTCGTTACAGTTGTTATCTTAAAACAGCGCCCGAAAAATGCTGGCTATTTTTGATCATACTTAATAAGCCAAAAAATTATATAATTCTTTCGACTTTTTCCGCGCTGGACAACAATTTAAGATTAAAATGATCATAACTTGACCCATTTCCAACGGTTTCTTTAACAATTATGACTTTAGTTCAAAAACTGTGCATTACGTGTTCATTTCACAGTCCATACTCGGAACACCTCTGACACCCCCTCGGGGAATAATGTCGTAATGATGTATATTATATTTGTAATCTCACTCAAGTATTAACTCGAGCATAGATAAGCTGGCTTGCCAAAGAAAATCCAAAAGAACCGTCTTACAGGATCAACCGAATCCCCCATTTAAAGCAAAGCCTGTATCACTGAAACAGTGAGACGTAACGAGTTGTAAGACTTGTACCCATTTGACCGCAAGCTTGCCTAGTCCATCTTATAAATCCCAATCTTTTCCTCAAAACTCCCTGCGGGATCGACCTAGATATTTCAGGGCCCTTTCCTTGTCTCTAACTACCCTACATTGTTCTGAACCGTTAAAAGAAAATATATTTCGCCGTAATAAAACCGCGGGAACCATTTAAAAACTGCGTTCTTTATTTAAGTACAAGAGAGATCGTAAAGTTTTGAAGAATGTTTTCTTTAAAACCAAATTCTTGAGTTTTAAGTTCATTGCTTAATTCTCTGACTTTATTTAGTTCTTTTTACAGCTCCAACTCAAACTGAATCCCTTTTAAGGCCTTGTTTTTGATATTTTAAGAGATTTTGCTTAAATATGCTAAGTCAACTACCTACCTGATCATTGATTAATGTTAAACTCGCAGATATGTTTTTTCAGACCTATAACTTAGCGTTGTCAAGACAGTTACCTAATTGGACACATTTCACTCGATCGATTTTATTTTTAAATATGACGCTTTTTTAAGTTATAAATATGTTTTATGTCTAAACGGCTTGAGTTTTATATCTGAAATTACTGCTATAATACGAAAACATGGTTTAATTTCCGTTGTCAAGGCAAAAATTTCCTACAACAAATAATTTTTTGAAAAATCTTGAAAATTCCCCGATTGTGCGTGCTGGCAGCGCACGAAGCGAGGACTCATTCAAAAGGGTTGTTGTGTCCCATGGACCAGGCCTTTGAGGTCCTTCAGTGGTCTGAATAAACGCAAGTAAAGATAAGCCCTTACCGTACTATGAGAGCACCAAAATGTTTCCACCTTTAAATAGGTGACGCTCACACGTTTGGAATCAGTGCTCATCTGAACACAGTGATAGTTGGATGCCTTAAATGCTCTTAAAGTTAATCATTTTAACAACTTTAGTAGTCTGATCAGTTTGCTGACCGTAGGTACTCGTAGACAGAGTGCGCACTCACAAGTGTGCGCGCGTCGGCATTATGTTAACACACACATTCAAAAACAATGCAATAGATTTTAGGTGCCAGGGCTCATCTAAATAAACGCGCATAACTAACATTTAAATTGAATTAACTACTGCCGCAGAATAAATTTGCAATAGAATATACGAAAAACAGTTGTTGTTCTCTTGCTTTAAGGGCACATACATACTCGTATCTACCGACAGACTTGACATTGGCGTGAAGAAGATAATATTATTTCGGTTGACTGCCTCTGTGGTCGAGTGGTAGAGCGCTCGCCTGCTAACCCAGAGGTCGTGGGTTCAATCCCCGCGGTACACATTAATTTGTATTCGGTCTGCGTGCTTCGAAAGTCCAGTTGTGTCCGAAGTACGGCAATAGGGCTTACCACCCATCACGTTTGGGACGTAATAATCGTCGGTGAAAAGCGGGTTTACCAAGTGTGGACTGTGACTTGCATTTCACAGTTCACCCTTGGGAACACCTCTGACACCCACACGGGGATTCATGTCGTGACGATATGTTATGTTTTTTTTTTTTTTAACAACGTGCGCTGTAACAAAGATCGTGCGCTGCAACAAAGATCGTGCGCTGTAACAAAGATCGTGCGCTGTAACAAAGATCGTACGCTGTAACAAAGATCGTGCGCTGCAACAAAGATCGTGCGCTGTAACAAAGATCGTGCGCTGTAACAAAGATCGTGCGCTGTAACAAAGATCTTGCGCTGTAACAAAGATCGTGCGCTGTAACAAAGATCTTGCGCTGTAACAAAGATCGTGCGCTGTAACAAAGATCGTGCGCTGTAACAAAGATCGTGCGCTGTTACAAAGATCGTGCGCTGTAACAAAGATCATGCGCTGTAACAAAGATCGTGCGCTGTAACAAAGATCGTGCGCTGTAACAAAGATCGTGCGCTGTAACAAAGATCGTGCGCGTAACAAAGATCGTGCGCGACCGTCCCGCGGGGCGACAGACGTTGGCGGGAACGAGGTACACTAGATGTTAGCGGGGGGCGGATGGTGAAGCGGGAAAGCGAAGCGCGTGCAGTCGCGCAGTTAGAGCTACCTAACCCCAGCCGACACCTGTCACCCCGCGCGCGGGACGGTCGCGCTAGATCTTATCAATCTATAACTAACTACCCAAAACTTAACACGGTTTAGCCCAAACACCTCTAAGTATTAATTTCATGATGCCATTTGCCAACGTTCCAGACGCACAGCAGACGTCCGCTCGGTGGGCTACTCGGAACTTTTTTCTCTCTCCCGCGAAGACGTCCTCGCCGCCATGAAGGACTACCCAGAAGCCCAGGACATTCTGCAGACTCTAGGCAGGAAGCGGCTGCAAGAGGCCAAGAGCATGTCGCGGAAGAAAGGTGGGAAGAAAGAGCCAGGGAAACCAAAACGTAATGAACAAAGACCTTTATAGTAGAAACCACTGCTTTAGCCTAAATCACACAATTTACCGATCATCAAGTTGAAATTATTTTAGCCTTGTCTAGAACTGGGTGAAAATGTAGTGCTCTCAGCTACACTAATAAGATCATCTTGTGTAGTATTAGTTTCAGTTGAACATGCTTTCTTATATTACAGGGGATATTAGCCCAGAAAAGATTGCTGGTGACGACAGCGCACCTAAACGGATAGTCCATAAACTTGGAAGGGAAGTCAAGGTAAGAAAGTAGTATCTTGGTTCTTCAATGAGTCGGTGTACTTGAGTTTTTATCCTAATTTCAATGCCCATTGCAGGGTATACGCAACGCCATCCGGAGCCGGTCCCGCGTCGGTCGACGGTCTGGCGAATCCATGGAACTAACAGCACTCGCTGGGGCTGAACGAGTGTCTTCAGGAGAGGGGAAGATGTTAAGACGAATGCCGAGGGTTGAGAGTGATGACTCACAGCACGCACATCAGGTAAGATCGAAGAAACCATTTGAGCTAGAGACACTAAATGTACAGAGTTCTTAGAAAATTGTTGCGATGCTATTAGATGCAAGTTTTAGTCAAATCATTAAAAATTGTTTCCTGTATCTCATGTGTCTAATGTTTTCGTTTTTAGGATAATGGTGAGACGACTTCTGGAAGCAAAGATGGTGAAAAATGTGTTTCGCCTATAGGGGCTGGATTACCTTTACTGTCTCGGTTAAAACTATTGAAAGAAAAGCAGGTATGTTTGGTTGCCCTTTTTTTCATGCATAAGCCAACAATACAATATTTTTATGTTATATTTCTTTGCTAGGATCGTGAAGAAAAAGCTGCTAAGCAAAGACAATCTACATCATCAGTGGTATACCCACCGCCAACTCAACCCACTCCATCCACCAGTTCAGCCCCAGATGGAGAACCTGAAGTCATTGGAGCGGGTCTTCCTTTAATCCAAAGACTCTTACTTCTTAAAGCGAAAGAAGAGCGAGACAAAAACCAACTGACACCAACTAACAGCAACCAAGCATCAAGTTCCGATACCATTAGTCCCAGCTCAATAAAAAGTCCTTTAAGTCCTACAATAAAGACCCTAAGTCCTATTAGAAAAGGTTCAGAATCGAGCTCCCCAGGTAAGCTCCAGAGCCCTACTGCAAAAACTTCTAGAAAAAATTCTTCGGGATCCAGTGATGGTGCTTCAAGACCTAAAGTTAGTTTTCGAGACAAGATTTTACAAGTTCAAAGTGATGGAACGGCGGTCTCCCAACCGCTCAGCAAAGATGTTAATGAAAAGCCAGCAGCCGTGGTTGAACCTATACCTAAAACTGAAAGCAATCTAATTTCCATTCCACATTCTGTAGTTAGTAAAATAAAGTCTCCAGCAAAAGCCGTTGGAACTTCATTTCGGGATAAATTAAAAATGTTACAAGGTGCTGCTCCAAATAAAGAAGATACCTCATCAACAGAAAAACCAAAGCCACTTTTGATAGAAAAATCTACTGTAGAAATAACAACTTTGCAACCTCATGAGGCACCCAAGGAGGAACCTAAACCAAAAAAACCTTGGTCAAAGTTGAAAAAGGCTGCTATTTTAAGTGAATCAAAAAGCCAAAGTAAATCAACTAGTGTAGAAGATAAAAAGGAAGAAAAAATTCAACCTTCTTTTAAAGAAGGTATACCTGAACCAGCTGTTAATGTAAATGTGCCTATAGTTACTACGGCAGAGCTTGTTAAAATAGACAATAATAATATTGAAGTACATAGTGATAATGTTAAGCAAGATAATCCTAAAATTTGCTTAACAGGCCCTTTGGAACCCGTCCAGGAGAGATCTGTAGATTTACTAAGCTTATCACCAGAGAAAACTAGTGTAACAAAACCATCTTATATAAAGCCTGCCGCAGGGACTACATTATTTCCAAGATCAAAAAATTACCAATCTATAGATGATTTATCACCTGAGTATGGTGGACTGCCATTCGTCAAAAAATTGAAAATTTTGAACGAAAGGCAGAAACTGGCTGAACTAGAAAAGGTTGTTAAAACTCGAAGCTCAAGTTTAGATTTTACGAGTTCTTCAGAAGATTTGCTTTATGATACGCTAACTAGAAGCCACTCTGAAGGTAGCACAATGGACAAACGAAGGTTTAAAAGAAAATCAATAGATTCTAGCTGCAGTCATGAGTCAAATGAAACTCTTGAAAGGCGTACACTAAAATCAATTCTCAAGAAACTTTCTGAAGATGCGACACCAGCTGCTAGTCCTGAAAGAAGAAGTAGCGAATTGAAAAGACTAATCAGAGCACCAACTTTGGAAGGATATGCAGCAAGACATTCAAAATTTTCCAAGAGTGTTACGTTTCATAGACATACACTACCTTCTCCTCCATCGAGTGCGCCAGTTGATTTAAAACCTGGTATATTTGAAATGCCTGACCCAATTCAAGATACTTTCCCAGAAATTGCTCCAACACCACCCCCAGACGATGTCATTAAAATTACAAGTGAAAACAATGAACTGACTCCTCAAAATAACAGTCTAATAAGAACAGGAATCGACACTGCAACAGAATGTGAACTCCAACAAAATATAGATCCAATGTATGATCTTAAATCATTAAGACCTGAAGATATTAAAGTGCCTTCGGAGAAACCTAAACTCACTTTGATATCGGCTGTCGCCAATCAAAGAAAACTTTTACGAGGTAAAATGTGTTATTTAATTTGCTTACCGTATTTTTTATATTTTATGCATTTATTATAATAGTAAATAATTTCTTTTAGGGTCTTTAGAAGAGCAGGAATATTTTGGAGAAGTATTATTAGGAATTAAACAAGTTATCCAAGGACATTTACACGACGTTCAAGGAAAATTTCAAGAAAGGTAAATTTCATTACACTGTAAGATATAGTTACATATTTAAAATACTTTACTATTCTTTAGATAACTTTTAGTATTTTTGACAGATTCAACAGTCTAGAAAATGAAGTAAGGAAACGGGATGAAATTATCAGTCAACTACAGAAGCGGATACAAGAACTAGAAAAGTTTGGGCTTCCAAGTCTTAGTCCAAGCACACCGCAATGTGAACTACAGAATATCGCACCCAGTGAAGAACAGAATGCTAGCGAGCAGATGAAGAAAAATGGAAGTTCTGGTAGCGAAGACGTTTCTGGGACTGATGAAGGATTTATGGTAAGAATAGTTAAATTATTCTTTATTCTTTAATGTACACAGAAAAGCAGTCAAGGCATTAAGAATAGTTAAATTATTTTAATTAACTCTTGCTTAAACCAGTTTGTAGGCCTCAAATATTATGACAAATCACATCAAAGAATATATGTATATATAATGCAAAAAAGTTATTTAAGAACTAAAGTGGGCCCACATCTGCTACTACAAGCAGATGTTCTTCTTAAAAAGAGATTTCAATCATGTATCAATACTTATATAGTGCATCTCGAGATAGATTGAGCTTTCGAAAAAGACATTATAAGTGATATAAAATAGCACTCTTTTTTATTACAGAGAGGAGACTCCCTAGACACCGTATTTGCAACATCACCGCCAACAGTCAGTGCCGAAGAAGACATTGATAAAGAAAACCCTCTTGAAATACAACAAAGTGCACCTCAAAGAACATCTTCTGAAGATATTACTGAAGAGAAACTAGCCGAAATCACTAAAGGAATCGAATTAGGAAAGCTTTCGTATTCAGAATTACAAAGTCTAGCAAATACTTTAGCCAGCAGAAGTGATAAAACTTCATCCAGCAGAGAAGAATGGACCATCAGTAAATCGAAAAGGTTAGATCTGAATCTGGATGGTAAAGCAGGGACATATTCGAGAAAAAGAGCAGCTAAGTTGAAGCAGAAAAAATCCTGGGAAGATCAGAGTGACCATGAAAACTTGGAGCTTCATGATTTAACTCGGTAAGTAATTATACTCACATACTTTCAACACTTGAAACTTGTTTCATTTGTGCTTTTCTGTATTTTTCTAACAAAGAAACAAACACTGTGAATTAAATCAGTTAGTAAAACGATAAATCTCACCGCGCACCGCATTAGCATATTTCTTTTTGTCTTCAAGGCCAATATCTCCCCAAATCACAT
Organism: Ypsolopha sequella; assembly: GCA_934047225.1. Lineage (NCBI taxonomy): Eukaryota > Metazoa > Arthropoda > Insecta > Lepidoptera > Ypsolophidae > Ypsolopha > Ypsolopha sequella. The sequence goes on from OW204003.1 coordinate 23,848,693, forward strand.
CAGAAGATCGGTCGCTTCTCAGCCCAGAACAATCGAGTCTCCGCTCCAACAAACGAGGCATCCATCCGTTCCATTTCTTCGGTACCCATCTGGACACTACCAAGAGTAAGATCAAGAAGACCTTATCTGTCGATACTGGCATTCATCACACCGGGAGGAAGGACAGACGTAAGTATTTTAATTATTAGATCTTGTACATTGCAAACAATAAATTTCCTACAAGCACATATCTAGACAGATAACTTCTTGTATTTTCTAATCTTCTTTCTGTTTTTCAAATTTCTAGAAACCTCTCTTAGTCAGTTCTGTTAAAAACTCTTTTCTCGGTTTCAGATGAAAGCAACCGCCAACGTCAACATCGCAAATTTAGTCTCGGTTCCTTCTTCGGCTACCACCGTGGCGGTGCCGTTCACAAGCCCGCTAACAACTGCTCCAACGATGTGGTTCTCGATATTGGCAGCGATTACAGCTGGAGCGATACGTATGTTTACCTCTAGTGACCTCTATTATTCGTAAAACTATGAAACTGTATTTGGAAAGTCTCAAATTGTGTCTTAAACGATATTATCTTTCAGAATATCAACTTCATCAAGCTCTGATGAATCAGTACCACGAACACCCGTGTTTGAAGAGTTCATCGAGTCTGGCTCCAGACGAGGGCGAGCTGGTTCAAGCCATGGTAGTACGTCTCCAATCAGAGGTTATTTTTTTGCGTGTCTTGTGATTGTTTCACCATTTATTTAGAGAATTTGTTTAGATTAACATTATATCATTGCTGTGTAGAAACGCAGAAAGAAAAGCAAATCTGGATATGAGGAGCTCTGAACCGGTCTCCTCACATCCAGATTTACTTTTCTTTCTGCGTTTGTTTACTGCAATGATATATCGTTAATTTATATCTCCTTGCGATGGATAAATTGCCAAGTGTTCAAACTTAGAAATTTATTTCTGTCAGTCTTTGTTTAGAGTTCCGCTTACACCAAATATTTTTAACCTTTGTTTAAATCATTTTCAGTTGTCCTAACTTAGCTTCTTAATTGCATGTTTACCTTTTCCCATTCATCGTCAACAGCATCTCAATCGTATTGAGCTTCATGGGCTATCTAAACAACTGCGGACCCAGGTTTATTTATCTTCTTCTTTTAATTTTCTCCCGTATTCAATGGCTAGTGTTACCAGGTAGCGGCGGCGACTGGGAAGTAATGATGTTGGCCGAGGAGCTGGAGAAAAGAGAGCAAAGGGAGCGAGAGGAGAGGAGGCACTCGCACTACCCCACCACGCTACGGGATCTAGAGGAGGTGGGAGCATACTTACTTACTAAGAAAAACCAATCAGAGAATACCATATTTATGTTTGATTATTTTAACGTGTTTTAATTACCTCTGTGTTCTAGTGCTTCGTAAGGGCACAATTGTGTTAGGTCTGCGTACTTCGGAAGGCATTTTAAGCTATTGGTCTATATTTGTGATCGAAATTCGGCAAAAAATATCACCATCCATCACGGTGAGACGTAGTACTCGTTGTTGAAACGTGGGTGTACTGTGGACTGTGACTTGCCGTGACGATGTATACATGACTGTTTACATTAAACAAACCTGTATTCCGAATTTCAGGAATCCGACACCCCACAACGCGAGGACAGTCTCGACGAGTACTCCAACATCGACGACTCCAACTCCTCCTCCACCACCCATCTCCTCTCGCAATCCTTGAGCGAGCCTTTCTCCCAGCAGCAGTCATTAGAAACCTCCTTTATCGAGCAAACCCCTCGAGAGCCGCGCCATCGCATCGGCTCCGTTGGCGAACCCATCCGACCTCAAACGTCAAGAGGACTCATCCTTCGAGCTGCCTCGCTGGATAGGGAAACCACCGGGCAACAGACCAGAAGGTTCGGATCCCTGAAGTCTTCAAGCATAGATTCTCATAAGAGACTCTGATCCGGCTCTCAGAACGGGCCGGACAAAAGGAATGGTCCGATTGATTCGAATTCCGAGATTGGAGCGCAAGCTTCCCGAATTTCAAAGGAAGCGTCGACTGATCGTTGCGGCGGGAATTCTGAAAACCAATCAGAAATCCGAGATGGCGACCGGAATGTCGAACTCTTCGGTCAATTATTGATGGTGATTATTATAATTTACGAGAACTTTGACTGTTTGTTTTTCTTAGTATTAGAGTAGACTTTATAAATGTTTGAAATTGTGTTGTGAACTGATCAATCGAAGAAGTTTTGTGTAAGTAGTTGTTCCGTTAAGTTTCGAACTCTTCGCTGTAAGTCCTAATAATATAACATTTCTATAATTATTTAATAAACTAAACCTTTACATATGTATATGCTCTGCTTATTATATCACTTTTTCTAGGTCTTTAGTTGATAATGTGGTAATGAAATGACTAATGTCTGGATCTAAATACTCTTTCTAGTAGCATCTGTTGAAAATGGCACAAAAATTACTATTTCACTTGATTAGTTCTAGTCTTATAGAAAACATTTTAAACTAGTTTTTATAGCAGTATATCTTAGGAATACTATAAAAAACATTTAAAATAATGACAATCCGATGGCCAAAAGATTGATTTAGTGTAATTTTAGGTAAATATTATTGTTTTAAAGCTACTAAAATTAACAATTATTTTCGATTTAGTATTATTTTTCACATATGGAATTACGTAGGTCTATCTTATTTATAATTATATAAGTACGTAAATTAGCTAAATGTAGGTTAATAAGGTAGTTCCCTAATGAGTATATTAGGTAGGTAAGTAGATATATCGATTAAAAAGTTCCTTTAATTCTTGTTAATTTCTGCCAAATTATATTAGAGATTTTTTGAAAATCTTTGTAATTTTAATGGAGCCGCGAAATTATTATCTCATAATTTAAAATCTAATTGTTTAGTATAATCGGGTATCTATCTACATCCTTACTATCTTTAAAATACGTTGTCATCAAGTTGGAAGATCAAGAGAGTCATTTCAAAATGATTGTCATCAATTCGCCGGAAATAGTTTTGGAGACGTAAAATGTAAAAGAAATTATATAGGTAGATACGTATATCGAACTGCATCCCCGAAGATTACTTCGTTCAGAGAGGTTCCACTGAATGGTGAAACACTCAAATACTTAGTATTGCAACGTAACATCGCTGTTTTTTTAGCGTACTATTTGATCGTACAGTAATGTGCTGTGTAATTGAGTGTAAGGATACAAGAATAAAGCGTGTATTACGTGCCAAACACGTCGTAAAGTATGTATTACGTGCCAAACACGTCGTATAGTCTCAGCTATCTACCTAGAAAACTGAAGTTGAAACCCTACGTCATAATTCACTTCAAACAATGGTCACGCAAGGTACTGTTTTGCTTACAGTACCCGTAAATGATCCTCTAGATGTGATAGGTACGGACGTCAGCATCAGAAGCTGTTAAGGCGCTCTTATCCCAGAAGAGTGACTCTCTGTCTTTTTCTTTACGTGTAAGGAGTAAAGAAAATAACCACACTTTTGTACTTTTTCGTTGTTTTTATCGGTTTTTAAATGGTTTAAAAATAAGGGATATGTTTATTAAAATCCACTTACGTGGTCGACCTAGAAAATTTAAAGAGCAATATTACCAGATATGTTTCGTTAATAAAAGAGTGGAATTATGGAAATGGCATGATTTGAAAGGTCTTATTACATGCTGTGTTCGTGAATTATTTCTATCGAGCAAAGTTTATCTGATCGTGTAACACATGCGTGGAAGACCTAGATAAAGGTTCGAACTATATTGCCTATTTTTTTTTTGGAAGTTGTAGACGATATTTGAAAGTTCTATTTGACTTTGAAATTACTGATTTTGGGATAAGAGCGCCTTAAAATCTTTTGCAAATAGATAGCTTGGACTGCAGGTGTTTGTACATTACAAAGTACTTATCTATTCAGTTCCTCATTTACAAAACAATACACCTATCAGGAATCCGAATTTCCATAGACTTTAACTAGAATCGGAAACGTGAGTGCCTGATTCAGTCGACTCGACCACAAACCGAACACGAATCGAAAACGAAAAGAACTGTCAGCGAGCCAGTTGGAGGCAATGATTTCAAAAATTATTGGTTAGAGGTAGGTATGTAGTTTTCTTTCCTCCAAGCTTCTTTTTCCTTCGTTTACGGAACTCTGTATGAATCAGGCACTTGCTTTATCGACTTTCCTATATAATTATACAAAACAACAAGAGAGTGAACTGGGTACAATTTTATTAAATATCTTAAACAAAAATATAAGTAGGTATTCCATTCTATTAACCTGTTTGCTTAACGAAAAAAAATATAACAAGAGAAATCTACTGTTTATATGGCACGAATTCGTCCCCTACAAGCAGACAGGTTAAGGACCGATTCTTCAAATTTGTGAAGAAATCATAAAAAATAATTAAATACCATTTCCCAGCTTAAACATTGTACAGTGGAGATCACATCAAGCTATACAGTTGCAATACTAAATTAGCTCCTATAGTAAAGTGTACAAGATAGGTACAAAGTCCAATGTGTAAAGGTTATCTCCACTGTACAAGTAAACAAATAATGCACTTGTACTTATTTATGATATTATAGAAGATTTGAATTGATTGAATTTGTTTATATTTTTAGCAACCAACAGTCAGTTACATTCAAAGCTATGAGAAATACAATTATTTGGAAGCTACTTTATTAAGTATCACAAACAAAACTGTGTAGCGAATTATAGTATAGCGTTCGCGAAATATTATTTGCTGCGATGAATGAAAAATACAAACGGCTTCACTATTGTGTTACATTGTGTTAAAATGTCAAACTGATTTTACAAAAAATGTAAATGGAGTAAACGGTCTTGACCACAGAAGTCTTGACACATTCTAATGAGTTCTGGTGTTCATCACTCTTTACTATTTCGTAAAAATAACACTGTGTGGGTAGTTGTAAAATAGAAATGTTGGACATATAATTACATAACTCTTCTTACTACAATTCTCTTAGTTGGTTCTAATTAGAAGTATCAATACTAGCTCTTCACAGTTTATGGGTGGCGTGTGCTTTAACGAACTCACGTACTCTTTTGTTACTTATTGATCTCCAAAGTTAAGAACAGACGACAGTTTTGGTACAAAGTTCACGCTCCATGAAACTTGCGAGGACAATACAATCGTGCCGATTTCGTCGCGGGCGCAAAATTGAAAACTTGTTTCAGGGTGGTTTCAAGAGTAACCACCTTCTGGCAAGACTGTGGACTTTTTCAAACATAATTTTTGGTTATTATTAATCTAGATAACATTTTCGATGTGTGAGTCGTATACAGTTTTTAATCTTATCTAAAACAATAAAAGCACATTCGGCTACACTTTTGGTAAAAAATCGTTAAATTTACGTATTTTATGGGTTTGTTGTTAAGATATCGTATTACTTGCACGATATTTTGTTCGACTTAAACACAGATCTAGATAATGTTAATGACTCAGCCTAAAATATTATAATAACATTTCGACACCCCACAATATGGTGTTAGTATTTGTATGAAGGTTTGCGCATTATGACGCCTCTTTAGCCGAATAACAGCAAATAATATTTCCTGAACTATACATTGTTTCTAGTTGGGAGATGTTTTTGGGCGTTATAACTCCAAAAAATATGAATCGGCCCAAAGGTACTATACTTAAATAATGAACTATAAATATTAGCACAATATTTAAAAAAAACTTCGTTTTATCTATTGTTATAAAAGGTCCATTCTTATACAATAAGGGACAGCTATATTTAATATTATATAATAGGTATTTGTAATACTTAAATTTAGTGAGATATAGAGATAATAGATATCTACGATGTTATCTTAAATATAATATTTTTAATTAAAATTAGTTTTAGATAATAACTCGTCTTACGAAGAGATGAAAAATAAAATTAATAAACCCGATTAGTATTTTTTATTAAGCTCTAAATAACTCAAGACATTTCATCCCCATTTGTTACTCAGGCAAGCAAAGTAAAAAAAAAACGGCCAAGTGCGAGTAGCGCGTGCGAGTGCGATAGGGTAAACCACAGTCTGCTAATCCAGAAGCTTTATAACATTGGTGTATATGGGAATCTTTTGAACTGGTTCTCATCGTATCTCTTTTTAAGAAGTCAAAGGGTCATCGTTTGTGGCTATGAGTCCGATACCTTTGCTGCACCATCTGGCGTGCCTCAAGGCTCCCACTTGGGTCCTGTCTTATTTTCTATATTTATTGATGACCTAGCCCACGAGATACACCATTCCAAGTTCTCGTTCTTTGCCGACGATCTTAAAGTTTATAGGACAATTAAAAATTCTGAAGATTCGTCTCTTTTACAAAACGATTTAGATCGAATATCTCAGTGGTCTGTTGCTAATAAATTACTTCTAAACACGAACAAATGCAAACACATCAAGTTCACCCGAAAAAAGTCCCCACTTTCTACATATTACCGCATTTCTGGCATTGATCTCGAAGAAGTAAACGAGATAAAAGACTTGGGTGTTATTATTGACAAAAAGATATCCTTCATTGCTCATATTGACAGTATAACTAAAAGAGCTTTCAGAATGCTTGGATTTATTTGGAGGAATTGCAAAAAATATAAAACTATAAGTGCCCTCAAAATAACGTATAATGCCACTGTACGGAGCATACTTGAGTATTGCTCAAATATTTGGAATCCCTACTACCGTTCTCATAGGGACAGAATCGAGAAAATCCAAAGACGATTCTTGTATTTTCTTACAGTCCATCAGAAAAAACTCAAAGAAATACGTTCTTATGAAAAACGGTTGGAATTCTTCCAAATAAATTCTCTCGAAAGCCGTCGCTGGATGTCGGACCAGATATTTCTATTTAAAATTTTGAGAGGTTTTGTAGATTGTCCGCAAGTGTTGGCAAATATAAGTTTATCGGTACCACGAAAAAATTCTAGATTAATAAATCGTCGCACACTGGCATTAAAAAAATCTAAAACCAACCTAGGGCATGAGAGTATTGTAAATAGAGTTTGCCGCGCACATAATTTTGTTGTAAAAGATAACAATAGCATAGACATCAACTTTATGTCGTTTAGTTCTTTTAAAAGTTCATTAATTAAGTAATTTTTTGTACGTTTAATATGATTTTGTGATTCTTTTTTTATTTTTTCTTTCGTTGTGTTATATTTTATATATATAAATAATTAATGTTTAAACGAGCAGCACTGGTTGGCGGAGGACGAGACGTCTCCAGAGCCGAGACGGGTGCGTCTCTGCTTCCGCCAACTGGCGTCACACGTCACTCCTCTCATTTTTATTGCATGCAGTGTTTACCTATAATTGGAGTTACACTCTATTCCTACTGTACGCTAGTTTAATTGTATGTTGTTAAGTGTATCATCTGTTGGTAGACCAAATAAATAAATAAATAAATTCTAGGATTTTCCGGGATATATATAGGTACATTCTACCTATATAATATATTGAAGTAAATGTTGACTTGCGAAAAATAAATTTAAATTTTACCAGGATGGCGTCATGTTCCAAAGACGACCGAAAATAAATCTGGATATTACTAGACCACAAATTTCACGTGCAGCCGCAAGTGGCCGCAAACGTTATATATATTTATTGAGTAGGTACAGGATCACTTGATTATTCATAATATGGAAACCAATGATTTCCTCCAGTTCTTGCAGCGATTCCACCATTATGATGATGTCATCGGCAAAGTGAAGATGTGAAATGTACTCTCCGTTCATATTTATGCCTTGACCATGCCAGTCCAGTGTTTTAAAGACGTCCTCCAGCGCGGCGATAAACAGTTTTGGGGAAATAACATCCCCCTGTCTCACCCCTGTATGACATCGTCATAATGGCGGAATCGCTGCAAGAACTGTAGGAAATGATGCGCAGCCTAAGTGATTCTTCCAGATGAGTGGGCCTGCGGATGAACTTGGATAAGACTAAGGTCATGTTCAACTGTCATGTCATCCAAAAGCCAGAAACCGTCGACAATGTCAGCATCGAAGTTGTTCAAAAATATGTTTACCTGGGTCAAGCTATCCAGCTGTGTAAAAACAACTTCGACTCCGAGGCTGACAGAAGAATGCTTGGGGTGGGCAGCATTCGGGAAGTTGCGTCACATATTTACGTCGCCAATACCGCAGTGCTTAAAGGTTAAAGTATATAACCAGTGCGTCCTTCCAGTGATGACGTACGGCGCTGAGACGTGGTCTCTTACCAAAGGCTTGATCCGCCGATTTAAGGTCGCTTAACGAGCTATGGAGCGGGCTATGCTTGGGATATCTCTGATGGATAAAATCCGAAACGAAGATATCCGTCAGAGATCGAAGGTGACCGACCCTGCCGAATCAGCAAGTTGAAGTGGCAGTGGACTGGCCATATTTGTCGCCGACGTGATAACCGTTGGGGCCGTAAGGCATTGGAATGGAGACCACGTACAGCAAAGCGCAGCGTAGGCCGCCCTCGTGCCCGCTGGACTGACGATCTGAAGGACGTTGCGGGTGGCGGCTGGATGAGGATGACTGAGGACCGCCAAGAGTGGCGTAATATTGGGGAGGCCTATGTCCAGCAGTGGACGAATACGGGCTGATGGGCAAAATTCTGAGAAATAAAGTTATCTCGATCTTTTTTATCTCGAAACTATCACTTTTACAGAAATTTACCGTATATCAGTATATCAATCAGTATTTGTCACTTGAAATAATAATATCGTACCGTAACGTACCGTACCGACCCGTAGCCAACGAATTAAAATTTTATGGAAGCATAAACTCGCTCAAAATTTGATGCCACCATTTATGTGCCCAGGTGGGCAAGGCTTATATTTATGTGTATTGCGTTGATCAGCGCTGCGCCGTCTGCACTAGTAAGCACAACAAGATTATAACAAATTGCCGGGTTGCACCGTGAAATGGTGCGTAATCAACTCGAGCAAACACTGCAAGAGTCGTGGCATTTTATGCGTAAGTATTCGAAATTTTCATAAATTTAAAACCATAAACTCTAAAAATATATATTATATATATGTATAGTGCTTTTTATATTTTCGTCTTTTATACAATCACATAGATCCATTCTTTTCGGTCCAACTCAAGTCTATGATTGGCTGGAATCAGAATGGCGTGATAATCACTAGCCAATCATATTCGATTATCGTAATAAACTAAGTACATGTAGTATACTCAAAATCATACACATCCTCCGTGTCGTGGGGCCATAATTCTTGGAAGGGATGTGCTGAAATAGATTTCCATAAAATTTTAGTTCGTTGCTCGTAGCACAGTATATAGTAATCGCGATGATCGAGGCGCAACGTCGAAGTTGTGTCGTACGCGTAAAGTGTGAATTAAAAATGAAAATAAGAATGATCGTTCTGAGTGGGAGTATAAAATAGAATAATTTCTTTATTTAAGACAGTTGGTTATAATAAACATTAAAACACTAATGTCCACTGAAAGTTTCCTTGTATTGTGATCAAATGGTCTCATCTTGGTTATAAAGAGCCAAGGATGACAGCAATGCCGCTTTTTTAAAACGTGTAATATGATACTCGCTTTACAAAATAATCTATTCTAAAAGATCATGTAAACTCAGCGAAACACGAAAAATAGTATCATTGGATAATCTGGCCATGGACAGTCATCGGTAAGTGATTTTACTATGTTTCCTGCAAGCACTTCATATTTTTTATTATTATATTTTGTAAAAATTATAACTTTAATCATTAGCAGAATTTTAGCATTTTCTTACAAAAAAATAGCAGACTTTCGCAGAACTTAGGCAAGCAGCTGGCATAATGTCAGGGTTGGATTTCGTAGTATAATTATACTATTTGTACCATATTTTCATGACATGTAGTATGTAGTATCGTAATGGAACGTACGTACTACGTAAAAATACCATAATTTTATCTTCGGGCCGACCAACGTGTTTTATTGGTGGAGACGTTTTGTTTTTTAACATTATACCCTACAATATAGGGAATTTGCGTCGAACTTATGCCGTCTGACGACATGTTACGTCGAGTCAATGCCAAGGACGAAGTTCCGATCGACGAATTGACTGAGATAGAGATCCAGTTGCCTCAATTTTATTAAATTATGAATATTTTTAAATACATTTTTTTTAAATTTCACTGTCAAATAGGCTATTTTATTTCAGTTCAAAACAAAAATCGACGAAAAACGAAACGTAGTATAATTTAGCCAAGTAGTATATTCTTAGAGAATATACCAAAGGAGACGCCTTTAACAGGCGTTCCCCTCTGCCAAAGGTGTGAGATTCTATATCTAACGCGTTATATAAAACTAGTTCAGCCGCCATTTCTGTCATACGATTCCCGAACGTCTTTGCATAAAGAGCTCCGAGAAAAATGCCGTTTTGTGCTGTGTATGGGTGCAAAAAAATGTCTAACACATCAAATTTACAAAAAGATGGTGTTACATTTCACTTGTAAGTATATCGTATTTGGTTATTTCATTCGTAATTTACTCATATCCAACAGTTTTGAAAATGTATAAAATTCATATTAGGCGCCATAACTTCTTCACGATGACGTAGGCGTACTCCCTACGAGACTAACTTAGTCTCGTAGGGAGTACGCCTACGTCACGATTCAGGAATGCGCCGCAGCGAGACTATTTTTGGTGTTGCCAACTACTACAAAAAATTACCTAGAAATTCATCAATACCTTAACATTAATTCACCTTAACTTGATTTTTGTGTTGAGAAATATGCTACTATTTCATAAAGTGTACAGCAAAATTTAAGTATTTATATTTTTCTTGTACCGAATCCACAGTTATTTTTATTTTTCTAAAACTAATTTCAATTTATTCATCGTAGGCAGCAATATAAGCAATAGTTAATTAATATTTTTACTGAAAATATTACTAAATCTATTATAAATCTACTTGCTCGAAAAATTCAACAACTATATTTTTTCTAAAACTTGAGAATTTACCTAAAAATCAGAACTTAAAAACTATGGCAACACAATAGTCTCGCTAAATAGTCTCGCTGCTTAAACAGGCTGCCATGTAGCCTCGTCGGGAATAGCTAGGCATGTATCAGTTATTATCGATGGTAGTTATCGATAAAAGACAATCAGTTTTAAAATTTTAATAATTTCTTGTTTGTTTATGACTAATAATTAGATCTATATCCATAAATGTTTTCAATCTCAGATAAATTTAAGTTATCTGAAGAAATTAAATGTTAATTGTATCTTATAATATTATATATTATATAAGGTCTTTCAATTGAAATTGAAAGTAATTTAGGAGGTGATTCAGTATCGTTAATACATCACATTCCACTGCAAAGTACTTTTTTTTGCGCGAACTTTTTCTTCACTTGTCCATACAAACTGAGTCAGCTGATCAGACCACTTTGTACTGAGAAGTGAAAAAAAAGTTCGCGCAAAAAAAAGTGCTTTGCAGTGGAATGTGATGTATTAACGATACTGAATCACCTCCTAAATTCGCATAGATTAAAATATGTTAAGGTGTGTTAATTCGAAAACCATTTCGAGATTTAGGTTTAATAAGCCGTATTTTAGAACTTTTGTTCTGAAAAACCTCGTGATGATGAATATTTTTACGAAAAAGCTTGTAACTTTCATTTGACCTTCGTGTGACGTCACTTGACTGAAGGCTGTATAGAAATGTGTCGCTTGCCATCAAGTTAAAAAATATTACTGTCAGAGTCACAGAACAGAACATGAAGTCCATGTCTGGGTCACAGTATAAATATAACTGAACGCAGTAAGTGTTGCTGTCTTGTTACGAAATCCCAGATTGATCGGTTAATTTTATTTGTTATGAAGTAATGCATTATTAAAATAAATATAATTTTTGATGACAACAATTTCTGTGATGGATTAATATAGACAATCATACATGAGAGATAACAAATATAATGTGCTTTGTGCACATAATGCGATAAAACTGAGATAGAACTTTTAATAGTCACCGAGACAATCTATATTGTATCTCGTTTGCTCGCATAGCTCTGTCCCCTCATTTAATCTGTTTTCACTTCGTGTCTTCTTCTTAGCCTGTTCCATCGTGTGTGTAGCCATTTGCTATGGGGGTGTTCATATATCACGTGACGTTATTTAGGAGAGTGCTGTCTTCCTGTGCCACTTTCACGTGACTTTTATCTGTTGGTGAAACTAGCCAGTTGGTCACGCGGTTGTATGGAAAAATTAATCACTTTATATGTATATATTTAAGCCTTCATTCGGACTATATTATATATATATTATTATGACTATATTTTTTTGTTATTCATATATAATTCTTTTGTTCCATTTTTGTGTGGGTCCGTTTGCCAGATGGCAAAGGCTTCCTCCAATCTTCTCCATTCTGGCCTTACTATGGCCACTCTACCCCATGTTGTTCCCGCGACTTGTCTAATGTCATCCTCCCACCTTCTTTGTGGTCTACCTCTCTTTCTTTTCCCATCCCTTGGGTACCATTGTGTGATTATTTTACTCCATTAATTCTCCAGGATAAATGGAGTAAAAAAATCAATTTATAGTAATAATAATTTGTACTCCTTGACGTTTAACTTTTTAAATTACTTAAACTAGCAGCCTTTACTATTTATTTAACATGTAGGTACAAAAAACATAAATGACATAATTCTTTGATTAATTGAACTAGAGAGCGAATCGAACGAACTACTTGAACTACTTGAACTCCGAGTCTACTTGAACAATCCGGCGTTAGTATGTATGTATGAATTAATTGTTGTGTGTTTGTCCGACCATAACTCGGGTATCGTTGATCGGAACGTCATGAAACTTGAATTTTTAAGTTCGAGCCAAATCGGTCAAGATCGAGTCGCGAGTTCATAGTTCGGGGTGAACTACTAGTTTATTTGCCTTTTAAAATTTAATAACCGAGATGGTAGGGCGTTAAATTTCAGCCAAATATACGTCACGTGATTAATAGGCACCTCTTGTGACTGACAAAGTACAGTTTAGGGTTTTTTTTTGCAGACGTTGGTAACACTCAACATAGTTTCGTTGTTGTTATTGTTTGATTTGTTTGACAGATGTAGCAATATAGTACTCTGTGGATGACAGTTTTTTTTTTACAAGCAAGGCAAAAGTCCGCATTCAGTATCAAGCCTAAAATGAGTCATGTGACGTAACATCCGGAAATTCTTTAAAAAATCATAAATAAATAATGACTAATTTAAATACCATAATATTGAAAACTATGATCTGAAAGCGCGTAAATTCTCTAAAAAAAAAATTAAAAAAAAACTTTTTTAAATTAAGCTACGCGAATTACTTTCAATTTAAAGTGAAAGACCTTTGTGTTGCAGGTGTGCAAATTGCATGTGGGTGCGTTTGTAGAAACATGATTCGGTTATGTAAGGGTGGTTACCTCGTCCCCCACCAAACGTGGCAGAACCGACTGTATGTGGAAATACGCCTAAAACTGGTCCAGTGTTATCTTGTCTAAGAGTATATTTTTAATTCGCATAGACAATAATTTTCCGAGGGTCTGAATCCAACCCTGCATAATATTCAATTTAAATCTGGTCACACTGATACAGATGTCATTCATTTTGTAATGTAAGATCAATGACAACAAAAACATTTCTTTCTCTGAATAATTTCGTAAATAACTTCATTAAACTTCGTTTTAATCGATAAAAGCAATAATTTGCAAAACTTTAACCTAATAGCTACAAAACTAATCACTTCCAATTCTTGAAATTCCATTGTTATGAACGTGATCAACAAATATGTCTCCGCGTAAACAACCTAGTAGTTTATTCAAAATTTGTGTTAAAAGTTGCATTTCTTTGATAAATTCCGCGTGCTACGTAATTGAGAAAAGTTATCCAGAGGACGAGTATTATTTGTGCGAACAACAGGCGTTATCTCTCAAGTGCAAGCTCGTCACTCAACTTCCAGCAAGGTAATTTTTTTTTTTCATACTTTTGTCGAGACCAGCCACTATGGCCGTGTGTTACTACAAAACGGTGTTTAACTTTAGACAGTGTTTAAATCTGTTGTTGTCGCCTTTTATTTCATATCGTAAAAAAGTGACAGCAACAGATTTAAACACTGTCTAAAGTTAAACACCGTTTTGTAGTAACATCAAGCATTATATCAGACTAATTATTATTAACAATCATATTAACTTTTCCTAAGACAAATCAAGTACAATGAAATATTTTCTTTGTCCACAGGTTGTTTGATGTCCTCTGTCTGAATAGAACTTGTGTCCAGTACCGCGGCGACCCCCGCACGCAACTCCTAGTGCTCACACACCCGCACATGACCGTCTTCCGCAAGTGTGACATTGACAACGGCATCCCCCAGCCATTCTGGATACAACTCTCACAGAGTTTCTCCAAACTTGTCATTCTAGACCTCAAATTCATTTGCACAGATGAGATTCTTCAAGTTATCGGCATTACTTGCCCTCTTTTGGAAGAAGTCAATATTGTTTCAAGGGTTGACATCTGCAAGTCTCCCTTCAATGCCTCTGTTCTCATTCGTAATGTCTCAGATACAGGTTTGATTTCTATTGCAAATTTAAAACATCTCAGAGTCTTGGCGATGGACCCACCGAGAAATGAACGAGCCAACCGTGTCGGCAGATGTGTCTCCCAAGCTGGCATCATTATGTTGGTCAGTGAGTTGCCATACTTAGAAGAATTGAGAATAGAATCTTGTGATATTGGGTCCACTCTCATCAGCACAGATATGGATATTGGTCCATTAAGTTTACGCAAAATAAACTGCCATTCCGCTTCTGCAGATGGCGTTCGAAGGTTGATAAAAATTTGCCCATTTTTGAGGGAATTTTCTGTAACACATCTGTCGGAGCACAATAAGGATGCAATATTGGAGCAGATATCTGTCAGTGAGTTACGATTGAATAAGCTGGACTTATCTTTCTTCTCATTCACCGAGATGATGCAAGACCTTTTGACTGTGAAAGGTAGCTATTTAACACATTTTTCTCTTTGGGAAATTGAGAATTCCCTAAACCTCGAAGCAATCGTGACTATTGGTATGTATTGTCCAAATTTAAACTCTCTCTGCCTGATGACGCAGTCGAAGTGTTTAGTGATACCTCGTTACTTCCGGCGGACTTCCAAAATATTTACAGAATTGAGGACATTAACAATAGGCAACGAAAACTTTAATATACACGACATATTGACGTTTTTCCTCGAGTGTACGCAGAATTTACAAAAACTAGTGCTCAAATATCAAACTAAGATTAATATAGATGAAACAATTTTATATATTTTAGGGCGTGGGTACTTGAAGAACATAAACCAACTCTGGCTGGACTGTACCTTGGAGGTGTCCAAACAAGTTGTGATGAGAGTGATTCAGCACTGTCTGCAGTTGCAGAGCATCACCGTAGACTTCGCCAAGAACTTGGACGACATCGGTGATATCCAGAAACATGTATATGATAATAATCTTGATTTAAAATTTGGTAGCTACTGATTTACTTAAGCATTGTGTCATATTTATTAATGTAGTAATTATAGTATTGTCGGAATATACTCGTATTTTTTATGTTCTCTTGTATTATTTATTGTCTTTATTATAATTTTTAGTGAAACTTCTTTCAAAACGAAAAAAACAAATTGAAAATTCCTAAAATCTATATTTTATAACTTACACTCTATTATGTACAAGCTGTAATAATTACATCCGTGATTTATCAAAATTTCTAAATTTATGTATACTCAAACAAAGTTAATTATTTTGAACTGCTGTATTAAACACAGCTAAGCTATATATCGAAATGTTTTTACACAGTTCATGATTTGACTGATACAATTTAAATCTATAAACAAGTCTTAAATTACCAATGGTGCCATATTTTACAAAACTAAATTTGTTCAGGCCGAAATATTACAAAAATTCCCCAAGATTACAACTAAAATCATTCTTACACAATTTCCTCGATTAGGGATATCCCCTAATCATTTATCACACTGATGTAATATAGGTAAATTCGAAAGTTTGGATGTATGGATTGATATTTAGTACACATTCATAATGTACCTACTGACCCGATTGGGTTGAAAATTTTTATTCATTGATGCAGGCTACTTTTCATCCCATAAGATAGTAATGCGGTGTCAAAGTTTCTACAGAAAAGTGATTTGTGCATTTTTGTTACTCCTCCCTCACATAGGTAACTTAACTCTCATTTAATCATTATAGTAACAATTAAAAGATTTATTAATAAGAAAGCACAGATCTAATAAAGATATAATGCGCATAGAAATCTTCGCCAGTCTATTCTCGACGATGAACCGAATCTTTAGTTGTAAGAACCCTTTAGGGTTCATTAACATTGCACTAGCATTTGGAAACATATTAGAGAGAAAATAGGACTCATTAGAGCAGGGGTCAGCAACCTTACCCAGCCTAAGGGCTCATTCTAAAATTATTTACTCCTGAAGGGCGCATGAACAGTTACAATCGTAGAACGACACAAATTAAACGTTACACAAGGACAAAACAAAATGTTTATTACTCGAGGCATACATTCAAATATATAAATCACTAGTTATTACAACAATTAACGAGATCCTTGGCCTTCCATTCCTCTGACAACTTGATGAAAACTGGCTCATTAAAGTACCTGTCCTCAATCAATGGTCCAAATTTACATTTGTTTCTATATTTCGATTTTAAGATTTTCATTGTTGAAGATATGGATTCGCATGCGTACGTTGATGCACTATACGCGTGTATTTTAAGAAATAAAGCTCTTAAAATGGGATATTTATTGTCATCAACGACATTCCAAGAGTTTTCGTCCCTCATGTTACATGTATGATCTCATAGCTCACATTGTCATAGAGGGCGCATCAAAAAGCCCTCGCGGGCGCACGTGCACCCGTGATCAGTGTTGCCAACCCCTGCATTAGAGCATAGATTGAGTATATAATACTAAAATAGGACTCATTAGAGCATGGATTTAATAACTATATAATACTAAAATGCAAACTACGACCTTTACCCAAGACTGGCGAAGATTTCCACGTGCATTACTTAAATTGTACAAATGTACTACTTAATAGATTTATAGAGTACCCAAACAAAAGAGATACAAAATGGGGTATGCAGAGGTGCACCCACATTTCGCCAGCTGTTTTCTCTGTTTGATAGATGTTAAAAACTGATCTTCATCTAGCAATATACGTATAGAGTTGTTATTATCACTTTTGTAACAAGTAACTCTTTTGAAATAAAGTCGGTCATAAAATTATACCAACGCGGTTGAAACTGCGGGTAAATGATTCAAAGTTATTTCAAATTCGCTTGATCAACAATTTCATTCTATATTTAATGTGAGTGTGACAAACCGGTAATACTGGCCCGTAAACCCTCAATTTACCGGTACAAAGAAATAAGGCGGGTTGATGAAAAAGAAACGAGCAAAATATCAGTCACCGACATTTCGCCAAAACAATTTTCCCCATATGCGTTCAACGATCGTGAGTTTACCACAAACTATCTCTGACATTAAAAAAAAACAATAGATATCTAACTAACCCCAAACGAACAAATTAACTATAAAATAAGAACTAACCGCTACCGTCATTTGGAACCCGCGCGGGTTAATCTTTTACTGCTACCGTCAACCCGTTAGCATGTGCCGATGCCCTCGACTTTACATTCGGGAAATATACGAAAGCAGTTTGTCTTCATGTCACGACTTGCAGCAGTATAGCAGCAGGCCGTAGTGCGCTCAAGGCCAGTGCTGCTGCCAGGGTCTATCGACGTCGCTCACGCAGCACCCATCTGTCGTTTGACCTGAGGGCCTATTATGTATCTTTAGTTGCCATCTGGACTGGGTGCCTATCATCAAAAACATAGCTAAAAACGTAACTTTCAAAATTGCCTTTAGTGGGTATTGAACTATTTACGAACTGTGTCGTCACTTCAAGTGCGAACATATCCTTAGACAATCGTAATTCGATAGTATTTCTATGTTTTTTGATGATAGGCACCCAGTCTAGTTGGCAACCAAAGATACAAAATAGGGGGGCTGGTCACTGTCGATCAGCGAGCAACAAACCGCAGCAAACACGTCTTTATCACATCAAGAACACAGCAATTATTAAAACAATTAACCTTACAAAATAATGAACAGTACTGTTTACTTATGTAAGGGCCATTTCCGCACATCATTTACAAATATTCATTCCAATCTACCTAACGTACTTAATTTTAAGGCTACTCAATATATTATATACACATTTACACAATAATTAGGTTTAGTATATAGAGATCCAATAAAAAAATCACTTGAATCAATGCAGTCTGTTACAGTAAACCGTTTCAAATCCACCAAAAAAACACTGCACTCCCGAAAAATAAATAACGGAGCACCAAAAAAAGTCCAGCATAAGTTCATAGGTAGTGTTCTAAATCCCTATTTTCAATATATTTTGTCGCGGTGAAAATAACCCCTTGGGTATTCCCCTTTTAGTAAGTTCGGTCCGAGCGAAGGAGCTGCGTGCGTCACTAAGGCATTTTTTCGGTTCGTGTAACATTACTATAAATCAACACGGACCATAGTAAGTTTGCGTGGGTAACGAAAAATTGCCTCTGTGGATCTGTCAAAGTGACATTCAACAGACGTCGAAAATAACAGCCCATTTTCACCGGACAATAATTAGCGGAGGATTCGGAACGCACCCAAAAGGCGACGTGAGCCCGAGCCAGTCAGCCGCCGGTCACAAAGCCAGCGGGTCCGTCGGCCCGGAGCCCGTATGCTATGGGTCCTCGATCTTGGCTGGAGAGCCGCGGTCGTGATCCTTGTCGTCGTCGTAGAACTCGTTCTTGGCGTCGACCATCTTGTCCGCTTCCTCTTGCGAGATGCGCACGTCGGGGTCCGGTTCGTCTTTGATTCGGTATTCTTCGGGCACGAAGTCGCCTTGAATATCAACAAATTTATAATATTATTAATCTAATTAACATAATCTAAGATAAAAGGAGATTAAAGAGCACCGAAACCTTAATTATCTGTCCTATAAATCTTTAAATTACCTATATGTCCTTAATGCATTAATTAAACCTTACATACATACCGAATATAAATAAATATATAAATAAAATGAAACCACATAATCTATTTAGCATACTGAATAACTTTCGTACAAAAAAACATGCGCGCTAACGTAGGAAGCCGCTAACGGAAATAATGGATATTACCTATGTATATTTGAATCGGTTGCCAACCACCAAAAACAGATAAAAACTGAACTCTCAAAATTGCCTTCAGTGGGCATTGAACTATTTACGACTGTGACGTCACTTCCTTAGACAATCGGAATTCAAAAGTATATCTCTGTGTTTTTGATGTTGGAGCCAAAGATACATAATCTAGGCGAAGCACAAACAAATTTCACAGTAGCTTTTTAAAATTAGTAAGGAAATGTGTTTTTTTAGGGTTCCGTACCCAAAGGGTAACCAACGGGACCCTATTACTAAGACTCCGCTGTCCGTCTGTCTGTTTGTCTGTCTGTCCGTCTGTCTGTCCGTCTGTCACCAGGCTGTATCTCATGAACCGTGACAGTTTGACAGTTGAAATTTTCACAGATGATCTATTTCTGTTGCCGCTATAGCAACAAATACTAAAAAACAGAATAATATTAATATTTAAGGGGGCTCCCATACAATAGACATGTTTTTTGCCGTTTTTATAGATAATGGTACGGAACCCTCCGTGAGCGAGTCCGACTCCGAGGTTTGTTTCTATGGGAAAGTTGTTAAGTGCGAATGGGCGCAGTACGTCCAATTTGCAAGTTGTCCAATCGTTCAATTCGTAAATGGTCCAGTTCGCAATAGGTCCAATTATAAGGTTGATTTATTTTTAGTTATGTTTAGGTAAATTAGGAAGAATAAAGTAAAACAGCATAAATGAAATGTATTTTCTCTCACTTTTATTGGAAAAAAATCACAAATTTTCTCAGGTCCCGTTATCGTTATGTACGTTATAAAAGCGAATAATTTAAGTTTTTGTGAATTGGACAATGTGCGAGTTGGACATTTTGAGCGTGCTGGACATTTTGCGAATTGGACATAATGCGCCCAACCGGTTAAGTGTAGGTGGACTATGGGATTCATTAAAAGATACTTGTCCATTTACACCCGATATGTGCGAAGACTTTAGCATTCGTTGTTGTAGCGTGACGTACCAGGTATGTGAGTCATCTGGACGGCAGGCGAGTGCTGACACATCTTCAGGTTGTCTGCGACGTGCTTGGTGATCGCCTCCAGGTACTGCTTGCTGTTCGCGTTGGACGTGTTGTCGGGCCTGGGGGGAGGGACATTCGTTTTATTTACACTTTTAATAAAACAGAGGGATAGCTTCGTAATGGTTAAGTGTGAAATACTGGCTTGATTTTATTCTCATCGAAAACAATAGACCGGCCGTATAAGTCGGTCTTCGCCCGCGACGATTTAGGGGCGTGGAAGCGGGCTTAGGTTGCACTGAGAGAGTGCGTGAGATTGTGAGATAAAATCACTCTTTTTATGGTAACTCCTTTGCTGTTGAGTCGGTCAGGTTGTGGAATGACCTGCCCATAGGAATCAGGCGTGCTCTCACGTTACCTGTCTTCAAAAGATTAGTTAAGGATAATTTTTCTTCTTTGTAATCTTTTTTATAATCTATCTACCTCTGTTACTTTTATTATTATTTATTTACTGGTTCTCTACGTTATTTTTGTATTTATAATATATTTGTAGATATATATTAGTTTATTTTATGTTTCATCATATTTAAGTATTAGTACATCTACATATAATATCGTCAGTAAACACTTATTAAATTGTCTATTATTTATTTTGATGTATACCGCCCGCCTTTACGATTTATATCCTTGGCTTCCTTTCTACCCAAAGGTTGTCTGAAAGAAATCGCTTTTAGCGATAAGACCGCCAATTGTTATCTATCTTTATCCTGTTTTTCTACTTTAAGTTTTCTTTTATATGGTGCACAATAAAGAGTATTTGTCTTGTCTTGTCACTCTCTAACAAGCCTGTCGCCCGCTCCCCGCGCGATTCCCTTTGTCGTTTTCCTAAAGATATACTAGAAGTTGTTTGTATAGAGGAGAACTATCTCTAGTTTTAAAGAAGCAGTTAGTAGGTATACAAAATGTGTATCTTACGATTCAGTTGTTTTTAATAAAACCCTACCTGACAATCGTCTCTCGTTTTACGGCGACATTTTTGTATTGTCTGCGTGCTTCAAAAGGCATATTTGGGCCCAAAGCACAACGATAAAGCTCTCATCAGCCATGTGACTTGTATTTCACAGTCCATACTCAGAATACAGCAGTAAGGTCTCATGGGTCCAGCACCGAGCCTGTAACTGTTGGAGATCCTATATCCCACCAAGACGTCCATACCTGGTGATGTCAGGATGCAGCGTGAAGTCCGGCGCGAACAGCTCCAGGTACTCGGTGTAGGGGAGCTCGTTGGAGATGTTCTCGTCTACCAGCAGAGAAGTCTCATGGGTCCAGCACCGAGCCACGTTGCGGAGCGTGTACCTGATGGAAACCTCGTATTACATACATCTATTAAATCTCAGAAACTCGTGCACTTTTTATAAAATGACACATACAACTCACACCTGTCTTCCAGAGAGGTAGACAAAGACCACAGACTTCTAGCTGCTACGATCCTGACACACCTCTTCTATTCAAATGGTTTATTTTGTAAAGTATGTATACATAATACACTTTTTGCGAGTCAAATATAATCTTTTAAAAATATATGTAATAAATGTACATAAACTAAATAAATTTTGTAGATATATTAATAATTTGCAATATTCCGCTTGTTTAGCGGAATATTGCAAATTATTAATATATCTACAAATTTATGATGGACTTCCGCAAAGTAACGCCTTTTTCAATAAATTTTATAAACTAAATTTATGTAGCAATATATCTAGGTAAAAATCTATAATGATGAACCGCCCGAACCCATACCGGAAACCCGGCCAGGGACCAGGAACAAGGTTCACTGATCAACAACCGAGCCCCCAGCACGAATCCAGGCGGCCGACCAAATCCCATCCTATATACTACATACAATACATGCCTACCTCCGCCCATTCGATTATTTTTGCTAAAAAGTGCAAGAAACTAAGCAAGAATATGCCTTTTTTTTTGTATATTTCCTTTTTTTAACATATTTAGCATACTAAAACTTATACTATACAAATTACTTATATCTACTTTAGCTAAGGGATAACAAAATACAAGACAGCAGGAATTTAGGGTAATGAAAAAAAGAAAAACATATACATCTTTTCCTACCTGTCTCATATAATCTATTTCCTTTTAAAGTCTCTAACTATTTACTGTTAACTCCTTAGAGGAATCATAAGTTAGGAAATTATACTACTTACTTTCTTTACTTTTTTATTCCGGGAACTTTTGACTTTGCCCTTCTCAGTATGTCGCTAATTTGCTCGGCATACATCCTTAGCTTTACCTTCCATTTGCGCACCATAACTTTCATTCGTCGGCCAGTAGACCAGTAAACTCACCCTCCTCCCCCCACGACAAGGGTGGGCACATTCAGCCCCTTGACGAACTTGACACACTCCCCGTGCCCCCGCGTCGTCAGACTGAAGCAGCCCAGTCGGTCGCCGGCGAGCGAGTCCGCGCCGCACTGCAGCACTATCGCTGTTGGACGGTAGAACTCCATCACGCTCTGGATCACTGGCTTGAATACCTGGGGATGGCGGGTCAGTCAGAGATACCGTACTGTGGTGATTGCTTTTGCTTAGGTTTCCGTACCCGAAGGATGCCAAACAGGACGAGTTACTAAGCCTCCGCTGTCTGTCCGTCTGTCACAGGGGTCTACAGCTTCAACCATTATAGGTAGCCAGGGTTTAGAGTTCTGCACCCGTGTTGTGTTGTGGTATGGAACCCTTTATGCGCGAGTCCGACTACACAAAATATTTTCGGCTGTTATAATGGAAGGCTTTGTCGCTTACACAACTTTACCAGACAAAAGGAAGGAACGCTGTACTGAGCATTCATCTATTGAGTGCATGTGAGCACTCATCTCACGTTCGTTATGAGTAGACAAAGAAGTCGGCGGCACATCGTAGAATTGGGCATATCGTGATCTGCCCAGGCATATTGTATTTCTATTAAAATAAAGAGGGTTGCCTCGCTCCGCTCCGCTTTGCTCGGCTCCCGCTCGTCGTCGCACCTATTTTTGTCTTTTGGTGAAAGATTTTCATACTTTACGATCTACCCACGACACATTATAGGTATATAACATACAACGTCACGACATGAATCCCCGGGTGTTAGAGGTGTTTTAGAGTACTTATGGGCTGTGAAAAGCAAATTTCAGTCCACACTCGTACGTTACACCGACGATTACTACGTCCCAGCGTGTTGTCGAGCTGTATCGCCGTACTTCGGGAAAAAATATGGATTCAAATTCAAATTCAAAATTATTTATTTACCAAATACGAACAAAGATTCTTACAATAAAAACTTAATTACTAAGAAAAAAAACTAAATATAAAGTATTTTACATATTTTACAAATGGAGTATTCTTGTGGCCCCAGACTAAGCAAGCTTGACTCGTGGGTAAATCCAAAGCTTAACGTGCCTTCCGCGGTACACAGACCTAACCTAAATATCAGGGTTTTGGCCTGAGGAGACATTCTTTTAATTGCGATATTATTGATGACCTCATCAACAATAATATCACCTTCAGTTTTCTTTCTTTTATAAGAGGTTTAACAAGAAAAGCAAAGTTTATCAAAATAATCGAAGTTTCTCTACTGAATCTCTTTGAAATGTGACTTCCTTTGACCCAAACAGTCCCGAAACAATTTAAAGTGTCTCACCTGAAAATAACTCTGGTCATCTATTCCCTCTTTCAACGGCACATTCACCGAGTAGTACCTCCCACTTTCCGCCCCAATCTCATACATATCTCCCGTTCCAGGGAAGAAGTAGTTTCCGTACTTGTGGAAACTGACGGTCATGACGCGGTCCGTCAGGTAGAACGCTTCCTGCACACCGTCCCCGTGGTGCACGTCTATATCTATGTAGAGAACTCTAGGGTTGTATTTGAGGAGCTCTAGGATGGCAATGACTATATCGTTGACGTAGCAGAAGCCTGAAATGGAAGAGAAATTGGTTTGACAATACAAAAGACTTAGACTAAAAATAAAAATAAAAATATGGAGTTTTTTGCAAAATTTGTGTGTGCTAAAGGTACATGAAACAATGAAGTATGTCTGGTCTGTTAAAATGGTGCTCGTAGTTGCAGCATTAGGGTTGTTAGATCTGAGCAGTCAAGATTATTGTTACATACATTGTGTACAAACATTACGTCAAAAAGTGTGCGCCTATCCGCCAAAGTTATAAACTTATGGTGGATGCAAGAGTCATTGTAATCAATGGCCGAGTAATTAGAACGGAAATTCAAACATTTAAAAAATCTTTTTTGGTTACGTTCCCTACCGCTTTCGTAACATTCATAAAAGAGGTTCCAAATAGAACAGCAGTACTCAAGTATACTACGGACGTTTGAGTAATAGAGAAAAGTTCTAGAAAAGATGCAGCCCAAAGCCGTAAGATAGCATATTTTTTTTATTTACTCAACAACAAAAAGTTGTTAAATTAAGTATAAATACCTACTTTATAAATGCTTTTGGTGCATACAACTATAACATACAACGTAAATAACTAAAATTCAAATACTTATACAAATCGGGGCATCCTGGCACAGGTATTGTTTAAATACTTAATAGGATGTTCCAGCAACTAATATTTCTATTTTTAAGCTTTTTTTCGCAATGAATAAATTTTTACTTAAAAAAAAATCAAGAAACCTAAAATATCTGGCAGTAGCTTGTCTAAAAATCTTAATACCCTAATTTTGTAAGTAGATACTTATGTAACATTTAAATGTTTTTACTCACATATAAATATGAAAATTTATCAAAAGATATCATAAGTTTACGATTAGTTTTTTTTATTGTTATGAACTTTGACAACCCTAGCAATATAAACCACTGTCTAAACGGCAGATGTCGGCGTTTTCCCTGATATGAAATAGATCACTCTGTGGCTTGTATTCACAGTTCCCTTTGAGCTAGAGTTTAACTTTGGGTTGCTTATAGCTTATGACAAGCCCAAGTCTACCACTTGCTATGAAAGGATTTATATAGTTGGGTTTTGGTGTAATGCTCAAGTCCAACCATATGTAAGATATTCTTGTGATCAACACATTAACATTTATTATGTATGTTGTAAGACACAAAGGTATTTTGAAAGGTCTTATTTTTTTATGTATTTGTTAATTTGATAATTCTTTGTGTTATTCTATAGTTGATTTAGTTCATTTTATTTATTTTGATAATTAATCATCTGTGTTGTCCATTATTCTTAATTCATAATTGTATTATAATAATTTGTTGTTTTTGTGTGTGAATGAGTATTCCTACCTGCAATAAAGAATGTTATAATTATTCAAAGTTTGAAACAGGTAAATCTGAAAATTAGTACTGTAACATTTTTAACTTATAGCGAATGCCGGGATTAGTCCATTTTGGTAACAAAATTTGTCAAAATTTACTAATTAAAATTAGTTCAGAGTTTTGATTTTATGGTAAGTAAATATATTTCTATTTCTATTTATTTTATGGACATCAAGTGTATAATCTTGGAGTATATAAGTAAACTATAGAGCTCGCGTAAGCAAATTATAGCATAAGCACGGGTATGAACACTGTTCATACCATTTTTTTAAAAGAAATTACTGTAAAATGTGCACTAACGTTTTGCTTAAACAATTCCCAGCAGCAAAACCAAACATAATATTATTTATTTTCATCACTAACATTGATATAACAAAATTAATCATTAATATAAACAAAATTAATCAGCAGTTTGTACTATGGAAACTGCTTACGGTCAGCACAAGGCGCTACTAGCGATGCGCGTGCTCTATAGTTTACTTATGTATACTCTAAGTGTATAACCTACTGAAGCAAAGTCTTGGTGTTTGTTTGTCCTTATAAGATTTTTTTTAATCTGTTTGCTACATAGTTGTAAGAATTACTTTTAAGCTGTTTGCTACATAGTTTTACTTTTACTTCCTGTTTTACCTGAGGGTTCAAACTTTTTGGCATGATGCAGACCACCAGACCAGTTGATGGCGATATCACAAGTGTTATTATTTAACTTCATTGCACCCTCCAGGGAGGCTCCCGTGTACATCGAACAGAAGTCAAATAGACCTTCGAATACTGGACAGTCATCACCCACGTTGTAGTGCAGGAGGTCTTTGGAGTAACCTGAAAAAGTAAATTGGAGATTCATTCATTCATTTCAAAATTTAAGAGCTATTATTACTATTTATTACAACTTGATAAAAATGACGTGTTAATGTAACAGTAGCTACTATAACATTTGATTTGTTTCTTGAAAAGCGCACAAATTAGCAGGGACTCGTTGATTGACTGTAGGAGTTGAACATGTTTAAATTACTAATAGTAATGCAATACTTCGAAGGTTACGTTCCATTACGCTTACTCCTAGAGTCACAAGTTGGTTAACAATAACTTCTTTAATTTCGTTACCGCAGAAACAGGTTACGACCCATCTCTAGTTGACTGAGGAGAGGAGAACTCCCTAGCAGTTGTGTCAATACAAATCGAAAAAGCGAGGGCGGCTATAGCAATCGCATCATATTGCATTCTTAACACTACAGTAAACCCTCCCTAATTGACTACAATAACGTTCACGGGTACATGTGTAGCCCATTTAGAATGCAAAAAGTTTGGGTCATCTGAAGGTAGAATGAAAAAGATTTTAATTTTATGAAAAATCACTTTATTTATATTGCTTAATAAAAAATAACAATCCTTAGTTCTTAAGTTACTTTTTAATGAAACAATATAAATCTTAAGCAGACTCCAACATGATAGCCCAGCCACTTTATTAGTCGTTCTGCTCTGAGATCCATGTATTGAGGGTAGCAGCACTCTGAGCAATGCAGGGGTTCTTATTCGAGGAATACATGGGAAGATAGTGCGGTAGTATGACGCATTTGAAAAAAAGGCACGGTCGGAGTGTCAATAAGGAGGATAATGTAACTTGGTCTACACCTGTAGCCCAAGCCCCCACTCCAGTGTTAAAAAACAGATGGTACAGCAGTTCTGTCCATCAACATGTTGATTTTTAAATCTTGTTCACTTAGAATAATATTTTATTGTAGTATGGCTTCTAGTACTAACATACAAACTTATACTCACTTTGTATGTTTTGTGGAGTCACATTCTGTAAGAATTCGATGTAATCTTCGCTATGGAACCGGCACATATCGTGCGCATTGGCTCTATATGGTTTGTAGATTTGCATCTTCTTGTGTAGTCCATAGTTGAGCACCAAGCTGTGAGTCACGGACAGCCGATGCGGCTTCATTGGATGTCCAGGGCCGTAGTGGAAGTTTCCAACATCGGGGTTGTAGAAATACGCAACCCTCTGTTGACTCATTGTAGGGGGTAAACAAACACGTATTCCTTCAAAATTAAAATTATAACGAGAACTAAAGCGATAATAATAAGACGCTTGGTTAGTTGGATATCACCCAGCATAATTATTTGGCTTTTCTGCCCACATTTTAGTATTTTATTTGAAAAACTTCTAGATTTTTTGGAGAAATAGTTTTTTTTTTTTTTCTCATTTTTCATTCCGTCTTGGAATAGGCAAAGGGCAGTAGCCCGTACAGCCAAGTCTTATTTTATTTAATTTTTTTTCATGTCCAATTAAATATAAGGCCATAGCCAAGTCTTAGTGAATTGTCTTCATCCTCGATCAAAGTAGTAAGGCCGAAGCCAAGTCTTAGTTTCAATATCTTCTTCGTGTTTTAAACGGGTTATAAGGCCACAGCCAAGTCTTGGTTGGTAGTCTTCTTTTCAATGTCATATCATTTTAATTGTCTTATTAGGTATATATTGTCTTGATTCTTGATTTAGATACTTTGAATAGTCGTAGATATAAATTCATAAATTGCGTAGTAGGTTTCAAAGTTCATAAGCAGTTCTTGAGTGTCGCGCGGGATATTTTCCGGTTTTTTGTAAATATTGAGAAGTTTGTCAATCAAGGTGAGTCTTTGAATGTTATATGAGGAACATTGAAATAAAATATGATCTAAGGTCTGATCTATTGAGGAATTGCAATCTGTGCATAATGGTGAAAGTATAATATGCATTCTATGAAGATGGTAATTGATACGGCAGTGCCCGAATCTCAGACGATTTAAAATTGTGTAAAATTTTCTATTTTTGTACAATTTTGATTTGGTAAACCAGGGAGAGGAGCCAATAGTATTATTGATCTTAGCATACCAACAGCCTTTCGTAGTAAGTGTATTTTGCCAATCTTCGCGATTTTTAGTTTTAATTTTGCTTAGTAGGTCGGAATAGGGAATGGCAACATTTTTCGAACTGTCGATAATGTCATTTTCCACAATTGATCTAGCAAGATAATCTGCACTTTCATTTCCAAAAACTCCAATATGTGAAGGAGTCCATGTAAGGGCTATATCAACAACAGGTGAAAGTTCTGAGTACAACTGTTTTATATTATGTAGGATGTAATTGGTATTAGAATCTAGTTTATTATTTTGAAGGGCTTTTAAAACACTCATGCTATCGGTCACAATCAGCCAACGTGTCCGTTGATGTTTCTGTTCTTTGATGTATTGTAAGGCTGTCAATATAGCCAGAGATTCTGCCGAAAAAATACTCATTTCTTGTGGAAGAAGAGCACCATGTCCAGTCCGTAGATGGGAAATATATATTGCCATCGACACTCTTGAACCTTTCTTTGAGCCATCAGTAAAAATCGTGTTATGTAAAGGATATTGTGCTATCATATGGTAGACTTCTTCTTTAGTCTTTAGTTCACAATCAATCCGAATGTCTAGATTGCTGAATTTATCTTCGTATTTTCCAGAATAACACACCCAGTTGTTGATATTATTGTGAATTTGATGGTGCTGACTAAGATTATATGTTTCGGAAAAGTCATGAAGAATATATGGGGCATTGACTAGATTAGACACTGGATTTCTCTCATTAAATGAGGTAAGTTTTTTCAGAAGCGGATGTTCGGACATAGAAAATAGTTTTAAGATAAATCTTTGCTTTAAGTATTTAAATCTTAAATGTAACGGTTGAATATTACATTCTACTTGCAATGAGTTAATTGGTGTTGTTTTCATTGCACCTGTTATTAACCTTAAATTATTATTTTGCAAAATATTCAATTTTTTAAGTAATTTGTTGTCAGAACTATAACATAAAAATCCATATTCAAAATGACTGCGAATTAAAGACTTGTACAACATAAGCAGTATTTTAGGATCAGTTTTCATTAACATTTTAATTATATTAAAAGCTTTTGAAGCTCTTCCAATTATGTAATCAACATATTTTTTCCATGATAAATTGTGACAAAAGATAACACCTAAAAATTTTACTTCAAGAACAACAGGAAGTTGTGTGAAATTGTAAATAATGGTAACATTTCTAATCTGTTTACTAAATACTACAACTTTTGTCTTTTCTGCACTTATATGAAGATTAAGGTATTCAAAATATTGATTTAACTTTAGGAGTGCGTTATTTATCTTATATTCAATATTGCTGATATTAGGTCCAGAATCATAAATTACTAGATCATCTGCAAATTGTAAATTATGAACCTCTGTTCCTAAGATCAAGTTAAGTTTGTGAATATAAAGAATGTATATTAAGGGGCTTAAAATACCACCTTGACAAACACCTTTGTATGAATATCGGGGTCCTATCATCTGATTTTGATGTTTCACAAAAACTTCTCTACCATGTAGAAAATTAAAAATCCAACTTACAAATTTTTCAGGTATACCAAGTGAAGAAAGCTCTACAGAAAGAATGTGATGATTGACGTTATTGAAAGCACCAACAACATCAAAAAATACACCTACCAGAACATTATTATTTTTCATAGATTTGGAAATGTCTAATTGAAGATGAGCAATACTTTCTCGGGATGATCTTCCTTTACGAAAACCAAATTGGTTTGAAGGTAGTAAGTTATTACTTTCAATAAAAAACTCTAATCTTTGTTTGAGTAGTTGTTCAAAGATTTTACCTATACAGGAAGTTAATGCAATAGGTCTATATGAGTCAGTTAAATCTTTTTCTTTATTTGGTTTCAAAATTGGAATAAGACAATCTTGTTTCCAGTCTTTAGGTATTATTGAATTAATCCAGAGTAAATTTAAAACATTTAAAACTATCGTTTTTGATGTATTGCTTGCATTTTTCAAAACTTTATAGGGCAAACCATCGAGGCCAAATGCTGTATCTCTTCTTGATAATATAGCAGATTTAAATTCTTGCCAAGAGAAAGGTTTGGTTATGTAGTCACTGTTATTAGCTGTAATATAATTATCCAAATGAAATGGGGCCTCTACGGTGTCAGGTGTATATTTTTCAAGAAAATTAAATATCCAAGTTTGATTTGTGTTACTATGGTTATATTGATAACTTTTATTGAATTTCTTTATTATGTTCCAAATTTTAGAAATTGGAGTGTTACGGTTAAATGTTTCACAAAAATTCATCCAGCTCAGGTTTCTTTCTGTGTTTAGTGTTAACTTTTTAAAGGCCTGTAACTTCTTGAAGTTAACATAATTCTCCTCAGAAGGGTCATTCCTGAATTTAATGTAGGCGTCCTTGGAACCTTCAACAGCTTTGGAACATTTTTCATTCCACCATGGTAGTGGAACTCTTTTTCTTTTAATGAATGAGGAATGAATCTGTTTATTTTTACTAATTTTGGTATTGTGAAATAGTGACATGGTATTTTCTATCGCTTTTTTAATTATTGATATTAATTTGTTATAAGAATCTAGGGGATCGGAGTGGTTGATGTGAAAATCTATCAACAGATTATCTAAATTTGTGCTATACACTTTCCAATCTACACGACTATAGTTATAAAATGATGGATTATTTGTATTATTTATTGGGGGTAAAGAGTTATTGTTTATCATTATTTTTGTTATTACAGGTAAATGATAACTTCCGAGTGGATCATCAAATACCTCCCAGTCAGAAACCAGAGCTAAAGAAGGAGATACAATTGTTAAATCTAAAGCATTTCTTTTCCACCTATGTGTCCCTACAGTGGTCATTTGACCATTGTTGAGAAGAACTAAATTATTATCATCTATGCTTTCAAGAACGTCACGGCCACGAGCATCTGTGTCTGCGCAGCCCCATGCTGAGTGGTGAGCGTTGAAGTCGCCCGCAATCAACAAAGGACCTGGGATGCTATTGATTAAATTATTTAGTTTAAGTTTAGTGAAAGGCGGAGAGCAATCTCCAGGACTATAAAGGCTAACTATAGAAAATTCTGTATCTCCATAATATAAACGAATTGCTATATTTTGTATAGAATTATCATAATAAGTATCAATACTTTTGTATTTTAGGCTTGAATGTATGAGTATGGCAACACCATTGTGATCATTGCCTGAATCTAGACGAACAATATTATATCCTTTAATGTTAAAACGCTGATGTACTTTTAACCAAGTTTCACAAATAACTGCAATATGTATGTTCTTTTCATATAAAAAATGTGTGAAAATATGTCGATTACTATAAATACTTTGAGCATTCCAATTGACTAAGTTTAACTGATCCATTGTAAAAATTAAATAAAAGAGAATCCATTATTTAATTTTTAAATTTTCTAAAAGAACATCTTTGATGTTGTTTACTGAAATACTTTTTTCATTACTTTTATTTAATGTTATTAATTTGACTAATGTATTTGCCAAAATGTTTAAAATTGTGTCTGAATTAAGTAAAGATGCTAATTGTTCTGAAGGGGAGAGAGATTTCCCTAGTGGTGGAAATGACTTTTCATTATTATTAAAAGCTTCAGCATAAGTCTTTTTTTCATGAATTTTCTTGTTTTCTTCTATTTTTTGTTTTTTGACTGGGCATATTGATGAGATTGCGATGTGGTCACCCTTGCAATGACAGCACTGAGGACTTGTAGTTGACGAGCATTGTTTATAATTATGATTTTCACCGCAAATTGAGCATCTTTCTGTGTTCTTACAAAATTTGGCAATGTGTCCATACCTTAAGCATTTTAAACATTGTTTGACAGGCGGGATGTAAGGCCGTACTTCGAATCTCCAGCTGTTCAGATCAACACTGTCAGGCAGAACCGGGCATGAGAATGTGATTGATACAGTTTTTGTTGGCTGGAAGCTGAAACCCTTATCTGTTTTTACTTTTCTCATAAATCTGCGAACCATTACAACCTTTTTAGTACTAGAAATAGCCGCGTAGATCTGAGCATTTGACATTTCTATTGGTACATGCAGAATAACTCCAGTAGTTTCCGTCATTGTTGCAGGAATACTCGCTTTTAGCTTGTGCAGATCTAAAAACTTTTTGTTAATGAGGGCTGCATTTGCCAACCCTGGTCGTTCAAATTTGACCCCAATCTTAAATTTATTTATCCGTAATAGTTGTTTGACTCCTTTGTTATGTCTTTTTAATGCACTTCCTAGGCTCATTAAGTCTCTATCCCCAATGGGCTTACCATCTTCCAAGCTTTCCAAAAATACAATGTAATCAAAGTTTCCCCCATCTTCTGGGTAGAAACGTACATAGTCCGCAATTCTAAAAATTTTGTACTTGTCTTGGTCCTCAGAATCATCAATTTCAGATTCTGAAGAAATGTCCCTCGGTTCTGATAGATCGTCAGACTCTGCTTCATCTTTCTTCCGTTTTTTACGGACCCTCGAGCCCTTCCCCATTTTGATGCACTAACTTTATACTATACACAAGCTTTATTTATACTATTTATAGGGAATTTTACAATATTTACAATTAATTTTCACGAAAACTTTAGTTAGCTTTAAAAAATGCCGCCTTTCGTGTCTACGGTTCCCGCGCTTTCTTGGAGAAATAGACGCCACAACTTTGATTTAGGATGACAATTTACTTTTTTACGTTCACCGAATAATAATTGAATGAAACGAACGAAATAGTGGCGGGCGTAGCTATAGCATGTGTGTGTACGTAATTCTATCATTGTATCTTCCAGCGATCACTGAGAAAATATTTGTATCCTTCGGAATTTTCCGGTTTTTACCCTATCAGTGTCAAAACGCATGCTGGCAGCCATCTTTCTTTACTTTTCGGATTTTCGGTGTTGAATGATCGGCTTTGTTTGATTCAAAAAATTAGATTTTGTAATAGTTTCAGAGCCGTAAATCTTCGATATTCTGGAAATAGTTGTTAAATTGTCCTTCCCAAAACCAACTATGTGGTTTTAAATACCTGCGTGGTGTTGACTAAAAAGAATTTGAGTGGAGAATTTGGACGCGAAAACTCTTATTGAATTTTGCGTTATTTACTCAATAAAACTAAAGAACCAGAGCTTTTTCACTTTCAAAAATGTCTAATCTTGGATATGATCATGATACTCCGGGTGGGCTTATGCCGGTAAGCTTTTAACGATACTATAAACTTGGTAAATGGTTTTTTCCTGGGTCGCTTATTTCTCATAAGATGGCGCCTTTTTCTTTCATAACTGCAAATTAGCTGCATGAACACGGTTATACCCTATCACTGAACAATTTTCTTGTATTTTAGCTCATTCGGGCGTTGATAAAGCCTCCTGATGAGGACCCAAATGGCCAAAAATCCAAGAAGCCCCAACATCCCTACTATAAGAGACCAGGGAAAGGTCACAACCACGATACTTGCGACGCGTGCGGAGAAGGAGGCGACCTCATCTGCTGCGACCGATGCCCAGCCAGCTTTCATCTTGGATGCTAGTAAGTTTGAAAGAAAAAGTTAAAATAAATAAAACTGTCTGCTGCAATCAGCATCCAGTGAAGAGGAGACGGGTGTAGATAAAGGGGTACTGAAGGGCAATAGATGCAAGGCTGGTAGGCCAGCTGTAAAGTTGCCGTGTGTACTTTTTCTGCTCCCCTTTTTGATACTGACTTATCATTCTGATCTGGAGGTACGGTAGTGCTCCTGCCAAGACAAGCCAAAGGAAGCAGACATTATGTACCTTTTCTTGAAGCGTGTCATCATATTTTCAAACCCTCATAGCGTAGTTTCGGTCTATGTAATACTATAGAGCCCAAATTTTCAGGATAAGATGTAGTTATCATTTACTTTGGATTCTATTAATACCTAAAATGTTTCAGTTTTGTCACTGACTCACTCACTCAAGATCATCAAAACCTCTGTGTTCTAGCCATACTTTTTGACCAAGTAGTAGGTAGGTACCTACATAAAATACACTTCTTATAATTAATTATACATTAGTTACAGTTGCTTAAATTAAAATTTTAGCTCATTTAATTATAGATACATAATAATATTCAGATATTTCATGGTAGCATAGATAAATAAAGGAAGGATAGATTGCTATCTCCTTGTACTGTTCGCAATACTAAAATAAACGTTGCTAGATGGCGTTACTTGTCTCGCTGGAAATAAAATTTGTCTGAAATCGACAAAATATAGCATTTTACTGTTCTGGTTCATCATATTTATTTATTTAATGAATAAAAACAGAAAATTTTCATAACATCGCATCAGATAATAGTGAATTAAGAATTTAAGAAACAGGTGTTTTTAACATTTTTTTCATTAAACTTTCGGTGGTAAGCTGGCAATCTAACTAAGCGTGCAGATGGTTATTCTGGATTCCGGTAGATGGCGCACAACAATCAATTAAACAAAATATGTGCATTAAAATACGCTTTGTTTACCTAACACACACTACTCATACATACCGGTATATAACTTTACTCTTTGACTCAACTGTCATGCACGGTTGAGCGATTTATCCTCAGATTTATCGTATGCCATGTGTCGCATATTGTTGTATTCTAGCAAATTTTTGTTTTTGTAGGTGCAGTATAGTTGCTACACACACACACACACATCGAATTTCGTTTTATCAACTGTTCGATAGATGGCACTAGGTATGTCAAAATTTATCTAGTATAATAGCAACATCAAAAATAATAAGTCGAACTACTAGGTACCGGCGAAAATAATAAGTTTTACGCAGGCTTTGTTCTAATGTATGGAGTGAGCAAACTGTCCTTCCTTTATTTATCTATGATGGTAGGTACTTCTTAGAGTTAGGGGCTTGGCTCTACATGAGATCTGATAATTTAACTGTGAAAGCATTATGAGCTTGTGAGTCTTATCAAACTACAAATACAATACAAATACAAAATTATTTATTGGATCAAAAAATCTTAACCTAAAAATTACAATGTTAAGGCTAAGGTATTCACAAAAATTATGTGTTCAACTGAAACTTAAGTAAGGCAAAGCCTGTCATTTAAGAGTCAGTTGCTTCTGCTTGTAGGGACACAGTTTAGTTAATACAGGTAGCCGAAAAAGAGAAAAGCATGCAATTTATTAAAGCGTATTTAAATTTACAAAATTACATAAAAATTAACATGAGTGTATGTAAGGGTGTGTGTGTATATGTGAGAGGGTGTGTAAATGTAAGTACGAGTGTGTGAGAAGAGAAAAGAAACAGGGAGCGTTTACAAAAAAATTATATGTTTTTACGTCATACGTAATTAAAATCTATTCGGAGACTTTTAGAAGATCTTCTGTTTGGTTGTAGGTAAATGTTTTCAGCATACTAATCATACCCTTTTTACATTCCAGCTGTGATAAATCGTAAAGAGATAAAATTTTGCTGAGTCTATTGTACAAATAGGGACCGAGTACACCGAAAAAGCGAGAGTAAAATGATGTATTATATTGTTTATTGTCACAAACTCGATCCTTTCTACGCTTAGACTTGAGAAGGTTACAATTATATGGCAAAAGTCTTTGTTGTCTTAGAATTACGTTAAGGATAAACAGCTGTCGTACTGTTAAGACTTGACAGTTGGCAAATAATTGCTGCGTAGGATAGAGAAATGGCTTAAAAGTCATCACCTTCAGGACTGCTCTCTGAGCTCTCTCGATTTGCAGCATAGAAGTCTTATCTGAACCGCCCCAGACCGATATACAGTATTGAATAAGAGATTGACACAGGGAGTAATAGATTGTGATGAGTAAATTTTTATCTGCCACATGTCTAAGCTTTTTAAATATTACAATAAGTTTCCTAATCCTGCCAGAGAGAGTACGAATATGATGATGAAAATTCAATTGTTCATCAATGTGAACCCCGAGATATTTAATAATAGGTACGCGTTCGAGCGCTAGACAAGTGCAATCGTTAGAGCTATTACAGCGGTGGGCTCTTAGTGTCAGGTTTACCGATACATCCTTTCTGATAGAAAATGCAAGAAATTTGGATTTTTCGATATTAAGAGTTAGTATATTTGACTCTAAACAACTAACCACTGACCTGAGACCAGCCTCGGCATTACCCACAGCTGTTTTCCAGTCCTTTCCATCAAATATTATGGCAGTGTCATCCGCATAAGTGATTATTTGACCATTTGACAGTGACAGATTACACAGATCGTTAATGTAAATAATGAAAAGACTGGGCCCCAGAA
Source organism: Ypsolopha sequella (assembly GCA_934047225.1). Lineage (NCBI taxonomy): Eukaryota > Metazoa > Arthropoda > Insecta > Lepidoptera > Ypsolophidae > Ypsolopha > Ypsolopha sequella. The sequence continues at coordinate 23,885,358 of OW204003.1, forward strand.
TGCTACCTTGGGGCACACCATAGTTCAGTGAGGCATCTCTACTAACGTGGTCTCCAATTTTAACTCGTTGCATTCTTTGTGATAAATAATCCGCAAAAAGATTTAAAGGCAAACCACGGATGCCCAAGCGCTCCATTTTATTTAGAAGTATAGGAATAGAGACCGTATCAAAGGCCTTACATAGGTCTAAAAATACTCCAATACACTTTTCACCGCGGTCTAACTTTTTTGCAATATGCTCGGTTAGTTTCAGCACAGCATCTTCAGTGGATTTACCAGGAATGAAGCCAAACTGATTGTGTGATATCAATTTAAATTTTGTTAAATAAGAAATTAATCTTTTATTCATAAGACGCTCCAAAATCTTAGACAGAGCCGGTAAAACTGAGATCGGTCTATAATTGTTCACATGCTCTCTGTCTCCAGACTTATGAATAGGATGGATTAGAGCTCTCTTAAAACAATCTGGAAAAACACCGGTGCTAAAACTAAGATTACAAATATGGGTAATGATCGGAGTTAGAATATGTGCGGCCGATTTTATAATTTTAGTGGATATATCATCCCAACCTGTTGCACAGCTAGAATTCATATTCTTAATGGTAGTTGCAATTTCATTCTCGTCAGTATCTAGTAGTATGAAGGAGTTGACAGACGAATTTGATGTTTTTTCTCTTGGGACTATACTAGGTGTATTTATATTTCTATGTCTTTCTATAATATTAGCGAGATTCTTTCCGACATTTGCAAAATAATTATTAGCAATATTAACTGATGTGTCAGGGTCTCCCTGAGACAGCAAAGCAGTATTAGACTGTTTTTGCGAATTTAAATCTGCAGCATCTCTGATTAAGCTCCACATCTTCTTGGGGTCCTTGGAAGCTTTTTCAATTTCTGTTTTGTGATACGATTGTTTAACTTTTCTTAATAATGAATTGAAGAAGTTTCTGTATCTTAGGAAAGTGGTCTTTAATATTTCATTTGTGGGATTTTTTTTATGCTTCAGGTACATTTTGTCTCTGTTTTTTATACAACGCAATAGACCTGGAGTGATCCACGGTTTTATTATACGTTTACTACGAGGAATAGGTTTAATAGTTGTATTGTCATCTATTACTCTCTGTAACTTATTTACTAACGTTACCGCAGCAACGTTGGCGTCCGTAGCCTGGAGAATGTCTGTATAGTCAGAGCTTTCTAGATCGGTCACAATTTTATTTATGTTTACATTTTTACTTAGCTTAGTTAATTTGCTGCTATTTAATGGTGCAGAGCCAAGTGCTAAGCAGATTGTAAAATGATCAGTCATAGTTGTTTGTATGACGCACGTAACTGAGGGTAATTTCGTTTTTAGCATGACATGATCCAAACATGTTTTTTGTCTAGTACGAAAAGTATGAGCAGGTAACAAGCCGAGCATAGAAAATGATTCAAGGTAATCCAGACCAGGTTCTTCAATAGTCTCAGGTCTTATATTGATGTTAATGTCACCAATGAAGACTATATTGTTGAAAGTTGATAGAGAAGTTAGTAGTTTGTTTGCTGATTTTAAAAAGGTCTCTGTTTTTTTTATACCAGATGGACGGTAAATTCCAGCAATTGCAGTATCGTTACCGAATTCTATAAGTAGACAATTGCCTTCCAAAAATTCCGGCTCGGTAACTTTACACTGAAGATCATTTTTTATGTAAACTACAACTCCTTCATTTTGTGTATGACAATTTTTTGTTGCATAATAGGTATAATTACTTAGGGAAGGAGGTATAGTTAGTTTATTTACCCAGCACTCCGTAAGCACAATAACGTCAAGGTCGACTTGTAATTGGGCCATAAATACTTCAAATTGGGCGAGATTACGATCTATGCTTCTGATATTTTGACACAATACGCTTAACTTTCTGGCTTGAGTGTTTAGCAGCTTTGTTGCTGCTGTAGTATCCGTTTCATGAGACGTAGAGATACAGTAATCATCTATATCATTTGCAATTTGTTGTATATTAATCATAATAAATAAAATATAGAGTATGGATTCAGAATAGGATTCACGGTTTTCAAGAATGTAGGCCATATATGAGTGTTTTGAGAGCCAGAATTCAAAAAAGCAAAAATAAACACAGTAAAATCATGTTTGACGTAAACGCAGCAACGAAATGCAGGATGAAACAAGACATAAAAACTGATTTTGTACCAAAAAAATTTGTTAGTGTAAGTGTGTTTGTTGTGAAGTGTGTAGATAATACAAAAAATCAAGCGATATTGAGACATAAATGACAGAAAAGAGAGACAAATTAATAATATACTACAGTAGAATTTCATGCACAGATTTAGTCATACTTTTTTCTTCAAGGAGTCGAGGGTTTCTATATTTTTTACTAAAATGAGCGGTGAACCTTCTTCTTTTCTAAGAAAAATATTTCCATTTGTTGTCCAACAGAAATTGTAATTTTCGGTCTTTTTAAAATCACGCGCCAGGAAGTGCAATCTTTTAGACTTAGCCGTGAGGTACTCAGACACAAATATAGGATATTTTGGCCATTCCAGTCCCAAGTGACGCGAGTTCAGTTTCTCCGAGGTTCTGTTCTGTTTCTTTATTGCATCAAAAAGATTTTTCTTAGTTAAGGTGTTAGACAGCTCTGCGATAATAGCTCCAACATCTTGATCCGTCTTACTGGGCAATCGATATACATCTTTGATCTCACAGTCGTGTAGTTCCAGTTTGAGATTTTTAAATAAGTTTCGAATGATGGAGAACAAGTCCTCTTTTGTTTCTTTATGTTTTCTCTGCACTTTTCTCAGCTCAATGCAATATTTACGGTCGTTTCGCTCCATACTCTCAATTTTATCCTCTAACTGGTTAATCTTCAAGGCTGTTTTGTTGCGGTCATCTTCTAAGTTAATAGTAATGTCTCTTGCTCACCCTTGCCTTCTGCAATATTGTTGTCCTTGTCGCACACTTTCCATGATTTATTTTTGGTGGAATGTGTACATATAGCAATATTATATTTCAGTGGGTTTAGAGTGCACTGGATCTATTATAACTATTCTTCTACCAGCTGGCTCAAAACAAAAAACAGGCTAAATTGGTCACATAAACCTTTTCTAATTTCACCAGTGATCCTCCACTGGAAGAGAATGATATCCCAGCAGGGCAGTGGCTCTGCAAGGAGTGTCGAGGAAATGAGAGTGACAAGCCCCCAAGCTCTCGCAGCAGCCGCGCTCAGTCTCCCAGCGACAACAAGTCCGATACCTCTGAGAAAAGGACTAGGTAATTTTATTTACATATCATGGAAATGAAACTACAGCTTTAAATTAAGTTAATTAATCAAGCCCTAAACATTGAGCCCATGATACCAAAACCAATTAGAAACAAATTCTGTGAGAAAAAAATCTCCTACCATTTTTTTATCTAATGAAAGAATAGTTCAAGAATGAATATCATTTCACTACTGCCTTTTGTGATAAAAATTTATCCAGTTTGTGTGCCAAGTAAACTAGACTTTTAGATATATCATCTAGTAATGCACATATCACTCACGCATGAGGATGTTGTGTTCATTTCACTCCTTGCTCTATGGAATAGCTCAGTAATATTATCAAGCCTTTTTAAACTTAGTTATTCAGTGTGCACTGCAAAAACTTAATTAAAATTTGACTTTCATTCTAGAACCCTCAGAAACAACCGCACCCCATCAACTGCGTCTAAGAAAAAGGCCAAAGATGATGTCAAAGAAGAACCATCAGAAGATGACAAGTCAACAACCTCAGAAAAGAAGGAAGAGAGAGAGCTGACTCCGATGGAGGTGCTGGTGAAAGCAGCCCGGATCATGAACCCGAGGCAGTTTGAACTGCCCCCAGACATGAGAATCCCGTGCCCCTTCCCCGGCACTGATAAAGGTATTTTATTGATTTGTACTGTATGATCTCGAATCTAGACAAATGTTTCTTAAGAGACCCCTGTACGCCTGGATTTTTGCAAGATTCATACAAAATGTAAAAACTTATTGTGAAGTTAACAGATTAATTTTCTTCATATTTTTTTCATAAGGATAATCTAACGACATCTAGCTATGTCTCTATACAGCCCAAAAAGCATAATTTGATGAAACACCATCATATTAGTTGTCAGAATATTTTAAATATTGCCTCGTTTTTACGCAAGTTTAGCAAGTTATATTATCTTTATATATACTGGAAATTAAAAAAGAGAGACATACAGATGTATGTTCATCTAAAGAAGACTAAGTACTAAGAACTTTTCTATAAATAAACAGTTTTTACCTGAAACCATTTCACTAATTCGGCGCTTTTTGAATATCTGGCCATCTTGCACCTCTTGAGCGGAGCGCGATGGGTAGGGAAGGGAAACATAATTTAAAGATGTGCAAAATTTCATTGAGATCAAATCCATCAGGACATCACACACACCTAAAGCATTTATATGTCAGCTGAGTGGGATGGCCATGTTAACTGGGGTCAATGAATTTGTGACATGAAACAATGAACTTTATTTCTTGAATTAATACAATTAAATTCTTACAAATAAGATACAGTAGTACAATTTAAATAATGCGCGTATGAATCTTCGCCACTCGGTAAAGTTTGTATTTCCGTATTCGTATTTTGGCTTTCTATCCATGACAAATAGTGCATGTCCGGTCGGCTATAGACATTCAAAATGACACCCTTAAACATCATGGCCATGCTATTTCATTTCGCTATAAGGTTCACGCTCCATGAAACTTGTAAGGACAATACAATCGTGCCGGTTTCGTCGCGGGCGCAGAATTGAAAACTTGTTTCAGGAGAAACCAGATTTTGGCAAGAATGGACGTTTTCAAACATCTTTTTTGGTTATTATTAATCTATAAAACATTTTCGATGTTTGACTCATTAATTTTTTGATTTTGTTTACTACAATAAAAGCACATTCAGCTACATTTTTGGTAAAAACAGAGCTTTGTCAAATTTCACGATTTTTAGTTCAACTTAAATCTACATAATGTTAATGGACTCAGCCTAAAATATTATATCAACATCCCATAGAGTATAGACACCTCACGATGTGGTGACAGCATTTGTATGGAGGTTTGGGTGTAATGACTCTGATGACGCCTCTTAATAATAATTGCATCCTTTTATGCACAAAATTACTTTGACTCCTATTTTCTCTCCTTTCTAATTGCTTACCAATTAGATTAAATCATGTTAAGGTGTGTTAATTCGAGAATCATTTCGAGATTTAGGTTTAATAAGCTGTATTTTCGAACTTTTGGTCTAAAAAACCTCATGATGTATATTTTTACGAAAAAGCTGCAACTTCCATTTAATTTTGCCTTCGTGTGACGTCACTTGAGTAATGGCTATTTAGGGTACGTTTCGTAACGTGTGATTATCACTCGAAGCGATGCGAATTTTACCCTGCATCGTTCAAAAATCGACCCGAGTGAAACCGAGGGTAAACGAACCGTTACCTGACAGTTGCGCTAAGTGTTTTGAAACGCTTTCGGGAAATGTGAATATCGCACTGACAAGTGCGATTACTAACTCTGTCTGGGTACCGTTAAAATTCGCCTGACAGTTGTCATTTCGGAGTTTTCTCGGGATTCGGAAAATTTTTGAAAATACAATTGAACATTTCCTTACGAATACGGGAAAATTTTTACAGGATTATGGTTTGCAAATGCAAAGGTTGCAATGCCATCCATATTAAAAGCAATAGGTACTTTACTTTATTTATTTATTTTGATTTGAGGTTATGTATTTACTTGACGTGTGTTACTCCAGACCGTTTCAAAACGCTTTTCTCACGGAAATCACTCGCAACCGTTTCAAAACCAGAACTTTCTTTCTCTTTCTAGTATATAGCTCTGTCTCTTTCTTAAAAACGAGTGAAATTTCGCACGAAGATCACACATTTTGAAACGTAGCCTTAGTAATGTGTCCTTTGCTATCAAGATAAATTTATAAAAATTTGCTGCCACCTGATTTGACAGTTCACAGCGTCACAGTTGTGTGCGATCCACACACATCACATTTAGTATAATGTCTAAAATTCTCAAGTGACGTCATAGCCGACAATTCATAAAAAAAATCCAAAAAAAGAAATGGTTAATTTATATACCAAAACAATGAAAACCATGTCCTAAAATGACGTATATTCTCTGAAAAAAAATTAAAAATATAATCTTTTTGAAATTAAGCTATGGGAATTACTCTTACACTGGCAAATATTTTAATGCATATTATCTTTAGCAAATTTATAAACGATAAATATTTGGTTAATTGAAACCTCAAACTTGTACTAAAACCTCACGAAGGTGGGTCCACCCCTGGCTCATACACAAGATTAGATTCCCTTACAAAACACTTGAACTTCCTCTGCAGAACCAAGTAAAAATGGTAACGGTGGTGTGATCAGTGTGGACTCTTGGGGCTGCGTCCCTCTCCCCGCCAAGACCTGCTTCGTGTGCCAGTTCACTTGCAAGCTGGCGCCGCTTGTGCAATGTGACTACTGCCCGCTGCTCTACCATCAGGTAAATGTCCCTTTTTCTCTGACTTGTTTCTCTGTTTAGCTCTATTTTACAATGATATTATGTATAGTTCAGGAAATACAATTTGCAGTGATGAATGGGACTCCTTATTTATTGTGTTATAATAGGTTCATTGAATCGTGTTTTCACGAAAAATGTAAATCGAGTAAAAGGTCTTGATACATTCTAACGAGTACTGGTGTTCATCACACCAGAATCCATTAATGAATGATTTCTAAAATTATTTTTCTATTTCGTAGATAACCCAGTGTGGGTAGTCTTAAATAAAAATGTTAGTCGTCCATGTAACTCTTTTTCTTACAATTCTCTTAGTTACTTCTAAGAGAATTAGAAGTATCAACATTAGCTGTTCACAGTTTATGGATGGCCGTGACCGTGAGTCGTGACTTACCGGCACGTGTTTGTCTCTATTGTTCAATTGTTATCCAAAGTTAATCCGATAATCCGAATTGGTGCAAATTATATTTCCTGAACCTTATATGTATTTTGTTTAAGAAACCTCCTAGCTAATAAACACCGCAATCGGAATCTGTTCCGTCTTCTAAACTTATTCTATGCAAGTACATATTCAGACTAAAATGGTCACTGCTCACCTCCCGTTAATAGACTTATCCACCCTAACTTATTTATGTTTATGGGTAAGCAGATAGCGTTGGTAGTATTCTTACATGAATAAAGGTTTTTAAATCATCGAAAGATATCAAGTACTTACAGAGATATTAACGATCAAAGTTTGAAGTAAAATTAATATACGCTAAACGCCCGCCGAAATGACCGCGTTGCCCACTTGACCGATTTGACGTCACATCACTCTACCGTGTGCGAAAGCGCTACTAAATTTATGCTATATTGCTCGTTTTTAGGAGTTTAAATCAAAGAGTTTACAAAGAAGAGTTTTTGAGAAAGTATTTTAATAGAAGTTGGCAATAATTACTTTTCGTTAACATTTAAAATAATGACTGAGACGGGTTTTAGTAAGGCCCAATCTGACAATATCCCCAAAAAATACCAATTCCTTTATTGCCGAAACCAGGAGTGTCAAAGCACGGAGGTAAACCATAAATAAGTCCCAGGCATGGTGCATGAGCTACCTGGTTGTGCCTGTTTGAGAGCTGTCCTCTTACTTTCCCCTGAATAACTTCGAGAGGGTTTGCTAGTAATATGGCGGTACCTCCACAGTCGAGCCCGGCATCAGCTCTATTCTGTTGTTACCGAGTCGTAGCAAAGCGGGTAGTTCAACCGACTGACACCTACTGCCGCGTCAAAGAAAATGCTGCCATTTCGACTTACGACTGAAAAAACGCCGCTACATTTCGGTACGGAGGGGTAAATAGATCGCTTAAATTTGCCTTCGGTACTGAGGGGTAAATAGGACGCTTAAATTTGCCAGGACTCGTTAACTCGAGTATACCACACTTATTATTTCTATCTATCTAAAGCTTACGCTCTTATTGGTGCAGTAACCGCTAGTCTTCTGCTAAAGATTTGACCTCTTGATATAACATAACTTATGTTATAACGAGTATGTAATAAATTTGTTATCTATCACATTACGTACAAGGATTTGGTGGCTGTAATTTGGTAAACATTTATATAAATATGTACTTACGTCAAAATGGTCCTCACAACAATACGTTGTTGTGTTGGGAGACAGCTCATTACTTTAAACCAGCGTTTCTTAACCTTTTTTGTCCACGGACCCCCTAGGAAGTCAAGCACAATTTTAAGGACCCCCTTAGTAAAAAAGCACCAATAAATTTCGGATCATTTATTTTAGTTCTACAAATTACAAAAAATATATACTTTTTCATATAAAATATGATAATGAGAAGGTTGGTGCTGCTTTTTTGCAACTAAATTAGTGATATTTGGGTTTATATTACTACTGAGTTGTACTCTCAAATCGGATTCGACTTTTAACTTATTTCTGTATTTGTTTTTGGTGTACACAAGAGCAGAGAATGCCTTTTCACAGAGGTATGTCGTTGAGAAAAGCAGTAAATGTCTCAGTCCATAGATTCGGCTGCGGACCCACATACATATGCTCGGGGACCCCCAGGGGTCCGCGGACCACAGGTTGAGAAACGCTGCTTTAAACCATTGCTTTCGCAGATTAACGTCTTGCGGTACCATTTTAAATATTTTTTCGGGTGTAGATATCGTTGTTGATCGACATTTTGGCACAGATTATATAGTAGTTACTACGTAACAGATACTTCTCTTCCTTGTAAAACGAAAATACCTACCAAAATTGCACGCTACGCTATAGCTACACTATCTACTGTCAGGAAATACATGCAAAAATGCATCTAAGGGGCTGGACTTAGCGTTGATAATACTAAGTACAGCGCGCGGTATAGAGGCGTCGTCGGCGGCGCGACACGCCGCGCCGTGCGTTTTCAATAGGGTCGACACGACGAGGCAAAAGAAAAAAAAAATTTGGTAGGCAAGTTGTTTTATTTAATTTACAAAATATTGATTCATGTACAGATCAATCAATATTTTGTAAATTAAATAAATCTTAATTAAACGTAGGTAATTGAGCTCTGTTTCACACACACCACGCGTTTGGTAGAAAGAGATAGTTGCGAAATTCAATCGGACGAGCCTGCAATGCGTGCGAGTGAAGAAAGCTCGGCCGGCTACAACAAATTCAAATTGTAATTATATCAATTAACAAAAATAATAAGCAGCTCAGTTAGGTACCTTTATTTAAATAAATATTCTCTATCTTAGATTACTTGCCGCTAAGCACACGAAAACGAAATGTCCATCGTACTTCCCTCATCTCCAGGTAATTTAAAAAATGATAATGACTTAAAAAGTTCCGGTCGCAAGACATCCGAAAAAGGCACAATGCCGTACAGTAGCTATAATTTTCGTATTTCCGGGAGAACATAAATACACACAACTACGTTTGGCGAGCACGACGCGTGGCAGCCCACTGGCGGGAAATCACTCTGGTTATGCCTAATTATTATTACCAATCGCGGCAGCTACGCTCGAGTGACGGGGCCCTGATTTTGGTACAACACAATATGTATAAGACTGCTGCTTAGATAGAGACATTTTACATACTGCACACTCCAAGTGCTGTAGTAGTTTGCCACAACCTTGGGACAAGTGGTGTGACGTCACTCGTTTATTCCCGCGCATTAAAGATGTGAACTTTAAACTTCTATAACTTCGTCAATTACTATCGTATCACAATGAAACTTGTGCCAAAGTAAATTGTAAATTGGTTGCGGAATATTGTAGCTTCCTCGAAAAATTATTATTTAGCAGTATGGACCGTATCGAATGTGTGCAGTGGTTCTCAAGAACCCGCACACCGGACACAAATGGTGCCTTGACTTGATTTGAATTAGTAAGCCTAGTTCGGTCATGTTTTATTTCTCGGTAAAATAAATGTGTATGTGTCCAGGACTGTTTGGATCCGCCGCTGACCGCCCTGCCCACTGGACGCTGGATGTGTCCGAACCACGTCGAACAGTACATCGTAAGTGTTTTATTGTATATCAGTAATATCAGCTTAACACAAGTTCACCACCATAAAAATATGCAAATCAAAAATAATGGACCCGCCCATGCAACATTTATATTAGTAGTAGAAATATTTTCTAGTTTATAATGCACTCTAATAATATTTAGAGTATTCACAGCGATGGATTTCGCAAAATAAACATAATCTTAGTTAATGAGGACTACGAATTTCTTAACTGCGCAAAACACGCTTCTAGGGTCCTGTGTCGAGGGCCCTGCTTAAAACTGCTAGCAGTTGCTAGAAGGTCTAATTGGACCGAATCTGCTGCTTATTTTACTCATAATTAAAAACACAACAAAAAGGGTTGCCAATAATTCATTATTGTGTCGGAGATCTCTCTAACTAAATGCAAGCGATGCCGCAACCATAGAGTATACTAAAAACCGTCTGAGAGGCCGGCTGCCTGCTCTGTGTTACAATAGAGTAGGATAATCACCATATTGCCCTGATCCCTCCAGGACTGGAAGCTAGTGAACTCCATATCGGCGTCGGAGCGCGTGGCGCTGTGGGACAAGTTCTCTGGGCCGGTGGACCAGCACGCCATCAAGATAGACTTCATCCGACGCGCCAGGAACAACCGTCCTGCCTTCAGGTAATGTGCACGAGTGTTTGTGAGACGATATCGGCGCATCATTTTCAAATAGACCTGAATTCTTCTTGGTGGGCTCGGTTTCCGCAACTAGTCTCTTTTTTGGACCTTTGTGCGTGGAAAAGTGTGGGGCCGTCTATTCTAGCCAGCCCAGCTCACGCCAAAATCCCAAGAGGCGACCTAGGTCGCCACAGGACTTACTAAACGTATTAATTTTTTTATCAATAACCGGTTATCGATTTTTTCTAGTAAATTGTATTTTATTAAAATACTAACAAGTAAATTAACAGCTTAAAGCGCTACATTTCCTGAAAAGAAATAAAAGATATTAATTTTAGGTTTTGACAGCTCTTAATTAAAGACTGCTGCACGAGAAGATTTCCCAAAGTTATGCCGGCGATCCAGTGTCATTCATGTTTTAGCTATAGACTGGGTCTGATATTTGCCCGCGACGCTACAGGGTGTAGCAATGAAAGGAGACGTTTTCAAGTCTACGGATTTATTAGGACTGCCTTTAAAATATAAATGAATTGTGTTATGTACTCAACGATAATACAGGTTGATTAACTATAAAGGTGTTCTACGCCACAGACCTGCCGCCCGCTCCCCGCGCGATTCCCTTTTGTGTCGTCCCCCTCGTCCCTGTAATGACGCGAGCACAGACTGACCTATCCGGTTTACCTGTAATTGTACAGCCGTTGTTGAAGTGTCCGTCATCTGTTCAACAGACAGAAGGTGCCGGTGGGTGTGAAGGGCCGCGTGGTGGTCCCCGACATGGTGAAGCATCACTACCAACATCCGGCGCCGCTGCTGCCCTCGCGGCGGGAGTACGTGCGCTGCAAGAACGGTGAATTGCCAGGAATATAAATACATTGTCACGACATGAATCCCCGAGGGGGTGTCAGAAGTGTGAACTGTGAAATGCAAGTATCAGTCCACTCTGGGTACATCCGCGTTTCACCGACGATTATTTATTACGTCCCAACGTGGTGGGTGGTGAGCCCTTTCGCCGTTCTTCGGGCACAAATACACGGTTTTGGGGCATGCAGGTTTCCTCACAATGTTTTCCTTTACCGTCCAGCAAGTGTTAAGTAAATACTATGCACATAAATTCCGAAAAACTCAATGGTGCATGTTATCGGGGATCGAACCCCTGGATTTCAACATTGTGAGGCCAGCGTTCTACCCCTAAGCTACCGGTGCTGGAAACTTAAATATCACGTACATATATACACATATACTCACGCTCGTCTTCAATGTATACTTTAATATATTTGTTTCTATAAGGCCGACTTGCAAAACTTAACCCAGGTTAACTAACTTTTTATGCTTTGTCCTTGTCACATCAAAAACTAGAGATATGGTCATAAAATAGGGTTTACGCTTGGCGATTACCACGCCTGATGGAAAGTGTCGAAAGAAACTGGGAGAGTGACAGCAGGTAGGGCGTTAATCAGTATTTCCTGGGACTCGTGCAAAAATCTACGGAAGTCGGTAACGTACGAATGACTGATAATGAACTGCCTCCAACCTCTCCCCCGGTGTGGACCTCACAGTTTTATGTTACTTGCGTTTAATATTAGGTATTTACATCTGAAATTGCCGTTTTCTATAGAGAATTTGAAGGAAGCTCTATTTTCAGTACTAACATTTTTGCATGTTTTTTTAGGAATGACAAATCCAAATTATGTAATTTCTTATGTGTATGAATGAGACATCATTAAGCTAACAGCAACATTCATTTAATTATTGAAAAGTGTCAGATGTAAAAAATTATTACGAATCTTATCATGGAAATGGATGGCATTTTGGACGAACTGTTTTTGAAGATTACATTTTTATAATCAAACTGGAAATAAAAACAAAATTTAATACGTATATGTAAAAACTTGAAATCAACCTTCAAACAAAAAACAAATAATTGAATTATGGGAATTATGAACTAATGAATCCGAAAATTTCGGCAATTTCATATGTTAATAATTTCATATGTTATTACCTATTATTTCAAACTTGTGCTAATAATGATTCCAGTACTGAAGCAGCTGCGCGCCGCGGGCTCGTACGACGACTCGGAGGGGGAGGGGGAGGGGGACAAGCCGCACGTCATATGTCTCAACCTCGAGTGTCCCAAGTACACGGGGGAGGGAGTCTGTCCGCACGAAGTGGCCGAGGGGGACACAAGGGACAAACTTAAAGGTACCCTACTTATATTTACGACATCGCAGTGGCGAAGGCTCCATAGAAGCCGATTCCCACTGGCTTACCTTTCAGAAATACCTCCAACTACAACCAACTATCCACCATTAATTATTTTGATGTACAATTATTGTTGTCTGTTTCTAACTTAGAATTACTAAAAAAAAACGCCTGCGTGAAATGAAAAGTAAATCTTCCGTACACATTATTTCAACTCATTACGGCGCGTAGCGCTATGTTTGCACAAAATAGGGAGATTAGGCCGGTCCATTTTAGCTAACCTTGCAACGTTGCCACGTTGGGCACTATTGGGCAGGCTCCTATAGTGAGCAATGTTTGTATCGGCTTACCAACGTCATAATTCCACCCCTCGCTACTGACTTCGACTGATGCCGGCCCCAAAGTGAGCCGAAATATATATCGAAAATACCTTAATTGTGATTTTTCTTGTGTTTACAATAGCCAAATACAAATATTTATTTCATACTTATATTTTTGTGACTTAGTTTGAAAAATCCTGGATATGCGAAGCATAATTTAGGGTAAAAATGTACATTACGGGATGGATTGTAGGGGGGGGGGAGGGGAGCCCTGGGACCCCTCCCCTTTGTAGAAAACCCATGGTTTTTGAGATATTCATGGTTCAAGTTTGAGGTTATGAATGTGATAATACCTCGATAGAGGGGTGCGCGGGGGGATATTAGTGAGAAGAGAGCAAGGGGATAATACTTTGCGGGTTCGTCCATCAATTTGATTCCCCCACCTTCTATCGAGATATTTTGGAGTGTTTGAACCTATCAGTGCAGAAGTCACCTATTTTGACACAAATTCCTTTCTACATCGGCTCCGGCGCTGCAGGAAGTGCAGCCCCTTCGTCCTTGCGTAACAAAGCATAGGCACCCATGCTCACCTCCGCAGCTTCGGCTTGCTGGTCACCTTCGGCGACCAGCCTCAGCCGCTACGGCTCACACGGTTGCCTACGCTTTATTACTGCGGGCGGGAGCTGCCCTCCCTCTGCTCCTCCGGCTTTTCATACACACTCTAGGGGTAGTAGCCACAAGACTGTATAGTAGGATAGAGTCTGAGTTTTTTCACATGTGCAAAAGAGACGGCATTAGAACAGAATCATAATGTGATTCATTCAAAATGGCCTTATTAGAGGACCAGTAGCGAAGATTTGTCTGCACATTACATCTTTAGCAGATCTGTACTGTGTTAACTGTTAGTGACACTCGATAACACCTCTATATATCTCATGGAGATACGTTATTTATGTGTTAACCCCAGGAGTGTCCCGAGAAGACGCCAAGAGCGACCTCAAGGCTATCAAAGCGGCGGACACAGAGCCCACAGCCGCCAGCGACACAGGCTCTGACTCTGACATGGACATAGAGGAACTGATGTGCCCAGTGAAGAGGCCGCGTATGTCGGAAGAGAAGAGTCCTAAGAGGAAGGTGGGTAACGTAACAAATACATGAACAAACAATAAATATACTACATTCAATATTATATATTCGCTATTATTTTGTTGCCTTACTGTTGGGGCCATTACTTTACAGGTGATATACAACGTGTAGTAGAAAGGTCTAACCATATTTGAAGAGCTTATTCAGTCAATGGTATAGAACAACTTTTTTTGCGTCAATAAAGATTTTTTCATTTTCAACTTTTACTATGGAACAAACACTATCTGGAAATAGAAGTGGACTGGAAAATGTTTTATTAATTTTGGTTAAAACTTGACCACCTCTGAGGTCGAGTGGTAGAGCGCTCACCAGCTAACCCAGAGGTCGTGGGTTCAATCCCCGCGGTACACATTAATTTGTGTTCGGTCTGCGTACTTCGGAAGGCACCTTATGCTGTTGGTCTATTTGTGCCTGAAGTACGGCCAGTATTTGTGCCAAGCACAACACCCATCACGTTTGGGACGTCATAATCGTCGGTGAAAAGTATTTAATAACGTAACATCTTCAGGGTAACATCAACTCGGAGAAGCTGCAGGTCCGGCTGTCGGGAAGCGACGCACGGCAGCTACTGGCGGTGGCGCAGAGTCAGCTCAACAAGCTCGACGAGAAACTCGTACTACTGCTGGCCTGGCAGCGACTGCAGCAGGTAGCTACTGCTAAGACAATACGGGTCGTTATTGTGCTGTGCATGGATCTTGGGAAAAGATAAAACCAAAAAGGATATGTAATTTAATTCATTTTAAAGTAGAAAATGCCATCCTTGCAAATTTATTGCGACGCTATAAGTTATAAAGACAAGGACTTGAGCATGTTGCTGACATTACACTCTCGATCAGCTATGCTCGCACGCTTGAGTGTCGGAAGTCTGGTAATGCCGTGTTCGTCAAAACTACAAATCTACACATCTATAAGCTAAAAGTTACTGGAAACTTAACACTTCCTGTCCATAGCGTTTATCAAAAAAACCGGCCAACTACTAGTCGGACTCGCGCACGAAGGGTTCCGTACCATTATCTATAAAAACGGTAAAAAAAAGTCTGTTGTATGGGAGCCCCGTTAAATATTTATTTTATTATGTTTTTTAGTATTTGTTGTTATAGCGGCAACAGAAATACATCATCTGTGAAAATTTCAACTGTCTAACTATCACGGTTCGTGAGATACAGCCTGGTGACAGACGGACAGCGGAGTCTTAGTAATAGGGTCCCGTTGGTTACCCTCTGGGTACGGAACCCTAAAAAAATATACAAGACTTATAGATGCTATTCGACTAAAAATATGCCTAAAAAGTTACTTGTAAAATTAATTATATTCTTGCAGTTTTGACGAACGTGCTGTTGTAAATGCAGTAATTTAAATAATATACAAGGTGACTTGGTCATCGTCCAAATTCATACTAGAGGCTTAATAAGTGATCAGTATCTTGGATCAGTAAAAATTTTTGTGAAATTCGTACACTGAAATTTCGGCTTCCCATAGAAATTCAGTTCCACTCCCGAGTGAATCGCTATGGGGAGTCGAAATTTCATTTTACGAATTTCACCAAAATTGTTATTGATCCATGATACTGATCACTTACCAAGCCACCAGTATGAATTTGGACGATGATCAAAAATTCACCTTGTATATTGTTGTAATGCGACACTCTCGTGACTGTTTTTTAGTTAATCTTCGTATGCTTAGGAAAGCACCCAAAATTGAGCAATCCATACAAAATATTCTTCATTATGAATGTTCACAAGATTTAAATCTATAGATGTGTTATATTACGACATAAATTCCGAAAAATTCATTTGTGCTTGCTTGTCCTGCTTGATCCGAGCCCTGTTGTCTAGTCTGAGACTGATGTCTACCACTAGCTATGTACAATTTCCTAATGTTGTCATATATTTTCCCCAGTTGCTAGTAGGCGAGCGGTGCTGCGGACTGTGGAAGCGCGCGCCGCTCTCCGCCCAAGCCGAGGAGATCGTACACAACAGTGTGGACCGTGCCAAGCTCGCTAAATACGGGTTCAAGCACGTGCAGCTGCCTTCGCAGCTGCTGTCGAGAGAGGTGAGTCGTGTTACTGCTTGTTTAACACTTTAGTACCCGGGCGACCGAGCTCGCTCAGCGACATCTATGAAATAACAAAGCAAATATTGTATTAAAGGAGCCAGTTCCCATTCATAAGCAACCTTATTAGCGCTACCTGTCAGTAAGTGTCGTATACTATCCGTAAAAAAATACGAAAGTCTACTTGTCATAGAAATGACACCTAGCTAAATCGATTTCTTGCCCCCGGAAACCCCAATGCTGCAAATTTGCTCCAAAACCTTTTTCTAGAACCCGATTACAAATATAAATAAATATATATATCGTGACGACATGAATCCCCGAAGAGGTGTCAGAGGTGTTCCGAGTGTGAACAACGATTATTACGCCCCAACGTGATGGTAGCTGAGCCCTATCGCCGTACTTCGGGCACAAATACGCGCTTTTTTTAGGGCATGCAGGTTTCCTTACGATATTTTCCTTAGCTGTTCAGCAAGTGGTAAGTAAGAACAAATACGGGCGCATGAATTCCGAAAATCTCATTGGTGCATGCCTGAACGGGGATCGAACCTGGATCTCAAGATTGAGAGGCCACCGTTCTACCCCTGAGCTACCGCTGCTTTTACAAATATTCCTTGTTTAATAGCATTGCATGGATGGATGAACCTCCATGCACATATACTATGTTGAAAATAAAAGCGATGGGGTCGGAGGGAAAGTACCTTAAATATTGATGATAGTTTTACTCAAAGGAAACATTCCTTTATTTTTTTTACATATTTGGTTTTTGAAAATTCGCTTGCCTCTACCGAGATCCGAACCAGCAAAATTGTGAAAAATTTGCCCTATAGCTTTACGGCCATTAATCGTTAACGACAGGGTCTATGATAATGATAAGAAATAAATATCTGTGAGAAACATTCGTGTCTTAAATTTATGAAAAACCATGAAATCTAACATTAAATTTAGAATAACAGCGAGGTGAGTCGCTGTTATGGCGTACAACAAACACCCTTTAAATTGAATCAACCTATATTATTGTCCAATACGAAATAAATCTATTTTACAGTTAGTCGTAAATAAGTACGTATGTCAAAAAATTTGCGTCATTTCTAACGTTACTTAAAGGTCTATCCCGGCCTACCCCCATCCGCAAATTTAGGGCCGTCGCAAATTACAACGCCTCGGCACCGGACCACCTCAAAGTATGCATTGAAATATGAGCTTTAAATTGTGTTGTGTACGTGACATTTTGCAAGTGTACGACGCGCGCCGACGTCCCGCCGTACACCCACTGTTCATTAGTACACAAACGATAAATTCAAAGCTCGTATTTCACGGGTTGAGTACCAGGATAAAGACATTATTAGCTTAATCTGAACAGGAAAATGGTAGCTGGGAGAGTAAAATGGATAACGCATGTGGTAAAGTAGTCGGCTAAATGGTACGCTACTTACTGTACTTGTAGCTCTGGTGTACTTTGAGGCGGTCCGGTGCCGCTCCGTTGTAATGTGCGATAGCATTCAGTTGACCCAATTGGTGTTCCCGATTCCCCGTGAGCTCCTAATAGCCGTTCCGGTTGCAGGACCACGAGCGCATCGCGCGGCGCATCTGGGGCCTGCCGCCGCCCTCCCCGCCGCTCCCACCGCGCCTCACTCCCGAGCAGTCCCTCAGCGACGCGACCGTCCGCGCCACGCTCTGCCTCGTCGAGAAGCCTGCGCAGTCAGTACTTCTATCTTGTTGTTCACTGCAAACTTGTACCGATATGTTGTCAGTATACTGACTGACACCTGCCGCCGCGTGTTAAATGTCACCGTGTCGACTCTCGACACAAAGGAGCCGGCCGGCCTCTGACCTGACCCTCGTACCGTGACAATCATGTGTAGTTGCATTTTATAACAGAAGTCATACATGTCGGAGGTATCGTTTTCTAAAATTAACTATTATAATACTGAGAGGTGAATGGACCGCTTTGCAACGTCTCATTAAATACAGCTGAGATTTATTTATTTTTAATTATTTATTTACTATAAAATTGTTCAGCATTACAGTATTAACCAAGTAACTGAGCAATTCAAAGATATATACAAAGTAAAATGATTACAAACATATTTAAAAACAAAGAAAGATAATATTATTAAATAAATAAATATTTCTATATATAATGTTGATCTAGGGACATCGTCTTTGATACTTCACTCTCACACTTCAGACATTCCCTTAACACAGCCATCGGTCTATCAGCAAAAAGGTCACACTGTGGTGTTGAGACCAAGAGTGCGCTGAGCTTGTCGAGCGCCCGTATAAGCGGATATAGAGTTCCCTGCCAGATTCCTTTAAAAGAAGATTAAATAGAATAAACCTCCTTCATTTCATCAGGCGCAGTGGTGGCCAAGTGTAAGCTCATTGAGAATTTTTAAATAAATGACTCCTCGAAAGTTTCAAATTTGTTTTACGTTTACGTTTTACAATATATTGAGAGCGCGGACGCCGTAGTCCGGGCGTAAATATGTACCCACAGGTAAATAAATGTTTCTTCCGAAGCAACCCGCGATCTCTGTGTTAGTGGTCGAGACATTTGAACCACTAGCTAGACTATAGAGGCGGAATCAGATCACTATTATGTTACACCTTATCTTAAGTTTGTTGATTAACCGGTTATTTTTCAGTTTAGTTTTTAGCATTAGCTAATAATGTTCGAAATCAGTATCATTAGCTGGCTAAACTTAAGAATAACCGCTAACTACAGTTTAAAAATATAAAAGCAAACAGTAATAATTCAACAAAAGTACAAAAATAACTAATTAAAATAGTAAGTTAAGCCGGCTAAACATGAAATAAACTAACTGATTTTATCATCAAACCTAACATTAGACGTGACCGTGACATACACACTCAACACTTGGCAATTACCGCGCCTGATGGAGATCGAATATGAGACCCGGTGAACGACGATGGTGGCCCAGATAGCAGGCGAGGCGTTAATCAGCCTGTCCAGGGACTTCCGCAAAATCTACGTAACTCGGTAACAAACAAATTACTGCCTGTAACCACTCCGCGTGATTTAACCTCGTATTCTTGTCATCCTTTCGGATCTGCTTCCGTGAAATAAAGAAACCCGATTACTGTCCCGGTTTTAAAAGCTGTACTAAATACGCAGTTGTTGACAGGTTGCTTGAAATGTTGAAATTTACAGAATAATAATATATTTTCAGGTCAGGTCTCGGTGACGGACTGGGACGTCCCATCCCGATGCGACTGTCCCGGCTCACTCTGGGCGGCGGCGCGTGTGACGTCGCTCTGTCGAGATACTCCACGTGTAGATATGTGTCGCCACGCCACGCCACCATCTTCTATGATGAAGTAAGTTATTCGTCCCGATGCGACTGTCCCGGCTCACTCTGGGCGGCGACTAATACGAGGTAATAACGGAGAGTACAAACACTTTCGAGGGTAAAAATATATACACATGCTGCTAGTAGATATACCGTGATAATACCTAAACTCAAACCGCATTCAAAGCTTTTCTGTGAATCTCAAGTTATAAACTAACTAAGAACAGATAGGCAGACATACATAGCGATCAGCGAAAAATAAAAAAACATGGAAGTCTGATTAGCGCTGAAAAATGACCCCATGAAAACTGTGATTCGGCCAATCACGACTGGCCCAGTTTCGCATGACGTCACAGTACGAACCAATCATGAGCCTTTTGAGTGGCGGGTACAATTTTCTAATGGCGTCTTCTTTTTTTTTTCATTTGTTGATAGAGATAGTTGTATTACTCTCATAAAGTCATAACGTACCAATGACACGTACAGGTATAGAGGCGTAGTCGCTTGTGTGTGGCTGATCGTACTATTTATTTTATACAACGTGTAACAGAAAGGTGTAACCATATTTGAAGAGGTTATTCAGTCAATGGTATAGAACAACTTTTACTATGAAGCTAACACTGAAATCTCAAAAAAATAATCTGCCCTTCCATACATTTTGGCCGAGCGGCATTGCATTTTTCCATGAAAAAAAAAAAAAAATCTCGAGATACAGGTTTTGTTCCCTAGTAAAAGTTGTTCTATACCATTGACTGAATAAGCTCTTCAAATATGGTTACACCTTTCTGTTACACGTTGTATATTATTATATAAGTATCTCTCTATAATGTCTCTGGTGTAACAGGTGTCCCGCCACTTCGAGCTGATCAACTATTCAGAGTGGGGCTCGCTAGTGAACGGCGTGCTGTACACGTGCGACCTCTCCGAGAGGGAGCCCTCCGTGGAGGCCGAGAGGGTGCCCGCGGTCGCCGAGATCGCGCTCAAGAGGCAACCTAAACCAATGAGGTGAGCGGAAGACAGATTTATCTATATCTTGGCTTAAGGTAGATTATTTATTTAATTGACAATTATGTTCAAGTTGTACGCTTGCTGCCAACCTCTTTAATTTTAACTTTCACCACAATACTGGTTGGCTGGAAGAAACCTCTTGCAGAGGTAAGCTCGCCTTTGTTTATATTATTTTCAATTTTGTAAATTTTATTTTATGTTTTTTGTGTGTGTGTACAATAATAACAATTATATATCTCAGATTGGTGGTTATTTTATCAACACCCCTTATTAGGGTCACTACGATATTTAAAAAAAAACCTTAATTTCCTTGTCCAGTGGCGCCGCAGTCGAGATAAATGGCAAACAACCCCGTTATTGTACTGTTTTTTTATTTCGACTAGCGGCTCGCCCGCGTTTATTCAATATTTGCTCCGTTATCGGCTTGGCGCTTATTTTAGCGACACCCCCTGTATGTTGACCAGGATCACAACAATGATAATTAAAAAACCGCAGAAAAAAATCAAAAGTTTTGGCTTTTCAGTAAAACAGTAATAAACCCATTTCAATTGAATTTTGAAAAAATATTCAATTACTACTTTATTGTTAGTATAGATACAGGTAGCGGCACAGTTTATGACGTCTAACATTGACTGCGCTAGTTATTTTTTCTTTATCGCACTTACAATTTCGTGCGCGAATGAAAACATACACTAGTAATCGCCCACCACTTTCACCGAGCGGTCAAAAATAGTGCCGCGACCTGTATCTTGTACTAGTTTAATGCCCGCGGTTTCATTCGTGCGAATGTAATTATTTGGTCTAGGGAACAAACTATAGCCTATGTTCAAGTGAAAAGTCCAACCATTACAACAGTGAAAGCATTTTCTAAATCGATTCAGTAGTTCCAGAGATTACCCCCTAGGATTACCACGCTGGAATTAATAATCGTGTCGGTGAAACGTGGGTGCACGAGTGTGAACTGTGACTTGTATTTTACAATCCATCTGATAGTATACCCGCTCGGGTATTCATATCGTGACGATGTCAAAAAGACTTCCCAATAAATTTCCAGACTGAACGGCTCGCTGACCGTCGCGGACCTCCCCCCGTGCCGCTGTCCTGTGCGCCGCCCGCCCGCGCCCGCCTGGGAGGGGTCCGCCCTCGTCCCGCACGGCGCCCTCCTCCAGTTCGGCTGCGTGCAGTTCGTCTTCTCCATCACCGACGCCGAGGGGTTCCCGTACGAGCGCACGATAGACGAGCCGGCCATATGAGACGAGGGGGACGCCGGCTCGCTCGGCTCCTTCGAGTGGCGTGATGAGGACTGGATGAAGTTCTGAGCGCCGCCGCGAGAGGGCGGTGTCGCGGACATTGGATCGATTGTGTGGCATCTTGAGAAATAATTTGAGCTCATAATCTACTAGGCTAAGAACAATGTATAGACATAGCTTAGTATATGCAAAAACTGATTAGAATAATTCTTTCACTCACTATTAGAATAATTCTTTCACTCACTATTAGAATAATTCTTTCACTCACTATTAGAATAATTCTTTCCCATACTAAGATTCCTTTTACGGAAATGTACAACACTTGATATTAATGATATATACGTATTATGATATCATAGTAGGTTTTAAATAATTAGGTTTCGCATAGGCTTGAATTTAGGATTTTTTAAGGAATTTACAACGAAATTCATGACGACTATGGATAGTCCAATTATTTTGAAGCTACTTTAATTATATGTTTTTGCAAAATAGTAGATTGTAAAACAAGGGCATAAAACAATCCATTTTATCCGAGACGTTGAGTCGAGGATAAAATGGTTTTTATGCCTGAGTTATACACTCTGCTTTTCATTTCGATTGCGAGGAAATGAAACAGTGATATTGCTAGCAAATGACATTTAACATTTAATAGGTAATATTTTATGCAAATTTAAATAAACAACTTAATACCTATATGTATGTACCTATTGAGAAAAAACAACAGCTCTTTCCCGTTTTTTTTAATTTTCCCGCGGAGAAGTGGGAAGGCAAAGGGCACCTAGCCCATACAGCCATGTCTAAAGAACCTGAATAAAAAATCAGACATGCATGTCTGTTTATTTATTTTATATTAACTTCCTTTAAAGTCACTGTATATAATATCATTCTTGACCATCATCTGAAGCTTATGTCCTGTCAGTTTGCGCTAATATGATAGAATCCTAGCGAACATTATTGAGTTTCAAAAAGTTTGTCTATGAAGTTGTACAGTGTACTGGCTGTATGGTCTATTGCCAATAGTTTTAGAAGAAAACTACTTTATGCCCAAGTAGATAAAATTCAATTTTAGTCCGCTTATACCTAGCATAAACAAGAACTTTACGAGCATGACAAGTGAAATAGTTATTTGTATAGTACATTGGACATCATTGTTTTTAGCAAATAGTTTGTTTTTTGAACGTTGTAATTATTTCTGAACATTTTTTAGTTAGATACGCTTGTGTTGACATGTATAAATAGTGACATTTAAATATTATGAATTAAAGCATCCGTCGTCGGAACCCGGATATGATCAGTTCTCAAGCGTACTAATTCCCACTTGCACTAAACAGCCTGACCCCGGTTAGCAAACTTTATATCTCTATGACCATGATAAATGATAATAGTACTTAAATTCGTTTCACAATACGAGTATTATACTTTATATTTTTCAATGCAAGTGATGATGTATTATTTATGTTGCCGCTATAACATCAAATAAATAAAATGAATATTTAAGGGGGCTCCCATACAACAGACATGTTTTTTTTTTATAGATAATGATACGGAACCCTTTGTGCGCGAGTCCGACTCGCTTTTGGCCGGTTTTTTTTTGTGAATCACGTCATAAAAGTAGAAGACAATTTTTATACCAAAATTAACGTCATGATAATACAATACCTATAGATAGTTTTGTAATAAATACAACTGATTCGTACTCTTCTGACGAACCATCTTCAACTTATACAGACGACAAAGATTAGAATATTAAGTTCTAAATTAGAATATATGATTTTTTCAAATAAAAAAGTTTGTTACATTCTTTATCTTGTCTCGTTGGCCTTACTTTACAGGAAGTACCAATGATATTAGAAGAAAGTGTAGATATGTTAAAGGCGATCCGCGAGTGGCCCGTTAAATCTTGGCTAATTTGCAAACCTGAACTCGGTATCGCGTCGGCGTCAGCGCACGACGGACGTCGCACAGGACGACGCACAGCAACATATAGGTCTTCTCTCTTTTTCGCTCGCGATAATTATGACTTCCACGTGTCAATGTGACGTTGCATTACTACGTAATTTACTGTAGTTATTTATGTTGTGTGCCGTTTTAGAAGCTTGAATCTTTTGTAGGTATATCTACACTTTCTTCTAACATCATTGGGAAGTACCGACTACATTTTCATCATATCATTTTAGTTTTGCTTTGGAATATCCAAACGAAAAGTTAATTGTGTATTTCACGTATGTTGATATTAGTTAATAAAACAAAGCACAAAATGTGTGTTAGTGTTAATTATTTTTAATAAAGGAGGATGTGCGTGTATACAAGATCATTGTTTTATCGCGTGACTTTACTCTAGTATCACCCTAATCAATACTGGGAATAAATATGGCAGCCAGTTCTTGCTGTACTGTCAGCATGATAATTACGCCACAGATGGCCTACTCCGAAGTGACAAAATTCGATCGAATATCGTTCGATCGTATATCCATCTCCAGGCGTGCGTCAGAGATGGACGTATGCTCGAACGATAAACGATCGACCAAATCTTATTGTGAGTGCCGGGCCAGTATGGAATTTGAGCGATCGACAATATACAAACTGACTGCTATCGTTTTTCATGTTTCTGTATTTCCATGTACGAATATAGACGGAAATAGTGTGTAAGTGAAACGTGGATAGAACGGTCGCCATTTCTATTCCCAAGGTCTTGTGATTTGGTCTATAACGTACATTTAAATATACTCACTTGTTATTATAACAGCTTGTTAGACTGTTGCTTTGCTTTGTCTATGATCTTTGGTACGTTGTGGTTATGGAACCGTGTTATATACTGAAACCATCTGTTTATCCTTCATATTGACTTGTGCAACCGACCGATTGTGAACGATTTCCTTCGTTGCTATGTCCAGCGTAATTAGGGTTGCCAACCGTACTTTAAAATAAAGTATCTTACGTTATTTTGGGTCCTTGTACTTCATACTTTTGAATACCAATAAAGTACGTGAATAGTATATTACGATACGAGAGCGATGAAACGTTTTCTGACGAGTGTGAGTTTGCGGCACGAGCCGAAGGCGAGTGCTGCAATCACACGAGTCGAGAAAAAGTTTCTCGCACGAGTTTCGTATAATTATTTATAGCACAAGTGCGGAAAATGCCGACTTTACGCACGCGTGCGCGTGCGTAAAGTGGTCATTTTACGCACAGTGTGCTATAAAATACTTTATTTCAATCTTTACGCAAAATTAGACGTAAACTGACAACACCAGCCTGCGAAAACACAGCCGTAAAGAAATCCGAGGGAAAATGTATGACTTGCGCGCGTAGTTTCAGTTTCAGTTTACATATTACAGTTTCACAAAAGGATTTGAGGTAGTTAGTATGGAGCCTAGCCTTCCTAGTTCCTACCGTCCGCTGTCTTGATATTTTTTTTCAAAATTGATCTTCCTTCAGTAAAGGATACTTTTTTTTCAAGGACCGTACTTTTTATTTACCTTCCCTGAAATCAGATGTACTTTACTTCTTTTAAAAAAGTTGGCAACCCTAAGCGTAATTAGAGGTTTGTTTCACTATATATGTTATATAACACACGGCTGGTATGCGCCGGCGCCGGCCTCTTTACCGAACTTAGCTGGACGTACTGCCGTGTGTCTATATTCGTACGTTTAATTATAAATTTGCATACATAAAATGTTTCCGAGAATTTTTGCAAATACAGGACCTTAGTGTAACAAATCAACTTGCACGTACAGTGCAGACCGCATCAAGTAAGACACGTTGAACTTTGTACCTATGTTATATTCTTCTCTGTAGGGGCTAATGTCGTACTGCAAGTGTATAGCTTGATGAGGTCTCCACTGTACAATATATAGGTACAGTACAAGCAAGACTCAAGGAGTTTCATCATCTAAGTTTGTAAACCGAACTTACCGAATTAAAAACGACTCCAACCAATTACATGTCAACGCAATCACAAAACAACTGACCCGCTCGAAGCAGCAACGAATATATACGTAGGAGGTACAACGTTGGAACCTCTCGAGTGTTGTCGTACTGTACTAAACGTAGATGAAATATAATTTAGTCCGTTTGCTATGAGACACTGCCAATGTAATTTTCGCTCTCGGAAAAATTGTAAATTTTGCATTATTTATTGTACAACCTAATACGGATAATAAAGTTAGCCTTTTCTGTTTATCACATTTGTTTTTATTGCTTTCGTATTCATTTAACACATAGACAAATTATTTTATATTTTAAATACTTTTATGCTTAAATGGATTTGGTCTTAATTTTGAGTATTTAAGTGACATAGACGAATACAGCCTACAGACTCCTCATAACGAGCGACCGATTTCTGTCAACACATCTGACTGAACCAGCAGATACAATTCGCCACTTCAAAATTATATATTTCATTAGGCCAAACCAAAATGGCTATTGGAAGAGCCAATGGATTGCAGTATCCCGTTTCGATTGTTGACAGAATTATTTGTACGCAAGATGTTGAACAATATTCTGGGCTGTATTGTCTATGGTAAGTGACGTACAAAAAAAAGGAAATGCATAATAATGATGGCAATTGGTTGTTCAAGAAAACTTTACTATTTAAAAATAAATCTGCTATATCAAGGCATTCAAATGAGAAGACTTTAAAATTTTCAATATTATTTTGATGAATTTTTTCTACAAAGCAAATTTGAGAATGTTGGATGAGATAACAATATTATCTCGCAGTTGCTGCGTAGGCCTAGGATAGTTTCAACTTCAGCTTCATCAGTATCTTGTAGATCAACGAAGTCACATTGGGAGTCATTTGGCAAGTGGCATGGAGGTGTCATCGGGACTTCGAACTTAGGCCAGCTCCTTGCCAACATATATTATGTAAAATACTGATGTACGAAGTTCGTACTTAGTTTTGGATTTTGGTCTATATTAAGAAGTTCTTTAGGGGAGTCTTTACTCGTTGAGTAATATACATATCTTTACTAAGACCATCATCACCTACTGCCCTAAAAGAGCGAATCTTCCGCACATGTACAGAGGCAATCTCATGAAACTGGAAAGGTAGTCAGAGGAAGGAATGGGTATTCTATTGTGTAGGGTATTCAAGGTATCAGATTTAGAGATGCTAGATAAAAAGGAAGAATGATCGATTTTAAAGTATTCAGATAATACCTATTTCTGTTTTGTGTTTATAAACTTGATATTTTATGAAGTTTGTAAACTGTTTCAATACATCTTAAGGATATGTATTCATAATTTTTAAATATACTTAAAATGTAACGAGTTTTCGTTTAAAAGTAGTTTCAATAAAATACTCTAAGCATCTTTTAAAATGATATAGTTTTGTCACTTTATATTCTATTTCTACCTAGCCCGGCAATAGTATTAAAACAACAAATTGTATGAAACAGTATTTAATCACCATTATCACAATCCTTATTATCATCATCATCATCGGCGTCCGGCTCATCGAAGTCTTTGATCTTCACGTCAGCATCTTCACCATACTGTATAATATTGTCTATGGTCAATAAAATATTGTCTATGCTCTCTTCTTCCCTGATGTTGAGCGGGTAGAAGCGAACTAAACTGAAGTTGTCGATGACTTCGCCGATGGCTTCGGTCAGTTTTGCGTATTTCTCGTGCCACTTTGATTTTCCATTTCTCATGTCTGATAGTAGAATGTGGGGATCTGGCTCCAAGTAACTGTCAAGATGGAAGTACATTATATTAAACTTTAGGTCTCGAGGCACATCAGCTTATAAAGCAATCCTGGCTCTGATGTGACCATGGGTATATGTTACCTAAGGCCTGGGTTACCATGTTAAAATGCCTGATTTTTCGGAAAAATGCCCGTTAGAAGTAAAACGCAGTAATGAAAAAAGACTGGTCTTTTTTAACATTATATTAATGTTAATTGATATAATGTTTAAAAAGTCCAGTTTAGATCTTATTTATATATAGTATTTATAATAATATGACACATTTTTTTTCAAAAGATCCTTTAAAAATGGGGCACATTAAACTTACGTTAAAATTAATGGAAATAACAATAAAAAAGTGTAAAGCACTACAAAAAAATAGTAAATATTACGCCCTTCAAAAATAAAACATTTAATGATTCGCACTTAAGCCTTCTAACCTAACGGCTCTCTTCTGCGCTGGTTTTCAAAGTTCATTTATACTGAAAGTACTAATATTACGAGTATCTTGAGTAAAAAGTACTTGTACAGTAGTTTCACTTTATTTATGTTTTCTCCCAACCGGTTTCGGATTTTGCACCATTTTCAAGGGAAGAGGTTAATTAAAATACATTTCATTGACTCCAAGCACTAGCTCTGAGCAAAGTAAACAATGATAATGTTCAAATGTTAAGAAAACATAAATAAAGTGAAATAAATATTTTATTTAAGTATTTATTTATTTATTATGCTTAATGTACATTTACACAAAAACATGAAAAAAAAACATATTTTTTTTTTTACAGTGAACAAACTCAAGATTTGTCTAAAGTTTAACCAAGTGGCGACAATCGCAAGTATACATTTTCACTAATACTATTGTGCAAAGTATACATTTTAAAGCTAAGTCTCTTAAAGTGAGAACCATTACTTTTGAAATTAATTTATATAATATCCCTTAAAAATGCCTGTCTCGGGTCAATGCCGGCCGCACGCCGCCTGTCTAAAAGAAATGCCTGCCATATTGTTATTGTGGAGGATTTGGTTCAATCACGATGGGAAGGCAGCGCGGGGTGGTGATCGCATAGCGAGACTTGCACACGACTTCGACATAGTAAAACCAGAACAGTAGTTTAACTCATGCCCCGTACGAGACTTAAATACCTACTGCTGCAGGGTTGTCCCTTCTTTTAGTTTCGTAGCTAATAAAAAATCAATACTTAAAATGTTTTGAAGCCGATTATGACAAATCGCGCGAGCACTCAACATATTCTGCTCCCTGCTCGCTGAAGCACCAGAGTGTGATATTTTTGTGGATCGTATTAGTTATCTGATAGATGTTTGTAAGAGAATGTTAGAGAGAAGTATGAAAGTAAGTGCTTTAGTTTAAGAACTATATTATTGTAATGATTTAGATTTATCTGTTATGTTACAATAATTTTGAATAAAAAAAATTGAAAATTGAATGAGCTATCAATCGACGACGTAGTGAAACATCCAAACATACATTCATTCATATCATACATAATAAACATATAGACACTATAATTCATAAAGAAATCTTACTTGCTTATCTTAATTATTGTAAGAAAAAATATTGGCTCCTGAACTTTACTTTAAAAACATGGGCATCGTCAAAGGGGGGAAAGGGGTAGCTGTCCCCCCCTAGAGATTCGAAAAACTTTTGAGATTTTAATAAAAAAGTAGTCGAAAAATTCGCGAGAAACCCAAAAAGATTATGTTAAAAACTTAAAATTTGTTTATTTTACCTACAATTTATGTCATCTTGCCCCCCCTGGCGATGCCTTTGCTTAAAAATCTTTGTGATTGTTACCTAAATTATCAGTTAAATTCATTAAAGTACATAATAAAATTTAAGTATCTGATCAAACATTGGCTCCTAGTCTAAAATTAAAAAATCTTTGCGATTTCAACCATATCAGCTCCACGTTTAAAAACACTTGAATGATTAACATAGCACAGTTATGATCATAGGTTATGTTAAATATGAACAAAGAAAAACGGTTTACATTTCCCATTATTATTTATATATACCATCAATTCTTATTCACCTTTCTTGTTGAGTAGGTATTGAGAAGAACGATAATTCTAGAATTGAGGAATTATTATTGAGGCATCCGAAGACAGTACAATATGTTCGATTGCGTGCTGTCGACATATTTGAATTGGTCAGTGACGCGCGGCGCGCGGCGTAGCGGCTTGTTCGAGAGACTTGACTGAGCGCGATCGCGGCGTGACCCCGACCAGCGCCTACCTTGTATACTAAGATATTGCTGTTGTGTGCGTAATGTAGTTCGTGCGTACTAGCACGCACACATATTAGCCGCACGATGTACCTTTGCTTGAAGATAAACTACTGTTCTGGTTTTACTATGACTTCGACTAGGTTTGTCTCAGACCAAGGAAACAATTGAAGAATCTTACATTGTTATTGTTACTTAACTAAAATTTTGTGGATAATTTTTAAAACTGTATTTTGTGCAATTCAATAACTCTTTTTTTTAATGGTGAAATTCAGAGCATTTTAGCTGAAAATTTACCGGCTTTTTAAAACTAGTTTCACTTATTTCCGGGAGAAAGGGCGTCCTGCAAGAGATCTGGACGGTACGGCTCAAAATTTCATGCGACGACATGCGATGTTTATGTTGTCGAAGGCTGTTGGCACCTTTCTGTAATATTATCTTACCGATTTTTCAAGCAAGTTGAAGGCAGCTACAAAAATGTCACTGATAATCAATTAAAACCTTACTTGTCTAGCTGTTTTCTTGCTGATTTACTGAGAAGGTCCATTTTTGACAAGATATTCACATGGGGTAGTTCTAAATTTACCATTACACTTAGAGCCGCCATCGTACCTGGAAAAGTAAATTGTTACAGTTTAGATTCTAAACATCTAACATTCGTTAACATCCTAAAGTTTGGCCCGCAACTTCAAAAAGGTTGCCCACACCTGGTTTACAACATGGAATTTTGCATTTGAAAACAATAATAATTTAATAAAAGTTTCCTCTGATGTGAGTTGTGTTAGCTTGTGTTACATTAATTATGCCTGCTTTAAAATGTGCTTAATTTTAGCACACAGGCCAGTACAAAAGTCGCGCGTGAAGTTGGCCACAGAAGGCGTCGCAGCCGGGGCTTCGACGAGGGAGGGAGGAGGTGGGCGGGGGATACTGCGCAGGCGCGCATTTTCTGGCCGGAATGTGACTTCATTGTATTTACTGGGATCTCATTAGTAGACACAAATGAAATCATACATACTTAAAGCCCTCAATGACTTAGTCTGTAGTTTTTGGGTTATCTATGTTACAGATAGTCACAGGAATTAATATTTCCCTAAAATTCATAAATACTGTACCGGGTGTAAATGGAAGACATATTAAAATATAACCAGATAATCTACTGAGCATACTGAATAAATTTCCCAAATTAAAATACTTGTGCAAATTAAATCATATATTATAAAAGCATAACGGGAATCCTAGTGTAGGGACTAGAGAATGATGTAACGATTAGCAAAAATATTTCTATTTCATTAAATATATATACATAAATTATTATATATTATAATTAAATTTTCAAATTTCCTTACTTATTTTAAAACCTACTGTGAATTTATATGAGCAGGTCCATTTTTTTTTTGTTTCCATGATTATGTTTCTTCTGGGATGTTGTTCAGTAGACTGTGAGGTGACTGTCTATTTACAACCAGTATATTATAACATTATAAGTCTTCATACCTAACTCCTAAGAATAATAACGCCTAACTCTAAGATTCAAGTAGAACTAAAATGAGGTCACCAACTACAGGTTTTTAAAGTTAGTACATTTAATACAGTAATGCCAACCTGACAAGAACTTAGCCCCGTCGACCATGAACTGTGAGTCCACAATGAAGACGACACATATCCTGAAGTTCCACCGCTGCAGCAAGTCCACCAGCTTCCTCATAACGGTCAAGTGCGTGTACAGCTCGATCTGTCCCGGACAGTCGAACAGGATGTAGTCATCGTCCACGTCGCCGAGTTGTTCCTCCAGCCAGTCGCTGTTCTCTACTAGAGTTCTGAAAGAAATAAAAGACTTATTTTCTGGAACTCTAATTAGAGCAAGAGAAGCTTTGATTTCTCATTAGGGAATGGTGAAAAGTGCAAGCATGATTCTATTCCCGTTCAGACGTGGTCGTCCTCAGAACGACACTCGTCTTAAAAATGCCGAAATTGTATTGGTGAAACAGTTAGCATTTAGTCAACAATAATCACGCGAGTTTTAATAATATTATATGATCCTATTAGTTTAAATTTGGATCGATTCTTTGCTGATTAGATCAGAATCATTGTGATGTGGTCAAAGGGAGCTGAGTAATTTCTTTTAACTCTTGGGATCAGGAGGAACCCCCACGCTGCCCTCTATAGCTAAACTCTTGGGATCAGGAGGAACCCCCACGCTGCCCTCTATAGCTAAACTCTTGGGATCAGGAGGAACCCCCACGCTGCCCTCTATAGCTAAATTCAAATCCTCAAGAGCCAATATAACCTACATTTAAGAATGGTGAAATATAATTAAAAAATGTATGTATCGAACTTTTTTTTTTTCACTTTTTGTCTGTTTTGCAAAATTGGAAATTGCAATTGACTTAAACGATTAACATTGAATTACAAAAAAAAACATGCAGATCTTTCTATGAGTGTATGACAAAGTAATTTTATTTATGAAGGTATGGGAACAAATAAGCCATTAGGGGCCATCCATAAATTACGTCATACGAACTTTGTGATTTCTTGACCGTCCTCGCGTCCTTAGTGGTCACATTTGATGTCACATATTGCATTTTTAAATTTTTAAATTATTTCAGTAAAATAGCACTTCCAAAATTAATAGATAATTAATATTTTTTCACAACATTGTAATTGTTACCAAACATTTTATCGTTATATTGAAGAGATTGATTAGAGTTGCTTTTCGAAATGAGAATTTTCGCTCGGATTAATACGAATTTCACCCGAGGGTCAATCCGAGCTAATACTTGACGGGGCGATGTTATTCTGGGAATGTGAATATTGCACTGATAAGTGCGCCCTACAGAAATGTTGAATCAATTTTTAAAAGTTTTTAATTTTGTCCACAAGCCGGGAAAACACGGGAGTTTCAACTGTCAGGTGAATTTTAACAGTACCCAGACATCTTTAGAAATCGCACTTGTGTGCCATATTCACATTCCCCGGACGCGTTTCAGAACACTTTCGTTCAACTGTCAGGTAACTGTCGTTTTCTCTCTGTTCACTTGTGTCGATTTTACCCTGCGGTCCGTAATAGAATTACAATGGATCATAAGCCATTCACTTCATACTTTCGTAATCGATTTTAGCGATATAATTCTATTTCGGAACGCAGGGTTAGAATGCTGTAGGGTGAAATTCGCATTACTCAGAGTGAAAATCCTCGTTTTGAAACGAAAACCTAGCATATAGCTGTCTCTCTTATGAACAAGTAAAATTTCGAACGACAATCAGTGGCGTCACAAAACTTAAGACTCGTCCCACCCTTGTCAAACAATTTTACACTCGTTGACCCCACCCCTCCTTCCCCCCTTAACGTGTGACGTAATTTATGGTTGGCCCCTTAGGAAAACTTACTCAACACAGAACACGAGGCCACCGTTGGGTCCAAACCTCAATTCCTCATCTTCCATGGCATCATCCAGGTGGATCAGCTCCCTAATATCTACGAGCGGCTCATAGTCAAAGTGTTCCGCTGCCGGGTCAAGGTTCACCACTTCTACCACACGCTTTGTGTCATTGGCATGTTTCACTATGGTCGAGCAATATGTTGACTGAAAGTTTGGTGAAAAAAATATTAATTTCTTAAATAGTCAAGTTGCAAAGAATATTCAGTTACTATTTGGTAATTTGCCTATTTTTTGCTATTCGGCCGAATTCCAAATATTTAATCACTATTCGGCCTAACACCGAGTACCTAAAAATAGGAGTAAGAAATAACAAAAAACAGTAAATTAATCATGTAACTTTAAGTTAAGTTCGAGATTTTCTGTAAGTTTGAGAAACCACTATTTTTCGCAAAGGAAGTGTAACATGTTTATTTATTTAAGGAAAAACAGCAGAAAGTAAACTACAGAGATCACTAGAAATGTTAAGCAAAACAAATGTTAACAATGTTAAAAATCTACTCCTTATAACATTTTTCACAAAGAGGTTAACATAATGTCAAATTTTGGTGATGTAACTTAACGAAATTTACAATTACAATTAAATTTACAATTACAATTAAATTTACAATTACAATTAAATTCAAATATATCACACACTCTTTTGAAATAGGTAGGTACATACATAAATAGGTTGGAAAATGAGAAAATGAATGCATAAACACACATACAAATACAACAAATATTTTATAGTACACTTATACGCATACATACATAGATATCATACATATCCATTACTCATATATATAATAAATGATTTTATATTTTATTACATTATTTTACTTGTTTTCAGAGTCATCAAGTATCTGTCTAACTTGTCTTTTAAATATAAACTTTTTTAATGTAATGTGTCAGCTGAGAGAAGCTTTCTATTATATGACTTGCAGATCCATCTGAGAGGGGCTCGAAGACCGGCGTTTTGCCGCGTAGTAGGCAGAGATAATAGAGACCAAGATTGTGAAAACCGCACAGGTGCTATAAACTTAATTAGTTTCAGTGGAGAGAGACAGTCATAAAGGTTGTTACAGATATTGTAGAGTCATAGCGTCAAGTCAGGTTTGTCTATCGCTTGGGCCTGGCCGAATTTGGCCTGGGTAGGCCGAATATACTAATTGTTGCAACACTATTAAATAGTCATTGAAATACTACTACAACTAGATATTCACAAAAACGGTATAGTTAAGGGGGCAATGGACATAGCATGGTTTTCATAGCAACCTAACAGCTGGGCCAATCAATGTCAATAAGAGGGCACAATCTTCTGCATAGAAGGATTTACAGAAGATTTATCCAAATGTTCCAGAAGATATCCAATTTGGAAAGGCCAACAGTTGAAAAGCTTATCCCTGTCCGGCTTTATCTGGACATTTTTAAGTCTTCGCGCCCCCTTGTTGACACTCCGACCCTTTTTTTACATAGTGCCTCTTTATCTACTACACCCAACCACTGGGCCAGCTGGCTTCGTAATTTTTTACCCTCAGTGCCCCCTTACTTATACCCAAACCCCTAAATGCGCAGCAACTCTGACTTAGAATAACGTAACAGTCATTTAAGTTCAGTTCAATGTTCTATTCAACATGCAGTTGTTCAGGTATATGAATTCAGCTCTTCAGTTTATGGAATTCGGGATACTTACTTTACCGCTACCAGCAGGGCCAACTACTAGCTGTGCATAACGCATCTTGTTGTTCAACAGCGGACGTTAAAGGTCTTTAAATATCAAACATAACAATTTTGAGGTTATGATACTTTATGGAACCAAAGTAAATTAGACTGAGATGAGATTTGACTGTGGAAGTCTGCTGACGATATTTGATTATAAAACAGTATTCCTATGGTCTAACATTATCAGTGTAACTCTTCTAGTAGCAATTGCATTTTTATTTTAAGAAAAACATGAATTGTTTTGATTGATTTGACATGACAACAAATGTCGTTATGTCGCGTTTAATAACGACACATCGTCGCAGCGGTAAACATTGGACTGTGCAGTGAAACGGGTTGCGACTTGCGCCTCGAGCGACTTAAATGCGGCGGTGTACTGCGGACGACAATTTTTACTTGTCAAAATGACAAATAACATTACACATAACATACACGATTACGATGCAAAGAGCATAGGAAATTATTTGCGATGCCTCGATGCTTGTCTCTTCTCTTTGCTTGCACCCCGGTTCACACTTCTTCGCTGCAACGATGCAAGCCCGTTAAGCGCGACAAATGACAACGTGGTTGCGTTCACCGTTCAATGAGCGGTTTTCCTTGTGTCAAATCTAGTGTTTAATAAGATTCCTAGATGGCACTGTCATATACTTTAGCAACAGAATCAAAGACAAAATTTGTACACATTCCAAACAAACCAAAAACCACTTTGACATTGATTGCTACGAAATATATTTTATCTATGGTGACATGGACACCGACATCTGGCGGAAAGTTAAGAACTAAGAAAAAAAAAACAACAAGAAAAACGCTCATTTAACAGCAATTTTCAAATTTTGTGCCCACCTTCTAAAAATTAAGTTAATTTAGAAATAGTCTATTTTTTATATTTTCTTCGATGAAATGAGATACTTTAATTTTATATTTTCTGAAAAGTGGTCTAAAATTATGATTATAAACAGAACTTATTAAAAAAAAATTTTTTTACACGAAAGGGAGAGATTTATTTTCCGTTAAGTTACCATCTTCATACACCCAAAAATCGGTTCAGTAATTGAAATTTATTCAACAGAAATTTATTATATCATCCAAATATACAATTAAATAAGATACAATAAAAAATAACATATGTTTAGAATAAATTTCTAGAGAAATTTTTATTATATATCATTCAGTTACCTTTCTACAATTTTAGTTTTGGAAAGTTTCATTTTCACTCTAACTGGTGGGAAAAATTGTGTATTATTAATTTATTTTGATCTAGGAATATAATTTTTATATTTTTTACTTATTCTGTTTGAATGATATTGAATATTTGATTTTTAATTCTATTTTAAACAACATATTTTTAAGGGGACAATAACTGAATGGACACCGTGGTAACTGAAAAGACATTGTAAACCTTTATTTACAATGGAATAAAAAACAATAATTTTAATGTTCTTATAAAACTTTATAAAAATTTGCAAAATTTATTACCAGTAAACATATGAGTGTACATTAGGGTGTGTCGAAAATACATTTTTTTTTCAAATTTCATATTGTAATAATGTAATTACTTTGAACGTGTAATATGTGTATGCTTTATATCTATATTACAAAATAAATGTTTTGAATTTTTTAATTATTTTTTTATGATACTTATAATAAGATATATATTTTTTTTATTTCTACAGACAGACAGACAAACAAAACAAAACTTCACATTTAAACAACGTAAACAGGCCCTAAATATGTCCATTCAGTTACTTTCTCGTCCCCTTATAAGTTACTAGAGAAAAATAACTGAAGAGACGTAACTTAAACTGTACCTTGGCAAATTTAAATATTTATTTTGGTACAATGAAATTGGAAAACTAGAAAGTTTCTTATAAAAAATTATGGAATGTAAATACTGTTACAAAATACTAAATAGTCGTAATTGAAATATTTTTTACTTACCGAGATATGTTGGTAACTGAACAGAACAACAAAATTAAAATATCACATCAAAACAATAGACGACCTTGCAACTTGTTTTGGACTGAATAAATCAAAATGGCGACGGCTAGTCTGATTGCTGGGTGTTGCCATTATAAAAATAACACAGAAAACTTCGTTCAGTTTTATAATATTTGGCATCAAAACATTGGTAAATGAAAAGACAGTAACCATGAGGACACTTTCAGGGACAATTTATTAAAACTAATAATAAAGGTATTTACCCTTTAAAGTGTATAGAAATGTAATAAAATGCTTCCCCTAATCACGTCTTAAGGTTGACATCATTCACACACATTCCTATGGTACATATTTTTCGTAAAATTTAATGTTGTACAAGCTTAGCTGACTTGGGGACAATCCCTTCTCCATACAACTAAAAATCTTAACTTCATGTTTATGCAGTAATAAAAAGTAATATTTAACATATTTTTTAAATATTTTTAGTGTTCTTTTAAAATTATGAATTACATTATCGATTAGTGTCCACATTGTGTAATTTCCGCAACTGAAACTTGAGATTTAAAAATATTAAACCTCGGGACATGCATCGAAGTGTAATGGGCACAAAATTTGAAAATTGCTGTTAATCGCCTGCTCATCACTGACAGGGTAGCATAGCATATCAAAAATTAAACGCGTGAAAAAGAGATGTCTTGAACGCCAAGCATAGGTGGGCGCATGGTATAATTCGGCCTTGGGTGGGCGATCAGACGAATGAATCCAGCAGTAGATCGAAACTGTTATTCAAGTTTCTTTTTTCACTTTTTTCTTTATGCCGATCGAAAGACCTAATTAACCTTAACAATAGTTGTTCTTTGTTATTTTTTGCTAAACCTTATAGTTTGGGCAGATAAAATATATATATTTTTTTGTATGGAACAGATCAAAAAGAACTGAATTCCTGTTTTGTTTTAATCGACCGTCCTTTGAAATCTTTTTTTCTTAATTTTTGTCTTCTGTACAAACTTCTGAACAATATAAACAATATAAACGTTCTGCAATATAAACGTGTGCATAAAGTTGCAATTCTTCGAGAAATATGGATCGGCAAAATGAAAAAATAAACAAATTTCATAGCTTGATTATAATATTATTAAAATACTTCTTCTTTCTTAGCAAGACTAATCGAATGGATGACGGTAGGCATGTATTTATGTATATAGGATGTGATTTGGTCGGCCGCTTTGATTCGTGCCGGGTCTCCGGTATGGGTTCGGGCGGTTGATTGGATTTCACCTTAAATAATATATATTTTACCTATCATTTTAATCGTATATATATTGCTACATAAATTAAATAAACCTTTAATCTAGTCCATGTACATTTATTATTTTATTACGTATCTTTTTATTAGATTAAATTTGACGTGTAAAAAGTGTATTATATATACCTACTTTGCAAAATAAACTATGTATTTGAATTTGAAAAACTCGTGTGAGCTGACATACTAAATTATTATTATACAGGGTGGAAAAAATGAAAGGGCCCTGGAGGTGAACTACCTTAAATCCTTTAGTTAGCTCATTTTACTGAAAGGAAACATTCCTTTATTTTTTAAAAGAAACAAAACTGCATTCAAAGATCTTCTAAAATTTGCTTGTCTCACTCGGGAACTGAACCAAAAAAAAAAAACCCTCGCTATTTTATTATACGAATCGGTAGGATTATTGTTCAGGATTAAATTTGTCTAATAAACATTTAGCCTTACACTCATATGTTGTACGAGATACCCATGAAATTGAATATTTATTACAAGTTCTTTATTAACAATACCTAGTACTGTTCACTTGTAAAGTAATCATTATACGCCATTATTACACAATAACAGCACGGAATGAAAGCAAAACAAAACAAAATTTGAATTTCGAACGAAATTTATGGTTCGAACTTCAAATTTGTTGCTCCACGTTGCAAAAAAAATACGTATCTTTTTTAAACTTTTCGTCAGTACGCCTAGTGCAAGAAGTAATTGTGCTCCGCACACATTTCTTATTACCATTTAACGATTTTCTTATTGAAGTCTTCAACAAGGTACTTAAGATAAATAACATTAGCAAGGTTGTACTTCATACGATGTCTTTGGATGTAAGAGAGATAAGAAAATTATAACGTGTCATTTACTTGTTACAAGTGAACAGTACTAGGTATTGTTATCAAAGAACTTGTAATAAATATTTAATTTCATGAGTATCTCGTACAACAGATGAGTGTAAGACCAAATGTTTATTATACACATTTTATTCTGAACAATAATCCTACCGATTCGTATGATAAAATAGCGAGGGTTTATTTTTTTAATTTTTAGTTGGTTTGATTCCCGGGTGAGACAAGTGAATTTCAGAATATCTTTGAATGCAGTTTTGTTTCTTTTAAAAAATAAAGGAATGTTTCCTTTCAGTAAAATGACCTAACTAAAGGATTTAAGGTAGTTCCCCTCCAGGGCCCTTAAATTTTTTCCACCCTGTATATGGCTCGAAGGTAAGGTTAAGGTTCATTAGGTATTTCGATTGGCATTAAGAAAAAAGTGAAAAAATACGCTTGAAATGTAAGTCCCTCAAATAATTACAGTTTCGATTGACTGTGCGTCGGCTGAGTCATGTCGGAACCATTCGAATCGTCTTTGTGTTCGTCTTCGACTGTACGTTTGAAATATTGCAATGTTGGTAGAAGGTAAAACGTTTGTCAATCGATCGTCGAGTCGATTCACGAGTCAACGGGCTTGGTTTAAAAAAAAAGCTTAGTTGTCTATGGAAACGTTTTGGATTGTGTTCTGAAAACAAGATAAGAGATCTCGGATTCGATTCTTTCTTTCTAATTCTAAGCTGACAAAAGAAATACATAATAACTGGACACTTTTTCGTTTTTCAAAGTTTATATAACGCAGCCCAACCAAATAACCCAAGTAAAATCTCGAAATTTATGTGCCGTACTTTTTTTATAATATCTGCACTGCATAAAAGAAAACAAAACTCCACGAAAAGGATGAAAAGCTATACGTATCGTTTTTGTGCTGAAATATGGAGAGTTTACAATCCTTCGTAGATAGATCTACTTCAAATCTTGTCAAATCAGTACCTACAATACTTCAATATTAATATAGATATGTTGACATAATGATGACATAGGAGGTACGGTAGTGTCATCTAAATAATGTGCATAAAAATCTTCACCACTCTTCTGCAAAGGTCGTATTTCCTTACGCTTTCTATACAATCCATGACAGTCATTGCGCGTCCGGTCGGTTGACTATAGATTTTTATGTGCTTTATAT
Source organism: Ypsolopha sequella (assembly GCA_934047225.1). NCBI lineage: Eukaryota > Metazoa > Arthropoda > Insecta > Lepidoptera > Ypsolophidae > Ypsolopha > Ypsolopha sequella. The sequence continues at coordinate 23,925,659 of OW204003.1, forward strand.
GAGTATCTGAGGCAGATCTATAATTTCATTTGTCAGAGAAAAAATATGTTTGGGGAGGTTTTAGGTTTCATGTTGGCAACCCAGGGTAAGTACCTGCTGCATAAAAATATATATATCTCCATCTCAAACGTAACGCCAGTCGCCAGTGATTCGTTATATCCTCTGTCTACGATTTCAGTAGTCCTCAGTACATAGTAGCCAGTGCTGCCAGCAAAAAACACAAGCACTTGGTGCTAGATATTTTTTTTAAATTGTGCTTGTTTATCAAATGGCAAACCTTTGTTCAAAAATTCGAAAATGTTTATTTGTGGAACCAAAGTACAGTCAGTTGTTAATATTGGTGGATGCTTCAACTCAACTCTGCCTTGTAAGGCGTACAAATAATTTTATTACCTAAAAATAAGATAATATATAAAAAACCACAAACGCCCAGCCACAAAACAAACCAATAAAAAAAAAACACGAAAAAATATAATTTGACACATAGCAGTAAGTAAGTAAGTAAAGTATTAGCGTATCAACAGATCGAGTAAATTATTGTCACGTCCAGAAACCTGAATTTTTAATTTATGTATTACCGAAATTCATGAGAAAGAAAGTGTTGAATGTCATAATAGGCTTTGTCAACTAATAATTTTTTAAATGTATGCTTAAATCTACGTAAATTGTTAATTATTGTATTAGACTTTTTCACTTTGTGGTTATTTTTCCACATATGACCAGGGTCACTTATGCTATGATGATAATAAAGAAAACCAGTATTCAGTATTCGACTTGGTGGTAATTTTATCAATTTATTTGAGCAGAGTCATTACTATGACAATAAAGAAAACCGCATCCAAATTAGTACAATAGGTACCCCATTTCATTAAAAATTTTGTTACATACAATATTCATTGATATGTACACGAATTTTTGCTAAGTACATTAATATTAATATAGATAGGTTGATATAATGATGACATAGGAGATACGATAGGAGATAATCTGCATAGGAATCTTCGCCACTTGCAAAGGTCGTTTTTCTGATTCTATACAATCTATGACAGTTATTATTGACTAGTTAACCTTTTAAAAGTGTATGTTTGTTTATTTATTTGTAATAATTGCTGTTGTCGCGTGTAAAGCGACGTTATAGGGTTCTGGGTTGTGACTGGTGTCAAGTGAAATGCGGAATACACGTTAGAGTTGTCACTATGGAAAACAGTTCTATGTTAGGTAACGGTTAATCACAAATACTGAGAGTCGAATGGCAGCGGCGCGCGCGCGGCCTCATTAGCTGACGGTCATAGCTCGACTTACTGCCCAACGGCGCGGGTGGTGAAGTCAGCATTCGGCGGCGCGGGCGTCCGAGAGGTGGTGTGGTCGCGGAGAGCCACGAACGCAGTCGAGTCTCTCCGAACAACGGCTAACTTAACGAAAGCGAGACGGCACTACGCCTATCATATTACGTAGAGGGAGTTCGCGGCGAAGGTCACACGCTATAATGTGTTATTGTGTGATATGGGACTAGTTGCTCGCAATAAACGTTATATTATTATTATTATATTGAGCGTCCAATCGGCTGTAGATTTCTATAATACATTACATCAGTATCTAAGGCAGATCTGTAATTTCATTTGTCAGAGAAAAAATACATTTGGGGTTACATTTGATTTCATGTTGACAACCCAGGGTAAGTACCTACTGCATATCTTACACAAACCTTACCCATGATATCTCCATATCAAACGTACCTACATATACACAAGTAATTCGTCTATATATCCTCTGTCTACGGTCCAATCCTGTCAGCTTAGTAGGTATTAGAAAGAGAAAATCGATTCCGAGATCTTTTATCTTGTTTTCGGAACACAATCCAAAAAGTTAGCTTTGTTTTAACCTAGCTCGTCGATTAGTGTATCGACTCGACGATAGATCGACAAACTGTTTACATTCTACCAACATTTAGAAACGAACGATTCTAAACATCCAGTGGAAGACAAATACGGATACGATTCGAATAGTTCCAATCGCTTTTCTTTCTAGATCCGCAGGGCGTAATATAAAATAAGAAACCGGTAAATTATGTAAGCGGAAACGCACTGATCACATTTTTTTTGGTATGGCAATAAATTTGGAGAAACCGGAAGTCTCCATCATGACGTCATGGGCGGAGTTTAGTTGAAGATCGAATTCGGATTCGGTTGGCGGGCGCGGCCATCTTGGTGAATTAGTGACCTGGCGATTCGGTTTTAGTTAGTGAAAAATCATTTGTCATCCACAATGTCGGAAAGGGAAGATAATGTGTATAAAGCTAAGTTAGCCGAACAGGCTGAGCGCTACGATGGTGAGTACATATTTTGGTCTTATCTCTGCTATTAGGCCGAAAATTGTATCCCTTCATTTCGCCGACAGTTGAAAGATGATTTTGTGTAATATCCTGAAGAACCATATAGAAACCCATTGATTAAGCTTCTGCCAAACCTTAGTAGGGCATTAAGATTAATGTTTTGGCCATTAATTGGCATTATCCACTATAAATTTGCCCTAAATCAATGACATTCTTGTAGGCTTGGTCAGCGATCGATGCGTCATCCACCGGTGGGTTGCCCTTTAACTTTTTATGCTGTAAAACTGTTAAATGATGTACCAATGCCCACCAGAATCTTTCTACAGACTCTGCGGTATATTCAGACATCGCTTTATCATCTTTTGCTGTCGATTATGCATCACATAACCGAATGTAGTGACGGGATATCTCTGCCTGTTTTTCCCTATCTCTAAAAAGTAGAATCTGTACGATCGATCTGTTGAATCCGTTCATGCATGTCAGACCTTCGATATCTTATCGTTTTCACCATCAAAGTAGAATATTCTGGATGTTTGTGAAGGTGAAGGTAATGTGGATGGATGAGACTGACTGACGTATTTGTCGACTATTGTTCTCAGTTTGCGCCTCGGGAAATTTACCTGTGAACAGTTTTATTATCATTAATCGTGATGGTACGTTCACACGCACGCGTTTAACTCGACATTCAACGTGCACATTCACATTCACGAGCGTGTAAACGGTACGCCCGAGCCCGTGAACGCGCCTGTGAACGTGAATGCCGCGAATCGGGCGAGTGTCGGTTTTTTGGCAAAGTTCAAAGGATGAATGTGCGGGCGCCCGGTGACTGTTTAAACGCGCGCGGGCAGTCAGTCTCTCCCGCCCGCGCTTTCGCGAAGAGTGGATCTTCAACGTTGCTAAGAAAGTCGCTACGATCGGAGATTACAACATGGCGGAATGGTCAAACGAGACAATTTTGACGTTCCTGGAATATTACCAGGAAGAAGAAATATTATGGAACCCCGAACATAAATTCCATAAACATAATTTATGTGAACTTTTATCATCCACCACCTTCTTTGCAGTCTTTTGCTCCGTCGTTCATCATTTTGTTTCTTTTTCCAATAAAAATAAGTTAAGCCAAAGGATATGGCAGCAACAACACCGAGATCCTCGCTGCCCGCCATGCTGGCACTGACTGACACGACGGCGTGCGTGTGAACAGCTTGAATTTCCGCCGGCCCGGGACGGGCTGCATGCCGTGCAGCCCGCCAGGCAGCCCGCCGGGCTGCACGGCGCGCGTGTGAACGTAGCATGAGAGATAATTATCTATACATGGAGGTTAGCTCTTGTGAGTGACTTGGTCTCTTTTTCCGAATGGTTTGGATGCTAATCAAGTTGTTTTAGACAACTTTCATTGCAAATGAGTTCCAGTCAGGTGACAAATAAAATTCTGAAAGAAATTGTAGATTCATTCACACAATTTTCCTGCTAACTTGAGTCACTATTCAGATATTCTAATGTGTGATAGAGGCCAACTGCTATAATCATTACTTTGGTTATGGTACTATTTTCTTGAAGAAATGATAATCCTTGCAAATGTAAGTATGTAAAGGCTAAAACAATTACATGCATAAGATAAGATTTACAATCATGAATGTTAATTTTATTGAATGATTGAGGGAAACCACATACCTAGATATTATCTGAATGACATTTAGATCATAATGCACTGTTATCAATTATGTAAAATATTTACAGAGCTGTACCGTTTCCAATTTTATTGATCATGTGTTGCAGTGCTATATATTAATAAAAATTAAGGTGTTGAGAACTTCATTCGCTGCTCTTTAAAAGATTTCTGTTGATTATTTCAGAAATGGTTGAAGCTATGAAAAATGTAGCGTCCCGCAACATTAACGACAATGAACTCACTGTCGAGGAGAGGAACCTCCTCTCGGTCGCATACAAGAACGTCATAGGAGCACGCCGCGCATCCTGGAGAATTATCTCTTCTATAGAACAAAAAGAAGAGACAAAGGTATGCCCACTTAATACAATACCACCAGCTAACAATGTGTGTACACGTGTAGATTTGATCAAAGAAGGTACTGAATGTGTTTCATTGAATAAGGAAAATATGCTTCATACTTTCTCAGAGATTTATATTACAAGCTTCTTATCCACGAATAAAAGTCGAATAGGTATGTGTTACAAATACCTAATCAAACAATACCAGGTGGTAAAGGAATGTAGACAATGATAATAATCAGCTGTAGATGATTTCAAGTGATATGCTGTGAGCAGTCAAACCAGCCCAGTAACTGATAAGGTCCACAATCTCTGGTTGTTACTCTATTGACTTACATAAGCAGAAATGGTTGCAGGTTATGCTTATTTAAAAAAAAAACATTGAATTTATTTATTCTTTCCTCAAGTGGTCAAAACTAATCTAGAATCTGATGTTAATATGGATAAAATATAGAAGCTTCCAAGTTAGCTCCAGATAATTATGTTTTGAACTATTTCTAGCACATTGTCCTCACTTACTCTACAAATATTTCACAAGTCTAGGCTATAAAACATAAGTGCTAAAAATGTTAGGGTCATTCAGTATGACCTTGTTTTTTATATCATAATTCTCACCTGTAGTTTGAATGATTGTAGAATATTTAACTTCAGAATAAGGTCATTATGATAATTTACATTGTGTCTGGGGGTTAGTATGATCTAAAATATTAGTGTTGATTCATATCTGGGTAATTAGTATTGTCTGCAAGTCTGCATGCTGACATACATTACCAAACTCATAAAAGCATGAGTCATGCTTCTAGAATGACATGAGAACTTTCCCATTTATAATACATCCTTGATAAGCTAAGACCTGGATTGAAATAATATTTATGGCTTGAACTACCTACATTTGTACTAAGACAACATGGGTCAATACAGCACTCTCTGTTATCTTAGTTTACTAATATAATTGCAAGAATGCAGTTTGCTACCTGACCATTATTATTCATGGAACTGGAACATCTCAGCAATCTTTCTCTTTATTGCCTTTCACATAGAGTAATCATCTGTCTGCATAAACAACAAATTAACAAGCCCAACAGTTAATAAAATTCTAGATTGTTTTCTTTTCATGCTTTTCATCTGGCAGAGTTAGCCAACTATCACAGTTTTATCATTTGTGTAACTTGTCTCACAAACTGCACATTTAACTTGCAGGGTGCAGAGGACAAACTTAACATGATCCGAGCATACCGCAGCCAAGTGGAGAAGGAACTGCGAGACATCTGCTCAGACATCCTCAATGTGCTCGACAAACACCTCATCCCCTCCTCACAGACCGGCGAGTCCAAAGTCTTCTACTATAAGATGAAGGTGAGTGAACCAACTCCTTTCATACAACACTAAATCATATAAAACATAAGTGTAATAAAGCTAAAAAAAAGTAGAAATAAAAAAAACATTTGCTAACCACAATTTTTTCGTATGTTACAATAAATTGTCATAAAGCCCTTTGGTATTTAAGTACCGTCCTCCGAAATTTTAGTTTTCTTCTGAAAATGTTAGTTTCCCTTTGTGTTTTCCTAGGGAAATTCTAGGTAATTTTTGTTACCTCACTTTAGAATGCAACTTGCCCGACAAATTGGTCCTAGAAATGAAGGAAATTTGTTAGAGAGTATAACATTTATTATATAAAACGATGTGAGGAAATTGCATTAAAAAATGTAACTTCAGGAAATAGGAATAAAAATATTTTTATGAAACAATGTCTACTCCACACACAGTAGTTTCTGCCATATTGTCGCGCGCGTCACTCTTGACCACTCTAAACCCATCCCGTTTGTATCCTCAGTTGAAAATAGTTATCTGTTTAAAGGTCAAATCATTACTGAAACTTTTATTATTGAACCTTTATGGTGTTTTTAGTAATGAATGAATGAATAGTAAGAAGTAAATCAGCATTACATCAGAAATTTCAAGCCAGTAGATACAAAGTGATAATATGGCAGTTGTTCTGCTACATTTTGAGTGTATGTATAAAGTTAGACTACGCGTTAACTGTATAGGTCGTGTCAATTCCAGGGCGACTACCACCGATACCTGGCCGAGTTCGCGACGGGCAACGACCGCAAGGAGGCGGCTGAGAACTCCCTGGTCGCGTACAAGGCGGCGTCAGACATCGCAATGACGGAGCTGCCCCCCACGCACCCCATCCGGCTCGGCCTCGCGCTCAACTTCTCTGTGAGTCCATCGACAAACTTTACTGTAGATATAATCCTGGTATTGATACGACAACTGTATGTTACTGACGCGGACAGAGTGAACTGCGACCGCTGTGCGCTGAGTGGTTAAGCTCTCTTTAGATGTTGCTGAATTATTTTCTTTTTTTTATTATCTTTATTTTGTGAAACATAAACGGTCACAAGGCAATTATATATAAAAATTAACACAAATAGACCCACAAGTTTCAAATAACAAAAAAAAAAAAAAACATTTTAGCAACACTTAACAAGTAAGCAATGCTAGCTGCGAGTCTGAAAGCCTTTAGACGTTGCTGATTTAACATTGCTTACTCATTAAGTGTTGGCAATTTAGCAAACGTCTAAAGGAGTTCAATCTGCAGTACTAATTACAATGTTAAGTTTAAATTTCGCGACTTGCGTCATCCGCAAGTGTTTATCCAGATTTCCAGGGCCATGCTGTAAAGTGTAAAGTAGGAACTTTCAGGGCACAAATGCTTAACCTTAACAACGATAAGTGAGAAGCTTTTCATAGAGTGGAAGATTTCAAAAAGTGAACACATGGGTCTGTTTCTAAATAAATGGTCAAGAACCTTGCAAAGATTGTGTCTATCATATTTTATTATGTCATAAAGAAAAGCTTTTTCATGACTTAACTCAGGTCGCAATACATCTAAACCTTTTACTTGTTTAAAATAGTGATTAATGATGACTTGTTATATAAGATAAGCGACAATCTGGTGCAGGTCTCGAACTGGCCTACGTGTTTCTGTCCTGGGCAGACACAGGTGCCCTTTTTTATTTTGTTTATTGTCATCTTGTCCCTCTGCCTCTTGTTTGTGATATCAGATTTTCCTATTATTTTAATAAACCTATAATTTATTTATTGAAGGCATTCTTTTTTTGCTTCATATTAAACTGTTAACTTATAAAAGTTTAGTTTATTTATTTTTTAGTACAAAATTATACACATGGACATTTCCAATAATAATGCTTATTATTAGAGATGAAACGGATAGTGATTTGGCCGGATACCGGATACCGGATACCGGATATCCGGCGGGGCACTTGGCCGGATAGCCGGATATCCGGCGGCCGAATATCCGGCTCAAGATATGCATTTCGCACTAATTGAGCAAGTCTAAACATTAAGCACCAAGGTGCGTGCGGGTGCAACTGGGCGAGATTATTTGTGCATTTTCTAAATGACGATCATTTTTAAATGTAAAATTCGTACCACAATCATACAAATGCTGGTCTGCAAACTCGAAAACATTTTCTGATCCTAACGAAATTCGGAAATATGTATATATTTTCTCCTTGCAGCGGTGTATACTGTATATAAATGGACAGGTATCTAGGAAACCGCGTAATCTACTGTTCATACTGAACAAATTTCCCAAAGTAACATATTGAAAAAAAAGGGAACTGCCCGTCCAGTGCCCTTTCAAAATTCACAATAGCTTTTCAAAATGAATAAAGAAACATGAAAATATTTTTTAATTTCCACAAGTATGTTTCTTTAGAAAACTCGTTCAGTATGATTCTTAGACCATGTGTTTTATGACCTGTTGAGTTACATTCGGTATATTGTGAGAGCAAAAGAAGCTGGTGTAATGTATGAAGAAAAGCACAAACGTTTAATCCCAACAACAACAATTACTGTAAAGCTTGTCTTTATCTTTATCTCAAATCTTATTCACTTTATGTGAATTTGGATTATTCAATCATTGATATTATCAATTTATTTTGTGATTTAAACGACTTTTTTATGCTGAGTTAAGTATCCGGTATCCGGCCGGATACTGGCTACTATCCGGCCGGATACCGGATACCAAAAATATGGCCGGATAGGCCGGATACCGGATAGTAACCGGATATCCGTTTCATCTCTACTTATTATACTCTTATAAAAAAACTATAACAATACATAGAACCAAAACAAAAAATACAAAATCGGCACTGCAATCATGATTTCTCATATAAATTAAACATAATCTTGAAAATGCTCCAAAAAAGCAAAGCATGTTATGTCATTATGAGATATATTAGTATACTAAAGCCAATTCTGAAGGCTTTAATTTTAGTTTTAGTGCTGTCAAAAATAAATTTTCTTCATTGCAAGAAAGTCCTTAATTGTTAGTATTAGAAGCTAAATTACTTTGGAAAATTTTAAGTTTTGACAGCACTAAAACTAAAATTAAAGCCTTCTGAATCAGCTTTATTATCATCATAAAACTAAACTACTAAAATGATTACTTAGTTTTTTGTAACTTGAACAAAATGTGATTATGTTTCTTAAATCTTGTAGAAATATTTATGCCTTGACAAGATGGCTATTGTTATTTCACCAGTGTGTACCATGGATATCACATCAAGTTATACACATTAGACTTGGTACCTGTCTTAGATCCTTCACTATCTGTAGTACTGCAAGTATATGGCTTGATGGGATCTCCACTGTACCGTGGCTAAATAAAATGTCACCCAGTTTGCTAGAGTCACGTTATTAAAGTTTTATCGCGATCCTTGAATTAGTTGCCGAATTAAACGGTAACAAACCAACTTCCGAATGCTAAGTTACAATGATCAGTTGATCTATAAGTCCCAGTCACAAAGGTAACTGCCAAATTCCTAACGACAACCAAAGTTAACACGAAAAAATCTGTGAAAAAACTTCATAGCGACTGTACAATGTCTGATCTTGGTCTGCTACACAGTTTCATCATGGTCATATCTTGGTCGACTACACAGTTTCATCATGGTCATATTGGAGTCTACTACACAGTTTCATCATGGTCATATCTTGGTCTACTACACAGTTTCATCATGGTCATATCTTGGTCTACTACACAGTTTCATCATGGTCATATTGGGGTCTACTACACAGTTTCATCATGGTCATATCTTGGTCTACTACACAGTTTCATCATGGTCATATTGGGGTCTACTACACAGTTTCATCGTGGTCATATCTTGGTCTACTACACAGTTACATCATGGTCATATCTTGGTCTACTACACAGTTTCATTCATCATGGTCATGTCTAGGTCTACTACACAGTTTCATCATGGTCATATCTTGGTCTACTACACAGTTACATCATGGTCATATCTTGGTCTACTACACAGTTTCATTCATCATGGTCATGTCTAGGTCTACTACACAGTTTCATCATGGTCATAATCTAGGTCTACTACACAGTTTCATCATGGTCATATCTTGGTCTACTACACAGTTACATCATGGTCATATCTTGGTTTACATCTTGGTTTACTACACAGTTACATCATGGTCATATCTTGGTCTACTACACAGTTACATCATGGTCATATCTTGGTCTACTACACAGTTACATCATGGTCATATCTTGGTTTACTACACAGTTACATCATGGTCATATCTTGGTTTACTACACAGTTACATCATGGTCATATCTTGGTCTACTACACAGTTTTATTCATCATGGTCATATCTAGGTCTACTACACAGTTTCATAATAGTCATATCTAGGAAAGCATAAAATATCTGCTTGACGACAATATTTTCCTCTGACATATCAACAAGATAAAACATTGTAATGCGCGTACTAGTGGGTACATTATCTGGCTGTTTGCTCAGTTGAATCCATTCACGACGTATTCGCTACGTCACCAGTTTAATAGGTGTGAGATTATTGTGTACATATTGATAAACAACGCCTTTTGTAATTCATTAGTTTTACGATACGGCTATCTGCTACTGTTGGGATTTTATTTAATTCAATTATAAAGTACTAGGCGTATGCACGCGGCTCCTCCTGCACTTTGAACTAATCTACCCTTTCTGACTTCGTTCTAAAATATTTACTGCATTAACATCCGTCAAGTTATAGCATATAAATGTACAGACTTAAATGGTTAATATACTGCTTATTGAAATCTGTAAAACTGTTGTCAACAAAACATTTCAGTTTTATCAATGAGCTGGATACAAAGTAAATGTCTGTTACATTACAAGGTATAGTAAATGGTGCGGCACATTGTTTCAACCAAGGATTCACGTTATATGCTAATTAGTTTATTTGTAAACAGAGTCTTTGTTGAAACGAGCGGGCATTTCAATGTTACTATGCTTATTGTTTTTAATGTTTTAACTAAAACATTCAGCACCCGTGTTCAACTGAATTTATGTTTTCAGTTCTATAAAAATCAGCGCTCGATGTGTTATGATTATAAATGAAGAGAGTGGAAAATTTTGTACCAACACTTAATATTTTTTTCAATGCAAGTGCTCGTAAAGGCCCACTTTTTATGCATCAAAACCGAACAAAAAGTCGATTATTTTGCCCTAGGGCTTTATTATTATTATTTTTTTTTATTTATTTACAATGGTTGGCTAACCTGCAGCCTTTCCTGTGTACCATAGATGTTATACTTTTTTTTCCACTGTTTAACGGCTCTGGATACATTCCTTTTGAGCCAATTATAATTTAAAGTTCACAAGATTATATTTGTTTTCATTTCCTCACACTATGCATTGAAAAACGTAGTATGATACACGGGCGTAAAAGCAATAAATTACTCGGTTACGTTTAAAACACTCGCTACGCTCGTGTTTTAAATCGTCCTCGTGATTTATTCCTTTTCGCCCTAGTAGCATACACTACTAATATTTAAAAGTAGTTCCAAAGCGCTCGATACGCTCGCAAGGCTGCTGAACACGACAAGTGTTTAAGGAAGTTCTTCCTGCTAGCTCGTACGTGACTCGGAGGGCATTGGGAAATTAAACAGATTTGTACTTATGCATTCATAATGGTGATGATGTGATGTAGCTCTCTATCGATGTATTTATTTGTGATTTGCTATGAACATTATACTGAACAACTTTCTTTGAACTTTTCGTGTAATTTTAATGGATTCCAAAATTAACCAAAAATAACATTGATTCCTTAAGGCCTCGCTAGACGGGAACCGTAACGTTTTCGAGGTATGCAACACTAAGCTTGGTTCTGTATGGCGAGGCCTTAATTAGAAGTGGTTAAAGTTTTGTAGCAGTCAAAATACACAAGTATAGACCAACCCCCAACTAATCTGTGAAATTTAAAATGGCGGCAGTTATTTTCCGGATCCGGATTGGCTAAATTGGCTAGTGTCAAATAATTTTATTTAATCAGATTTAGTGTTATTGCGATCGCAGCGCACCAGCCACGTCACAGATAATTTTCGACTTGGTGTAATTTAACTATTTCGACTATTATTTATATTAAATGTTAATTATTTCCCATGTTATATTATGCTAAAGGGTCGTGTAATAATAGTTCTGAAAATAAACGTCTTATTATTTATTTAAGAATAACATACATTTATTGTCAAAAAAACATGAGACGAAAAGACAGGTATATATAGGTATTCACAAACAACACTTATTTGGTATAAAATACATTAAATTAACACGAATATATACACAACAACATATTTGACAAGGGAGAGAGCTCAGCTATGGTACTGGTTAACCTGGTTTAATATAAAAGTATAACCTTATGCTAAATCGCTATACTGTAAAAAAACAGTAATTATCTCTTATAAGTTGGGGATCTGCATATTCCTAATCTATAGACCGCCCCTATAGTATTACCGGACGTCAGAAATATGCGAATAGTGTTAAAGTCATCTCCAGATCATCAGTTTGACCCGTATCATTTAAACCATATTTCATGCTATGAAGTTGGTTGGACAGTACAAATAACAAGCCCGTTTCCCTTCCAGGTATTCTATTACGAAATCCTGAACAGCCCGGACCGCGCGTGCCGATTGGCGAAGGCGGCGTTCGACGACGCGATCGCGGAGCTCGACACCCTCTCCGAGGAGAGCTACAAGGACTCCACGCTCATCATGCAGCTGCTGCGCGACAACCTGACGCTCTGGACCTCCGACATGCAGGGAGACGGCGAGTCAGGTACACTAACCTCTCTGTACACTCTGTAGCAGCATGCGGCCCTGTGATCTGTTACGATCTGTGGTTACGCAATGCTTGGCTTGGTCAGTCTTAGGATGGGTGACCAGTTTCAATTTACACCGCGGTTCCTCCGTGTCTCTATAAGCACGTAAAGCTGTTGGTCTCGGCTGATATTGAAAGATAATGGTCGTCAAGTCATGTCAGGGAACTTACATGAACTTGGTATCGACTCGACATCGATTCGATAAATAAAAATGTAACTCTTATTTCATTGCATTATCGTTTAGAATTAATCGATTCAATCTGTCAAATTTATCTAATCGACGCGTACGTGCTCGCATAGCTGAGCCTGTATGGCTGCATCGACACTACAATCACACGACAACAAGTCCAAACCAACCAAGAGAGCGGGTGTTAAGTTCCACTACTCCTCTCAATAGCTCTCAATAAAATGTTCTGAAGTCACACAGCATGCTCGCGAGTCTCGAGTCAGGTGCTATGAGTTATTGGAACGGGACTCCAATGATCATCGCCTGCTGGTTATGATTCGTTCATTCAAGAGCCTAATGATACGTCGAGGATAAAGTCGCGTTGACACGATCAGATTACACTTTGACACGATGATGATAATTTTGTATCAAGAAAGAAAATCACTTTATTGTAAGATACCACCGACACGAGAAAAACATACAAATCACAAACAATAAAAATCAACAAACAGTAAATATAACATTAAAAAAGGATAAACAGCTCAGCTTATTAATGCTGCAGTGGGAGCCACAGCGCTGGTATTCTGCTGAACCGTGATTTAAAATTAAAACTTAACCTATACCTATGGTAGGTGGCTAATATTAAATTAAAAGGAAAAGAATGTGCAGGAGCTATGTATACAATAATTATATATAAAAGTAAACATAATTATAAAATATATACCTAAAAAACATAAATATAAAATAACAAAAATGGTATCCCCTCTTTTACCTCAAGGCTTAATTAAACTGTTGCTGGTCTAAAAGGTATTTTTTCAATTTAATACCGAATGTTGCGTTTGTTTTACATTCACTGATGGGTGGGGGGAAATTATTCCATAGTTTTGTCGCCCTGTATCGAAATCTGTCTTTGAATCCAGTCGATATCGATGTACACTAGAGGACCATTGAAGTTTGTCATATTAAAAGTTATGGTGTTTGTGATTGCTATCGTTAAGGTAAGGCGTGATGTCATTACGAGGAGAGATATTAAAACAAAACCGTGTACACGCATTTTGTACCCGCTGGATAAAACGGTGTGATCTTGCCAGCATGTAGCCCCCAAATACTACATAATTCAATTTAGACAAAATCAAAATTTCACACATTTGAATTCTAACTTAGACACTAATATATTTTCTAATTTCGTAAAGTAGCTTTAACCTATAAAAACAGTTTTCAACCACATTGATAACATGATTTTAAAAATTTAAAGAACTATCCATTAGCATTCCCAGATTTTTCGCTTCACTCACTCTTTCGCCTTAATGATTAGTACCAAGCAGAATAAATCTAGTTGATCAAAGTTGACCTAGCTGGGAGCTCTACTCATCAAAGTAGAAACTAGCACGTCCAAGTTCACTTTGCCCAAGCAGCAGACTATGATCGTGCCAACGTTGGCTTAAGGTTTATAGCGACGGCCTCCCTCTATTCAAAGCAAAAATGATGGATCGTCACGACTTGAATCCCCAAAGGGTTTTCTGAGGTGTTTCCGAGTATGGAAGGTGCAATGATAGCCACATAACACATTCGTACACCCACGTTTTATCGACAATTATCAAGTCCCAGCGCGATGAGTCGTATCGCCATAATAAGTACTCTTAAGTACCTTCCAAAGCACGCAGACCGAACAATATTTCGCTTATACTGTGATCGCTAGATGCTGATAAGGCGAGGTCCCATACTGTGATCGCTAGATGCTGTTAAGGCGAGGTTCCATACTCCGGTGCCAGCTGTATGTCTGTACGAACCAGCCATTAACCTAATGTGTTGTTGTCCACAGGTGAAGCGGAACAGAAAGAGCAGGCACAAGACGTGGAGGATCAAGACGTCTCGTAATACTTTTTAACATTCTATTTAAATATAATAAAAAAAATAACTATAGTATCATGTAAGAGCCAGCCCTCGATGACAACCGGTATCTCTCACCGACTTGACTATCAGCTGCTACTCACATCGCAAGCGAAGCCGGAGAAATTGTATGTAGTCCGAGTCTGTCCGTCGCGTGGCGACTGAGGAACCTTTCGTTATGTATCGTGTCAAATTATCTATGGGTATAAAAAACAAGCCGTTTTAAACATGTACTTCTTTTGATATATTTATTTTCAAAATACGACAAAAATAATGTTTAAGAAAAAAGTACTTTTGGTATTGCATTTTAACTGTATGTCTTTAACGAAGTATTTTCTTAACGGTACACTTGGATCTCTCTCTGACGTCGACTGTACCTTCACCCCTCGTGCGAGCGGGGCCGGCAGGGATCCGTTAATCGATTTATCTATCATGTGGCGATCCGAGCGGTTCATCTTACGAGGATTGTAAATTTTCTAAATATTTTATACCGTGTGTAAAATTAATGTATGTAACTCTGTCGATAGAGACTTGTGCGAGCATGTTATCTTTAGTTGGAGTCTATCAGTGTACAGTCGCGCAAGTCAGCGGTAGCGTTGAGCACAAACAAAACATCAGGTCACGACATTCGGTCGCCAGTCTTCCAGTCGACCTCTGCTGCATTTACTTATACATTTCACGTTATATATATATACTTTAACGTTACTAGAATGGTATATGTAGACTCGCAATATTATAGCTAAGTGATAGTCGCGTCACCCCGTTGCTATTTCTGTATCTATCTATCTGTCATATCGTATCTATCCGCTACGTTTATATCCATGTAAAGTGTGACTACTGTGTAGTACGGCATTGAACAAAATGATTTGCTATTCGATAAGGGCCGGTTGAGCTTATCTATGAACATTCTCGATGTACCCGCTTCCTTCGTATTTCAACATTGGAGTATTCACATTTGAATTGCTTTAATTACTTACGAGTATTGTGATAGAGATTTTGTATATTTTAATTTATTATTTTTTATTTCGCAAGTTCTGAAAAATTTTGCTCTAGCGCTACATCTCTTACGAGTTAACAGGACAGGTAGACGTAAAGTTGTGCTAGGATTAGGTACCTGCGTGATGCACTGGGGGCAGTTATTTATTGTACACCGACCGGACAGTAAACAGTAACTGAAGACATTCCATCTTCACCTTGCACGACCAGACAGAGGCAGTGCGTGCCCGAGTAAGATATTAGCGTTATTTTATTTTGAATCTGTAATATTGCATATATTTTTGTTAATTTATCCACAAAATACTGATGCAATTTAGCCTTAGTGTTATGCAATATTGATTTATGTCCTACCATCTACATTGAAATTTATTGTAAATGACAGTGTAAATCGAATAATAAAATTCAAAAGTCCATAGTTTGGTTTTATTTGGGTCTCCTTGGTGCTGTCGGCACATGACTTGGGTTAAGGAAGGAATAACCACCGCAATTGGGTCTTCTGTGAGTTTTCTATAGAAGAAAATTGAACTGTGGTGTTATTTATCTCAACTGTAATCTTTATATAATAAGATAAAATTTATTAGGAGTGTACTTCATTTTGGGGGGAGTCGCCCTTACTTACACACGCTGGGCAGGCGGGTTGGTGAGTGCGGTGCCGAATCCCTCGCACAAGTGACGCCGCTGCCCGTCACCAGTCTGTTTCATATAGGATCCGGCTATTAGAGATGGATATACCGCCATCAATCAGTCCCAGGCATAATGTGCCACCTGGTTTTTTGCCTGTGAGCTGTCCTCTTAGTCTTCCCCGAATAACTTCGAGGGGGTCTCCAAGTAAGACCGCTGGACTGACGATCTGAAGGACGTTGCGGGTGGCAGCTGGATGATGATGACTAAGGACCGCCAAGAGTGGCGTAATATTGGGGAGGCCTATGTCCAACAGTGGACGAATACGGGCTGATGGATGGAGGATAAAATTAATCCTAAATCTGTGATCACAATGCAGTTTCATCGACACAGAAATTTATGGCAACGAGGTCTCCATACAAAAAAAGACTACTTCTATGGTTTGCTTACACAGGCTGGTGGAGGAAGACTCGTCAAAACCACAAAGTGATAAAACTACAGGTCGCGGCAGTAAATAATGCACATTGTATCGTAGTGTCATCTCTGCATTATTTTCTGCCGGGTACTATGAAATGCTTAAAAATATCGGTTGGGCGCATTATGTCCAATTCGTAAATGGTCTAGTTCGCAATAGATCCAAATTTGTTATTATAAGGTTGATTTATTTTTAGTTACGATTAGGTTAATTAGGAAGAATAAAGTAAAACAGCTTAAATGAAACTCACTTCTCATCAAAAAAATCGGTAGGGTGTGTAACTTGTCCGAATCTACCTTCTACTGGTCCACATCGGGTAACGGCTTTCTTCTAACTACCTAAGTAGAAAGACTGCAAAAATATTCCAATTACTATTGACCCGCTGAACCTGCGTAAATGCGTTCTTCCAACGGCTTTTCAAAGGGCTATTGAGTTCCTAACAAATCAAGGAAAGCTGGGAAGGCGCTGATTGGTCACGTTCTTTAGCGAAATCCTGGAAACCAGCAGACTTTCTGACATATTCAAGAAGTCTAAAGTTGCAATTCTTAAGCCCGGAAGCCTGCAGAAGATTGCGCAAGCTACAGGCCAATATATTTGCTGAGCGTAACGTACAAGCTACTGGAACGTCTGTTGTGTAACCGCATTTACCCAACTGTTAATCCCGAAATACCAGCGGAACAGGCAGGCTTCAGAACAAACCGCAGCTGCGCCATTCAGTATACTATATGGCTGCGCCGACCAAGGGCTAGCATTAACCTCCTAAATTGAAGCTGGGTTCCAAAGAGGTCTAAAAACGTTTGTAGCACACGTCGATCAGAAGGCAGCCTATGATACAGTCTGGGTGAATAGCTTACTACACAAAATCAACGGTATGGTCGCCTGCACGAAATCACTGCCTTTACTGAAGAGCATGCTAGCCCCTCGCTACATATCAGTCCAATGTGAATGACTTGGTGTGATCTTCACCGTACGAAGCACAGAACAAGATGAGCGATTTGCTCATGCATACTCGCAGAAATTGGCTTTTTCCAGAGATGGGACCCAGCTAGATCGACTTTTCGCCCTCGAAAACCTTTTTATTGAAATCCTTAGAGCCATTTTCTAGAACCCAATTAATTATATTTATAGTGTAGTAAAGCCTATTTTGAAGGCTTTAGTTTTAGTGCTGTCAAAACATAAATTTTTTTAAAGTAATTCAGCTTCTATTCTCAACAGTTAAGGCCTCGTTTGCAATGGAGACAAATTTGTTTTGACAGTACTAAAATTAAAATGAAATCCTTTAGAATCGGCTATAATATATATATACAAATATTGCGTGTTTAAACTATGTAGGTGATAAAAACGAATAATTTCAGTTTTTGTGAATTGGACATTTTGAGCGCGCTGGACATAATGCGCCTAACCGAAAAATATAAGGTAACCCAGGAAAATTCGGCGAAAAGCGAACAGTTCGAAGTAAGTGCCCACTTACAAATCTATTGTGTGGACACTTTTTCACCGACCATTTTTACACGTTCCACCGTCATGTCGATCAGGAACCGGGGTTAGCCTTATCCGCTGTAATTCGGGCAATCATCAGACATATCCGCGCGAAGGGTTGTAAGAGGTGACTAATTCGAGCTCGCTCTTCAACTAACATTTTTGACTTTCATGATTTTTAGGGCATGCAGATTATTCTTTGCCCTTTGGCTAATGGAGTTAACGACAGATAAATACCGACCGGCAGGATTCGAACCTGAGTTTCGAGTCTATGCTACCGCTGCTTATCAGAAAAGGGTCAGACAATGGGCGGGGTCGGGCAGGCAGGACCTATGATGGTTAATTGGTTTTGTGTTATAAAATTCCAAATTTGCCCTTTTTTAAGCAAATTTAATATTTCATATTAGGTAATTTTTATTTTTTACAAACAATAGTACATTGTTCACCGAGGGAAGATTACCAACGAGGGTGTAGTTTGAGGCCCGAGGCGAAGCCAAGGGCCTCATACACACGGGTTGGGAATCGGACTTTCTCCCGAGTGATACATAGTGCTTTATACTACACCTGCGAGGAAATAGTATAATTTTACTTTTAATCAATATACAATAAAAGAAACCGACTGATTCGCGTGCGATTGTCACTTTTTATTTTCTTCTTATTTTTTATTATGTACAGGAAAAGCAAGTGGCCAGTATCATTTTTCGAGTTCGCAAAATAATACTGGCCACTTGCTCATTCTTTATGTTATTTAAAAAAAAAAACAGCACGTTAACAATGGATTTGCATATACTTTTTCTACCCGCTTAAGCACGTTAACAATGAATTTTCATACACATTTTACGCCCGCATATTGGTATGACAGTAATGACGTATTTTCTGCATCGTTTTCAAAAAAGTAAGAAGGTACTTTCCGAGCAGGTGTAGTATAAAAATGCATTACAAATCTTGACCGTCAACAGAACAAAGGGACTTGCTAGGACTCCCACCCTCGTGTCATGACCCTTCTGCGTCCATGCTCATAACGTGGAAATATTTATATTGATTTTATATTTTTTGTCACAACAGTGGTGGCCTATTTGAACTGTAGCATACGCATTATTATGTAAATAGTGTATGTTTTTAATATTGCGTAAAGTTAGAATTTCCGGGTACAGTAAAAAAAAACAACATAGTAAAAAAAAGAATATATTTATTGCACAGGTATTTTAATTAATACGGATTAACAAGAGACCAGTTTTATTACAATAAAATATTACATTCTCGCTTACAGTTACATCCAGACAGCTCGTGTCAACTACGAAAGCGGGTAAAGAGCGCCCATCGACTCTCCAAAAATGGGCAACTGCAACGCCATCTGTGGTTAGAGTATACTCATACTCGCTTTCTTAGTTGAGATCGATTTTATTGAAGATGGAGTTTTATTTTAGAATTTATCGTTTCTAATGCCCTTCCGCTATTGCAAGAGAGTATTCTAGGTCCGAGTGACACAAAACATTAACAAGGGTGAGCAAGACAGGGATAGTTAACATGGTTTATCTTCAGATCAATATGAAGGTCACCTACTGTTTCGACTGCGTATTGTACATACAATAACCCTTATTAGGATGTAATATAAATTGCCATTAGGTAGGTGGGTAGATGTTTCAGGCGAACGTATACATATATTTTAAGTAGATTAAGGGCATTCAGAGTTGTTAATTATCAAGAGGTGTCCGACAAATATTACAACAGTTTTTTTTTCCAAAACGTACATAATCGATATAACTGATTAAAATAGAATATTAAAACAGCAAGTATAGAAAAAGAAAACATTTTTAACTAATAACTTATTCGCTTTGGTATAGAATTTGTATGACAAGAAATAGTGGGTAGAATAATAGCTAAAGCCTAGAGCTAATGGCACAAATAACCCATGCACATATTTGGGATTCCAGTATACAAATCACCCTATATTTATCTATTTATATTTGTTTTAAATTATATACAGAGATATCTAATAAAAATACAAACAAATGCGTAAGTAGGATTCATTATAATGAAAGCGGCAAACTAATATAATGGGCTCCAAAAAGATCTGTCAATACGACCACAAATTTTCTCTAGAAAATAATATGAAAAGGTTTCTTTGTAAATATAACGCCAGATTTGAGTTTATGGATAGATACGATAAAAAAATCTGGTTCTTGCATGATACAAAACAGTAATTTATTCATTCAACAGTTAACAAGGTCTTTTGATAAAAAAAAAGGAAAATTAAATCTTTCTTTTAAATATATCTATAAAAAAAACTTTAATTTTCTAATATCAAAGTTGTGTCTGACGTCCGAAAGCAGACTAGCAAAGAGATTTTACTGTCAAAACTTTTGGAGGAACGAGAAACTAATGCAAAAATGACGAATAAACTATTCGTGCTCTGCCCGGTGTAGTAGTTACACTATTGTGACAAACTATAAACTACTGTGTCTCTAAGTACCTACAATGTAAAGCAAAAATGTATGTATGGTTCGATAGAAAAATCTACCAAAAATATACTGTCAATCGGACATGGCAACACTACTGGGGCTACCAGTATTTACTCAAATGTTTATACCATTAGTTTCCACATAATATCAATTTATAATCCAAGCAATAAATATGAAAAAAATTATTGGAAATTTTTTAATATACGACATTCTTTATTAACTCAACGTAGACAAACTTTTCAAAAATTAACCGATTTTGGTCTTCGAATCGAATCGTCTATGGTGACTGAAAATAAAGAAAAGGCGCAGTATATCTTACCTTAAAAACTTTGAGCCCATAGACAAAAAAGCTCTTTTTACCAGCAAAATACTACAAATAAATTTACCTAGGCCAGCAAACAATAATTCTCACCTTTACTGCCATCGTAATAAAGAGCAAAACCAACTTGCCACGTTAGTTATACGGCATATAACAATTAAAACTATAAAAATGCTTAAAACTAATTACCGATACAATACAATACAAAATATTTATATTACTTTATTACGCTGAATATATTACTATCTATTAAATATATATCATGAGTAGAATATTTATAGCACATCACATTAATTTAATCATACATCACTTCAGTCTAGATTATAATTATAATAATAATAAAATCATAAAAAAATCACTTTTGGTACCTTACCATTGGCCTTCTAAAGCTTTCAACGGAAGGAATGGAAACACTACGCTCTGATAACAAATAAAACTAACAACTACTAATAACAAAATCACTTTTTCAACACAATTTTAACATATTTTTGACTACAATCCAAAAATAATATGGTTCCACTAAGTATTGGAAAAAAATTTAAACGATCTCATGGACATCATACATTGTTATTAGATCATGATCTAACACTTATCGCCCCCCCCCCCCTCCGCCCCCCTCCCGCTAACATCTAGAGTACCCCGTCCCCGCCAACGTCTGTCACCCCGCGGGAAAGTCGAAAACGATCTTGTTTGTTTACAAAACAGTTTTATTAAAACCGAAAAGTGTGTTGGTGTGTTTGTAATGAATACCGTGTAATATTTTTTTCATCAAGTGTAACCATATGATTTTCTGTGTCCAATTAATAAGTCTTCTAAATCGAGACGATTTAATGGTAACAGGAATGTACGACAAGTTCAGTCGTTGTTTAAAAGTCCATCCATATTCGTTTCACAAGGGCGCGACCCTCAAATGGAATTATATTGGTTATACAAAAATAGTGCATTTTTCTTTCGATTTGTTGGTCTCTAGATGTAGGTAGATAGATATTTACGAGTATATCTTCATCTCTCTTCGCTTGCGATACAGGTACTGTCAGAGAAAATCCGGTGACTATTTTATATTACGATTGTAATTCGAAACCAGTTTCAGTAAAATTTCCCTGATGGTACATCAATAAATATTTGTTCACAGTTTCGCAACTATACACTTCAATCACAGAGTTTGAATGAGTTGAAAACCTACATCATAATATTTGTACAAACATTATTTACTTTCGCATTTCAAAAAGTTGGTTTCACCTTTACGGTATTGTTAAAAATAACGTTACCAACCAATACTGCTTGCATCGCCGAACTCCCCACTAGTTCACATGATCGAGCATAACTTCTTCAAATCGCTTTCATCCGGATCTAAGGAGTCGGAGTCCTTTATAATCGGTTCCTTGCCGGTTATGTCCGGTAGATACGGCTCGTAGTCGAGCCCTTGTCGCTCGTAGAAGAGCAGGTAGGCGGAGGCGGGGTCGATTGGCGGCTGGGGTTCGGTGTCGGGGTCGGACCCCCGGCGCAGGGGGGTCAGTTCCCGGCACGAGCTGTCGTTGTAGCAGAGCCACGTGCCGGTCGGGTTGCGCGCGTACGCCACGTAGTGACCGCCGCTCATCTGTCCAGAGTGGGACTGAGGAAGCGATGGAAATTATTATTGATTGTTACAACAATATAATTGTAATTGATTCTTACAGTACGATTAAAATCAGTTAACGATTCGGCCAACCTCGGTAATTGTCGTGAATCCGCCATCTCTCACTTAGAGTTATCAATTTACAGATATGACTTTTAATTATATTACCCGTTGCCTTATTGAATACAATACAAGAACGATATGAGCAACAAAACCTCCTTTGTAGCTCAAAACTAACACAACCTTTATATAAAAATAAGAAAAATAATTTACTATTTTGACAGTCTGCCTTCTTAGTGTCAATAAAAATTGTCAATCAAAAAAAATCCGACGTAATATCGTACTGTTACTTACATCAAACAGTGAAATATTGACATATATATTTATTTTTTTATACATTGTATACAAGTATAGCTTCAGTAAATAATGAATGATCAAATTCATGTCGCTTCTGCATAATAAATTTCTTAGGTCTACCGGTTAGTAATGTCATCTTGGCAGGTGCTATACATTGCGTTTATGATACTTCAAATTGAATGCTACCTAAAAGAAGTCGCGGTAATGTATTTCGTGTCATTTCCGTCTCGGGATTTAGGCGATGATATCCGAGAAAAGCCGAATCGTTAACTGATTTTAATCGTATTGTACTAAAATTAATAAAATTAAACATAGTATATCGGGTGTAAAACGACTAGAATCTTTAAACGTTCCCATATAAAATTAACAGTAGGTTTTCAAAATTAGTAATGTTAAATGTTTGATTTTTTTTCCTTTATCCGTTACTTTTCTTTTGGAAAGTTGTTTAGTGTGAAATAATAGTAAATGGACAGGTTCCGTCATAGTACGTAAGTATTCCGTTCAATAAACGCTTTTTAACGTTTTATTTAAAAATATATAATTTGTTACAAAATTAAGTATAGACAAAAGTACTCACCACAACAGCATACAATCTGTACTTCAAATCGAACACATCTTGTTCCTTCCTCAGGTGATGCTTGTGATAATCCATCAAGTTATCATCGCAGACCGGAGTCGTCACCAAACTACTGGACGCCAGCCTCTCCCGCCTCACCTTACTCACTTCGATCGACTCCCTTCTCTTCTTATCTATCTTACTCTTTACATTACTCTCTTTGGTTTGTCTATGTCTCGTGACGTCATCGTTAGCCGCATCGACGTCATCATCATCGCTCTCGCTGATTGGATCTTCGTGGAAAAGGGAGGATCGCCTTTTGAACATGGACTTTAGCTCGTTGTGTCTGAGTATAGTTTCCTGTGGCACAGACGCGAGGTAGGCGGTCGGGTCGAAGTCTTGGAAGGGGAAGTTGACTACCTTCTGCGATTTGATCCATTTGTTGTTCACGTATTGGAACCGCTTCAGGTGGACGATCTGAAACGAAACAAAGTTTCAGTTTCTTATAGATATTAGTGTCGTTTGTAAGTTTGTTTACAAAGAGTAGTTTGAATGTCGATGCCGCGTACTTTCGCGTCATAACCAAAAAGTACCGGTAGTGTCGATGACACCGACTTCTAGTCATAAAAACCGGATACGTTCGACAATTTATACATTTTTTATTCTACCGGAAGTATACAGAAAAGTTACAAAATTTACTTTGTTTTGTTGGCTACCTGTTAAGTATCATTTGATTGGTTTAAAATGAACCAATGAGTTTTAAAATAATTATTCTCCATCGGAAGTCTGCCGGAGTAAAGTCGGCGGGTCGCTCACCGGTTTGTTTACGTCTGTAATTATTTGGACTTTTTGTAGTAATTAGAGCAAGTTATATAAAAAAAAAGTTATATACTACACGCATAATATTATAGGGAATGTTCCAGTGGTATTTTAGTGCTTGTGAAATGTTTCATCCAATTGGAGAAAATGCACACGTAGTTTTACTATCGAGGTAAGTGCTAGACATAAGCATGTGCAGAATTTTCTCAGCTTTATTCTGATATATCACACTATCCCTAAAATATAACCTAACATGCCGAAATACGTGGATTTATAAATCCGGTCGGCAGCAATTTTCGGAATCGATTTTTATCGTGACACTGAGGGGTCTGGCGAATTAGGGGAGTCTTGACACTGATTGGGCTAATTATCCAGGGTGCACCAGGCATAGAGTAATTAGTGGTTGTGTCTCAGTTTGCGCCAAATACTCACTAATATCGGGGGCAGTCTCCAGATCTGCAACTTCTTGGTGGCGGGCTGGCTACTTTTGCAGCCGGAGCAGTGGTAGGGCTCCTCGAGCCGCTCCTCGGAGGTGAACGCGGTGAGGCAGTGGTCGAGGTCGATGGGCCGCGCCGCTTCCACCGTGCACTCTCGCACCGACTCGTGCTCTATGAACGCCTGCAACCATTATATAATAAGGGAATTCGACCGATTGACAGCGGTATATCCATTTCTAATTGCCGGCCCTTTTATAAAATAGACTGGTGACGTTCAGCGGCATCACTAGTGCGAGGGTTTCGGCACCGCGATCACCAACCCGCCTGCCCAGCTTGCATAGACGAATACAGCCTACAGACTCCTCATAACAGGCGACTATTTCTGTCAACACATTTGACTGAACCAGCAGATACAATTCGCCACTCCAAAATTATGTTTCGGTAGGCCAAACCAAAATAGCTTCTATATTCATTACGTTAGAGTCTTCGTCTTCGGGAAAGATAAGTTTGTGGCGCTATACGCAAGATTGGAAGAGCCAATAGGATTGCAGTATCCAGTTTCGATTGTTGACAGAATTATTTGTACGCAAGATGTTGAACAATAGACGTCTTTTTGGGCTGTATTGTCTATACCAGCGTGTGTGAGTATGGGCATTTTTTACAGGAGGACCGCCGAGAGTGGCTAAATCTTGGAAAGGCCTAATGTCCAGCAGTGGACGAACCAGACTGATGAATGGATGAAAATCGGGAGTAAATTTTTAACCCGCAACCTCTTGTAAAAGACAAAGTACACAGGTACCTTTTCCCTAGTGCTCTGGTATCTAAGATGCAGTGCCGTGGGGTCCCAGTCTATGGCCAACATGGCGGGGCAGCTGGCCCCGTCCCGCCCGCTCCCCGCGCCGAGCGAGCCCCGCCCCGCCCGCCACCATAGTTGACGTAGCTGAGAGAAGTCCAGGCGGGTCAGCTCGCTGGGAGGGGGTTCGTCCTGGGAAATTAGAAGTGGTAAATGTGGTAATACAGTTAACCGTGAAAAAACATTGTAAAAAATTGCATAATCAATGAGGTTTTTTTGCTGACAAAACCTAAAGTCCATTTCTTTATGGCTTCCTAAAATAGCAACTTTTAGTACAATAGCAATACTAATTTTAGCGCAACTCTTCAGGCGATATCTGACTAAATCACGTTAGAAGCCTTACATTTGAGAGTTTACAGATTCAATTAAGAACAAAGACAAAAAAAGCTGTTATTGTTCGCTATTGCACATATTTCAGAAATATTTTTTACGTTGAATTTTAGACTTCACTCCAAGGGTATACGGTTCGAGTCGAATCTGTGAAGTGACACTTTCTTTAAGAGAAGAAGAATACATCCCATGCGGTCTATGGACCGCATACGCGGTATATATCTAGAAAGAAACTGCCACTTCACAGTTTCGACCCCAACCGTTCAAAAGTAAAACATTGCACCGGAACTTGTCATGACAACGCACCGATGAATATCGCGGTGCCGCGTCGTACTAGATAGTACGTTACATGATGTAGCCGAACTCTAACTTACATGTATGTCTATACTGGTCCTGGCGCTATACTGTCGGTTCAGTTTCGCTTTGGCTATGGGCGAGTCGGTGTCGGGGACACAGTTGCTCACATTGTTATTAACTCAACTTACATGTATGTCTATACTGGTCCTGGCGCTATACTGTCGGTTCAGTTTCGCTTTGGCTATGGGCGAGTCGGTGTCGGGGACACAGTTGCTCACATTGTTATTAACTCAACTTACATGTATGTCTATACTGGTCCTGGCGCTATACTGTCGGTTCAGTTTCGCTTTGGCTATGGGCGAGTCGGTGTCGGGGACACAGTTGCTCACATTGTTATTAACTCAACTTACATGTATGTCTATACTGGTCCTGGCGCTATACTGTCGGTTCAGTTTCGCTTTGGCTATGGGCGAGTCGGTGTCGGGGACACAGTTGCTCACATTGTTATTAACTCAACTTACATGTATGTCTATACTGGTCCTGGCGCTATACTGTCGGTTCAGTTTCGCTTTGGCTATGGGCGAGTCGGTGTCGGGGACACAGTTGCTCACATTGTTATTTGACTGGTTCTGAGGACGGCTCATACTTGGCCGCTTCTGTGGCCGAGGTGTGGTCCCTGGGAAATTAAATAGTTCTAGTTGTAAACCTAGGTGCAAGGGGATGCTTAGAGGTATCTTAAAGATCTATGGCACACCACTATCGTTAGCTGTATTTTCTCGCCTCTGACCTTTGGCGGTTGATTTAACAGAATCGGTGACCTTTATGTTTCATCGACACCTGAGGGTTGCAGGCAACAGGGGCGGATACAACGAAGCACGGCGGTATCACGCACCAGCTTGTTAAGCTACACTCGTGTTGAACTAAGCTCACCTCTACTCCTGTTCAAATTAAAGACGAGCGGCGTATCGTTGCTAGGCAACGTGCACCCTCGACACAGGGAGCTCCAGGGACACACACAGCACCACACTCCCAGAGAGTTCACCAGACGCAGCGTGAAGGGAAACTCGTAGCCGAGACTGTCGTCACTGAGAAATTATGAAAAATATAATTAACAAACGGAGTAGCAAAGTTGATATTTTTGAAGACTTTCAAGAATCCTGTAGTACCGAAAGATTTAAAAACAGTGCGCCATGTCTCAGTATACAGAATTTTTTGCTTATTATCGTTTATTTTTATCTATTATTATTATTATTTTTATCAGGTATTATAAAACATAAATATTAAACTTAGTGGACGAGTTTGTCTCCGAGTTACTATGGAATAACGGTGTTGTCAACTGAGTTACCCCCTAGTTTTGCTGAAAATTACAATAATTATGAAATGTTATTTGATTCGAAAGAAATTCAATGATCTGTTTATCTAATATTTTTAGATAAACAGAAGGTGGATGTGCGGAATGCCTTCAACACAGTGGACAGAGGAGCCCTGTTGATAGAAATCAAGGAACACATCTCACCAATATACAATTACTTATATCAATATTAGTTTACAGGAACCATCTTTTTCAGTCAGCTGCCGGATGTCAACAGGGCGATCCGCTTGGACCGGCCATCTTTAGCTTGGCCATTGACCCAGCCATATCGTCATTAATGTCCAGGTTCAATATATGGTACTTGGATGACGGCACCATAGGGGGCGAAGCGACATCAGTTCTTAGTGATTTAAGCATTTTAATAGAAAAAATCGAAAAAATTGGCCTATCCCTTAACTTTACAAAATGCGAGCTTTTTATTTCCGATTCCATATCACCTATAAAAAAAGAAATATTATTCCCATACTTTTTTATATTTAGCAAAAAAGGTACGCGTTAGACATAAGCAGTGCGGGTAAACAGTTGTCTGACCCTAATACTAATATATAAGTACACGTACCAGTCAGTTGCATGGTTATGTTTGTCCTGGGGCGGGCGTGCACTGAGCAGCCTCGCGAGCTGCGTCCACACCCGCGCGTACACTTCGCGCCCCGACATGCCCTCTCTCAGCCCCACGAGCAGTGGCTGACCGAAGAGCGCGGGCCGACAGCGCTGCGACGGGAGGAAGTACGCGTCCAGCCGGCATTGCTTCCTGTAGGTGGGGGGTTTCGTGAGGTAAAGAGGCAGTTTTTAAATTGAGAAAATTTCTAGAGGCTATACTTAAGCGACAAATC
Source organism: Ypsolopha sequella (assembly GCA_934047225.1). Taxonomy (NCBI): domain Eukaryota; kingdom Metazoa; phylum Arthropoda; class Insecta; order Lepidoptera; family Ypsolophidae; genus Ypsolopha; species Ypsolopha sequella. Next base: position 23,954,081 of record OW204003.1, read on the forward strand.
AGCCAAGTACTTAAGTATCCCTTAACTTGAACTTGTAACGGTAGTGTATAAGCCAAATATGTGGCCAAATGAAATAGTTTGATAAATACTGTGGCCACATCCGAAATAACTCTGCAACCAAGGCCTGGACTGCAATAAACATTTAGTGGAATAGTTTGTGATCCGGCTACATTTACCCCGGAATATCGGACAGGTCTAAGGGACGACAACAAATAATAACATAACAAGCCGCAATTATAAAACAAACGACAAATGTGAATAAGCCCTCATTTATCGCTCTCTATATTTATCGGTTAGCCGCATTATGTCCAATTCGCAAATTGTACAATTCGGAATTGGTCCAATTTGTTATTATTAGTTTGATTTTTTTATTATTTATTATTAGCTTAGTTAAGAAGCATAATAAAGTACAAATGAAACATATTTTTCTCACTGTTACAAGAAAATAATCGAGAAACGAATTTTAACGGATTTTAATGCAGTTCAGTGTCACCGGGGGCTTATTGAGTAAAGTGTGTGTAACATTACATGTAACATTACATACACTGTATCTAACAAGATCTTAGCGTTAGCATTGTGAAACGAGACGGAGAAAAAATGGAAGATAACAGTCTGAACTTATTGAGTAAAGTGTGTGTAACATTACATGTAACATTACATACACTGTATCTAACAAGATCTTAGCGTTAGCATTGTGAAACGAGACGGAGAAAAAATGGAAGATAACAGTCTGAACTTATTGAGTAAAGTGTGTGTAACATTAAATGTAACATTACATACACTGTATCTAACAAGATCTTAGCGTTAGCATTGTGAAACGAGACGGAGAAAAAATGGAAGACAACAGTCTGAACTTCAACGCAAGCTGAGCAATAGGCCAGAAAACCACCAACAAACAATTCATAAATATTTGAATTATGCAATATCTTATCTAACCATCGTATAGTCGATATAACCTGGAAACATTATTTTTACCAGAGTGGTCGAAGAAAGTGTAGGGTCATAAAAATAAAATATTGCACTAGGAAAGGGAAAATTTTTGTTAGCAGTGAGTTACAATAGAGAGTGCAGTACTTACCGATGCACGGCCACTAAATACTGTATCTTGCCGACAGGCGACTCCCGCGCCTCGTTCATCTGATGCATGTTGGACGGACTGCTTCCGAACTTCATCTGCGACGCAATTACATACACCTCGCTATAAATTTTCATTTATTGCAGAAAAAATTCTTCTACTTATTAAATACACAGCAATTTATTCTGGGAATGGCGATTTTTTTTAAGCTTGAATATACGAGTACTATAGTTTTACCCGTCTCTACAGATTAATAATATTTAAGAAACATTTTACATCATACTAGCGGAGGTCCCACGACGTCGCCTGCGTGTGTCACGTGGGAAATTGGAAAAATTTCAGGTTTCTAGATCCAAGAGTTCGGGCTGGGCGTTGATGAGTTAGTCAAGGAGTGAGCCAGGAATTTTATAAATATGATTAAAAATAAGCCTATATATACTTGACGGCCAAACGAAGGTCGTTTGACTTCGGTAAATAAATATAGAAATACGTACCTTCCCCAACCTCGGACTAGACGGCTTCAAGTTAAGACTCTTCACGCTGAGCGTGGGCGAGCCATTCTCGACATTCTTCCTCATGTTTTTAGGTAGAGTATTGCACCGATAGTGGTCGCCGGGCGCGAGATCCACGTTCTTGCTCGAGTAGTCGAAGCCGGGCGGGCTCTGCGACATCACAATCTCAGATCGCGAACGCTGAAATTGTGACCTTAGATTGCAGGTTCCTTCTGTGGAGTCTGAACACTGGTTCTCTGTTATTTTCTTTTAGGCTGAAATAGTTGTAGATACAGGCCTACCGTTCAACCGAGTCGGTTCCTGCGGTAGAGAAAGGTGCGGGAGGGGTGACATCGGGGCCCTCTAACTCTCTTGGAGTCTCGCGTCAATTCACGTCATGTCAACACCCCCTCCCGCTCCGCGCAGCTACCTGAGGCACCGACTCAGTTAAACGGTAGGCATGTAATTATTATATATACTAAACATTTACACACCACACTGTGGATTTTTTAAATTAATTATTTTGTTATATAATGTACCAAATAAACATTTCGATTGTGCAATCGATTTATAAAAATAGAAGACCGCCTGTGTGGTCTAATGTATGAACGACTAGTAAGCTGAAGGTCACGTGTTCAAACCCCGTACAGGCACATTTGTGATTCAGTTAGCAGAGTTAAGGTACTTTGAGATTTGGATTCATATCGTGAAACGTGGGTAAAAGAGTGTGCTGCGACTTGCATTTCTCAGTACAAAGCTGAAAACACCTCGGACCTCGGGTTTTATTTCATGACGATCTAGTTTTTCATTTGAAAATAAAAGATAACATCAGAGAAACAGAAAAGTTAAAAATAGTAAGAAATGTAGAACACATTCTACCAACGCTGACTTATTATATTTTTAATTAAACCACGTGCAAACATTTTACCACTAAGTGTTGTTAGCTCTAGCTTTCTACATGTTGCTAGAATGTGTTAACGGATAATGTCTTTTGTTTTTTACTTTTGGTAAACATTTTTTCACCTCCAAATAGACAACATTATACGCGACCGTCCCGCGGGGTGACAGACGTACGGTAGGCGGGGGGCGATGAAGCTTCAACTGCGCGGCAGGGCAGCGACTGTCGGTGAGTGACACGCTTTCCTCTCCCGCTACACCGCTCACCCCCCGCTAACATCTAGAGTAACTCGTCCCCGCCAACGTCTGTCGCTCCGCGGGACTGTCAAAACGATCTTGTTTGTCTATACTCTATAACATCACACACAAATGATTCAAAAAACGTGTAACTACATGGAAAAAAGTGTTTGAAGAGTGAAAATTTACACCGAGTAAAACATCTAAACGTTTTATTTACACTACAAGAGAAACACTGATAGGCTATGTATAGCAAGACAAATCATCATATACAGGTTGTAAAAAGACAGGTAACATTAAAGAAAAGCACATTTTTACCGAGCGTACTAAAACGTAATTCACACTGTATTTGTAACTGAATATGTTTCTTTACGGACGATTGTTACATCTTGTCAATAGAATTATGTAGTTTCATTTATGTGACCTGTCTTGTTACACCCTTCAGAATATCCTACGATGTAAACAACACATAATTTGAATGAGAACTAAATACAATGGGTCATTCCATTCAATGGACAAATTTTCAAGTTTCAAAACGGTGCAACCTTAAACGAAAGAAAGTGTCTAGCCTGCCACCAGCGGCCGTTTAGCAAAATAATATATTCTGCCACTAGCGGCAGAATAACAAAAATAATTATTCTACCACAAGTTTATGATTATTGAAAAGCAAATATATGCCTAACTCCGCCCATTCGATTAGTCCTGCTAAGAAGATGGGCAAGACCGACTCAGCACACCCCGACTCTTTACAGTCTTTTGGCTACTACCCCTAGGGAGTATATAAAAAGCCGAAGGCGCGAAGGGAGGGCAGCCCTCGCCCACCATAACAACGGCAAGGCACCCGCGTGAGCCGTAGCGGCTGAGGCTGGTCGCCGATTCGGCGACCAAACAAGCCGAAGCTGCGCAGGCGAGCGTGGGCGCCTGACCTTTGTTACGCAAGGGCGAAGTGGCTGCACTTCCCGCAGCGCCGTAGCCGATGCAGAAATGAATTTGTGTCATAAAAATAGTTCAGTATTGATAAGTTCAAATGTCACATAAATTAACTTGCGGCAGGATAGCCGTTTCTGCTATTCGGCCACCAGTAGCTATACTCACTACGTTCGACTAACGTGTATTGAATATTGTACATTATCTAGTTGACGTTAGAAAGTACATTCCAATAATCATAAACTTGTGGTAGAGTAATTATTTTTGTTATTCTGCCGTTAGTGGCAGAATATATTATTTTGCTAAACGGCGGCTGGTGGCAGGCTAGACACTTCCTAAACGAAATTATTTTGTCTTAGTGCTTTAAATGCAATCCGTGTCTATGATATAAAAATAATTTCTAATTAATCTATTTTTAGACACATACAAATATTTACAGTATCTGCTTCACAGTTTTTAGGGTACAACTACATTGGGCCAACGCATACGCCACAGCCGTGTCGCGTTTGGCGCAAGCTACATGAAAAAAAAAATGCGTCCCGATTCACATAAAAGCAACACCGTCTCTATGTCAGGCCTCACAACCGTTGGCAGTGTATACGACCACACCGCACATTTCAGCGAACACTTCCCTATTAGTAGACCAACAGGTTCGTTCGTCTTAGCGGTTAGATAATATTTGTAATTAAATGACACCTACTTTTGTTCTGAATTGCAAGTAAGGACCGTCTTAATAACAGATTACTCAAGTGGTAGGTGTATTTGGATATTTGATGGCAATTTTATTCTACATAATACAATTGAGACAATCGCTTTATTGCGTCCATTCTAATGTTTTCTTTTGTCGTACTTACGGAACAAAAAGGGAACGCCACCTCGTTTACAACTAGTAAATCTGTTGAGCCCCCCCCCCCCCTCCCCCAGAAGTGGTACCTCCGTTCAGCACCCAATTACCATATTAGTATGACGCGACCGCGAGACTGTGCGTATTGTGACATTAACCACGGATACGAAGCTTAGCATAACTATTTTTATTTTATAATTATTTTATATATAAAGCACTCCCTACGCGCTAAATGATTTAAAGAGTTAAGGTAACTTCTACTTAAGGCGGGCTTATCTTTGACTAGCTTTTTTGCCCGCGCCTTCGCCCGCGTTGATTAAGTTTAAGTTAGTCGTATCGAATCTGTAAAAAAAATTTAGCTCATTAATTTTTTAGTACGTAGTTGACCTGACTTTGGTTTTGAGATATGGAGTGTTTTGGATTCTCATCATCTCTAGCCGAGCCGCTTTTCTGATCGACACTATTTTTTGTTCTCTGAATTAATCCTCGTGTCTCTTTGGCGGTCTTTGATAACTGATTTAATCGCCTAGTAGTATGTTTGGCTGAAGGCCAAGGCGCGTCTCTGAACGACACTATTTCTTGTTCCCATGGGAACTGATTTATGGGATAAAAAGTTGTCTATGTCCTATTCCAGGTCTAGAACTACATTTGTGAAAAGTTTCAACCCAATCGGTTCAGTAGTTACGGCGTGAAGGAGTAAACATCCATACAAACTTTCGCATTTATAATATTAGTAGTGTGTTAGTGGGATGGGATTGATTAGACTAAAACTATAAATTTTTGACGTCAAGTGTAAGGTTGCTGAACAGACTCAAAGGCTCAAAAAAATGCTATGCATTGCTGAGAACACTAATTAAATGATTACTGGAATAGAAATTGTAAAAGTTATTTAGTAACAGTAAAAATAAATTGCAAACTACCTTTGGAAATAAGCTTTCGTCGCAGAGATCTCAAAAATTTGGGCGACAACTACCGTCCGCCCAAGTCCGTCTAAATCTAGTACTATGAAAGGCACATTAGGGAGTGCTTTATATGGTAATAAAAATAAAAAATATCATACCAAGTTTCGCCTACAAAAATAACATCTATGACGTAAACATGAGCGGGACGTTGATGATCTGTCTATCGGAGAGAAACATTTAGGGTACGTTTCGTAACGTGTGATTATCACTCGGAGCGATGCGAATTTTACCCTGCATCGTTCAAAAATCGACCCGAGTGAAACCGAGGGTAAACGAACTGTTACCTGACAGTTGCGCTAAGTGTTTAGAAACGCTTTCGGGAAATGTGAATATCGCACTGACAAGTGCGATTTCTAACTCTGTTTGGGTACCGTTAAAATTCGCCTGACAGTTGTCATTTCGGAGTTTTCTCGGGATTCGGACAATTTTTGAAAATAGAATTCAACATTTCCGTACGAATACGGGAAAATGTTTCGAAACTGCTTCGACAGGATTATGGCTTGCAAATGCAAAGGTTGCAATGCCATCCATATTAAAAGCAATAGGTATTTAGGTACTTTACTTAATTTATTTATTTTGATTTGAGGTTATGTATTTACTTGACGTGTGTCACTCCAGACCGTTTCAAAACGCTTTTCTCACGGGAATCACTCGCAAGCGTTTCAAAACCAGATCTTTCTTTCTCTTTCTAGTATATAGCTCTGTCTCTTTCTTAAAAACGAGTGAAATTTCGCACGAAGATCACACGTTCTGAAACGTAGCCTTATTGTGCAGTTATGCTATGACGTCACAGTAGATGACGTGTTGTGAGGCCTGCACAGAAAGTAGTTGAAAGTGGGCGTTGTTAAGGCGACAGCGTCGGAACAATGATGCCTCAGCACTATCGTTGTACCTGGTGTATATAGATGACGTGTTTGTCTGCTATTCAACAAAGAAGTTATTTAGAAACACACACATAGGACCCACGACAAAAACAAATTAATATTTACAAAGTGTATTTGTGAGTTTTCTTCCCGTCACCAAGTTTATTCAATGTTGTATTTTGTTAAGGAATACAACATATTAAAATTATTATTATGTGTTTTATTTTAGCAGCGTGGATATTATTTCGTTATATCGGAGCGGCGGCTGCGTTTATCGTCTAGTGTCCCGAAGCTTCGTGCGTTTTGGTTTTTGTTCACGAAGGTAGCCGACAATAGCCGATAATGGCCGATCATCGGGTCTGCGTGTATCGTGTTAAGTTTAGATTTTTATTGTTAAAGTCTATTGTCTCAAAAATATGTTGTTACTCGTATGTTATCATTTCATACCGCAAACACAAGCCAGTAAATACTTCATCCTGGAGAGCTATTTCAAGTCTCCAGTAAGTGTCTCAATAAGTGTCCAGGAAATTCGTATGAAAATCCATTACATACCATGTTTATTTTTTTGTTAACTATCGGTCTACGAGGCTAAGGAGTATGGTGATCATAAGGTTTAAAGCGGCCAGTTCAAAAACCCAAATGTCAATGACCCGAAGTATTATATTAGCGTCAAAGGTAAACGATACGTTTCGCTCTCCATACACTACTTTATCGCTTACGCTTCTTACCCCGTTTCATAGTACAGAGTCACCGTACCGCGGTAAGGAGCGTTAGCGATAGACAAAGTAGTGTAGGGGAGGGCGACACGTATCTTTTTCTTTCGACGCTAACATAATACTGACGTTTTTACGCCTGCCTTTGAACAGACTTTAGCTGTGGCACTGTGAGAGTTTTATTACAACTGGTTTATAAATTTAGTTTTCTGATTGGGTCTTTTCAAAAGTTCAACAACATTTTCTGTGACACTTTTTCATCTACATATAAAAAAAAAGTACTCATTAAAGGAAGTTTTGTTTCCGAAGAAATATTATAAAAGTAATCAAACATACTCCCTAAGAAGTAAACAATATATACCGAGTGTAAATAGACTGCTACCTTTAAATGAACACACATATTCTACCGATCATACTGAACCACTTTTCCCAACAAACATACCGCGTGAACCATTAGTTTAGGAAATAATTGAGTTTCAAACAATAATGTGTGACCCCTCACGTACTGAGATACGGGCGTTTTTTGAGGCAGCGTCATCCGTTAAGCAGCTGTTCACGCGCAGCGTTCTAAAATAAACATTCCTTCTGCTTCTTAGGTTACAATTAAATATCTTCTTCTCTGAAGATTTGCGCATATATTTTTCTTCAGTCTTGTTCGGTATGAACATTATATGGTTTTATTTAAAGGTCGCTGTCTATACAGTATAAACTGTATATTTAACAAAGTTTTCATATATATTTGTTTTTCAAAAGTCTTTGGTATTGGACAACCTACACGGGCATCTCTCTTGTTTGAAATGTCAACCCTATTTGTAATCGACTCGAGACACATAGCTATATTATCGAGTGAGAGTGAGTGTGTGTATGTGTATGTGTGTGCGTGCACGACCACTAGCGCGCTAACCTTGAAGCAGAAGAGAGCGGGCATGCACAGAGAGGCGCCGCCACTCACCTCCGTCTTCACACAGCACGCCTCCTCCTCGGGGGGTGCCCACTCTGTCGACCAATACATACAGCCACCGGTTATACACACTTCAACTACTTATTGTCAACGAATAAATACGGAAAGGCAAGGAAAAAAAAATGGAAAACTTTAAATATCCCTTTGAAAAATAATTATTTGTATGACACGAGTGTAGACCCGCACCTACCCTAGAGTGAATAATTTTCGTACAAACAATTTTTTTTAAAGTGGTATCTGTTTAAATTTTTTCATATTTATTTTTATTGTTAAACTTGACCTAATTGTTTTTCTAGCAAAACGTAATATGCACGCCACTGCCTGGAGGCCTTTGCAAATTATAACGCACCGGACTACCTCAAAGTACGCATTGGAATGTGAGCTTTAAATCGTATTGCGTACGTGGTATTTTGTAAGGGTACGGCGACGGCCACGCACCGTCGTCAGCGCCGTCACGTACATAACACGATTTAAAGCTCATATTTCAATACTTTACTTTGAGGTGGTCTGGTGCCGGTCCGTTGTAATGTACGACGACCTTTAATCCGCGGGACTTGCTTGGTGACGTCAAATGTAAATAAAAAATTCAGCGTTTGGAGAAGTGCGGGGGAGAGTGCAGCGTTGTTGTTAGTTTGCTTGTCTATCTTTCTCCATGTAACGCATAGATTCATTGTCAACACATGAAAGTATTATGGAAGTATATATGCGTGGCGACTTAAGTGGCGTTTATTTTTGTCCTTCAACACTGTAATCAGTGGTCTATACCTGAAGTTAGACTTAAATTTTTCGAAATTCAAAGAGTAAATTGAGCCTTGCTTTGAATTCGGCTAAAACACCTTTTATAGATAGTCTTGGGTCTTACCACTATAATTTCCGCTTTCTACGGCGGCGCGGGGTTCAAAAACGTAGAATTCGAAATCATATCACTCTCTTTAGTGATTGAACACTTTGTTAGTGTTTATAAAAGGGGCATTGAGAACTACTAATTACAAATGTGAGCCCCGTTTATAGTATACCTTCAGCGTCGTCCTCCTCCTCGTCCGGCGCCCCGCAGCCATCATCAGCCGGCAGCTCGTAGACGGCGAGCGCGGCGCGCGGCTTGACTCGCAGCGAGTCATCGATCACGTGACCAATCAGCGCACCGTTCAGTTCCACTAACAGCATCCTGCGGGACATCCCAGCACTCATTGCATTATACATACCTATATCATATTATTGGAACGAAGTTCCTTATCGCACGTTACAGACACTTGGCGAATAAAAACTAGGCCGAAAAAAGTGACTTCGATCGTCACAACACATAAAAACGTGTATTTGCTTCGCGACTTACTTGTCGGGCGGCAGCGCGCACAGTTCGGACAGCTTCCTCTTCAGGTCGAGGTAGGTTCCCTCCGAGTTGACGCGCACGCCGTACTTGACCGGCACTGATCCGTCCAGGAGGATCACTGTACGACACATATACATTATTATTGTGTGCTCTAGGTTCGAGTACTCTACTACTAAGTTGGAGGTCACGGGTTTAAATTCCATAGGAGCAAAATGTGTTCGATCTGTGTGCTTTGGAAGGCACGTTAAGTTGTTGGTCCATATCTTATATGTGCTCGAAGTACGGCGATATGCCTCACTATACATATCACGCTGGGATGTAATAATCTTCAGTGAACGTCTCAAATTCAAATAGTTTATTTTGTAACATAATACTCTTTTTACGAGTCAAATTTAATCTCATAAAAATATGTGTAACAAAATAATAAATGTACATGAACTAAATTGAAGGTTTATTTAATTTATATTATATTTTTAGCAATATATATACAAGGTGAATTTGTGAACATCGTCCAAATTCATACTGGAGCCTTGGTAAGTGATCAGCATCATGAACCAATAACGATTTTAGTAAAATTCATAAAATGAAATTTCGACTCCCCATAGTGATTCACTTAGGACTGGGAGTGAATTACTATAGGAAGTCGAAATTTCATTATACGAATTTCACAAAAATTGTTATCGATCCATGATGCTGATCACTTACCAAGCCTCTAGTATGAATTTGGACGATGATCAAAAAGTCACCTTGTATATTAAAATGACAGGTAAAATCTATAATTATACAAGGTGAAATCTAAACAACCGCCCGAACCCATACCGGAGACCCGGCCAGCGAATCCAGGTGGCCGACCAAATCCTCATCCTATATACTACATATTAATAGGTTACATATATAAACACATGCCTACCTCCGTTTCACAGTTCATACTCAGGAACACCACTGACACCTCGAGAACTCATATCGTGACGATGTATTTTATACTCGGTACAATTCATTATAAAAATTGACTACATGCCAACTGTTTCACCGATACAATTTCATAATTTTCACGCGCCTACCCCTTACCTCTAATCTCCACCGGCACGTAGGACTCCATCGGCAGCGGCAGACTGAGCATGTTGAACGCGTCGAACCGCACCGACTCGTGCCCGCACGCGCCGCACCGCACCTTCGACTTGAGCTGTCCGTAGAACAACTCAGTCACTATCGACTTGTTGCGCGCTGTGTGCTGCTCCCACGCCTCTGTCGCTACTACCTACCGGGTCGTCATGGTTACGGTTAACGGAATTATTGGCACAAGTAAAGTATAAGTAAAGTAATGAGGAGTTTTGTAGTCTATTCTGTGTCGGTGATTGTACATGCGGATGTCAAGTGTAGTTTTTGTTTTACCTATTTAGAACGGACAGTGCCCGCATTCTAGTAGGTAGTTACAGTTTTTTGTTTTACTTGATAAGTTTGCTTGTTTTTTGCTGGTGTGGTAGGTTTTTATTTGAGTATCCGGGAGGTTTGGAAGATTTTCCATCGCGGCCAGCGGCATGATGTTATTACTGGAGGTGGTATGATTGTTTTTGAGTGCGTGATCTGGTTTTATTTGATAATTGATAAATTGAGGTTAACGTTCTGTCGGTAACAAATCTTTGGTGTGTGGAAATAGGGTTTTTATGTCTTTTTTTCCGGAGTAGGGAGTTAAAATCGTTGATTAGTTGTCGGAGTTATTAAAGTACTATAAAAGTAATTGCAAATTTTAGTGACTTTTCAATGTCTCATGTTTCAGTAGTCCATTTTTTACCAGACTAATATTACTTAACTTTTCTATTCTTTAACATTGTAAACATCTAAGTTTGATAGACTTTTTTTATTAAAGGTTTAAATAATTGACGATCAATGTAGTGGTAGATATCTGCTGAAGATGCTGCATCGTGATTCGTAACATACTTTCTCCAAGATGCCCGTGCAACTTTGCACCTTAAGCTCAATCGGTTCATCAGTGTAATGTCAAGACAGTCACTAGAAAAAAGGACTAAAATTTCGTTATTCAGCCGCCCCCACCTGGTCGCGCTTGTCGTTGGAGTGCGGCACCGGCGGCAGGTCTTGTGCCCGGTTGAGGTCCTCGTGTAGCTTGTCGAGCAGCCAGGCGAGCAGCTCCTGCGCGTCGTGCTGCCCCCCGCCGGCCAGGTCACGCGCCCACCGTGACACGCACCAGCGTACGCGCAGTGGCGCCACCGAGCGCGCGCTGCACGACCACACCTGGGAAATGGGAGATTTTATGTTATATGTAAAACAATGATTGCATGCAAATATAGATCGATTCATAAAAGCTGGAACGAATCTATTGGATGAGCGAATGAAAGTATATGTGTGTATCACAAAATGGATAGATACAGGTTGACTGAATAAGTAGTAAGTGTTTTTAGACAAACCTGTTTTTAAATGTGTGTTTTTAACCACAAAGACAACGGTATTTACAAGTATAGAAAACATTAACTCACGGAATTAGTAATTTTGTTTTGAATGACGAAAAGCTAGTTGCTTACAAAGTATAAGAAGGCCCCTGTATGTATATGGACAGCACTTTCACAGTTGTATGTGTAATTAGGTTCGTTTATTACATGCGTGCCAGCTAAATTCAAGGATTATGGCGAGCCATCTCTTGTCAATTTCGTTATGCAATATGTATTTTTTTACTTTTATTTTTATGGCAAAACCATGCCGTCAAGCGACTCGTCTTGTCCCAACGTAATAAGAACCCGTACCCGTGCCGTTACAGGCACTCATTCGTCCGTTACCGACTTCCGTGTATTTTGCGTCCCTGGACAGACAGTTATTATAAAAAAAAACAACAGTTAACCTCTTTACAGAGCTCCCCGTACCGCAGCGCCAGCGCCCCCTTTGTCCCGAGCGGGTTGGTTGTGTTCACTTCGTACAGATGCATCCCAGAGTTGAAGTAGCGCGTCAGGGGGCCCGTGTTCCACACCTGCAACCGATATCTACAGTTCAACAACAGGAAATATGATACGTTTTGTCAATAGAGAAACTACCTCTGAACTAATTGAATTTGTATAGTAACTCAAGTTAATGCCTAACGCAGCAAACAATTGTGCTGATGCACTAGAATCCAAGTTACACTTTGGTGGAGGTTTGGTAATAATAATATAATAATAATAATAACGTTTATTTCGGATATTGTATCCATATTGTTAGTAACAGTTTTACTTAATTGCTATTGTTAGTAACTATTATATTTACAAATTTTAATTTATTTCGCATTGGGTAGGATTGACAACTGCACCCAATGCATAATGAATGGGTTGTCAATCCTATCCACTATCGTGCTCAGGATGCTGTTGGTAGAGGCTCGCACTCGGCGCAGCAGCGAGGCAGCACGCAGCCTCATAATGCCGAAGTAGTCTTGGGTGCGCGCCACATCGAACATACCCGACGCGCTGCACCACTGCCTCAGCCCCATCAGCATCCTAAACGCGTTGTTGTACTGGATGCGCAGAACTCTCACGGTCTTTTTAAGGTGGTTAATCCACAGACCGCAGGTGTAAAAAGATTGACAGTAGGCTTTAAACAAGGAAACTTTAACAGCCTCTGTACACCCGCTAAATCTGCGGGCCAGCATGTTGCTCCTGACCGAGAGAGCCCTGCGCTCCCTTTCAATGTCCATGTCATCACATAAATCTATATTTAAGTAATGACCCAAATATTTGAGATCATTGACCCTTCTCAGGGCCTTCCCATTAAGGTGTATTTCAGGTACAATATCAGGAGCACGGTTCTTAGCTCTGAACACCATATACTCACTCTTTTTTACGTTGTATATAAGACCGTGCTCCCGAGAATAGCCTTCACATATGTGCAACAGTTTTTTGAGTGCACTGACCGAGGGACTCAGCAGCACCATATCGTCCGCATAACTTATGTTATTAACACTAACTCTATCAATATGGCATCCATACGGCTGGCTGCTAAGTTCCTCGATCAGTGCATTCACATAAAGATTGAACAGTGCTGGAGACGTCAAACCGCCCTGCCTCACACCACATTCCAGTCTGTAGGCATCAGAAAAAACGTTGCCCCACCTCAAAAGGTTCACTTGATTGTTGTACCAGTAGCGAAATACAGACACAAAAACCTCAGGAAAACCCGCGCCTGACAACTTCTTCCACAACAAATCATACCTAACCAGGTCAAAGGCCTTCGACAGGTCAAGGAAGCACGCATAGACAGGTGTTCGTCTTTCAGTGTAATATTTTACCGTACTTTTTAAAACCAGAATGGCACTTTCAGTAGAACAACCAGCTCTAAATCCAAACTGTGCTTCGTTGATATGCAGGTACGAGCTTAGCTGCATCTCCAGTAACCTGTCGAATACCTTTGCCAGGACAGTGGCTAGAGATACAGTGGTAATGAACCACTTGGAAATTAATTAATTCACATGCTTTATTAGCCACATGCAATATTAATATATTTTATATTTATATCAAATTCGACTTCAGGTGAGTTGTAATTAATAGACATTTATCAAATTGGAGTAATGGAGTAATAATATTTTATTTCTAGAACATTATGTCTTTACATAAAGGGCTGTGATAACCCTAGTAAGTTTATACAAACCTGTAACAGGGTTACCACGCTCTTCCGTCAGTGGTTTTAAAGATACAAAAAAAAACTTAAGTAAAATAAAGATAATACAGATTAATTCTATAATGCTTAGTGTACAAGGGTGTGAGGGTGTATAAGAGGGTGTGGATGCGTGTGTGAAGTGTATGTGTTAAAGTCACAAATAGTAAACGAAAAATAGTGTTGATTTTGGTTTTACGCTGTGCTTATGGTTTAGTATACTTATTTTATTTTGGAACTTCTAGAAGAGATTCAGTTTCGTCATAAGTGAGAGTGAGAAGCCAACTTCGAATTTCTGATTTACATTTGTAAAATGGTAACGAATAAATATTTAGTGATTTATTAGCCCTATTGTAGAGGCGGGAGCTTAAGACCGCATAATGTCGTGCAGCTAATTGAGTCCTGTGCGGTATATGTTTTGTACAATGGCAATGGCGAAAGAGAGAGAGGTGGGGCAGCGATTGCATTCCGTTACCACAATTTGAAAGGTGCAACGACACTTGGTATGTTGAAAATAAATATTCCCTCAACTTTCTTCAACGCGCTCTGATTGGCCAAGCCAACACCACGCAGTGATAGAAATGGAGAATCCAAGGTCTCTTGGCTCCCGCTAGTTGGGGCTCCGGATGTGTTCATGTAGGAACATGTTGTAGTGTTATCTCACCGACTGTAGCGCAGCGTTCATGTAGCAAGTGTTGCCGAGGTTGTGCAGCCCCGTGGCGCCGGGGACGTCGGGCGCCAGCCAGGTGCCGCGCCGCGCCATGTGGCTCCCGCTAGTGGGGGCTCCGGACGTGTTCATACTGGAAAGTTATACTATATCATTATTGTTATCTATACAAATAACTTTTACTATGCCGTCAACCCAGACACCGCGAAAAATAATCCAGCTGTTCCATACATTTTGTTCAAGTATGCAGTGTTATGTACATTTTCTGTGGTCAACCAGTTCTTTTTTTGCGGTTTAAGTGTTGGCTCCTTAGTTACAATTGTTTGTATAAAAGAGTACTATCTTTATATTTCGGCGACTACTAAAAAACCAAGCTAATACCTCAAAGCGCCGATCTCCTCGGGCCACGTAAGGTCCGTGTTCCTGAGCTCGAGCAGTAACCGCTGCCGCTCGTCGAGTCCGAGCTCCGCGAGCGTGGGCCTCTCGTCGTCGAGTAGCACGCAGCTGCTCGCGCCGCTCACCGCCCACAGCCGCATGTCCTCGCGAGCCAGACCCAGCGCCGAGCAGAGGAACTCGCACACCTACCACGATAACGTTACATAAGGAAGATATAGAGAAATTTTCATGCTACAAAAATACAAAATACACTCAATAAATAAACAGTTCTTTGGACTAACAAGTAATTACGGAAGTTGACCGTCGGCGAGGGTTTTAAAAAGAAAGTCGAAAGAGAATTTACTAATGTGTAATCGATGTATGATTACAAAGCTTATGATAATATATCTTACATTAAACTTATATGTTAGCGATCCCAATGATCAGAGTATGTCCTCCAGCTGTCGCGATGTTAGCATGAAGGCGGCGTCTTGGATGGTGAAATACCCTTTTAATACGTCGGTCGATGAAGCGTCAGCAACTCGAAAGGTTGCACAATCTGTTTGGTGGTGTGATGGCTGTTGGAGTCGGTAGGGACAGTTCTCAACGTAACAAACTATACAGTTTGAGGCAGATTTTAAGATGCTGCAAACAAAAAGGTCTCTGACTCAGCAAAATACTGCAGCAGAACTGTAAAGCTGATCTTCCATCTATTTCGTCCGATAAGTGTGTCCGTGTAGTGTGCACGTGTGTCACTCACCTGTCTGACAGTAGCGAGGCGGGAGAAGGCGGCGGTGTAGGCGAGTTGTCTCTCGGGCGGCGCCGGCGCGCTGCTGTACATCGACACTCCGCCCACCACCCCGCCGACATTGTTCACTCCTGCAAACGTGTACCACACTCTCACTCATGTACCACTCATCTCGTCTATTACTGTACCTAAGCTTTATGTTAATAATAACATAACACTAGTTACAGATGTTATATCCTACGAAGTCTACTTGGCTATGGTTGTAGTACAAATACGCGTGTTTTGTGTGTGTCGCGCGTTTTGTAAGCGCTCCCGAGGTTACGCACACCAGAAAGAGTGCGTGTGCATGCACTAATACAACCATAGGTAAGTAGACTTCGTAGAATAAAACATCTGTAAAACAGTAACCAGAAAAGTACCCGAGCACCTGAATGACCTGTAGCAGCGTGCGAAAGTGTGATCAGTTACGATTCGCGGCTAAGCAACGCTTGATAATGTTAGTCTTTGGATGGGTGACCATTAGTTTCATTTACATCTGGGTCCTTCAGTACTTCGGGAAGCACGATCCCCCGGCTGATATCGAAAGACAATGGTTTTTAAGTCTTGTCATAACCTATATGGCGGTCTGAACAACTCTGACACCAGGTTGGCTGCTAACCACAGGACAAGAAGAAGTTAGACTCTACTCTACTTCCCACTTCACGTGCTTTCGAGCCGAAAATCATTGGGCAAAAAAGAAAATTAAAATGATTCTTAAATACAAAGCTGTTCGTTGTCACTTGTCAAGTCAACCTCGGATTCCTTGCAATGACGTCCTTACAAGATACGTGTGAGAGCAGGCAGCATCTCACGTCGTTTAATACCTAAAAGTCTACACTACAGTCTACAGTTTTGGCTTGTTTTATGCAAGTCTGGCAGGTGAGCGCCGTTCAGATAATTTATAGCTTTAAGAAGGAGACTAACCCTAGCTTTTGGAACATTTTACTTCTGCATTCACAGATTTTGGAAAAAATGTACAGTCATTGAGAAAAACAGCAATTTTCACAAAAAATCATTGAGTGGTAGCCCTCTCAAACGCAACGACGCTCACCTGCCAGATTTGCTAAAACAAGCAAAAACGCAACTAGCGTTAACTTTTTTGGTACAAAATGATTTATGCTGCCTGCTCTTAGTCTAAGAATATGATACTCACTTTGTTGACTCGGTGCATGCCTCAGAATCTTAAGGTGAAGTGGGTACAGTTCTAACTCGACATCCGAGTTCGGTGGTCTGATGACCTGAAAATAAACAACACAAAAGTTAGCCAATATTATAAACTGTACGTTGAATTAATAATTAAAAGATGTGACCAATGATATTATCATTGAAGTTTGTCTCGCGATCCGCGACATGCTCCGAATTATTTCCGAACATTACAAAGTAGACATTATCGGTTAGAGAGGCGGATAGTGTTACCTGTCTCGGCAAGGGGTCGGGTCCGCCGTACCACAGAGCTAACGCTCTCCACAGCGCGTCGGGGACCAACTCGAAGTCTCTGTGCTGCGCCAGAGTGACGTCACGACGAAGGTGGCCTCCCTCACCCGTCAACGTGCGGACCTGGAACGAACAAGTTGGATTTATATACGGAATTATCAGGAAGTTAAACGGAGAAATATATTGTTTTGGTAGATTTGCTTTTGACGTATTAGTTTTCGTGCTAACCTCATGAAATCAGCGAATTTGCTGTAAAGTTTTGCAGGATTTTTTGGATTCCGGATTAGCTAAAATTTTTAAAGTCAGGAACAATCTAGAAAAAAAAACACGATGGCCTCTAGATTTTGTTTAAAAAGTAGTAAACACATTAAGGAAATCACTAATTATGTATGTCGTTGGCACGTCGTAGAATTGGGCAGATCATATTTCTGTTAAAACTAGGAGGATCGCCGCGCTCCGCTCCGCTAGGCTCCCTAAATTTATTTAGATGTAAGCCTAACACGCTCCTTCTCGCTTCGCTCCGCTCATCGTCGCACCTATTTTTTGCCTTTTGGTGAAAGATTTTCGGTTTCATACTTTAACATCTGCCCACGACATATACACCTACAATATTTAACACCAATCTGGGTCCCCAGTCCGGCACCCCAGGGGGAGCACGGACCGCTTTAAGAAACCCTGCATTAATTTTTGTAGAGTTGTAGGTAACAAGAAATCGGACCGCTTTGCCGAAAAAACGAAAGCGAATCAAACAGAATTTATGAAAGGTAGATGGCGTCATAAAGAAAAGGGAATATTTCCCGCCGGGCAAATAATATATGCATTATTGTAAAGCAAATAATATAGAACCGGAGCCCCCTTTATGAGGGGTTGGAGGGTGAATGTAACAGATTTTGTTGTTGGTTGTGTGCTAATCATACATACATATACTCACGCCTCGCCTGTCTCCCGGAGGGGTAGGCAAAGACTACAGATTTCCATCTGATACGATCCAGACACACCTCTTCCACATCCATAAATCTAGTCATACAAACTCTTCTATTCCGGGTACTTTTGACATTGCCCTTCGGCTTGGTCGAGCTGTACCTGCCACTTGCGCGCAATAAATTTCTTTCGTCATTCTACTTTCATTCATCCTCTCTACATGTGTGCTAGTCCTAGCCTGCATACCAAATTTCACTTTTCTAGGACTTTAGAAAGTACCCCGATCACGAGTGAGTGATTAAGCGGAAATCGACGTATTTTAATTTTAATAAAATCAAAAGCATAAAACCTAGACCAGTGTTTCAATAGTCTGCTAACTACATCTTATCATGAGAATTTGGGCTCTCTAATATTATTCAGACCTATGAGGGTTTGAAAATACGAAGACACGCTTCGAGAAAAGTTACGTGGTGCCCTGCTTCTTTTGTCTCGTTTTCCGTGCCCCCAGACTGACTATTATGTACTAACCTTGTACAAGTTGGGCGCCAAGAGCCGCTTGTTGTCGATGGGTCCCAGATGTCGCACCGCGCTCGTCCCGCTGCTCACTATTATGTACTAACCTTGTACAAGTTGGGCGCCAAGAGCCGCTTGTTGTCGATGGGTCCCAGATGTCGCACCGCGCTCGTCCCGCTGCTCACTCCCGAACTACTCGCGCTGCCCAGCGACGCTGAGTCGCAACGGTACAGCAGGGAGCCCATCGACTCTGCGAGTTTAATGGGAATTATTTGTAAGACATATTTGTTCTATTAGCAATGGGGAATACAATAAAAGGCATTTGAATCAGGCATAGTAGCTGTACGGGCAAGCCGCACATTCTGCTGCGTTGGCTGTTTACTTAGCCGTCGTCGATCATCGCCCTAATTTCATCAGTTCACAACCGGTCACCGTCCATACCGCGTGTACTCATCAATCACTCATCAATATCAATTATACTTACGTGTGTTTGTCCAATAAATTCATAAAACTATCAAAACTTATCATTTATCAACCCCGCGATCGGTGATCGTACATGGTCCTTCGAACCGATTTTGAATCAGGACCTCGCGTCGCGAATTTAAAAATCAGTCCTGTCAAAAATCAAAATACTTATCAAGTATCTATATCATACTATCAAGTGAACTCTTATCATATCAAGTGAACTATCATACTATCAAGTGAACTCTTATCATATCAAGTGAACTATCATACTATCCAGTGAACTATTATTATATCAGTGAACTATTATTATATCAAGTGAATTATCAATCAAATATTATCAAGTGAACTATCATTATATCAAGTAACTATCATAAAAGTGGATCATACTATCAACTAGCAGCATATCAAGCGTATCAAATCATCCGTCGAGGGCTTGAATGACCTCAATCAATCAGCGCATCAGCATCAATCAGCGCATCAGCATCAATCAGCATCAAGACTATCAGCATCAGGGTCACTCAGAATCAGCATCAATCAATATCAGCGTCAGCAGAGCAGCACCGAGTGCAGTAAAAAGCTCAAAACAACAAATCAAGTAAGATCTTTCCATTTATTCATTGACTAACTTATAATTATCAACATGGAGGGACAAGATCTTTTAGAAAATCAAAAACTTATCAAGCAAGAGTTGGAAAAACTCCTATCAAAGAAGGATCCGAAGGATCGGAAATCTTCTGAAGACTACTTTAAAAGGAAGCTCAGTACCCTCGAAAGGTACTGGGACGACTTTCAAGCCAATCACAGTAAGTTATATCAGTTTGAAGTGCGAGATGAACCTTACTTCACGAATAAGGAGTACAGCAAGGTCCAACAAACTTATCAGGCCACAAAGAATATCATCAATTGTGAATATGAAGAGTATATGCAAAATCAAGATAGGTTCCGTGGCGATACCTCCGAAGGAGCTAAGGAGCAGAAGCAGACTCCACGTCCGCTGCTGGTAAATCGAGGACAAGATAGCAAGACCGAAGAGTTGCTGCGCAAGCAATCCAGCAATTTTAAAGCTTTTATTAGGACTATTTCAAACATCGAGGTGTCCTCAATCAAGGAAAAGTGGGAGTTCGAGGACGCATTGAAATCTCTGGAAATGCGTTGGGGAGCAGTAGATTCACTCCATTGGGAGATTGACAGCATTTTGGACGATCATAATCAAGAATATGAAGAAACATTCTCCCAAAATGAACAAAAATACCAAAATATCAAAAAAGCAATTAATCAAAAGTTATGGGCCGTCGCTAACATGGAAAAGGCGACGCCGAGAATGACCATCCCGGATTTCCATGGGAATTATCATAAGTGGGTTTCCTTTAAGGACCTATTCGTGGAAGCAATCCACAACAATGCATCAATGTCCAACGCTCAGAAAATGCAGTTCCTTAAATCAAAATTGAGAGGAGAAGCGGAGGCTATCATACAGCACTTGAAAATAAGCTCTGACAATTATGAAGCTTGTTGGAAAATATTAAATGATAGATTTGACAACACGAAGCTTATAGTAAATTCGCATCTAGACCTTCTTTTTAATTTACCCATCATGAAGCAACAATCAGCTGAGCAAATAAAGAGACTTCACGACACCACTAATGAATGTCTTTTTGCGATAAAAAACCTGGGTGCAAACATCTCCACCTGGGATCCGTTGATAGTTTATATTTTACAACAAAAACTGGATTCAGTCACCAACGATGACTACGTCAGATCACTGCGGAACCCAAAAGCTTTGCCTAGTATATTAGATTTCATGAACTTTCTAAAAACGAAGTTTACATCGTTAGAATCATCTCGTTATAAGCAGGACAAGAATCGGCAAAGCCCATCAGCGTCGTCACCAAGTAGTAGCAAGTATGAATATCAATCAAAATCAAATTTCCGTCAGAATGATGAAAATCACTCAAGAAAATTCTATAATAATTCTACACAAAAATCATACAACACGGGAAAAGGGTCCGGCAATCGAAAAAGATGCGCATATTGCAATAACACCGATCACGCCATATTCTTTTGCAACAAGTTTATGGAACTATCAGCGGAAATGAAAAGGAGGTCAATAAACAATTTAAATTTATGCAAAAACTGTCTCTATAATCATAATGGAAAAAACTGTTTCTCCGAAAAAAGGTGTAGAAAATGCAACGGTAATCATAATACGCTGTTGCATGAGGCTTTCGAGTGCATGTCGAAACCGGAAAAAGTGACCCGAAACAGTCACGTTTCACAGGAAAACATTTCGGAAATTTTATTGGCGACTGCAATCGTCAAAGTCCAGGCAAAGGACGGAATTTATCATAATTTGCGCTGTTTAATTGATGGTGGATCTCAAATTTCGGCCATTAGCGAAAATGCAGAGCAACTGTTGCAATTACCGCGCCAAAAATGCAAAGGCGTTATTTATGGCGTTGGATCCAAGGAAAATAGTTGCAAAGGCCTTATCAATATCAATTGTTCGTCAGTAGCAACACATTACACGTTTAACACCGATGTTTATATCATGCGTAAATTGATAAACAACTTACCAAATCAATCTTTTCCGGAACCTTCATGGTCCTATTTGAAAAATATCAAGTTAGCTGATCCAAAGTTTTACAAAAGTCGCCCTATTGACATGCTATTAGGGGCCGATGTTTATTCATCAATTATCATGGGAGGTATTATCAAGAAAAATGATATACTGCCGATTGCGCAACAAACGCAGTTAGGATGGATATTATCAGGAAATGTAAAATCACTACAATGCAACGTCATTACCAACAATGTAGAGGACCTTCAGAGGTTTTGGACAGTCGAAGACATCGGAGAAAAATCAGAATTATCAACCGAAGATCAAGAATGCGTGCAGTTTTATCAAGAAACAACGAGAAAGCTAGACGACGGACACTATCAAGTCCGATTACCTTTAAAATCAGACGGCCTTGAAAAATTAGGTGAATCAAGACAAAAAGCTGTAGCGCAGTTTAAACAAATCGAAAATAGGTTTAAACGGCGGAACCAATTGGCGGAACAGTATAAATTATTTATCAAAGAATATCAAGATCTCGGTCATATGAAAGAAGCGACACGTAATAGCCAAAGCGGTTGCTATTTGCCACACCACGCTGTAGAACGAGCAGAGTCATCAACAACTAAATTTCGTGTCGTGTTTAATGCCTCGGAGTTAACTTCAAGCAATATTAGTCTTAATTTTATAATGAAACTAGGTCCAAATTTGCAAAAAGATTTATTTGAACTAATTTTAAATTGGAGACAGTACGAAATAGCATTTACGGCGGACATCGAAAAAATGTTTAGGCAGATATATTTACATGAAGATGATCAAAATTTACACAAAATCATATGGAGGGAATCAGCCTATCAAGCAATACAAGAATATCAGCTAACGACCGTTACCTACGGAACAAAAGCAGCGCCTTTTCTCGCGATGATGACGCTTAAACAGTTAGCTCGCGACGAGGGTCACAAATATCAGTCAGCAGCAAAAGAAGTACTAGAAAATAACTTTTATATGGACGATTTAGTCAGCGGAAGTTACGATATCAAGTCAGCAAAGCAGCTAATATCAGATTTAAACAAGCTTTTGAAGTCAGGAGGCTTTAATTTGCGGAAATGGGCATCAAACAAACCTGAAATTTTCGGAAATAGCCAAGACGAGCAACGGACATTTGAATTTAAACAAGCAGAATCCAACAAAACTTTAGGGTTGCGCTGGAACCCTAAATCAGACGAATTTATATTTCAAATCAACATCAACGACCTATCAGAAAAGACTACAAAGCGAGCACTCTTATCAAACATATCAAGGCTTTTTGATCCTTTGGGCTGGCTGGCGCCAGTTACGACAAAGCTCAAGATTTTGTTCAAAAAGGTGTGGCTAACTGGTATTCAATGGGATGAAGAAGTACCAGTAGACATCAAATCAGAATGGATAAATATCCGAAACGATCTTCTAAATATTAATCACATAAAAATCCCAAGATGGCTGGAAATCAGAAAAAACGGCATCATTGAGCTTCATGGTTTCAGTGATTCATCAACAAAGGCCTTTGCGTGTATAATATTCTGCAAGGTCATCAAAGAATCATCATCAAAAGTTACTATTGTGCAATTAGCAGCTAAGACAAGAATATTGTCGGATAGTAAAAACCTTTCTGTGCCCAGGGGTGAGCTCTGTGGGGCTCATTTATTATCAAAACTTATGACGAAAGTTTTGGGCTGCTTATCAGATCATAAAATCAAGGTTTATGGCTGGAGCGACTCAACGGCAGTTCTTGGGTGGATTCAAGGTGAACCAAGTCGGTGGAAGCCCTTCGTATCAAACAGAGTCCAGCAAATAACAAACGTCATGCCACCTGAGTGCTGGAGATATGTGAACTCCACTGACAACGCGGCTGACTGTGCCAGTCGCGGTTTATCAGCAGATCAATTGAAAAATCATACGCTTTGGTGGCAGGGACCGACGTGGTTGTCTTCCTTTAACGATCAAAACGAAAAAGAACGGCCTTTATACACCACTGAAAAAGAGCAAAAAGTACCAAAACAAACATGCAATGCTATCAACTTACACGAACGTGAACCTCATATCATCAATGAAATATTAAACAGACATAGCAGCTTCACTCGGGCGACTAGAGTGGTCGCCTGGATACTACGTTTCATATCACGTGATCACCAAAAACAATCTTTCCTAACAATTCAGGAAATCAGACAAGCAAGGATCCAGATTATTAAGGTCATACAACAATCAGAGTTCTCAGATGTAATAGAATCTCTATCAGAGCATAACCAAGTAGATAAAAAGAGCCAAATATCAAATTTAAATCCATTTTTAGATGAAAATCAGCTTTTGAGAGTCGGTGGTCGTATCAAGCATGCTAATCTCAGCGAAAATATGAAACATCCTTTCATTATCCCACATAATGGTCACTTAACAGAGTTATTAATTGATCATGCACACAAGATGACGTTTCACGGCGGAGCACGACTCACGCTATCATGGCTTCGTCAGCAGTATTGGCTGATCGGTGGAAACGGAGCTGTAAAGAAAATATTAAGAGGGTGTGTTATTTGCAGAAAACACGACCCAATAAAGCAATATCAAATAATGGGAAACTTACCTGAAGCCAGGATAAATCCTACTAGACCGTTCTATCATACAGGAGTTGACTACACTGGGTATGTCGACATTAAATCAAATAAGGGCCGAGGAATTAAGACAACAAAAGGATATATAGCCGTGTTTGTATGTATGGTAACAAAGGCTGTTCACTTGGAGTTAGTCTCGGACCTCACATCATCAGCATTTCTAGCAGCACTGAAAAGAATGGCTGCTAGGAGAGGAGCGCCCCAAAATATGTACTCTGATAACGGGACAAATTTTGTAGGAGCCAACAGAGCATTACAACGTGAATTTATCAATCTCAAGCAAACCTTGGACGAAGAGTTCTTCTCATCAATATCAGAAATGGAGATACAGTGGCACTTCAATTGCCCAACTCACGCAAGTGCCGGCGGCTTGTGGGAGGGAGCAGTGAAAAGCCTTAAGTATCACCTTGTCAGAGTCATTGGAACTCAAAAGCTCACCTTCGAAGAATACTCTACCCTATTAGCACAGCTGGAAGCGGGCTTAAATTCCAGACCATTGTGTGCAATCAGTGAAGACCCCGAAGATATCAACTTTCTGACTCCATCTCATTTTCTATCAAGCGGACCACTTCTCACTATCATAGAGACAGAACAAGATAACAGAACAAGATGGAGATTTACCCAGAAAATATTTGAAGATATATGGAAACGGTGGAAAGCTGAATATTTATGTAAATTATCAATCAGAAGCAAGTGGCAGCATCCAAGGGAAAATATCAAATTAAATGACGTAGTGTTAATTCACGACGATAACAACTTAGCGGGTAAATGGCCTCTAGGTCGAGTTGTTGAATTGCACCCTGGAAAAGACGGCTATGTGAGAGTCGTCACGTTAAAAACAAAAAACGGACTCATGAAACGTCCAATCATCAAATTATCAGTTTTACCAACAAGTCGGGAAAATTATCATTATCCAAAATTATCAAGGGAGCAAGAAAAACAGCAAAGTGAAACAAACATAAATCATCAGGTAGAAAGAAAAATCAATAGGAGAATCAGAAAACCGAGTCCTTTCTCACTTATATCATTTATAATGTGCATTATTATGATAACCGGCGCACAATGTACATATAACATAACAAAGTTACGCGACCAACAGCGAATTCTTTTCGATAAAATATCAAATATGGAGTTATTAAGTGACGAATGGAAATTGGTAGTTTATTACGATTTAAATCCATATTGGCAAGGTACAACAGCATTTGAAAGATATACAAAACATTTACAACAGACTTGCCAAAACATAAAGAATCAATCACATTGTGACGTCATATTACTACAACTCCAACAAGGCTTCTCGGAACTGGAATACTACAATCGCCTGTTACTGAGTCAGCATTCCAGTACGCAGACGGGGCATCGAAGCCGGCGCGGGCTTATCAACGGCGTCGGTTACATAGCTAACAAGCTGTTCGGTGTCTTAGATGAGTCATTCGCCGAGCAATATCAAAAGGACATCGAACTCATCAGAGATAATCAAAATCATTTAGCTTCGCTATGGCAAAATCAGACGTCGGTCATTGAATCCGAATATAATCTCCTGAAAAGAATGGAAGATAGCATGAATAAGCAACAAAAAATCATAAATCAACATTTTTTTAAAGTAGACAAAGTTATCAACAAATTGAGCAACGAATTGCAAATTTTATCAAATATCAATGACTTCACCCTAGGGGCACTAACAGCAAGCTCAATGCTCCAGTGTTTGAAGACTATTCAGAGCATGTTACTAGATACGGTAACAGATATTTATCAAGGACGATTTAATTTTCATATCTTAACCCCAGAACAACTTCGACATGAGCTAAGCACGATCTCAAGTCACATATCAAAAGAATCATCCCTTCCAATCAAGAACATTCAAACAGACCTCAAAAATATTTACAAAATTCTTAAAGTCAAAGCAAGAATGACAAACGAGTATCTTCTCCTGGAAATAAAGCTTCCCTTGGTTAGCAGAGATGCATACGAAATTTTTAAAGCAACTGCAATACCCGAGAAAAAAGGTAGAGATATGATTAGTGTGATCCCTGCCGCAGAGTACTTAGCAATCAATTTGAAAAAGGATGCCTACGTAGAAATGTCCCGAGACGAGATCAAAGAATGCTATCAAGGCGACGAATCATTTTTCTGTCATACGCAGAAACCAATCTATCATATGAAACAGGACGAGAGCTTTTGTGTGAAAGATAGAAGATCAGATAATTGTAAGACTGTGACATCTCTTTGTAGCAACATATGGCAAGAGATGCATGCACAGAACCAATATTTGTATTTCTGCTGCGACAAGTGTCAACTAAGGATAATCTGTGAAGATCAACTTTCTGCAGCACAGTTGGCTGAAGCCGGTATAATCTCCATTAGCCATGGTTGCATAATCAAAACCGATGAGTTCACAATTTACTCTCGGAAGCTAGATCAAAGCATAAGTAAAACAAGGTTCGATGTTATATTGCCAGATATTTCGCCAATTAATCAGATTTTCAACATTACGATACTTCCGCCCACAAATGAATCAGATATTAGTAAAGAGATCGGTGCCCAAAAGCAGACTTTGCAAGAAATACATCAGCAAATAGAGCAAATTAAACAAAAAGGGACTTTAGCAAAAGAAATATCATATCACGATGTGCATCACTATACGGCTATATATGGTATGGCATTTGCGATCATTGGAGCAGCAGTATCAATCTGGGTTTGGCGGAGACTACGGAGGCGTCGTCGTCAGCAGGCGGCGGACCCGAGGTCCGCGCCTGCGCTCGCAGCATCGGCGGCGGCCGGGGCTGTCACCACGGAGCAGCCCGCCGCCGCCCACTCAAGCAGCAGTGATAGTGACAAAAAGTGCGCGAATGTTCAATACATCAGACGCAAATGGGCGAGTGCAAGTGTGCGTAAATTTGATGCGAGCACGTCACCTGTTTTTAAAGCAAGGTTCCCTAGTGCTGAAAATTGTGTTTAGTGTATATTGTCATTTTATAATAAATCCGAACAATGGACACTGTTTTAGAGACACTAGCATTACATATAAAAGAAAATGTTTTATCACTTTGTAAAGCACCTCACCTCTCATTTTATCATATCATTATCATCATATCAATAATATAATTTTGTTTTGTTTTCTTTTCCCCCGGGAGCATGTACGGGCAAGCCGCACATTCTGCTGCGTTGGCTGTTTACTTAGCCGTCGTCGATCATCGCCCTAATTTCATCAGTTCACAACCGGTCACCGTCCATACCGCGTGTACTCATCAATCACTCATCAATATCAATTATACTTACGTGTGTTTGTCCAATAAATTCATAAAACTATCAAAACTTATCATTTATCAACCCCGCGATCGGTGATCGTACAGTAGCAAAACACAAAATTTTTACAAACCCGATATTAACAAAATATAGGTTCAGTGTCTAAAAATAAGCCAAAGGCGTTAAAAGAAAATAAACATTCTATTTTATTTTCATAGTTTTATTTCCGGACAAACTACACAGAACATTCGTTTAGGTACAATAAGTAATCAAATCAAATGCATCATCTACACTACCTGCAGCGACCTACAGCTTCAATGAAGCTTCGAAACCCCGGAGTTGGAATATTGAGCATCGAAACCCAACTCCGGAGCTGAAAAATAGTCCGAATTTCAAGCTCCAAGGTGTAAGAGTGTGGGTGGACTGTGAGTTGCATTTCACAGTCCACACCACTGACACCCCGTCGAGGATTCATTTTGTGACGACATATGATATGTTAAATGAACAATCTATATGTTACTTACCTGTGCTGGTGCTAGTGAAGCTCTCGTCAGTAGTAGTCTCGTCGCGAGCCCTGGCTTGTCGACAGGCGCAGTCGGGCGCGGCGGCGGTGTGGCTCGCCCAGTGCGCCCACCACTCGCTAGACACGAGGTACCAGAACTGCCCCACTTGGTACCCGCGGGCCGACGCGCGCCGCAGCCATCCCAGCACTAGAGCATTTAAAAAGTATGTCAAGTTCTGCCTACGTAGGATAAAATGGCTCTTGAATTTCTTAAATCATCACTGATCTCTTGGAAAATAAATTCTTTCTAGCGGTAAGCGACGGATCGCGTTCTCAAACGCAAAACTTATGTTTGTTTTACTTATTTATGAATAAAAAGTATTAAATAAAAGTGATTTATGGCATTATACCGAGTTTAGTTATTTGTGCCCTAAGTACGGCAAAAGGCCGTTTTGTTTTCTTTATCATTTTATTTCAAGAACCGTCGGTAAAAAGAGGGTGTACGAGTGAGTGACAGTCCACACAGGGGAACGCCATTGACATCCCCTCAGGGTTATATTTCGTAACGGTATGTTTTTTTTTAATAGCCGCTTTCGATCTGATTACAAATTTAAATTTTATTTTTTAAAGTACATAATACACTTTTTACGAGTCAAATTTAATCTTATGAAAATATATGTAATAAAATAATAAATGTACATGAACTAAATTAAAGGTTTATTTAATTTATGCAGCAATATATTACATACGATTTCAATGATAGGTAAAATCTATAATTATACAAGGTGAAATCTAATCAACCACCCGAACCCATACCTTAGACCCGGCCAGCGACCAGGAACAAGGTTCAACAATCCCTTTTTTCGAAATCATAACAAAAAATATATAAATTTTGCTCCACTGAACTACACTGAACTAGTTCACTTGTACCTATGTAACATCTTTTATACTTGTGACTTGGCAATAAATTAATGATATGATATGATATACAAATCCTAGCATATAGCACCAAAAAAAAACCTTTCAAATTTCATCTGGCAGGTCATTAAACACCGCTCCCGATCACCAACCGAGCCCCCAGCCGGTCGACCGTCTTACGATTGTAATAAAGTCGAAAAGAGGGCCGAAAGTTCTTTTTAGTTTTTGGTACTGTCACCTGATACAACCTATTTTGATACATAGTTTTTTTATAGATTTCCTCGTTCTCCAAAACATTAGCCCCAGCATCGATATTGCATTCAGTTATTTTGGTGGAGCACAATAAACTCCGCTATTTTGGTAAAGTACACAACAACATGCAAAGCGGTTATATTTAGATACATCATGTGATAGCGCCGCCGTACATCATCAAACGGGAAAACGGTGTAACTTTAGTTTTGTTATTTTTTATCGATAGTAGTCTTAAGTTGTAGTATGTTGGAAAAAACGACACAGCGCGCGGATTTTGTACAATGCTAAGAAATATATATATACTTTTTTAGTTTCTTGGAGCCTTTATAAGATATTAACTTTTAAGTATTGTCAGGCTCTAACACTAACAATTGTCCACTTGTCGCTCGAAGCAGGCACACGTCTTTGTTTACGCGTGCATATTCTTTCTCGTTCGCTCGCTAATTTGTCGTCGTTAGTGATGGATTCGCCATCGACTCGATATCGATAATTACTACAACTAGCTCTATGGACAGGTTCCTGACCAGGATATCTTCTAGTGGCTCGCTATCAAGCATTGATTATTGTATTAAAGTGTTATTATAAATTGTATTATTGATTATGATTACTGCATCCCTTCTACGTTTTGTAACGTATCACCGTTGTATTCGAACTATATAAATATAAAATCGAGTTTCAAATGCAATGGCGATACTGTTTATTGTTATATATATAGTTTATGACGCGTGCAATAGAGAAAGCATTAGAGCCTGTTTCATTACCCCGAGCTTATGAACGCGGCTGACAAAGAAACGAGACAACAAGGGTTTCAATTTGTCGATATACCATTGAAGTTATTTGACATAACATGCTAATTTAGTGTATAATATATGTGCGAAGAACATCCTAGTAAATAATGTGATTCTCCTATCCCTGTTTTAACCCGTAAAATATGTTCTAGCTACGACCTTGTCTGCTATCTATTGTTTTAGCGATAAAGATAACTCAACAGGTTAAAAATATGTCAATAACCTTGTTTATAATTAAAACCAAGTCTGCACTTAGACCGTTTTACCACCTAAACACAGTCAGTAAAACAAAGCCATCGTGTCTGCTTGTTATCCGTAAAATAAACTTTGCATACATAAAATTTGAGGCGAGAAGATAAATCTTCAGCCAATTAGGAATCCTTATATCAACGGTGTAAAGACTGTTTTCAGAAACAAAGATTACAATGTAAATAAAAACTGAATAGGTTTTTTTTTCGTCTCAATCGATTCAACTGACAGTTTTTTCATGGAGCCTATTATTTTCTGTTTATGTAATAGGTCAATCACCTTTGCATCGTTTTAGTTGTGTTTGGTTTTATAAAAACAATAATTTATTTTTACAATCCCGAGTTCAAAATACTGACTTACTATATTTACCCTCTAAAAATCCACTACATATACCGTGTCGGATAAGAAAGTATAAACAACCTGACAGTAATCCTGAATAAAATTTTATCTTATGATTTAAATTGGCAACTTTTCATTGTGGTCGTTTTTTAAAGTAACATACCACGATTTTTAGCCTTCTGTCTGTTTGTCTGTATGGCCTTTGTCAAGGCTCTTTTAAGATAAGTTTGTATGTGTACGGAACCCTCAGAGCACGAGCCCTACTTGATTTTTTACAATCCATCACAAAATGCACAAGTCACAGAAAACATTGTGACAAAAACTGTTTGAATTTCATAACAAAGTAAACAGCACAATAAAACGAGCTACTAGGATATCAGGTGACACAAGAGATAACCAAAACAAACTTACCAACATCGCGTTCCTGATGTTTACACTGCGGCCTGAGACCCAGCACAATGTGGCAAACTTCGAATATTAGATCCAAGAACGGGGACACCAGCGCTTCAGCCGACTCCACACTCCATATCAAGAAGTCCTCTTGAGTCAACGCCATGTCTTTAGATATAAGGCCATTGTCGCTTTCACTGGGTTGAACGGTGACCTTCGTTACATCTATTATGGGATCCTCTTCTTCGTTTTCTAAACTGGAAGGTCCCAGTTGGAAAAGCGGCTTGTTTTTTGGCATATTTGTTAGCTTATCTTTCAATTTGAGTAAAGTTTCTTTTGGATCGTAGTTCTTTTCTAGTGTATCGTTATCGTTGTCGTCTGGTGTTGAAGCTCTGGAGTTTTGGTTTTTGATGGATTCGTTGGCGACTTGCGTGAGGATGGAAACCATGTCGATGAGTTCCTTCTTATTGAGGACGCCATCTCTGTCTAAATCGAAGATTTTGAAGCAAACTGGAAAAGGACAGAAATGTTTGTTGTTAAGCAATTAAATCTACAAATGATAACACAATTACATCTCAGTACAATCATAAAGTGAACAACTGAATGTATAAATATAATAAATGATCATTCTTCGCCTTAGTGATATGTTGAAGGAAGAAGTATATATCTGTTTGATACAATTGTGTCGATTCGGCATAACACGACTTAACTTATTTGACAGGACTAAACTTAATTTGAGTGATCTATTTTTTTTTTCTGTATCAAAAAGACAAAGACAGAACGCTCAAAATTAGGTTAGTCCTGTCAAATTAGTTAAGTTGTGTTGTTCGAATTCGACACCATTGTCTTCTCTTATTTTTAAGTTCAATGTTAATGTTTTCTTTTCTGGTGTGACAATAGACCTATATTGCATTGTATTATATGGCATTACGCAACAATAGTTTAATGTTAGTTGAGCTTTAATAGCAAAGTTGTGTTATTTGATATATGACGTTTTTAATTATCCTGCACTTATAGTTGTTGTGTAGGATTATTTCCGACGTAAAGAACACAACATTGCTAAAAAAAGCCTTATTGACATTAAATCATTGTCGCATAATGCCATAAATCACATTTATTTAATGCTTTTTATTTAAAAATAATGAAAACAATAATAAGTTGTGCGTTTGGGAACAAGCCTTGACGCAACACCCTAACCTGTTAGTTTGAGAGGCTGGTGACGGTTGGAATGTGCCCGTGTTTAAAATATGTCCAAAATACAACACAAGGCTTCAAGACGGGAAAACATGAATTATATAATAGCTCGTTATAGCATCTCAATAGTACCTGTACAACGAATCGAAAGAATTGAATCCAAACATTTGTTTATTAAGGGTCGGCACCCCCTTGGAATAAGTCTGGCTCTAACGCTTTTGTTTTCTCACTGTCTATCTTGCTTTATTAAATGCCACGCACCCAAAACTTTAGTTATTTTGTTTGTTTTACCAAATTGATTTAGAATTATTCTAAAAATAGTTTAATCCTGAGCCCAAGTTGTTGGAAATAGCCTTCATAAAGAAGCAATGTTGTAACATGACGAGTGTACGTTTATAAACATGTTAGTATAGTAATTATCAATGAGTTATTTTATTATCTTATCCATTGGCGGCCATGCTGGTACGTTTACGCAATTAATTATTATGCAAATTATGCGATTACTAGAATTTGTAGAATAATTTCAAGGTCAGTTTAGTAAATAATTTATATTTATTTTCTTCCAGGTACGGACGTCAGCATGACAGGCTACCTACAGGCAGTTTATTGCGGCGTTATACCTGTTACAATCGTTTACAAATAAGGAGCTTGAAGTGCAGGCAACTCTTCACAAATTGAATGTGTTTGATAAAAACGATCACAACATTGACTGCCCAGCAGCGTGGAGATATGAGCAAACCTTTCAATACGTCTACACAACGGCCCTTAGAGGGCCATGGCAGAATCTTCAATACATCTACACAATGGCCCTCAGAGGACCATGGCAGAATCTTCAATACATCTACACAACGACCCTCAGAGCATTATTGCTTACAGTTCTGATTTTAGGCACATGATCTAAAATTATTGACTCTTATTTTCTCTCTACTAAGTTTCCAAATTACTCTAACAATTTATGATTCGGTTCGTTATCGGGAACACGAACAGTGGCGAAGATCTGACGAAGATACACATTATATGTTTAGCAGATCTGTACCAACTGTGGACTGCTCTGATGATGAATATCTGTGTGCACATTACATGGTTAGCAGATCTGTACCAACTGTGGACTGCTCTGATGATGAATATCTGTGTGCACATTACATGGTTAGCAGATCTGTACCAACTGTGGACTGCTCTGATGATGAATATCTGTGTGCACATTACATGGTTAGCAGATCTGTACCAACTGTGGACTGCTCTGATGATGAATATCTGTGTGCACATTACATGGTTAGCAGATCTGTACCAACTGTGGACTGCTCTGATGATGAATATCTGTGTGCACATTACATGGTTAGCAGATCTGTACCAACTGTGGACTGCTCTGATGATGAATATCTGTGTGCACATTACATGGTTAGCAGATCTGTACCAACTGTGGACTGCTCTGATGATGAATATCTGTGTGCACATTACATGGTTAGCAGATCTGTACCAACTGTGGACTGCTCTGATGATGAATATCTGTGTGCACATTACATGTTTAGCAGATCTGTACCAACTGTGGACTGCTCTGATGATGAATATCTGTGTGCACATTACATGGTTAGCAGATCTGTACCAACTGTGGACTGCTCTGATGATGAATATCTGTGTGCACATTACATGGTTAGCAGATCTGTACCAACTGTGGACTGCTCTGATGATGAATATCTGTGTGCACATTACATGTTTAGCAGATCTGTACCAACTGTGGACTGCTCTGATGATGAATATCTGTGTGCACATTACATGTTTAGCAGATCTGTACCAACTGTGGACTGCTCTGATGATGAATATCTGTGTGCACATTACATGTTTAGCAGATCTGTACCAACTGTGGACTGCTCTGATGATGAATATCTGTGTGCACATTACATGGTTAGCAGATCTGTACCAACTGTGGACTGCTCTGATGATGAATATCTGTGTGCACATTACATGTTTAGCAGATCTGTACCAACTGTGGACTGCTCTGATGATGAATATCTGTGTGCACATTACATGGTTAGCAGATCTGTACCAACTGTGGACTGCTCTGATGATGAATATCTGTGTGCACATTACATGGTTAGCAGATCTGTACCAACTGTGGACTGCTCTGATGATGAATATCTGTGTGCACATTACATGGTTAGCAGATCTGTACCAACTGTGGACTGCTCTGATGATGAATATCTGTGTGCACATTACATGGTTAGCAGATCTGTACCAACTGTGGACTGCTCTGATGATGAATATCTGTGTGCACATTACATGGTTAGCAGATCTGTACCAACTGTGGACTGCTCTGATGATGAATATCTGTGTGCACATTATATGTTTAGCAGATCTGTACCAACTGTGGACTGCTCTGATGATGAATATCTGTGTGCACATTACATGGTTAGCAGATCTGTACCAACTGTGGACTGCTCTGATGATGAATATCTGTGTGCACATTACATGTTTAGCAGATCTTTACCAACTGTGGACTGCTCTGATGATGAATATCTGTGTGCACATTACATGTTTAGCAGATCTGTACCAACTGTGGACTGCTCTGATGATGAATATCTGTGTGCACATTACATGGTTAGCAGATCTGTACCAACTGTGGACTGCTCTGATGATGAATATCTGTGTGCACATTACATGGTTAGCAGATCTGTACCAACTGTGGACTGCTCTGATGATGAATATCTGTGTGCACATTACATGGTTAGCAGATCTGTACCAACTGTGGACTGCTCTGATGATGAATATCTGTGTGCACATTACATGGTTAGCAGATCTGTACCAACTGTGGACTGCTCTGATGATGAATATCTGTGTGCACATTACATGGTTAGCAGATCTGTACCAACTGTGGACTGCTCTGATGATGAATATCTGTGTGCACATTACATGGTTAGCAGATCTGTACCAACTGTGGACTGCTCTGATGATGAATATCTGTGTGCACATTACATGTTTAGCAGATCTGTACCAACTGTGGACTGCTCTGATGATGAATATCTGTGTGCACATTACATGGTTAGCAGATCTGTACCAACTGTGGACTGCTCTGATGATGAATATCTGTGTGCACATTACATGGTTAGCAGATCTGTACCAACTGTGGACTGCTCTGATGATGAATATCTGTGTGCACATTACATGGTTAGCAGATCTGTACCAACTGTGGACTGCTCTGATGATGAATATCTGTGTGCACATTACATGTTTAGCAGATCTGTACCAACTGTGGACTGCTCTGATGATGAATATCTGTGTGCACATTACATGGTTAGCAGATCTGTACCAACTGTGGACTGCTCTGATGATGAATATCTGTGTGCACATTACATGGTTAGCAGATCTGTACCAACTGTGGACTGCTCTGATGATGAATATCTGTGTGCACATTACATGTTTAGCAGATCTGTACCAACTGTGGACTGCTCTGATGATGAATATCTGTGTGCACATTACATGGTTAGCAGATCTGTACCAACTGTGGACTGCTCTGATGATGAATATCTGTGTGCACATTACATGGTTAGCAGATCTGTACCAACTGTGGACTGCTCTGATGATGAATATCTGTGTGCACATTACATGTTTAGCAGATCTGTACCAACTGTGGACTGCTCTGATGATGAATATCTGTGTGCACATTACATGTTTAGCAGATCTGTACCAACTGTGGACTGCTCTGATGATGAATATCTGTGTGCACATTACATGGTTAGCAGATCTGTACCAACTGTGGACTGCTCTGATGATGAATATCTGTGTGCACATTACATGGTTAGCAGATCTGTACCAACTGTGGACTGCTCTGATGATGAATATCTGTGTGCACATTACATGGTTAGCAGATCTGTACCAACTGTGGACTGCTCTGATGATGAATATCTGTGTGCACATTACATGTTTAGCAGATCTGTACCAACTGTGGACTGCTCTGATGATGAATATCTGTGTGCACATTACATGGTTAGCAGATCTGTACCAACTGTGGACTGCTCTGATGATGAATATCTGTGTGCACATTTCATGGTTAGCAGATCTGTACCAACTGTGGACTGCTCTGATGATGAATATCTGTGTGCACATTACATGGTTAGCAGATCTGTACCAACTGTGGACTGCTCTGATGATGAATATCTGTGTGCACATTACATGGTTAGCAGATCTGTACCAACTGTGGACTGCTCTGATGATGAATATCTGTGTGCACATTACATGGTTAGCAGATCTGTACCAACTGTGGACTGCTCTGATGATGAATATCTGTGTGCACATTACATGGTTTGCAGATCTGTACCAACTGTGGACTGCTCTGATGATGAAGACATAAATGTAATAAACAGCTTTTATTTGCTAACGGCTGCAAAATAGACAGGTAACAATAAATTAAACCACATACTACTCATACTTAACAACTTTCGTAAAGAAACAGCCAAATACAAGTAGAAGTGTTATTTATCAAGATGTTGATGTTGTCACCAAGTGGTGATATTCGCAAGTGTTAATTCTACAAAATAGTAATTCCAATGTAGGCGAGTGTACAAGCACACCCCCGACACTTCATAGTCAAGGCTCAAGTTATTTACCTACACTCTCACGCGCGCATCTGGCTTGTCCGCACACGCTTGTGTGTGTGCGTGAGCTAGTCTAGGGCTGGCAGCAATCGTGTGAGCGTCGTCGCCCGAGAGGGACACAATATAAGTCAGCAACTTATGTGATTCTCTTCCTAAATTTTAGCGTAGTCCAATTTCTGGTTCCCCGTGGATTAAAATATATGTATATATATATATATATATACAAGGTTAAATTCAATTAGTTGGCGAAATTTTAAACATATGTAGAACATGTCCATATGAATAACTTTTTTAATAGGATAGTGAAAATTCTTAAAATTCGTTTTCACCTTTCCATACCGGACGAGTCAGCTGATCGGAGCAATTTGTATAGGAGGAAGTGAAAAAAAGTTAAGAATTTCGCTTAGCTCCCATACAAACAGTTGTCCATATAGACTAGTACTACCTATGTTTTGAGTTTCGCCAAATAATGTTATTTAACCTTATATATGTATATAAATCGTTACGACCTGAATGCCCCGGGGGGTGTCGGATGTGTTCCGAGTGTGAACTTTCAAATGCAAGTCACAGTCCACCCACACTCGGTAAACCCGCGTTTCACCTGCAAATATTACGTCCCAACGTGATGGGTGGTGAGCCCTATCATCGTTCTTCGGACACAAATACACTCTTTTTAGGGCATGCAGGTTTCCTTACTATGTTTTCCTTCACTGTTCACAAGTGGTAAGTACCTATTAGCAAATACTATGCACATTATGTAAATTCCGAAGAACTCATTGGTGCATGCCCGACCGGAGATCGAACCTTAATCTCAAGATTAAGAGGCCAGCGTTCTACCCCTGAGTTACCGCTGCTTTTTCGTTACTTTAAAAGTAAATATAAAGTATATAGATATATATATATATATTATGCCTAAGCTTAGTAGGTACCTATATAGTTTCGTATGCATAAATGATCATCATATAATTAACAACTACTCAAACATAAATTTTGGAAAAAAAATTAAAACTTGTCAAAACATGGAAAGTTATAAATACTGATTTTATTGTTCCAAATGCGTTACTGAACGAAATTGTAAGGTTTGATCACGCAATTCTAATTTTTGAAAAAAAGTTTTCCAGGCATCCATAAACACTGCAATAACGCACCATACTGATTAAAAATCAGTATCGTGATAAAACTTTGTAACAAAACACGCGCGCAGCAAACGAGTGGTAATCGAGCTCTGCCTGACTCCAGATTTCCACTAACTTGCGGGGGACCGCGGGGGACGTTAAATTCGCGCGGGGAGGTGAGTGTCGCTTCTTTACGTAGTAATACTTTATATTCTCTGGTACAAGTTAATATATTAGCGACAATGTGAGGAAACGCGCTCCTGAGTGGACAATATAAGGGCGAGACCTTGAATCAGATACACCATTGTGTACTAGACAAGAGAATAGTACCAGCCATGTGCAAGTCTTACTCCTTACAAAACGAACCTTATTATATGCATGTTGCATACAATTAAACTGCGTCACAGCGGATATGCAGGAGTGTGGTGTCGACAACGATACGGCACTGGACAGAAAGAAATGGCGGGACATGACATATAGAGCCGACCCTAAATAGGAAATGGCGAGGAGGATGATGATTGCATAAAATTAAATATCATATTCATATCACTTTCACGTGTCTGTAAGAAATATGTACAGTTAAAGTACTACTAGCCCCTACAGTGAAGGATATAAGGTATAAAGTACAATGTGTATAGCTTGATGTGATCGACGTTATCCTGCAATGTTATCCATTTCGAATATAATTATGGTATCTATACTCCTGACGCAAATTCTTAATTTAAACATGTCAAATGATTTTTTTTGCAAAATAGGTGAAAATACAGGGCAAAAAATATAAAATTACCTTGCATAGTTTTTGGTAGATCTAATCTATGACTTGCAGCATGTTAGTAAGTGGTCATTATTTAATATAGGTAAACATACACCTAAAAATGTGCCCGACGTTTCTAATTATAACGTAAACGAAACTCGAAGGTTTAGAATTCGATGATATATTCCGATCAAAATAAGCACTGAGGTGAACCATAAGTTCAAAGCTTGAAACCTCTTCATTTCATTATTGACCTGTATTCTAGAAAGCACGCTTACACATCTCAAACGAGTTTTATTATATTTTCCGCATTCTTCCCTGGGTCCCAAACTGTTATTCCAAATCGGCCCAGCAGTTGTTCAGTTTTATCGTATTAAAGTTTAAAGAGAAAAAGTTTACTTCGTTGTTTGGATTAAACAATTAATTATGTAATCTTACACATTAGTAGAAACTTGATGTTAAACTATGCGCATGTATGTAACAGTGGCGAGGGGTGGGATTATGACCATGGTAAGCCGATCCAAAAAAAAAGCCATACAATCTTTATCGCGTAAAACGTATGGAGTCCAGCACAAAATGCGTAGAGTCTTTGACCGATTTTTCAGTTACCCTATAAATAGACTTTACCTTGATTAAATCCCGTAGGGCTACATTGGTGTTCGGTCAGCGTGCTTCGGATGGCACGTTAAGCTGTGGCTCCATATTTGTGCTTACTCAGGTGGCTGTGAACAGTGACTTACATTTCCCAGTCCACACTCGGTATTCATGTCGTGATGTACAAACAACTCACACTTGAGCCGCTCGGTCCTCGGTCCCCTGCAGGCGGCACTGAGCCCGCAGCACAGCTCCTTGAAGTCGACGTGTCCATCCCTGTTCTCGTCGAAGGCGAGGAACGCGCCAGCGACGGCGGCGGCCGGCAGCGGCGGGGACAGCAGCGGGCTCAGGCTCTCCGCGTCGAGCTGCCCGGTCACCGCCGAGTTCCGGAGGCTCCAGAAGCACTTCTCTAGTTCTATTATGTCCTGCGGAACAATTACAAGGACTTTTAGAAGAAAGAGCAATACATTCATATTGAGATTGTATGTTTTATAGCGAAATCTATCGCTTTGGTTTGGATAATCTAAATATATTATGAGAGTGCATTACAAAACTAAAAAAGACCAAAATTTTCAAAATATTTGTCTCACTGCAGTTGTTTCTAATTGATATTTTGTATGATTAATACTTGCGACTGTCGGCACTTGGTGAAACATCATCATAATCTTGATAAAAACACTTGTACTGTTTCACAAAAAGTGATATCATAAAAAGTGATATTGTGAAACAGTACAAGTGTTTTTATCAAGATTATGATATTTTGTAGTTTCTAATGCACTCTAATAATATTTACATGAACATTGAGTAATGTCATTACAGGCCACGATCTCGACCGCGATCTATTTAATTCGGCAGACAGACAGACAGCGAGGCTTAACAATAGGGTCCTGTTCAGCATCCTTCGGGTACGGTACCCTAAAAACAGCGAAACTAGTAAAAGTGCAGTTTACCTACTAAATATCTAAAACGGGTCTGTTATATTATAGGTATTACTAGCTTTTGTCCGCGGCTTCGCACGCGTGGAAGTGTCTTTCAATCAATGTATTTGCGCAAAAGATAAAAACTATTATCGACAGTTTTTGGCTTGGCAACAATTTGACCAGGGTCATTATGATAATAATAAAGAAAACCACATCCAAATCTGTTGAGTTCTTCTCGGGTTAAAACAGAACATACAGACTGAAAGTCAGGCAATTGTTTTATAAATATTAGTTTTGGCCTCAGTATTATACTATTAAGAGATGTATCCAGATCGTAGCAGATGGAGATCTGTGTTCTCTGCCTACCCCTCTGAGACACAAGTGTGAGTATATGTATGTATAAGTATTGTGGCAAAAATACCAATGCAATGGAATTTCTCAATAAAATGCCATGTAATATTAAATCGTAAACAATAACAGGTTTTGGTGAAGCAATAGGTAACTACTTCATTTTATTATGTCAATGGGTTGCCTATCTTCATAGATAAACAAGACCACAATAAATGAGTCAGTTATAATGTTATAATTCAGCTATTATATATATATATATATATAGGTACATCTATCCTAATAATTAAGTAGTACAAAAGTGGATGAAATGTTGTGAGGAAATGCGTTATTATTTTATTACCTTACTATTATAGGTACTAAGGCCTAAACTACAGTTTTTAGAATTTTGGTCTGTCTGTTCACTTTTAAGTCGACACTCGGTACACCCGCGTTTTACCGACGACTATTACGTCCCAAAGTGATGGGTGGTGAGCCCTATAACGTATTTGGATGCGGTTTTCTTTATTACTTTCAAAGTGATCTTGGCCAACATATAGACATATATAAAATAACCGAAAACTGTTGATAATACTCAAAGATTGAAAGACGCCACGCGAAAAAAGCCACGGGCAAAAGCTAGCATTAAATATTTTTTTATATAATTTTCCCTAACTGGTGTTAAAAAACTAGATTTATTGGCAATAAAAATTATGGTTTTGCAAAAAATATATAATTTTTTCTCTTTGAATGAATCTTGGTTTAAAATAAAAAACATCAAATTTTCTGTACAAAAAAGTTAGAAGAAAACAAATTCTAAATTAACACTTCAAGGGAACTAATTGACTAAGCAATGAAATACTTATCTTTGAGAACTTGTATTGCAACCTGTAGTGATAAGAAAATTGTAAGAAGGGTTGTGTTCATACAAGGGAAACAATTATACTATGTTTAGCAAGAAAATGCAATGCAGGTCATTCCTCCGATTGACTCCAGACGCCGCGTTAAACAAAAAACCAAAAAGAAAATATCAAAAGTGCTCACAGTTTGTCCATTTTCAAAACAAAATTAAAATCATGGCTAGTCGAGAAGTTGTTTTATAGTTATAGTGAATTCTTTCAATAATTATTATTGCATTTCCATTTACAATTTAAAATTTCTTGTGTTATTTATTAATTATTATTTATTACTAATAAGGTTTTTTTTTATTTATCTTCTTTTTGTTTGTTAACCTGTCTGTACAATATAATTACTTTTTTTTTTTTCATTTATTCTAATTATATAATATTCTAATAATAATTAATCTGTAATTCTGTAAATAGGTATAATTATCTAACTTGTAATGAATATTACCAATAAAAATATGTCTATGTCTAAAGGAAATGCCGCCATCTCAACTGTCGATACAAAAGAAAGTACTCGTGACTTAACCCTCGTAACATGACAGTCATGTGTATTTTATAACAAAAGTCATACATGTCTAAAGTATTACTTTCCAAAATTAATTATCATAACACTGAGGGGTTAATGGGCCGCTTTGCATTGTTTCGTTAAATACAGTATAGATTTCTTGGGTCCTCCCTGTGGGTCCCTCTTAGACACATAACAATAATTTTAAAAATACCAAAATATTTGTATATTTTAGTTTGTGTACATTGATTGCTTTGGAAGGCACATTAAGCTGTTGATTTATTTGTGCCTGAAGTACAGCATTAGGACTCCCAACCCATCATGTTTGGAACATATTAATTGTCAGTGAGAAGCAGGTTTACGAACTGTGTGTGGACTGTGACTTACATTTCACACTTGGGAACAGTTTTGACACCTCCTGGGGGATTCCCATCATGCCCATCTGTGTCAGCTTTGTTGTGTTATAATTGAAAGTCAGTTTTATGAGCAATAAGCTTATTCCTCAAGTAAGCAGGTATCTAACTCGTGGGTTTTACCTGTTAACATTTTACTGGAGGATTTTGTTTGCTTTACCTTGACTCTTTATTAAGAAAGATTAAATAAGTGAGCTTGGAATAACAACAACCAAATAGCGAAGCCCACTTCAGTAAGTAATTTAGATCGATTAGTAATATTAATGAGAAGACCTTGTATTTAAACCGAGATTAATTGCCAAGTTCAATCAACTACAAAGACTACTGATGTTTTTTGTTGCAAGTGTGCTAGACTGTAAATGTAAATTATACAAGTTGTTGTAACAATATTCTGAATTTGGAGAGAGAAAAGGTTCCTCCTATAACTTAACTTTTTTACTGGTTCAAACTAGCAGTCACACTTAAGGGTCCGTTTCGCCAAACATGCTCTCACGTTTGGACAATTTAGCATATTAAAACAAAATACTTTTAACAAATAAAATTTGTGTAGGTAGTTAAGGGGTTGAACTACATTATAATTTTTCAGATTTCACACAAGCATCACAATTGAGAAAAAAAATCGGAAAGATCAGTA
Source organism: Ypsolopha sequella (assembly GCA_934047225.1). NCBI lineage: Eukaryota > Metazoa > Arthropoda > Insecta > Lepidoptera > Ypsolophidae > Ypsolopha > Ypsolopha sequella. Next base: position 23,996,999 of record OW204003.1, read on the forward strand.
AAATCACGGAAAACGTAATTTGGCTTTGGAACTAGTATGATCAGTCTACTGATCTAATTACAAACTAAATATTTTTTTTATAGAGCAAAGAAATGAAAGTAGCCTTTACAGATTTTTATTATTTTTTATTTCCTTTCGTTATTTTAAAAGAAATACTCAAACATTCTACATTTTTCCTGTACTGAAAAATTATGCAAAAAGAATTTGGAAGTTTGTGTTTTTCTTTTTAAATAACGAAAGGAAAAAGATATTAATATTTTATATGAATAAGGTACTTTGAACTCTTTACGTAAAAAAAATATATTTCAATTTGGAACAAAAAAATATTTTCTTTTTCTATTTGCAACCCTACATTACATTTTTCGTGATTATAGTGATCTTTCCGATTTTTTTTCCCGATGCTTGTGATACTTGTGTGAAATCTGAAAAATTATAATGTAGTTCAACTCCTTAACTACCTACACAAATTTTATTTGTTAAAAATATTTTGTTTTAATATGCTAAATTGTCCAAATGCGAGAGCATGTTTGGCGAAACGGACCCTTAAGGGCACTTGCAACAAAATATTAAGAAATAATTATAATGGCCAAAATACAACTTTTAGCTAAGAGCAATGTATACCAATAGTTTGCTATATGCATATACATATTTTTATTGATATTACAAAAGCTATAAAATAATTCGCTTTTCCATAGTCGTGATACAAGCCGTAATTTCTACAATAATCTATTATCACGCTTATGTAAAATCCAATTGTTTTGAAGCTACCATAATATCATTAAAAATATGTTTATGCATATAGTGAACTTTTGGTGTACATTGCTCTTAGCTAAAAGTTTTATTTTAGCCATTATAATTATTACTTTATATTTTGTTACAAATATGGACCCTTAAACAAAAAATAAATCATCACAACATTACTCGTAGACTGTCAACTGCAAGTACCAGTCCACACTCGTACACCCATCATTATTACATCCCAGTGTGATGGGTGGTGAGCCCTATTGCCATACTTTGGACAAAAATTGGACCCACAGCCTAACTAACATGCCTACCAAAGCATGCAAACTAAACATGCCCATATGGTATTTGTAGCCTCCATACAAATTGGTAGTACTTGAACCACTACACTATTTCTATTTCTCTTAATTCTCATTATTATTAAAAGCACCGTTCAAAGTCCAGATTGTGACTTGGATACATCTTACAGATCAAACACAAATTGAAACATTAAACTAGAATTCAAAATGATAAACAACTTACCCTTTCCTCTAAATGTGTTACACCAGCCAGACTCTGGTAGAAAGTAGGAGTCTCCAAGTCTTGGGAGGTGTTGTAGCTCCGGTCTGATAGCAACCACTTGGACAGCACTGTAGCATCCTTATGTATCAGCAGCCAAGACCGAAACTGCTCGAAAGTAACTTTATCACCAGCTCCAAACAACCCGGTGAGGATTTCAGCAGTTTTCGGAGCATTTGTCACTGGTAATGATGTGTTTTCCAGGTGCAGTGTGCGGGCGAAGTCCCACTTGTAAATGTATGTGCCATTGTCGCCTTGGTTGTTTACATACAGCGTCCAGAGGAACCTAACAAGAATAAAAATTAAATATCTGCCTGAGATATCACACTCAACAACATATTTGTTTACATGCAGTATGCTTACTTTATTTTTTCATCTTTACTGCCTTTTGTGAGTACGACAATGCCGCACAATAGGTCTTTGAAGGAGATACCCCTTTTGGTGCCACCGCAAGCTTGATAAAGCCACTCCGCGACTTCGGTCGGGACTCCATCACAAAGCACTTCGTGCACGAACGCCTCAAGGCTCAAGGTCGTCCCATTCCCGCTAGAGCACCTCTTGAACGCTTCACGAATTCGCCTCAACTCACTATCAGACACTGCAAACAAATTACACAATTAAATCTTTGATCTGATGATACAACACCAACAACGCACTTTGGATAAACAATATCGGTACCTCGTTTCACTGCTTCGTCGTAGGGTATGAAACTTGGCTTTGAGTCTTTCGCACCCATTTTCACGGAGGAATGGCAAATATAACAATCATAATATTTTAAAAAGGCGTAATAATCACAAAGAAAGGAAAACTATTACAGCTGACAGTTCACGTCGTATGATACGCCGCCATATTGGATATTTTTCTTTTTGTCTCATTTTACGTCATCGCCATGAAAGGTAAGGGATTTTACTTTTAAACAGCCTATTGTTGAATGCTCGACCCAAAGGGCGCTTTTATAATTTTGCACGGGCATGCTCTAAGGTAACGGCACGGCGCCATATTATTGCCGTCACGTTTTCACGGGGAAGTAAACCATTTCGAGATTTAGGTTTAATAAGCCGTATTTTCAAACTTGTGGTGCGAAAAACTTCATGATGGTGAATATTTTTACGAAAAAGTAGCAACTTCCAATTAATTGCCTTCGTGTGACGTCACTTGAGAAATAGCTGTTTAGAAATTAATATGTCAAGATAAATTTATAATAATTTGCTTCCGACTGATTTGACAGATGGATGACAGATGAGTAGACAGACCGAGACAGACCACTTTTTTTATAAGCAGTCACATATCACAATCTAATAATCTAATAATGTCTAAAATTCTTAAGTAACGTCATATCGGACAATTCTATAAAAAAATATAAAAAATAATGGGGGTTAACTTATATACCAAAATAATGAAATCCTAAAATGGCGTTAACTCTCTAAAAAAAAATATTTTAGAAATTAAACTATGGGAATTGGTTAAGCAAAAATATTGAGTAATAAAACATGTTTCATAAAAACTGTTTGTTATTAGAACAGTGCATACATTTTAGATTATCATAACAATGATAAAATAAGCATTGTTTTTAATAGTTAATACAAACGTAACATATAATTGTGATGACGTCACGAGCTGTGAATCAAGAACTAATATTAATCCTCGTATGACAATAAATTAGTTCTTGTTTTGTAGATACGAGAAATGTATCAGAATTAATTTGTATCCACATCGTTTTATCATAGCTTCATCTGTTTTTATATAAATATATTGAAAGAAAATGCAAACTTTTTGCAAAACACAGAATTATCTTGCAATGCGAGTAGATAAACCTGTAAGTTTTATCTTAGCAATCCTAACAGTTTCTTGTACAGAATTTAAAGGCAATTTTGCTATTCTCTGCAGAAAAGTAAAAAAACCGCGGTCATGGACACGTTTTAGGATGGGGGGGACCTTTGAGTATTTAACCAATATAATTATAGTAATTATATAACCATTAATAATAACCAATATATTTATCCAATATAATAATTGGTTAAATGGTCTAAGCGGGGACCCAAAATCGGGGGTGGGGGGGACTGGGCAAAATCTTGTTCAGCAGGGTCAAGTTAGTGACCCGGTACCAAAAATTTTCACTAAATGCCGCTAGACATGGTAGAAATAGCGAAATGGTGTCGTGCGAGAATCAAACTAGCCCTGAGTTCCGTTTCAAAACGTATTATTGTCATTCGCAACACACCGAGTGCAAATCTTTGATTTAAAACGGACCCTTAATATGTGTCTATGATTAGTGTACAGGGTCCTCAAAACAAAACGTCACGTCATGCTACGCAGCAAAATTTAGGAGTTATAATTCGAAATGTTTTTTCTCTTTCACACTTGTACGTTTTAGCCAGCGATTCTTATAGCATATTGGACTCATAGGATGTTCCTAATTATATTGGATTCTACAAAAGAATCCCCCCCCTTTGTTTGTTTGCATTGGTTTGCATTTGCAATTTTCTTTTCGTAATTGATTTTCCGAATTTCTGATTAAAGTACTGAAATTACTTTCGTTAATTTTGAACAAAATAGTTATCAGGGCAATGATAACGTTGTTACAGTAGCTCATTTTCATAAAACCTTGTAAATGTCTGTTTCTTTGTGTGTTTTGCGAGTAGAAGTAGACGAAGAGATCCCCGAAATGGGTGATAATCAAGGTGACACAGGTATTAACACTCGTACCACTATAATACTATTAAAAACATCTATCAACATCGTAATTACTCATTGGAATAGTCATAAATCTTTGTTTGAAACATACTCAGCTTTGTACCTACTTTTACTTAGCCACATATATACCAATTATAAAGCACAATAATTTTGGTACAGAAAACAGGTTAATCTGGACCTTATTAAGTAATTTCTTTGTTTCAACTAGACGCTGCAAAAGAGCAAAAGAAGAAAGACCGAGGCAACCGAGAGACAAAGACCATCACAGTGGAGACTTATGCGAGTATCCTGCAAGGTCCCAACCCTGTCACTGGCATCCTGCCCACCAGCTCCCGCAGGTCTCCGCCTGAGGATAGTGTATCTGAGGAAGAAGACACTATCGCTTTCTTCTGTGGAAATCCTCTGGTAGAAGTCACTAAAGGAGTGCTGCATTTATATAAGGAAAAGTGAGTTTGGCAGATACTTTTCTAGAATAGAATAGAATAATTATTTATTAAAGCATCAGAGGCTCAAACTTTGTTAGTACAACTTAAAAAATAAAATGAAAAATTTTAGTAAAAAATACAATCAAAAAATAAAAATAAAGATACAAAAAAGACAATATACACAGTTTGTTCATGATGATGATGCTTTTGAATTTAAATTAGATCTATGCTATAATTTAAATTTGTAATTTAAGTTAGAATGTAAAATTCTACTGAAATATTATTTATGCAGGCTTCCCTAGTAAACTTCACATTAGCTCTTATCTCATTATCGCTAATACAATAGATCTCAGACTATATCAGTCATGGGCAAAGTAGGGCGTGCAGGCCAACTACGGCCCCTGATATATTTAAATCCAGTTCGCCATCCTTAGGCACAATCATAATACACTAATAATTTGCCCCAAACTGTGAACTCGTGATTTGATCTTGATTGATTTGGCTTTGGATTTGATGTTTGAACTTAAAAAATCTTTTTATCTCGTTTATCAAATTTCATGATGTTCCAATCTACAATACTCAGTTATCATCGGACAAACTGTCCGCCCCGAACCAGTAAATTTCCCCTTATTATATTCAGTTAAATTAATTTATTGATCATTTCTAAACTGAGTTTGTATAAAGCATCACCTAAAGCAAACTCTGCTCAAACATTGCTTGCGTTATTGTATTTCCCAGTAGATATTATATTTTTAGATTAATAGTTTTGTTCTTTCGAAAAGTGGTAACATAAGTAGAGTTTGTATAAAGCGTTACCTAAAGTAAACTCTGCTCAAACATTGCCCAGAAAATTGTAGCAATGTTTGCGTTATTGTATTTCCCAGTAGACATTATATTTTTAGATTAATATTTTTGTTCTTTCGAAAAGTGGTAACATAAGTAAATTATAATAATTTCTTTGTCATAGTGAACTAAAAGAATCATCAGAAGCAATGACCCTCTGTCTCCTCTCTGTACCGGGAGCCCTGGGAGCTCGTGACCTACTGGCCTTTGCTGCGGCCTGCCAGGAGGACATCGCTCATGTTCGAGTTGTAAGGGATGGCTCGCCTGACCATTACATGGCATTGTTGACGTGAGTGCTTTTTGACCACAGTTATTGACAATCTTAAATAGGGCTTTAAAGTCCTTACACCCTTTATTAGGTCAAAGATTTCTTTTATTATCTCTCTCACTTCTGCAGATTCCGTACATCACAAGCGGCGCGTGAGTTCCACTCAGCCTTCGCCGGCGTTCCATACACCAGCCTGGAGCCAAACTCCCTGTGTCACATGGCGTGGGTGTCGCGAGTCGAGTGGGCGAGGAGTGGCACTCCACCCCCCTCGCACACCGAGTTGCCCACGTGCCCCGTGTGTTTGGGTCAGTCACTGATGCTATCACAATTAGCCAAATAAAACAAACTTAAGCTTTACATAAAGCTATTTACTTACCTTAAGCACAGCTGCTTAATTAAATACATTTAATGTATTTTTGTTCCCAGAGCGCATGGACGAGTCCGTAGCGGGCGTGCTCTCAGTGCAGTGCGCGCACGCGTTCCACGCAGCGTGCCTGCTGCGGTGGAGCGACGGCACGTGCCCGGTGTGTCGCTGTCCTAGCACGCCCGAGCCCCGGGGCAGCGTGCAGTGTGCGCATTGTGCTACACAAGGTACAGCTGTCCACAGAGCGCAGCGTCTGTCAACTGTGTAACGTGTGTTACACTACACATGCACACACACCCTGTCAAACACATACACCATCTCACCCTTTCTCCTACTAATAAAAGCACAGAAACAATGTAACAAGGGAAGAATGGTCCCTCCTAATACAGGTTATTTTTAGCTTAAAAGGAGGGTCCAAAGAATTGTAAAAATTACTTGTGTATAAATTAAAAAAAAAATGTATTTTGTATTTTTTGTGTGTCGTACACTATTATGGATTTCATCAGTTGTACGTTACGTACTTCGTTTTCAAAAATGACGTGATGGTCTTCCCTGGCTGCTAGTTTATTACAGAATTGAACCAGAGACTGATCAAAACAAGGCCACAAGTCATCAGAAATATTACGGTTCTGGGTTTAAATTCTAAAAATCATTTCATTCTACGAACGTTCCTTAAACGTTCCCAATAAAGCTTCAGCTGCTTCCCGCTCTGAATAATTATCTTCCACATTATATTGATATTTATTTCCAATTTCAAACCATCCCATATCCTCCACATGCAGACGAGGAGTCGTCAGAAGAAACCCGCGAGAACATCAGCGGTGTGGCGGAAGGTTTACTGGATGAGGTGGAGACTGGCGCTCTGTGGATCTGCCTCATCTGTGGCCACGTCGGGTGTGGCAGGTAATTTACCATATTAATATCTCTAAGCGCTGGCAGGGTCGCCATGAAATGAGAAATGCCTTAAAATTGTAAAAAAAAACCTCCAAAAATGTTTAATAGGTTATGTCCGGTGTTACAGTCAGCTGTGCAATTGACGCCTTAAGTCAGTCTATTAGCACATTTGGCTACTGCAATCATATTTTCCTCATCACAGATTTCAATGTTGACCTTCTGCTACCTTCTAAGTCCCCAGCTCCTGAAGTGATCACTTTTTTCAACCAGCAAAACCTTTCTCAACTAGTAAATGAACCAACTCGAATAACAGAATCAACAGCCACTCTCCTTGATTTATTTATTACAGATAGCCCGGAGTTAGTCTGTAAGATAGATGTTCATCATAATCGAGCAATTAGTGATCATGGTATGGTTTTGGCGGAATTGCACATTAAAAAACCAAAAGAAATCCCCCAATTTGTATTCAAGCGTCTTCTAAAAAAAATAAACTACGATGAATTTATGTTAGACTTGAACTCCTTACCATGGTTCTCTATTACTGTACTGAGTAACGTGGATGACATGCTAAATCAGTTTAATGAATTTATAATAAATTTATTTGACAAACACGCGCCACTGAAACGAATTCGCGTCTCACATAAGCAACATCCTTGGATCACAGACGTCATTAAGATAATGATGACACACCGCGATGAAGCACTGAAGCGAGCTAATAAGACTAAATTAGATAGCCACTATCACTACTATAAACAACTAAAAAACTTAGTTAATAGCTCTTTGAAAAAAGAAAAAGCAGCTTTTTTCAAATACTATGTCAATAAAAACATTAAAAAACCACAGCAAATGTGGAAATATCTAAGGCGCTCATCTGCTACATATAAATCCGATCAGCCAAACATACCTAAGCATTTGAATAGTCCGGACGATATTAACAATTTCTTTTTAGATGTCCCTGGAAACCCAGCTTCTCAATCAGATAAAATACAATATTACGCTCACAATAGATATACAGTCAATGAATTTAATTTAGAATTATGTTCTGAGGACCTGGTAAATAAAATCATTTACGCAATAGGTACAAACGCTTCTGGATTTGACACAATCTCTATAGACATGATACGTATGACTCTCCCCTGTACATTGCCAATAATAACATTTATAATTAATAAGTCTTTAGAAACAAATACTGTTCCCAAAGCGTGGAAGTTGGCTAAAGTAAAACCCTTGCCAAAAACGAACACAGTGGAGCAGATCAAAGACTTAAGAGCTATCAGCTTACTACCAGCACTGTCAAAAATTATTGAAAGAGTGGTAAGTGTGCAACTAACCAAATATTTAGAAAAGGAGAAAATTCTCCCCATCATGCAATCCGGCTTTCGCAGCGGAAGAGGCACAGACACAACACTAGGTCACGTCACTGATGACATTCTGGCAGCTTCAGATAAGGGCCAAGGAAGTATTCTTGTACTTCTAGATTTTTCCCGTGCATTTGACTGCCTTAATACCAAGTTGCTTTTAGCTAAACTAAGGTATTATGGTATATCAAAAACAGCTTGCTCATGGTTTCAGTCATATCTAAACGATAGGCAGCAGTATGTTGAAACTATCGATGAGAATGGGAACCTGAAACAGTCGAGAATCCTTGATGTACCAAGGGGATGCCCTCAAGGTTCCATTTTAAGTCCGCTATTATTTATTATATATACTGCTAATCTGCCTAAATGTCTAAAACATTGTAAAGTGCATCTTTATGCGGACGACACCCAAATATACCGCTCATTTGCCCCGCTCCATACAGATGAAAATATACAAGCGATAAATGAAGACCTTAACTCCATAACAAGTTGGTCAAAAGAAAATTGTCTTGTAATTAATCCTAATAAATCTAAATTTTTGGTACTAGGAACCAAACATCAATATAACGCAATCACAAAACAATCACCTATTCTAAAAATAGATAACAAAATTATAGATATGGTAAAATCTGCTAGAAACTTGGGGTTAACTATTGACAATGAATTAAGATTTATAGATCATATAAACTATAAGACTAGAAACGCTTTTTATAGGCTCAAAGTACTATATGGATATCGAGAATTCCTATCCGAGGAAGTGCGAATAACTCTAACTGAAACACTTGTATTATCGTTGTTCAATTTCGGGGATGTCGTATATGGCCCAAGACTATTTGCTAAGACAGAACGCGCAATTCAACGCGTGCAAAACGCATGCGCTCGCTTCTGTTTTTCAATACACAGTCGAGCTCATATCACACCATTCCTCAATAAAAAAGGTATCCTTAAAATGGCAGCACGTCGACAATTGCATTTAGCTAATCTTGTACGTAAAGTCGTCCATAAGCAAGTACCAGAATACCTAAATCAAAAAATAATTTGGAAAAGGGATATCCTCACGTATAATACAAGAAACAGATTCAATAATAAAATGAAAATACCCATATATAAAACTGTCGGATATAGAGGAAGCTTCAGTTACGCAGCATCCAAAATATGGAACGATTTACCTCCGCCCCTAAGAGAAATAAAATCCCCAAATACATTCAAAACTAAATTGCGTTCTTTGTTACTACTGAAGCAACAGCAAGATTCTGCATACCAATAATTTTTTTCTTTCTTTTTTTTTTATGAAGCATATAGATATTTTTATGAAAACATGTATATATTATAAGTATATAAATATGATATTTTGTTTAAGATTTATCTAACACTGTACAAACCTAAAATACAAAAAAAAGATTTTTTTTGGGTTTCAAACATTACAAGCTGTCTTTCTGATTGATAATTGTAAATTAATTGTGTAAAACGCCCATATATCGATGAATCCACACGTTATAGAAATTGTAAGATGATCTCCACTTTAATTTAATTAAAAAGTAAATATATATATTTTTAAGTTTAGCATAGTAAAAGGGGCAGTCTGAAAACCAGCGTTGTGTTGTTGTTACACAACACGCAACATGTCTGAGACTGTTCCTTTTGCCACATAAGTGCATAGGAATACTATTATTTAGTTAAGTTAACATGTATTTTTTTGTATTTCTATGTACATCTTACATCTTGTGGCAATAAATACCTTTTGATTTGATTTGATTTGATTTGATGGCTTCCTCTGCTGCCGAAATAACGAGGTGAAATTCAACGCCATTTGCCCCGTAATAACCATTTCCTTGGGAGAGCTAGATACACGCCTGAAGTACAGACCATTCGGAACAGTACAGAAGGCGGTTTAATTTGAATTTGGGTTTGAAGTTGGTCACAGGTGTAAATTCTCGAAGCGTCTCTACGAAGGAGAGCGCGCAGCGCGCGGGCGGGGGGAGGGTACTGCACACTAACAGCTAACTTCACACGCGTCTGCATATAGTATTGTTATGTACTGCCGCTGTGTTGCAGGTACGAAGGCGGTCACGCGGCGATGCACTACCTACAGTCGAACCACACATACGCGCTACAACTCGGCTCCAACCGGGTCTGGGACTACGCTGGTAAACCTTCCACTATTTTATTATGTAAAATAGGCATACGCTCGGCCATTACCACACCTGAAAGATGAAACCTGGGATGGAGAAATTTCTCGCCCAGAAATTGGGAGAGTTAAAGCGGGCGAGGCGTTAATCAGTCCGTCCAGGGACTTCTGCAAAATCTTCTTCATCCTAGGTGTCATCGACGCTCTTTATCAAGTGCGGCAGAGGCCAAGCACAAATCCATCGATGAATCAACTCTCTTTTCCTATCGATCCCGAACCCGATTATGGCGCAAGTAAAATCCCTATCTACGCGTTTTGAGCGGTTTGAGCGTACAATTGTGGATAAATTGGACAAAATTGTCGACGCCACAGTGGAGCAACATATTAAGACGGAATTCAATAAGCTTCGAAATGAGATTAAAATATTCCAGAACTTATCAGGTCCGTAGAGTTCAAGTCAAACAATTGTTGACAAAGTTCTTTCGAGTGTCCCCAATTACTAGCCAGGATACAATTTGTCGTTTCTAGGCAGGGATACCGCATCGTCAACTTTTCACCCTTTGTGGTGGAGAGGTCTAGAACCAATTTGGGCCACAACACAATGCTATTTTTAATCGCTTGTGCAGAGATCATAACAATCTCGTAAAAAAATGTCAAGTGGACATATTTGCATACTCTCTTAGAAGATATAATGATATATTGTTGCAAAGGATTGAAAATAATATAATTCATACCTACATTTATAGATATTTACGTTTTTAATTTTCAGTTATTAATTTTAGTCTTCCGATTTTATTTTTTTTTGTTTACTTTTTAATGTTCTCCTAACTGTTTAGAATGTTAGTTTTTTCAATATTTTTTTTAACAAGTCTCTCCAATCGTATTTAATCGTCCCATTAATTAAATGTAATTGGGAATACACTCTTACTTGTTTGTGTTTTTCTTATTATATCTTTTGTAAGTGTCATTTCTGTTGGCATACCAATCAAAATAAATAAATCTCTTTCTAAACTCCCGTACCAAGCCTGCAACAACTTGTCTATCCTTCAGGAGACAACTTCGTGCACCGACTGGTACAGAACAAGACGGACGGCAAGTTGGTCCCCGTGGAGGTAGACGCCGGCAGCGAGGCGTGCGGCGGGGACAAGCTCGACGCGGCGCAGCTCGAGTTCACGTACATCCTCACCTCGCAGCTCGACCAGCAGAGGGATCATTACCATTCGAGGATTGACAAGTTTGTATCGATATTTTAGGCCATGTTCTATCAATTGCTGTTAAAGTGTACGATAATTTGTGTTTCACATAGTTTTTAAACTCATGTGCTAGCATGGACTAAGTGTTACTTAGTCTATGGTGCTAGATAGCGCTTATCAGTAAGTGGTGAAACAAGTCCTTGATCTAACCAGAAAAATTAACGAATCGATGTTTTGAAAAATAAAGTCAAAGTTACCCACATAGGTGACATAGGTACATTCCGGTACAACCGCGGAAACAAATCATCAATTATTTAAGAACCTTTTCCGTCTAGCATCTTCCATCGTTCTTTGTCCAGTAGAAGAGAAAAGAGACAGAGGCAGGCCAACCGAAAAAGACGATATCATTGATTATGCCGTTTCTCCTAAGTATCATTCAGATTCAAGACAAGAATCAAAAGGAATATTGTCTGAAACCTACTTACTATCAATTGCTTACATAATGATAAGCCGAGATAATATCTATCTACCACCAAACTGTCAGATAACAACCTTGTAATACCATTCTCACTAAGATCTGTATCATATGTTCCTCTGTTTTGTTACAATTTGGGTTTCATTGAAGATGTTGACGTTGATGTGTTTTCTGTTTGTCAATTTTAAACCGATGAAATGTGCGGACATGAGGTACTTAAGTATTATAAATTGTGATATTGTGAATTTTCAATAATTAGTATAATTCTAATTATAAGTGTCCGTACTCTTTGAAAGTACAAATACACTACAGGTTTTAAAACCCGACTCGCTGACTGATCTGGTCATCAAAAGGGCACTTCCCGGTGACCTACAATCTTGAAATTTGATATGGAAGAAGGTATTTTAGGACAAGTGAAGAAAATCATTCAATGTGACATAATACTGGACTAATTTAATTTTGCAGTACATTTTGTACTTCAATAAGTTTGTATTTTTGTTCAAATCTTTCAAGCCTACAAACGTTACAATTATAAATTAAGTTATTTTTCCTCCTCCTCATCTTTCAGGCCACGAGTCCTACTCGCTTTTGTTCAGTATGTTCAATAGATGATGCGGTTTAAGACACCTGTCCCTTTACTTCAGACTGGAAGTGGAACATTCAGCGGAGTGCTCTGTGCTGCGGTCCCGCGCGACGGAGGCGGAGGCTCTAGCCGCCAAGTTGCAGGAGCAAGTTGACTCGCTGCGGAGAGAGAACAAGGGGCTCGAGAAGAAGCTGCACCAAGTCACCGCTAAGTGAGTCACACTTTATCTAAGAGTTCTTGGTTTTACACAGGGTGGATCTTATTTTTTTTCTGTTTTACTACAGGCCACCACCAAAGTATTTTTTTAACAATATGTAAGGGTTGCTACCACAGTTTTTAAAATGTAGTCGACAATAGTGACTGTCAGTTCTACAATTAAAATTTCAACTACAACATGGCCGTTTAGGTGCTATCCCGAACTCAACTGCAGGCCGCAACCGGAGACGGCAATACTTGCAAATTCATTTAGCCTTTAAGAAGTTGGGCTTTATAATGAGGCAGGCTAGGAGTTTCAATAGCATGCTAGCCGTAAAAGCTCTTTATAATGCCTTAGTACGCAGTAATTTAGAAAGTAATGCAATTATCTGGAATCCCCATGAGACTAAATATAGTCACATGGTGGAAAAGATTCAAAACAAGTTTGTTCGCTGGGTGTATTTAAAAAATTATGGTGTTTATCCATACTATCCACTTATGTATCCAACCCTATTTGTTATAGGTATGGTTGTATATAATAAGTTGTAAGTGAGGAGAGACCTGGCGCTACTAATTTATCTTTTTAAAGTTTTGCGAGGTATAATGTTCAATCCGCGGTTGCTAGCGTCCTTGAAGCTGTTTGTGCCGGATAACTATCTTCGCGCGAGAAATCATAAGTTGTTTTGCGTGCAGCGTGCGCGCACTAATGTTCTTAAAGAGTCACCTGTTGTAAAGGCACTCCATCTTTTCAACAGAATCGACAACGTTACGGATACCGATTTGTTTAGTTCTTTGACGGAGTTCGCAAAAACTGCTTTAAATATAATTTTTTACCAATCCAAATAAATGTAAATAATAAATAAAAATAAAATAACATTAGAATCTGTAGTGTCTTTGCGGTTGGCTGCTGCGGTTGGGCCGCACTAATTCCTGTGTATTTGTACGCATTCCCGTCTGCGGTTGCGATCTGTAGTCGTGTTCGGAATAGCACCTTAAGACTCACAGAGAACTTTTTGAAATTGACCCACTAATAATATAAGATTTCCCTATAGATTGTCCACCATACAAGTGGAGCTATCAGAAGAAAGGGGTTTAGCCAGAGCGCTGGCGAGCAGTCAGTCAGAGTGGCAAACCAGAGCGAAACTACGAGAGGAAAACTTTACCAAGGAAGTATGTTATTTATAGCATTGTCAGTCCCTGTCTCACTCTAAAAATATACTGTGTTACTACAAAAGGGTGTTTAAGCGATGTTTAACTTTTGACAGTGTTTAAATCTGTTGCTGTCACTTTTTTACAATATGAAAGAAAGGGTGACAACAACAGATTTAAACACTGTCTAAAGTTAAACACCGTTTTGTAGTAACACCGTTAATTTTTCGTTATCTAGTTTGACTAGTCAGATTAAAATCCTGATCCTTTAAAAAATCGTATAGAGGTAATATGGCATGGATGGGGATGACGGAGGACCCCCAAGAGTGGCGAAATATTGTAGCTACCTATGTCCAGCAGTGGACGAACACAGGCTGATGGATGAATTGAATATGGTAATGAAGTCTTACTGGGTTGTTTTTTTGTTTGAGGATTAGTTTTAAAATAATAAAAAGCTACAAAATAAATCCCTGTGACCTCATAAATTGTGCCATACGAAGTACAACCTTGTTAGAGGGAAAGTGAGAATCAGTGGCTGACAAGAATATGTTTATCTCAAAAAATTACAAAGGCCAATTATTATATATTAGGTTTTCGTACAAAGCCTAACAGTAGAGATTTGGTATCTTTTCGTGTTTATTTGGAACATTTTTGGTGCTAAATCCTAAATGTCATACAAACCGTCTACCATTAGTTGAAGTTGTGTATTATGCTAGCCATACATTACCGGGTGATGGATGAAATCATTAAAAGTGCCTGAATATTTTTTTGTTGATAGGAATAACCTTCCCCATAAGAGGAAAAAAAACCTAAACTTTTTAGGTGGCTTTAATTACATTAAAAAATATAAAAACTTTTAAATTTTAGATATACGGGGCTATACAGCTGCATACGAATACTTCCTTTGCCTGCATATAAAAAAACCGTTATTAATCTATGGTAACAAAATGACACCAAAACATAACCTCTCGTGTTGTCATTCTTTTATGGTATTTTGTCTTAGAATAAAAGTATTTTGTTTAATTTTGCGACTGCTTACTCACACCTGATGGTGACATGATGGCACAAAACATGTTTTATTGGGTTCTCTCCAACGTTGGTGTTCTTCAGTATCCATTGTGTAGAGAACTAATACACAAAAACCAGAAGAAAAACACAATAGTCCAGTTTCAGTTCCAGTGGTCGTCGTAGTGGCTATCAAGATCTAATCCAGGGTACAAGGCGTAGGTAGTCGTCGAAGCAGGCAAATTCAAAGGTCAGGTCAGGTGTGGGTAAGCAGTCGCAAAATTAAACAAAATACCATAAAAGAATAAACACGAGAGGTTATGTTTTGGTGTCATTTTGTTACCATAGATTAATTACGGTTTTTTTATATGCAAGCAAAGGAAGTATTCGTATGCAGCTGTATAGCTCCGTATATCCAAAATTTAAAAGTTTTTATATTTTTTAATGTAATTAAAGCCACCTAAAAAATTTAGTTTTTTTTTCCTCGTATGGAGAAGGTTATTCCTATCAACAAAAAAATATTCAGGCACTTTTAATGATTTCATCCATCACCCAACGTGGTATTAACAAATAATAAAGTTCATAATATACTTTGTCAGGTGTCCGAACTGAAGGAGCAGCTCCGCGACGTGATGTTCTTCGTGGAGGCGCGCGGACAGCTGGAGCAAGCTGAGGGCGCCTCGCAGGACGAGATCGCTTCCGCTAGCGTCTCAGTCGCGCCGCCCGCCAAGCCGCGTCGGAGGAAGCGGTAGGCCACACGATTATAGACTCTATTCCGAAGACCAGTGAGTTCACAGAAGCAGTGAAAGTCGTTGTGCTACTAACATAGTTCTATCACAGCGCCTTTCATGTCAATGAAAACGCCGACAGCGTCTAGACAGTGGTCATATTGCTAGGGTTGTCACATTTTCACATAATTGCTTTGCCTAGACGCTATCGTTGGATAAATTTTCAAACAGTGGTTCTATAATAGCTGCTGTAACTCTTGCTACAAAGAGGACGTCAATTTTATGTCAGAAATAGATAGACTGTTGTATTTGGTCGTAAGAATGTCCCAGGAACCCGGGCACAGGGTCGCCATGTAATGAAGGAAAATGCTTTCTTGAGCTTGAGGTTAGTTTATTGACGAGACAAGGCCCAGCGGGTCTACCACGTAATTCTGATTTGTATCAACTTGCAAATGCATGCGAAATTCAACGCGTGCAAAAGAGATGGCATGTTAGGCGGGCGTCGTCGCACGCACATCAAATTTCAATCTCAAGTTGATGTTGATGAAAATCAGAATTACGCGGTAGACCCGCCGGACACAATAAATATAAAGGCGTGCTCACACACTACAAAGGACTCTCTCCTTTATTTGCATAAATAAGTCCTCTTCATAGACAGAATTTTGTGAAATTTAGCTTTATGTGTCTAAGCCTTTCTTACTATGTATAAGATATGAAGTTCACTTCAAAGTATCGTGATACATATGGGCTTGTGCCCATTTCCCATAGTTTTCCAATTTAGAGAAACTAAAAAATAGATCCTGTTTGAGAAATATTCGAGTTAAAGGACCTTGCTTTCGTGCGCTAGGTTCCTTATATGAAAGTTAATTATTTATTACGAAGTAAGTTGGTTTCAGCTCACAGAGCGTTGAAAACTCCCCATCGTGTGCCTCGATATTTTGTCCTTTTCTGTTATTTTACCTAATTATTTGGATTGTTTACTAAAACTAATTTTAATACCGCGTATAAATGTAAAGGTATCTTTAAATGGAACCACATAATCTACTGATCATACTAACCAACTTTCCAAATAAAACTTAACGTAAACGAAACAATAATACTTATCTACTGCCATACTACAATAACGTTCCAAAATCGAAAATATTTCATCAAGAGTCAAAAAATAGGTGCGACGATGAGCGAAGCGAGGAGGAGCGTGTTAGGTTTACATGTAAGATAAATTAACTAGCTGAGCGAAGCGGATGGGAGCGAAGCGACGTCGATAGTTTTATTACTTAAAATTCAATTGTCACTAAAATACAAAATTGTTCGCCTGAGAATTATTCAACTCAACTCAAATTTGTATTTTCAAGTCGCCGTCTTCAACATTTTATTCGCCCACAGTCCCCACAGTTAAATTTGAATTTATACTCGTATACTACCTGTTTTAAATGTTGTTGATTAGTGTATGGAAATGAGAAAATATTTATTTATTTTCGCAAGTCTGTTTCTTTGAGAAAGTTGTTCAGTATGATCAGTAAATAATGTTGTTGAAATAAGATATACCTGTCCGTTTAAACCTGGCATACATATGTAGTATGCTACAAATTGTTATTAAATGGTCATCAGACAAAAAAATTATCGAATTTATGTGTTATTTAAGGTTAAACACTAGTGCCTGATTCTAAGTTTCCTGTCAATAGATGGCGCTGCGGTACTATAATTACTATAATTTGGTTTTTGTATTTAAAAATAGTAAACAAACAAAATATTTCGCTCCGTTGTATGATGCGACAGTTTTAATGTGTTAATTATTTTATAAAGGCAGAATTGTGTCATTTTCTGTTGTATGTTTCTACATCGGGCCCAAACAATCTTAAAATTTGCTGTTTTGTCGTAGCTATGCACGCACACATACACAATGAAATTATATATAAAGAAATTGTTAATTTCAAGACGCCGTGTAGAGATTGATTGGTCTAATGGTTACACCTGTGGAATTTCGATCTGCTCGAGCAAGGATCGATCCCACATCACTACAAATGTTTTCTTTTTCCATTTTTGTGAAATATTTCAAAATTACCTACTTGTTTTTTTATTTGATCCATCAAAATGATTATTTTCCATCAAATTCAAGAAAATTATTCGATGATGTGACTTTCTGAAGAATCATGTAAGGTGTACTTACAATTACATCCTTCCAGCAAACTACTTTTAGATTGGAAAAAACATTGAATTATGGGAGAAACCCGCGAATTGAGAGAGATGATGTACCAAACTTTTTTTTTTAATTCATAATATTTACAGGTAATAAACAAATTATTTTACATAAATAATGCTGTTGATATATGCAATGATATAAGCATAACAAGAGTATAATCACATTTTTATCCATTATAAAATCATACAAAAATAAAAAAGCTCTAATGAAGCTCTAATAAATTTTACGAACGAATGCTGCAATTTTTTAAAAAATACTAAATAAACTAGCGCCATCTGTTAGAACCTATCATAACGTCGTCGTAACTGGGACGACTCCATCTCGCTAAATAAGGTGACTGATTGATATTTGAGTAGCCAAATTCATACTGGAGACTCTCGGGGTTGTTCTTGAACAACATAAACATAACATAATGCACTCTAATTTTCATAATACAATGCGTAAAAGTACATAGACCGGATTGTAAGTAATCAGTATTACGGATCAATAACATATGCGAAATTTTAAAAAAAAGTTCGTGGCGGTATCTAGGGGCAGAAAGAACGCTGTCCTCTCAGTCTGACTTGAGATCAATAATCCGTCCAAGACAATTAGACAAATGGGCCAACTAATAATCGCCTCTGTCAAAAGGTAATAAAGTCTTCGCCATTCGTCTAATTAGTTTAGACGTTAGTAGATTCAATCCCCGGTCGGGCGACATATATGTATGTGCATAGTATTTGTTCTTACTTACCACTTGCTGAACGGTGAAGGAAAACACTGTGAGGTAAACCGGCATGCCCTCAAACATGTGTTTTTGTCCCCGAAATACGGCAATATCTTTAAACTGCTCAAGCTAATGAGACGAATAGACTTTATTGCCTTGTTACAGAGGTGATTATTGGTTGGCCAGTTCATCTAATTGTTTTGGAGTTTATATGTCTATCTATACAAGGTGACTTTTTGATCATCGTCCAAATTCATACTGGTGGCTTGGTAAGTGATCAGTATCATGCATCAGTAACAATTTTGGTGAAATTCGTAAAATGAAATTTCGACTCCCCATAGTGATTCACTCGGGGCTGGAACTGAATTTATATGGGAAGCCGAAATTTCATTTTACGAATTTCACAAAAATTGTTGCTGATCCAAGATACTGATCACTTACCAAGCCTCCAGTATGAATTTGGACGATGATCAAAAAGTCACCTTGTATACTTAAAAGTATAAAATAATGTTCGATGAAATGCGGGTATACCGAGTGTGTTCTGTGATTTGCAATTCATAGTTCACACTCGGGAACACCTCTGACACCCCCTCGGGGATTCATGTCGTGACGATATGTTGTTGTTGTATAAATCGCTGAAGTTACCGGGTCTTCATTATGAATTTGCCTGTATAATAAGGTGAATAGGTGACTTTGTTTTATATGACCAAATGCATACTGGAGACTTTATAAGTGATCAGATCAGTAACAAGGTTCGATTACTTACCCTACTTTCTGTGAAATACAGAAAATACAATTTAGGCTTTCTATACTGAGTCGGGGACTCGGGACTCGGGGTAGACCATGAATTTGTATAGGAAAACAAAAAATATTTTTCGTATTTCGTAAAACGGGTCATTGAACCTTGATCTTGACGACTTATCGTGTCTCCAACAGCGATATGAATAAAAAAAATATTTATGATAGGTACTTTACATCACTGGTCTTGGTCTCCAATATGAATTTGGTCATATAAATCATAGTTACTTTATATATATTTATAATATAAAATAATATATAAATTAATACTCGAGGCTTGGTAAGTAAGTAATCAGTATGACGAATTTTGAAAAATAAAATGTTAGTAGGGATTCGGTCTGTGTAGGGTCCGTGCTGAAAGATAGTAACTAACTACCTACCTACTTACTTACTAGCCAAAATGTGGTACCTAAAACCTTTGAATCGGAAACAAAAACGAACAAACGTAGCGAAAGCGTACGAAGTTAGTGTTGCCATACTCATACTCATTTATTGGTAAAAAACAAACTTATTAATCGAAAAACTTATTAATCTGACTGACCTAAAAATTCTGTACCATAGAAACAATATTTATACGAGTAAATAACTATGAAATCTATCAAGATTAGCGATTATTTTTAACAAAAAAACTGAAAATAATGTTGAAAATTCTACATTTAGGTACAAAAAGGATAATTAAAGTCCCTACCTCTATGAAGCGTCCGAATCTCTTCCAAAACTTTTAGCGCTAAATAAAAAAACCTCCGTACAAACTCGTTTCTCCGTACATAACTGGTCCAATCTGTTTTCTATAAATGTTCCTAAATCCCTACAAGTACAGATAAATCTATGTTTATGGCAACACAGAGTCGTCGCCGGCCGCGCGTGCCGTCCCTTTGATATTTGCCGACATTGCTCAATAATGGCGGCTTGAATGAAAGACGATTGTCCCTGCTGCATGTAACCAGGCTCACCGCTACCTATTTGAACACCCGTGTGGATACCGATTTGCCGCCCTGTTTATCTGCGAATACCCTTCTCCCTGTTACGATATACCTAGGATATAAATGCGAAATAAAGCGTGATAAGTAAGTATTTATCCTGATGAGAGAATACCTAGTGAACGTTATTTTCAGCTAGGAACGAAAAGCGTTCGTTTAGGACGCAAGAAGCCGGAAGTTCTAATCTCCGAGGACAACGTCACTTTTTGTGTTTTTTTTATTTTATTTTATTTATTCATAAAATAAAGCCAAAGCCGAAAATGGGGAAGAGTTGAATAAACGTGGGCGGAGCTACGGGCAAAAGGCTAGTGCTAAAATAAAATATAAATCACAATAATAGATTATTTTGCAAAGATTGCAGGAAAAATGTAGCGGTAAAGAAATTCACAAAAAACATTTTTTCTTTTATTACCTATATTTTTTTTTATTATTTAAAAACTTAGCCGCGGTTTTTTTTCTTTTGTAAATATAATTGGTAGGTATGTACTTGCAATCAATTATTTTTTTTGTCTTCATAATCAGTTACTAGCAAAACTTTAACTACCTACCTACTATTTTCAATACGGAACCCTAGGTACACGAGTCTGACCTGCACATGACCGTTTTTTTAAGGTTCATTATTTCATCACGAAAAACTGAACCCTTATATGTAAAATCACTTTGTTGTTCATCTCGGTTTTTAATTAGGCACGAACAGCGCCTGGGCACGAAGGAATTTATTTTGGCACAAGTGAAGGAATAAATCCAATAAATAATTTTTATTTATATTTACAATTCTGGAATCAATAATAATAGACAAAACAAAAACAAAATAAATACATGTGACAGGAATCGAACTCTGAACCTTATGATTAGTAGTCAGACAGTATATCACTTATGCTATTGAAGTATTTTTTATTGGTGTGAAATTTAAGTACAATTTAGTACGCAATCTAATCATGCGAAACCGCCATGTAGTTAAACCGCACACACGTAAAGCATATTCACACACATCTAACAGTTTTATAGTATGACATCCACAACTACACACGTAAAATGATGGACATTTAACTGAACTTTAAAAGCTAAAATAACCCAATTATTGTTGTAAAATATAACTTTTATTTAAATTCGCGACATTCTTGTATTAAAATGTAATAAAATACAGTGATAAATACAAGCTAAAATTTGTACTTCAGCTGATCTTGGTTAATTAATTTTGTATGGAAATTGGCACTACCGTTTAACCTTAATGTAAAATTGTAAAATTTTCGTAGGCCAATGCTCACTTGTAAATCTTGTAATATAACTTTAAAAAAAAGTATTATTTACCTTGCTCAAGGACCAAAAAATGTGCTGTATAATTAGTTTTTCATCTTTTTTAATATACTTAAAGGGTATGTACATGTAAATATTTACATTTAAGTTCTCAGCACAACATGTTTGGATACTGCAAATTGCTGTGATATTGTAATTAAATTCTTACTTTTAGAATAGATGCTAAGGGGAAAGTGTAATAATAAATGTTATTGAACTTGGTTTTAGCTTTTATTTTGTATAAATTATTGATTTTTATGAACACTTCTGAAAAGTTCCGGCTAGAACAGTAACGGGTGCCTTATTGTCTAACTTCAACATCTATCGCGATCGTTTTTAAAGGTAACGTGATTGTCTAGACTGAGGTCTAGACATGACGTGACACATCATGTCTAACCAATCGCTATAGCGATATATGTTGAGGTTAGGCAATAAGGCCTCAGGGGCCCAACCTGGATATCAAGCCTAGTGCTCACAGAAATGCATTGCTAATGCTCGACCGCTACACCACCATTTTGATATAACGAACATTAATAACTTAATCACGTGACCTCCGGCAGCTGTCCCAAATGCCGGCTCCGGTACCTGCCCCAAGTTCCGGATCCGGTAGCTGAGATACTTTCATAATCCCGTGACGTGTCCTAAACGCCCAATTTGTTCGGGTAGTGTCAACGATTTGTCTACAATGCACAACGAATTAAAGGTTTAAAATCTTTGGGAGCATGGCACGGGCTCTATGAGCTACCGACAAACGTCTTGAGCTAAAAAGTCGCGTAGCAGGGCAAAGTTGGCATAAGAATTTCACCTTTCGATCAGCCAAATAGAGACTTGTATAAAGTTGCACCATCTGAATGTAAAATATGTTCTGTTTGTCAAAACTACACACGATGTTGAAAATGTGCAAAATGAAATATCGCTATGGTCCAGAGTTGCCAGGAAGGGAACTTTATATTTGTAATTTTGTGAAAACTTGACATTGGCGGAACTAAGCAGCACTTTCGCAGCATATAGCGCCTTAACCACCAACAACAACAACATCACCAACAACAACAACAACAACAACACCAACAACAATCAAAGAATTTTCAAAATCATTAACCATAAATAGAAACAAACAAGTTTACCTCTCTATTGGTGTAGAAATAGATGGGGATATCTTTTGGTAGTATATTATATGGCATGTGTGGTTGTTTCTTTTACACGTGTGGTGTGGTCAAGAAGCTTGCTGCGTTCAGTTTGATCGCCTGCCGTTGCCGAGACGCTAGCTGGTGATCAATGATCATAGACATTGAATACTTTTTTTCTTCAACTAGACTGCTAAAGGAAGGGCTTTCAATAATATACACTAAGGGCTTCAACTTGAAATGTTGTAGTTTCCCGCCCCGGCTCAGAGCAAAAAGCGGCAATTTCAACATTTTACAAAATATTGAAATTAAATAGTAAAACGGCACATTCTAGCATTCCATCGAGATGGTATCTTGTTCTGCACTTACCGAAATGTCCGAACAATCACCTAAAAAATGATGAGAATCATGAATTTCAAAGGTAATTATACGGATATGCTAAGCAAAGTTAAATGTACTTAGATATATATTTATCCATCTAAAACTACAAAAAGTTGCATAATAGAGTATTTAGTTGAAAATTATGATTGTTACTGTTAGTGAAGTGAAATTTTATTCAAAAATTGCCTTTTTAAAGATTTCCTTACGTACGAAAAGATTTGTTGGGTTTACACCAAAGGCGTACCTACCCTTCATAATCCTATCGACAACGACAACCTACGAATATGAGGGGTATATAAATAAACGCGGTACAGCGGTTTGGTTTCAGCTGAGGTGATACTTTCCGATGTTCCAAAAAACGTATTTTGTTCGAGTTTTCCACCAAAAGAACAAAAAGTGGTCGGTCACGATGTCAAGTCCGGTTTGTTTGTTTTGGTGAACGTGTTGGTTTCATGATCTTTCCCTTTATCGATAGTTTGTTTTTAGCATATTTAGGGTACCCACTATTTTACACACATAAGCATTGTGTCACTCATATGATTTTGGTAACATCGTATTTCCTTGGTTTTATAAATCTGTCAGTTACTATCCCATCAAAAACATTTCATGTAAACTAGGTCGCCAAGTCTCATAAGCTCATAACGCTTAACTTTTAAAAAATTATCAGATCTCATGTTAAGCCAAGTCCTTAACTCTACAATTGCTACAAACCCTACATATTGTACAAAAAGTATGGCTTGGCCGTTTCATGAAACTGTTGCATGACATAATATCTGTCTGACTAGTAATATCGCCATGGTAACATCGACAGATATTATCGCATCGTACATCCTCCCTAGTCATGTCAAATCATACAAAATGGCAAAGGGAACGTGCCGATTATCTTTGATCTAAATTGACTAACTAATTTTAAAGAAAGCACCTTTTTGTGATATTTTAACAGTTTTCACGTGTTTGGTTCCCACATATATGTCATATCCTTTTAACACCAATTTCCAAGTGAGTTTTGTAGAATACTACTCTTCACAAGGTAAGTGGGTCACATGAATGGTATAAATTTTATTGCATTGCAAAGTCGTCAAATTTCTCCGTATTTCTACGAAAACGGTCACGTTTTTACATCATAATTTTCCATATGAACACACAAGCTTCGGATCTAGCGATTTTCGATGACGGTTGTGTTTTGACGGCTTGGCAGGAGGTCGTGTAATTTGCTTTCAGAAACCGAAGTACGCAAGCCATCCTCGGAAGGCGGAGTCGTCTTTTCGGGTTTGCAATAGACTCAGTCTCTGTATATTTACTTCAGTGTCTAGTCTCTTGCAATCCCGATATGTTTCCTCGAGGGTTATACATTACGCGGCTAATTCGGAGTCTCGCTCGTTACGAAAGTCTGCAGCGGGCGATGGTAAAAATCCAACTGTTTACATACATTGGGTTTTTACTGCCATCGCAATTTGTGGACTATCTTTCGTCTTCCTATTGCACAGAATTGAATTCGTCTTCAGATGATATCTTTTTCACTCAATAGCTTGAGAGGTAATGCAACAATGCCTTATTTCTTATCTTTTATTTAGTGAAACAGATAACAATAATTTATTTACTTATAATTTTAACTGTATAAAACTGTGTATTTACTAAGAAATAAGCTACAAGTTAGTTGTTACAAATGTTGATGGTCTTGATTGTCGGCCCTTGGTGGAACTTATGAAACATCTTTCTTGAAAATTAAACTCTTCTACTTGTCCACAGATATTAAATTTATTAAACTAAACCCAACCGGTTTTAGCCGGTTGGGTTTAGTTTAATAAACAGGTTGGGTTTAGTTTAATAAAGTGAATATCAGTGGACAAGTAGGAGAGTTTAATTTTCAACAAAGATGTTAGTTGTTACATTTTGCTTACAGTCCCTCCAGCTTACCTACCATGTATCAAATATGTCTCCCAATGAAGCCTTTGGTTCTGATAAATGATATATTTATAAACATGTATATAATATTAAGTAAGTAATTACCAAGGTGATAGTTTACTATCCTTATATCTCCCAAGTTCATATACATATAAGAAACAATTCTATACAAATGGTTAATAGGCATTACCTTAATATTCCACTTCTTTTCAAAGAGGTGTTATTTATGCTTAGTGTTTTTTTAAAACTGGCAGTCTATTGTAATGCACTGGGAAGTTTTATAAACAAAGGGTCGTAACACAGGTTCTATTGCAATCTCTGTCGCACATGTTGGAAATTGTATACGCTATCCTGTTGTCAATGTTGAAACCTGACGAAATTGTTAATTTATGACTGATGGCTATCAGGTCTCCAGGAAGTGTTACCATTAAGAAAAAGTAAATTATACACACAAAATACCTCTATCTAATCTCATATACCACCCTGGTAATACAAGTTTGACAAAAGTTTTCTTGAACTGTTGCAGTATCATAGAAATAATAACATATTTTATATAAATTTGTAATAATATTAAGATTCATACTTAATTTAACAATATATCAGTTAGATTTCACCTGACTAGTTTCACTGTAACCTTAGAGGATACATTGTAAGATATAGAGCATGTGTTTCCAAGAGGAAACAGTATGTGTAGGTGAGGACATTGCATCATTTCATCCGGAAGCACTAGAGTAGTCATATGATTGCTAAAGGTGGAAAGCCCGTTGTATGTTTTTGGAGGTTAATTTATTATTTTACTTGGAAAAATGGTTAAATGTGCGATAAAATCGTCTTAAAACAATACTAGAAAACAAACCAAACAGAATTCTTGGATCATATTTCACCGGTAAGCAAATTTGTAATACTTTTAAGGAAAAATTGAATCAGGGTTCGCAGGGGTGACAGAGATGTGGGACGCAATGTCTCGGATAGTGATGTGTCGCATTTAGTGCTGGTGTTGATATGATATAATTTAATATTGGTACTGAGAGCAATAGTCATACACTGGTGCATTCTGCGCGGAGAATTTGATTTAAAGTTGATGTAAAGTTCTAGTAAAAATAAAGTAAAGTTCAATAAAATAGGAGGTTCTCAATTCAACCTACATGTATTTGTATGTGGGCAATTTTCACACTACTGGCTTGACTGATTTGAATGTTTTTTTTTATTTGGAGGGACAGGTATTAGCTTTAAAATTATAAGTATAACAATTGTGTCGATTCGGCTAACTTATTTGACAGAACTAAACTTAATTTGAGCCTTCTGACTTGTTCTTTCCGTATCGAAAAGACAAAGACAGAACGCTTAAAATAAGGTTAGTCCTGTCAAAATAGTTAAATTGTGTTTAGCCGAATCAACACCAATATGTCTTTATTTCAAGCAATGCAAAACCCAAATGCAATTAAATTAAATTAAGTTAAATTGAGCTTTAAATAAAACCTGCAGCTATAAATATCGATAATTGCCCTTGCGGAGCACAATGGCTCATCCCTATTTGTCACATATTTATCAATGTAACTAGCTATAGGTCACTTACCTACGCTGTGCATTGTGTGAGTGGTGCGATATTAGCGCTCTATGCCTGCATATTTATACTCTAAGACTAACAGTTTCAGGTGAAATCTGACTAATATTGTGAGTAGCTATTTATATTTTATTATATTTGATGTAAATAATATCAATATAATATTATATTTCATGTAAGTTAATAAATTATAATTATTAATCAAAATTAATAAATAATGTATAATACTGATGCATGTTTAAACTTAAAATGTTAAGTTGTATGATAGATTATTGTGCATCACATACAAACCTGAAAAGATTACGTGGTGTTTATTGTAATAAACACTAAATAAAATTATGTAAAAAACGATAATAAATAAGAAAATAAATTAATTGTGAATCTAAACCATGAATCTTTCGGTAATAAAATATTAAGATTGCAATTAAAAAATAATTTTTAGAGTGCATTACAAACTTGAAATCAATCAGAGACAAATTTAAAAATATATAAATGCTTTCATATTTTTATATCGGGTCAGGATTTGAATCTGCGACCTCTTGCTTACATGACAGGCGTGTTGACTGGAACGACGAATTTTTCTACCACACCCGTACACCGAATTTTTCTACCTACTTGATATATCAGCTTGTAATGCACATACTGAACGCTCACGAGGGCGTTATGTGATTTCACGCCTTGCTCAGTCTGAACAGAAGGCGCTGTCGTCGCTACAATACCTGTTGCATCAGACAGTTAAGAAATTAACTGTTCTCATTAACTAAGATTATATGTTTTTATATTGTGAAATCTAATTATTATTAGAGTACATTAAAAACTACAAATAAATCAAAAACAAATTTTTAAAAGCACAAATATTTTGAAAATATTCCTCGGACCAGGATTTGAACCTGCAACCTGCGCTACCGACTGCGCTACCGAGGTTCGTATCTGGAACGACGAATTTTCCTACCATACCTGCACAATGAATATTTTGTAATTGAAAACTCTATTATTAGAGTGCATTACAAACTTAAAATCAATCAGAAAAAAACATGAATACTATGATCTAAAATGGCGTATACTATCTGAAAAAATAAAAATCTTTCATTTATCTATTTATTTCCAACTAATCTTTTTATCAAAGTTGAAGCTTGTGATTGTTGGCACTTAATTTGTTATTTACTTGTCATTTTATCCTCTGTTGTAAATGTAGAGTAGCATAGCCACACATCACAAGTCATTAGGTCCCGCGCTTTGTTGATGCCCCACTGGCGACAAGTGGACATATTATATCTTTGTTGATGCCCCACTGGCGACAAGTGGACATATTATATCTTTGTTGATGCCCCACTGGCGACAAGTGGACATATTATGTCTTTGTTGATGCCCCACTGGCGACAAGTGGACATATTATATCTTTGTTGATGCCCCACTGGCGACAAGTGGACATATTATATCTTTGTTGATGCCCCACTGGCGACAAGTGGACATATTATATCTTTGTTGATGCCCCACTGGCGACAAGTGGACATATTATATCTTAGCTCATGTGTTCGTGCTTCGTTTTCGGTCAAGTAATGTTCAATCGACGTAGGTATTACATTGTAGGTATAGCACATGAGGTATTGCCTGTTAACCGTCGCGTCGTCGATAACACATTAATTTTTAGTTAAAGTATAAACTGAATCTAAACGAAGTTCTAAAACGCCTGTTGCTTAAAACTTATTAACTGTCTTATGTATCTATTTTCTCAATTTATGTCAATGTTTACCTGAAAGGTATTGGTTTCTCACAGAGAATTCATGCAGATCATATCCCAAAAGCATCCCCATTTTTAGGCCATCAAAATGAGTGACGGAGAACTGGAGCTTCCACCTTCAAAGAAACAAAAAACTGCTTCAAATGAAGATCTACCTTCACCATCTCCCAAGGAGCCAGACTTCACGGAGGACTCAATAACTGACCAGGACAATATTGGGTTCTCGATAGACAACCCCAAGTACAACGATTTTGTGAATCCTGAAGAGATAGAGAAGCTCAAGGAGTTCCGAGTTCTGGACGAGGTCAAATCTAATGATGAGGACACCGATGAAGAAGAGTCTGACAGTTCTGATGGTATTACAGATATTTTATTACTTTACTTTTTTCTTGTTTCAATGTTTATCGGCTTCAGAGCCACATAACTTTAGAGCCATTTAACCTTCGATCAACAATATACAACCAGTCGACGGGTCAGGAACAAAGACAAAGCGATAGACTTTATATTCTCTTAGTTTTTTAAAGCACATTAAGGGCCTTACTATTGCCAAATGGGTACTTTCTAAAGCCTATCCCTCGTTTACGGCCAAACCAAAAACAATGAAAAAATGTATTATGAATAATCAGCTCTTAGACAACACATGCAACATTTTTCTTTTTCATACCACCAAAACTTCTACATAAAAAAAATTATTAACTAAATGGTGTTTTTTGGCTTGAATTTCCTACTGCTCCTAAGTGGCTTGGCCGATTGAATTCATTTATACTTTGATAAATAGATAAATTTGATAGCCATAAACATAACATAGGATTATTCAATCGAACAATCACGTCCACGAGAAAAGTATAATTTTCTCCTATTTCGCCCTATCAAGGACGCAGCGAGCGTCGTAACAGCCACTATACATTGCGCGCTGATATGAACGTTATTTCAATGTTGCTTCCGTTGATATTCGTTCTGACAAATATCGAGCTGCTAATTTGGCGATGGTAATCGCCTTAAGGCATTGCTACACGTTTCCACCTCGGCGCTGTCACTAACGAACAAAATACAAATAAGGGCTCACTCTGCAAGTGGGCTCTTATTTGTTGGGCCGCATTTTACGCGCTGACACGTCATCTACTTGTATACTGTTGATCGAAGCATTTAACCCTTTTAATTCTCACAAGTGCTAAAACAATAAGTCAAAGTCCAAATCCTAGTTTGGGACAAAAACACCTTAAATTTTTAAAATTCGAACCTTTATTTTCGTTTTCTCATAGTGAATAAGGCTGATCAGGGTGATTTTGTGTGAAAAAAAAAGTTGCGAATTTCGCTTAGCCCTCATAGCAAAAGTTGTTCATATTTTATGAGTACTACGTAGGTATATATGTTTTGAGTTTCGCGTACTAATATTATGTAACTTTATTTAATATTTATAGCAATTTGAAACACAATTACTGTTGTAGGTAAATCAGAAGGAGTCCCAGAGGAAGAGATAGAGAAGATGTTGGAGGAAGATCTGCCAGAGGGCTTCAAGGGAGCTCCTAAACTGAAGGAGAAGCCGTATCACACTAGACAGAAAATTGTACTGGAGGGTGAGTCTTCTCTTATTAGTAAATGCAAAATTTGTCATCCTTTGCTATATGGATACATACCTGGTGCCTGGTAACGACTTGTAACCGGTATAAATAAGCTACCAAAAATACTACAGTAGTTGTAGTTGATAAAAGTAAAAATCTTTTGACAGATATTAACTAAATATAATGTAAACATAGAAAGCAAAATTAAATTAAAGAATTAAATATATATATAGGTATAGCTATGGTTGGCCGGCAACTTGTACAAAATCGCTACAGCCAAACATTCACTATATGAGTGTCGCGTCTTTAGTTGTTTACCTATAGAATAACATATACAAGGTGACTTTTTGATCATCGTCCGAATTCATACTGGAAGCTTGGTAAGTGATCAGAATCATCAATCAAAAGAAAATTTTGTGAAATTCGTATAATGAAATTTCGACTTCCCATAGTAATACACCCTCAGTCCTGAGTGAATCACTATGGGGAGTCGAAATTTTATTTTATGAATTTTACCAAAATCGTTATTGGTTCATGATGCTGATCACTTACCAAGGCTCAAGTATGAATTTGGACGATGTTCACAAATTCAGCTTGTATTATGTACTCTCATATAGCCAAAATGAACCATCTCTAGTTGATGCTTTTTAAGTGACTGAAGAACAAGATCATTGCTGAAGAATGTAGCCAGTCAGTATATTAAGCAGCTCTAAACTGAATGCAAGTTTTCATACTTTTCTGACAGCAAGTGTCCTTGTTCCAGAGAAAGGCATAAACTACTTTGAGGTGTTGCCACTGGACTGGATGATGGTGCGGCACTACAGTGGCATGCCGGTCTTCATGCACCGCGCCTCCAGAGTGTGTACACTGTCGAAGCCTTACTTCCTGGGCAAGGGGAACACTAGGGTATGTTCAGGGTTTGTTTTTACTGTCCCGGCATATGTTAGGAAATTAAAAATCGAAAATGTCTTTGGTCAAGTCTGAAGGCTCATCTATTATAGATGAGCATAGCTCGGAAACGGATGGGTTAGCTTGGCTGATATGTAGAATCATTTGCCGCCGCCTGGTGAGGCGATCGGGTAACTGTCCATTAGCGTTCTGTCGTTAAGGTGATATATCGTCCGTGCAAAGGTCCCCGTTACTTCAGGCGGAAAGACCCGCAGTGTGAGAGGGACGGAAACATGGAAAAATCGGTTTTAAATTGATACAAAATTAACAAAAATAGCTATAAAAATGTCTATAACCAGTTATTTAGGTATTGTTAAAACCCATGTAAATAAATATTTTTGAAGTCTGTATTCTATGCCAATTCGTCAGAATATCAAAAAAATGTGTAAATATAAACTTCATTTCAATAATTATTTCTATCGAGTAAAATTCCTCCAATCGCGTTTCTGATAGTCCAAAATCTAGAAAAAAATCTAAAAATTTGTTTTAGTACTTTATTTAACTTGGAACTTCTTTTGAACAGCAGATAAATAACTTCAAAAAGTGTCGATTTTGACGACATACCACCTTAATGCGGAGAACCCCATTTAAAGAACCCCAAATTTGATTGAAACCGCTACATTTAGAATCTTGAAAAAAAAATTAGGAAACTAGGTATAGGAAAAAGCTAATATTAGAAAGCTAGGTATTTTTGATTAAATAAACCGTCTCCCGAAAGATACTTCACCGGACCCATTAGTTGTATATGTCGCAGGTAAATTGTCAAAGCCGTGAAATTAAAATTTCACGTGTAAACAACAACAGCGACATATACAATATGCACTATCTTATCATAATTAATTTACAAATATTGATGATAGTTTAAATGTTGTTTAATTATTCCAGAGACATGACATTCCAATAAGTGCCATCCCCTGCCTCAACTACAGAAAAGCTCTTGAAGAGGAAGCAAAACAAAAAGAAATAGACAGAAGAATAGCAGAACAAATAAAGAATGGAACATGGCAGAACAATGACCATGAGAAAGTATCTAAACGTGTTAGTGAAAACGATAACAATATCGTTGACCATTCTAACGAAACGAATGATCAATCTAGTTTATTATTTACAAGCAATGAAAATACTAGTCAAGATAATGAAGATAATAGTCAAATGAATAATCATGCGTCAAATAAATTTGAAAAAGATGCTAATAATGTTTTATCTGAAATTAATCAAGGCTACTTAGATGTAAATAAAATGAATTCTCAAGACGTCAAAAGAAGCAAATGTCCTTTTATGCGTGTGGAAGCAAATGAAAACACTGTAGTTAATGGTGAACATGTCGATGCATTTACACAATCCGTAGCCATTGCCGAAAATAGTCAAGAAAATGACCAAGAAAGTGATAAAAATAATGAAGAATCAAATGTAGAGAACAATGAAAATACGAACGCCATGTTATCAGCCAAGCCAGTAGTGTTGCCAGGTGGTATAGTGATGCCGCCGCCGCGGGTAGAGACTGTCAATACTAGTTGGAAAACTCAACACTTGACACATGAACAAGTCAACGACTACTGCAAGAAACTGTTCAAGTTCAAAACGGTTAACATTATGCATTTCAAGTAAGTTCAGCTTTTACTCGTAGTTTTTTGGTTGATGTGCCTCAACGAAAAACTTCAAAATGGAAATGTCGAAGTTTTAATTCCTTGGAATTATGACAGTTCAAGGAAAGGGATGGAGCTATGCAAACATGGGCGTACGCAAGATTTTCGTAGGGGTGGGGCAAATGTAATGAAACCCGACAAGTAGTAGGAACAGGCAATATAATGTGTGACATACAATATGGACAAATGAACATTTTGAATTAGAAACTGCATTTTCACGCGCTGTAATTTTGAATTTTACTAAATTAATAATGAATAACCTGGACTGGCTCCAAATTACTAAGTACTTCTACTATCCTATCGCATCGACGCTTTACATCGGACGCGGAGTGGCCAAGCGAATGTCTATTATGTATAAAAATATACCTTAGCATCCTCATCTAATTATGCCTGGTACAGACGGTGGGCGGACCGGCGCAAGTACGCGAAGGCTCGGAAGACGCTGCAGTACCCGACTCTACCCGAGGGCACCAAGCTCATTACAATCCCGGCACAACCGAGCACGGGGCAGGAGAATGGAGGTACACACGCTTTTTGTGACATGACATATACTGTGTGCGTGTGACTGACATTTCACAGCCCACACACTTTTAATTGTCAAACACTTTTATGTAAATTGGATCACTTTGGAGTGAGGGGTAAGTCTTAGGCGTTATTGAAATCATACTTTAGTGATAGAATTCAAAAGGTAGACATTATCGGAGTAAAGTCATCTGGAGCATTGGTTAAAATGGGTGGCCCGCAGGGTTTCATATTGGGGCCCTTATTGTTTTTAATTTACATAAATGACCTTCCTTATCTAGTTAAAGACTTATCTGAGATAGTGCTATTCGCAGACGACACGTCACTTATTTTTAAAGTGAAAAGACATAAAGATATCCTTGACGACGCGAATACAACTCTATCACCGATTCTTGATTGGTTCACGGCAAATAATTTAGTTTTAATTGCAAAAAAGAAAGTGTATAAAAGTTACGTTGCCAAATGTTATTCAAAAGGATGTTAATTTGCTTTTGTTGGTGTCCAATCTGGAGTTAGTTAACGAAACTAAGTTTTTAGGCATAACGAGAGACTCGTCTTTAGTGGAGTCCCCATATAGAAGCCCTCTTTGGTAGACTTAGATCAGCCGCATACGCTGTTAGACGCACAAGGCAAATTACTGATGTAGATTAGTCTATTTTACTTACTTTCACAGCATTATGTCATACGGTATGCTGTTGTGGGGTAGAGCCGCGGATATAGACGCAGTCTTTGTTTTGCAAAAGAGAACGTTTTCGGGCAATTTATAATATGAAGCACCGGGATTCGTTAAGAGAATAATTCAAAGAAATTCATGTATTAACTGTTCCTTGTGAATTTATTTACCAAGTTCTTAGATATGTCAGAAAAAATATTGAGTCTTTCCTGAGGATTGGCGAGCAACACTGTAAAGAAACCAGAAATAAACATAAACTGGCTTTTCCAAAAATCAGACTCGCCAAGGTGGGTACCTCTTTCATGGGACATGGTATAAGCTTCGACCAAAATAAAATAAATGGACGGGCCATAGCGTACAGATTTTTGAAAATCTGTAAAGTGAGCGCCGGCTGTAAAGTGAGCTGACGAAAAAATACCTTCTTGTGCATTTACAAAGTGCAAAAAGCAAAATAAACATAAAAATAAAAATTTGGTATTGATTGCTGAGACTCGTTATGAGTGAGGAAACTGTAAAGACAAGGCCCGTCCATTCATTTTATTTTGGTCGAAGGGTATAAGATTTTACAATAAACTTCCAAAGGAACTTCCTTACCTTGTCAGAGAATAAGTTTAAACTGTATATTAAGCGGAGCCTACTATAATATACTACAATATATATACTGAAAAAGGCATATTATAAAATAAATTAATATTTGAATGATGCAATGCGCAGTCTTGTGTGAGAGAGAGTTTCGCATACTCACTCAATGCAACATACGCCTGTAGCGTCGCGGGCTAAGACTGACTTATCGGGCCCATATAAACGTATAATATAATAAACTCAGCATGTATATATCGTTTGTGTCAGGCGTGCTGGGCGGCGGCGGCAAGGCCAACAAGCGCGACTGGGTGATGAACATGAACGGACGCAGCTACCTCTCAGTGTTCCACGAGTACGTGCGTCGCGCGTTACAGAAGCAGCCCGTCTACGAGTTCAAGCAACTCGGTACGTCCTCACCACATCCTGTGTCTCGTTCTTCATCTATCCATTAGCCTGTCTTCGTCACTCTTGGAAGTGACGCTCATAGTTACACACGCTGGACAGGTGGGTTGGTGTGCGCGGTGCCGAAACACTCGCACTAAAGTAGGGACACTGAGTGATGGCACTTATGACAGCTGCATTTAGTGATGGGGTACATTTCAAATTTCGGTTAAAAATAAAAATCAAGTGTGAGTTTACTCAACATTAGACACGTCATTCAACATTCAACATAATAATATAAAAGGCAAATGTGCCAAACCCCGTGGCGTAGCTATCGGAGGGCTAGGCGGTGTAGTGCCCCGGGACCCCCCAAGCTCAGGGGGCCCCTCAACACCCTGAGCTAGTTGAAAAGAGTTGTTTAAATATCTAAATAGAAAAAAGTATTTTACTATAATTTATTTTCGTTTAGTTTAACTTCGTCATTGTTTTGTTTATAATTAAATATGATTGCGTAATTATAATATATATAATGTGTACAAAACGCGAGAGTTTAAAGTTATATATGATTGCGTAACATGGCAACCTCAAACATGACCTATAAAAAATGAGAAAAGAAAATTCTTTGTTTCTATACGAATTCTATTGCACAATAAAGCAAAATTCAAATCGAAAAATAATAACCGAAACAGGTAGTACATCACTATCAACAATGAAGTATTACATTTTTTATTTACACTTTCTTATAAACAATTACGATACTTTGTAGGCATTTAAACGTCATAGGCGCCATCACTCAGTGGCCCTACTTTAGTGACTGTTTTGTTTAAGGCCCGACAATTAGGGATGGATATACCGCCATCAATCGGTACCAGGCCAGGTGGT
This sequence comes from Ypsolopha sequella, assembly GCA_934047225.1. NCBI lineage: Eukaryota > Metazoa > Arthropoda > Insecta > Lepidoptera > Ypsolophidae > Ypsolopha > Ypsolopha sequella. The sequence continues at coordinate 24,032,491 of OW204003.1, forward strand.
TATGCTTGTTTGAGGGCTGTCCCTTTACTCACCCCCGAATAACTTCGGGGCATTTGCGAGTAAGATGGTGGTATCTCCACAGTAAGCCTGGCGTCATCTCTACCACATATTTGGTATTATTTATTTCATACTAAACTCCGGCCGTTTATTCGAGAGAATGGTGACGTTTGCAAATGTCAGGGGCTAAAACCTTTTTTTTACTGTTTTGCATTTCAATATTTTATAATTATCATGATGATTTTAGGGTAGATTGTATATCGTTAAAAGGTCCCATTTGTTAATAAAAAGTATCTTTGTCGTATATATTTTCCACTTCCTAGTACAAAACTTAATCAATCAGCTGACTCAATTTCTACGTAAAAGTTAAAAAAAAGCGCAAAAAATATTATTTTTGGCGAAAAGTTGTCTATTAGCGATACTGTGTTCACTTGAATTTAAGAACCTTATATAGAGGTTGTCATTTTATTTATGTAGCGGAAATCATATTGAACTAAGACTCTGTATCTAAGTGATCAATGTTCTATTACCCTTTTTGTGAAACTCGTTAATTTGTTTTTATCGTTTTCCCGAGTCCAGCTCCGAGTCAGTTACTATAGGAAGTCAACATTTTATTTGGCAAAATTAGCAAAAAGTATTACGATCCGTGTTGCTGATTTATTAACCTTTCAAAGAGCTCGTGCTATAACTAAAATTTCCTTCTGCTCATTATTTCTGTCAAATCAGCAATCATAATGCCTGCAGTATGAATCCTCGAGTTTTTGAATCGACATTTCAGAAAAAGGTTTATAATATCTGCGGTGTAAGGCAGTGTTGTCGTATTATAAAACTGATATACCTTACCAAATAATAAGATCGTATATATATTCTATTCCAGGGTTTTTATTTATAAAAAAAGTTTAAATAATCATGATTTGGATTTATTTCGTGCCATTTGTTGTACCGTTGATATTTTTTTAACGTGCCTTTATTTATTTTTGTCGTGAAGAAGCTCTTGTTGACTTGTAGTATTTTTCCGAGATATCGCCACACTCCATCTGTCATCATTCTCTCAAATTAACGGCAGCAGTTTAGACGGGCCCGCGGACCCGCCCGCGTTGAAAATATAATAAATATTCAATTTGCGTTTAAAGTTGCGTTGCATGGTATTAGGTTTTTTTAAACCCAAAACAGTATAAACGGCCGTTTAGACATGCCACACGCCACACGGCCACACAGAGCTGACGTTTCTGAAATGCAGAACATTTTGATTTCATAATTTCATTATTTAATTATTAAGCGATCACTTATACACTCATATTGTTTATGCTGTTCATCATTGTCACAATCCAAGGAATCGAATTGCATCATTTTTTTCCGCGATTTTGGCGTTCGTGTAACTGAAAAGTGTGTAGAGCGCCATCTCACCTTTCCCGTGAATTTTGTGTCTTTCTAGCTTTTCGATTTTATATAATAGATTTGTATAACATTACAGAATTTGGTATATTGTAATAATGGACGCTGGCAGGGGGTTGCCAGGTGGCGCACTTGCATCCCTTGGGAATCCTGGGGTCAACATGATGCCTATAATTAGTTTTTAAGTGAATTTACTGATGGAAACTCAGAGTCTGAGTCGAGGTATGTATAGTGGTATGTCCATCCATCCATCCAAGATGTCTCCGCAACATTTTGAACGTCAAATGGTCGGACCGTGTCAGAAATACGGAAATACTGCGACGCTGCAATGTAGGTGGTATCGAGGCTTACCTGATGAGGCGCCAGCTGCGCTGGTGTGGCCACGTGCGACGTATGCCAGAAGAGAGAATGGCGAAACGCATCTTATATTGCGAGCTTCGCAGTGGAAAACGCAAACAAGGCGGGCAGTTCCTTAGGTTTAAGGACGTGCAGAAACGCCATATGAAAAGTTGCAATATAGAACATTTGACATGGGAGGACCAGGCTGAAGATCGAGCTGTGTGGTGGCATACAGTCAACACTAACATCTTCGAGTTCGAGGCTAAACGAGGAGCTGCTCTTGACGCCAGACGTGATGAACTCCGATGTAGACCACCAGCTGCCATACAATACAACTACTACAATGGAAAACTTACATGTAGCCTGTGCAACCGCACTTTCACGAACAAGATAGGCTACATAAGTCACATGAGGGCACATGACCGACGCTCTCCACAGCCGCAACAGTCGCCGTGACCGAACTCGGTCGGATGAATCATCATCATCAGTGGTGTGTGGTATATAAGTTCGTATATGGTAAACATAGACAATTTTAACTACTAGCTCGAATCGCATTTCAAATTGTCTATGTCTTTGTTTATGTTGATGCCACCAATCTACTTGGCACTAATCTACGTGCAAAACTTAGGTCTGCACCCCTTGGATATTATTTCTGGCGGCGCGGCGCCCATGTTTGTGTCCAGCCAATTCCGATTAGTTAAAGTAAAGCAAAAAAACCAATATTTGTCAGAGAACGCGGCGACCCCGTACCAAGCGACGGTGTACATCGGCGGCATGCAGTACGGCGTCGGTCGCGGCACCAGCAAGCGGCTGGCGAAGGCCAACGCGGCGCGCGCCTCCATACAAATCCTCATACCGGAGATGAAGGACGAGCCCGGCGAGTCGGGGGTCAATGAGCCTGACTTCTCCGTGAGTTTCTTACCGCCGGATTCAAAAACGTCACTTAGGGTTAGGTACTCCTTATGTCGTGTTGTGTTTAATAAAATCATTTATAAATTAATGAAATCACAAGATACCTCTTAACTGTAAGTAACGTTTGTGTATCCGGTGGTTAGCAGTTTAATTGAAAATACCGGCAGTTGCGTAGTATCAGTGATTCTTCCTTCCGTAGATTTTGCGGAAGTCAAGCGCCCGGCCTCGGTCACATCGACATAATAATCTCAAGTCACTGTAATTCAATGAAGTAGTCATATTGTAACATAACGTGCTGAGGTAACTTACTTTATGTTGCCGAGCTTTAACAATCCAAAGACTTCTAAATACTGTAAAGCATGCCTTCATGTGTGTATAAGATCGATATTTTGTCAAGAAATTTGATAATAGGCATGTGCAAGGTCAACTGAGACGTGTCGGATGCTCCGATCTAAACCGGTTTGTTAGTATTATAAGTTACTCTGCTCTCTATAGTTCTTCGACTACGTGGGCATCGAAGACCCGCGCATCACCGAGTTCTGTGTCGCGACGTGCGAGCCCTCGCCGCACGCCATCCTGCGCACCTGTCTCCTGAGAAACTTCGGAGCTGGCGACAGACACATACATACTGAGGTAACTGATACTTGTTGATGTAATATACCAGCGGGCTCAGTTTTTACATTCGCATGTTTAGTCCATATAACAGAGACTCGGCAAGCGCACGCATTCCCGTCGGCCACGGTCACCTTTAATTCTTCGTTGTCAACTAGAGTCTCCGGTCGTCCACGGGGTTTGTTCTCTAGGTTAAAATTTCCAGAACGAAAACGTTGGAACCAAAAACGTAGCGTGTTCTCTTTTACAGTAGCTTCCCCATACACATATTTAATCTTTTGAGCTGTTTCTGCAGCGTTGGTGCCGCGATGGTACTCGTATTCGTAAATAACGTGATATTTTAAGTATTCCATATTGTGAACAGACCACAAATTATAGAGGGATACTACGTATCAGATAGCCCTCTCGCCTGCAGTTAACCTCAGACACGTCTTCTGCCTCCTGATTGGTTGGGGGAAAACGATATATCACTTTTTTTATTATTCACATCTTATTGTGTAGGCCAAGACACCGACTCTAAACAGCCATATTAAAAAAAAGGCAGGGAGGTAGACCTTTCGTTTTTCATAGGACTAAAATTGCACAAAAGTTGGAAAACCTTACGATTTTTCCTACTTTTGTGCATTTTAGTCCTTAAATGAAACAAAATTAGATACGAAATAAAACAAATCTTTATCTATTTTATTACCTTTTTAATTTTTTAATTTTATATTTAAGTACTTAAAGCTTTTTCTTGCATATGCTGCAAGTTTTTGATATTTTCCAAACGAAATACATCTGCGCCTCTTAATATTTTGTAAATGAATGACATTACACCAGCTAAAATTTGCCAGTCTGACTGTTATTTCCAATGATTTTGATGTTGAGGGTTCTGAAAATAATTGAAAATTGTTAATAAATTATAATTTATTTATTTACACACGCAACAATAATACACAAAAGATAACAAATAAACCACAAGAAATGAAAAAATATTCAAAAAAACAAAAACCTGACGGCATGAAAAATTGTGAACTTAAAATTTTCGAACTTAATAAATGAACTGAAAGGATAGAAACAAGTAAAAAATCTAATATTTAATTATAATATTAATCAATAAGTATATCATCAGGGAACAGTGCAAATGGGGAGTTCGGGTGAGTGCTCTTAATTAAGAAACATGCACATGAAAAAACCTACATGATAAATATAATAATGCTATATAATATGGTATAAAGATTTTAAATATAATAAGTCAATTTAACTATACCTGAATATTGATAATCGTGTTGAAAACTTGCAACACCTTTTTGGTTCTTCATAATTGGAGGAGTTTCAATAGAAGTCACACTCGGTTCAAATTGAGCAGGCTGAAGTGCTTATAATGGTGTGTGATCTAAAAATTATAAAAATTCTTAACATCTTCAGTTCAGCCAGCACTATAATATAAACAAGGTGGCTTAGCTCACATAAATTAATGTATATAATAATAATTCATAAGCCGCATAAGTCCGTCTTCACCCATACCATTGCGGAACAGGGAACGGAGGTAAGCTTATTTTGTACAGAGAGTGTAAGAGAGAATGAGAGATACATACTCTCTCAAAAGCCTGCTGCTGCTCCCCATGCAATTCTTTATCCCTATATGTGCATATTCACCAATCGCTGTGATACTTAACACAATTACAATTTCAATACAAAATGCCTGGATTAGTTAATCCACTGTCACTGTATAACAAGATTAGCAACAACAACAATTACTCTGACCAAAATAAATGTAAGTAGGTAGGTACCTGTTGAAGTTCCCATGGTATGAATAGTTTTTTTTGTTGTGGAGGTCGTTCATGATTTGACGCGGCATATGAATGTTCATTGTGCCTCTTCCTGGCATAGCTATGATCAGCTGTTGGATAATAATTCTGTGGACATATAAAGATAACAATGAATATTAGTGTTAAAATGAGATACCTATTAATACTACACATAATAAGTAGGTAGCAAGTTTATTCTTACTAGTCATTCTTACCAGAATGAACTGGTTGGCTGGTTGATGGACTGGTTATTTCTTTAGCAGTAAATAATGCTGTGTAAGCATCGTCCAAAAGCCGTGATTTCCATTTGTCTTTTGAGTCTTCTCTCAGAATTTGGGAATTTATGCAATTTAACGTCCTTTCGTGTATTATTGCATCCCGGCACACAACACTTATCATAACGCATTCCTACAATCACAATGTCACAGAGAAACAGTAAGTATTTAATGTAAATGGCACGAAAAAATATTTTTACGCCAATTTCTCGATATTCTCAACGACTACAAACAAACAAAATGGCGTCTTGATCTAGAGGAGAAGGCCGGGGTAGGAGAGGAGAGGAGGGGGAGAAATGTCATGTATCATTTTCTCAAAAAAAAAAAAGTCAAAATACGTGTCCGAAATATTTTGTTCCTTGATTTGGGCCCGTGGAACAGACCGATGTCAAAGAAAAATCAAAGGACGTGAAAAGAAATGAATCACTAAATTCGAAACACAAATACACAAGCCTAAATTTGAAATAAATTTGAATTTGGAATTCCTAGCCAAGCGCCACATATTTGAGATCAAAGTAGCCAGTTTGAAAAAACGCCGATTTCATATTGTAAGCACCTAATATAAGGATTAAATGAATGAATGTGATCGAAGCTCAAATGGAAATAAGTAGCTTCTGCCTATTCTCTGGGAACCAAGCAGTGTGTATAATTGAACATGCATGTATCTTTAAACCGATTTCGGTTCCAGATGAAGAAGCTTGAGTACCAGAAGATCGAGTTGACGATGAAGGTGGGCAAGCACTCCGCCACCGTCGTCTGCAAGAACAAGAAGACCGCCAAGCAGCGCGCCTCGCAGGCGATACTGCAGGTACACGTTACTAGCGCTCTTATTGCTATCAGGATACGGGTGAGAGTGGAGCAGTGCTCGGTAGTTAGCTTTGATGACTTTAACAGTATATTGTTCACTGAGGGAAGAAAGGGGAAGATTACCAACGAGGGTGTAGTTTGAGCCAAGGGCCTTAATACACACGGGTTGGGAATCGCACTTTCTCCCGAGTGATACATAGTGCTTTATACTACACCTGCGAGGAAATAGTATAATTTTACTTTTAATCAAGATACACTAAAAGAAACCGACTGACTCGCGTGCGATTGTCACTTTTTATTTCCTTCTTATTTTTTATTATGTACAGGAAAAGCAAGTGGCCAGTATCATTTTTCGAGTTTTATGTACGAGTTCGCAAAATAATACTGGCCACTTGGCCACTTGCTCATTCTTTATGTTATTTAAAAAAAAAAACAGCACGTTAACAATGGATTTGCATATACTTTTTCTGCCCGCTCAAGCACGTTAACAATGAAGTTTCATACACTTTTTCCGCCCGCATATTTGTATGACAGTAATGACGTATTTTCTGCATCTTTTTCAAAAAATTAAGAAGGTACTTTCCGAGCAGGTGTAGTATAACATTAATTTTACCTATCACCCGTAGCTGTGAGGTTCTACAAACAATAAACAATAGTCGGTAGTTATCTTCCATCATTCTCTAAACAAGGTCAGATCCTTTAGTTGTTGGTAACGTGCGACTCCAGCCTTTGCTAGTCACTGAACTTGGTTCGTGGTCCGCCTCTTTCTCCTTCCCCTTCTACTCGCCGTATGCTGTGTAGTCCGTTGATCAATGCAACAAAAGTGCAGGCTTTGTATGTTTGTATGTTTGTACTCAAAATGTGTCAAACGGGACCCTATCACTAAGTCCCGCTGCTGTCCGTCTGCCACAGTGGTCTACAGCTTCATCCGTAAAAGGTAGCCAGTTGAAATTTTCACAGAATACGTGTTACAATGGTCTCCCAAGGGCAGAAAAAAACAAAAATTAAGCCAGGGAAAGAAATTTTGAATTACAAAAAATCTAAAAACGGTATTACATACAGGTTTCAAATTTCGTCAGATTATAGTACTACTGTAATACATACTTTACATCAAACAGCAAATTACGAAAATTGGGTTCCGTACGCAGAGGGTTTCAAATTGTTTGTCAGGTGCTATTGTTTTAGCGCCTTGTTTGTTGTCACCTTGATGCTGCTATGGTATCTATGCTGCTATTGACCTAAATAATCTAAAAGTTCTGCACCCGTATCTTGCGCGAGTGCTACTCGCACTTGGACCGGTTTTTTCAAGCTCAATATGGTTCGCCCTAAAAATCGATAATTTTGGCTTAGACTGTCTGTCTGACTGACTGACTGACTGACTGACTGACTGACTGAATGAATGACTGACTGATCTTTTAACTCCCAGAACAAACGGCTAGACCTTACCTGCCTGCCTGTAGGTTCCTTGTATGACGTAGACAATTTTAGGAAATTTCCACGGGATCGAGAGAAATGAGCGTGAGCGTGAGCAATGCCGCGGGCGTCCGCTAGTACGGACACAACTAGTGATCGCAATAGGTAGAGTATTGTAGCATAAACTTGTTAGAACATAGTCATTTAATGGAGACTTACATATTTTCATTTTATTTTTCTATCCGGATTTTTATCTGCGATATTATTCTACTATATTAGGCACAAATATAATAAAAAACTACGGAATAGGTAACCAAGTTCCGTGGTTGCGTCAACCGCTATTTTGGTTTTAAATGGGAATTGTTTTTGCTCAATAACTCCGCTGTTTTAAATTTTTATACAAAAATTGTGAAGACTTCAGTTGATGACAAAATTTTAGTTATTTTTCAATGCATGTGCTCGTAAAGGCCCACTTTTTATGCATCAAAACCGAACAGAAAGTCGATTATTTTGCCCTAGGGCTTTATTATTATTATTTTTTTTTATTTATTTGCAATGGTTGGCTAACCTGCAGCCTTTTCTGTGTACCATAGATGTTATACTTTTTTTTCCACTGTTTAACGGCTCTGGATACAATCCTTTTGAGCCAATCATAATTTAAAGTTCACAAGATTATATTTGTTTTCATTTCCTCACACTATGCATTGAAAAACGTAGTATGATACACGGGCGTAAGAGCAATAAATTACTCGGTTACGTTTAAAACACTCGCTACGCTCGTGTTTTAAGTCGTCCTCGTAATTTATTCCTTTTCGCCCTTATAGCATAAACTACTATTATGACTATGTTCCAAGAAGTTTATAGTGATCTACGTATTCCAATCACTGCATATAACACATAAGACATGGCTGTATGGTCTGGTTTCCTTTGCCTTCCCACTAAGCGTTATAATACAGACAAAAATAAAATATTGTATGATGTATGTCTAATTGTCCACAAGGCGCTACACCCGCACGTGCGGTCGTGGGGCTCGCTGCTTCGTCTGTACGGCTCGCGCTCCGTCAAGAGCTGCAAGGAGAAGAAGTTGGAGGAACAGCAGATCACTCTGTTACAGGACAAGGTACGTTTATTATATCTTGCAAGTTAAGTTAGACCGACCATGTGGTCCAGTGGTTCGAATGTCTCCGTCACTAATTCGGAGACTGCGGGCTCAAATCCCGTCGGGACACATTTGTGTTTGGTGTGCGGGTCCGTATCTGTGCCTAAGGTACGGCGAACCTACCACCCATCATGATGGGAGGTAATAATAATAATGTTACAGCTCGTGTATTGTAAAAAGAATACGTCTGAAGTTAGGCAATGAACCTGCGCACAACCCGATTATCGGTCTCTTTAGCGGTAAGGAGTAGGGCGCGACGGGGGAACCGGGGGAAATCCCCAAACATCTCCGCCGCACGGCCCCGCCCCCTAAGCTATTGGCTGTTTGTTTCCCGCACATTTCGCGATTGGCTCCTCAGTCGACGTTTGTTTGCTGTGCTGCGTTCAAGCGTCCATTTTGCTCTCAAAGTACAGTCGCACACAAAAGTATATTGATTTTGAACGTGATGGTTTTACATAGAAAAGAAAGAAAGATGATTTACGATGTATTCTGTTATATGAAGAAAGACGATAGAAACACAGGTTTGATACAATGCAATTATGTTGTCAGTTTTAAATAAAAATTGTATAGCGAAATAGGTTTTTTTCTAGACTGTAGTTTCCTACACATTATGTACCTACACGTACTTACCTCATTAGGTTGAATAATTATGCAATATCACCCGTCAGCTTGTAGTGACCGCAAGCACTTTTATGCGCGACTGTATACATGCGTAAACTCATCCCCGACTAGCTTCAGACGTATTCTTTTTACAATACGCGAGCTGTAGTACTGAAAATTCTCCATACAAAACGCACGTTTCATAGGTAATGAACAAATATTTGTCTATTCCGAAGGCGCGCCACAACGAGCCCAACTACGCGGTGCTAGAGAAACTGCGCAACGAGATGAGACGTCTGCGTGAGAGGGACGAGGCCGTCGTGCCGATCGGGACGTTGCTCGTGAAGGACGATCTGCCGACGCACTCCGGCTCCAACCTGAACAACGTCGATCTGTGACGCTCGCCGAGTGCACATCGAGCTTTAGACTGAGACTCGGCTTTATAGAGCGGCGTCTCTGTCGCACCAGCAGTGACAGGGGCGGCGCTCTACGAAGCTGAAGATAGCCGATGTGTAATGTTTACTGTACGTAGAGTACGTTACAACTTAGATGTAGCATCGGTTGACTTCGCGAAACCTGTCACTTCAGAATTGAGTATTATGATTTTACAAATGATTGCGTTTGTTTTACCGCCTTTGTGGCCGAGTGGTAACCTTTGTGGCCGAGTGGTAACCTTTGTGGCCGAGTAGTAACCTTTGTGGCCGAGTGGTAACCCAGAGATCGTGGGTTCAATCCCAATTGTACATTAATTTGTGTTCGGTCTGCGTTCTTCAGAAGGCACTTAAAGCAGTTGGTTCATTTGTGCCCGAAGTACGGTGATAGGGCTCACAACACGTTTGGGACGGGTTAATACTAAACATACTCATTTATTAATAAATAAAAATGTAAGGTTTACACTTGGGAACACCTCTGACACCCCCTCGGAGATTCATGTCGTGACTATATGTGTTTATGTAATTGCGTTTGTGTAAAGATAATTTTCGTCTAAAGCAGTAATTAACATTGGTGATTTTTGAAGTCACACTCAGTTCGGGACAGATCAGTTTCGCGAACTTGCCCGATGTTACATCCTAAGTTGTGTTGTACTGCAAGAGCCTTGAGTGTTAGGAAATGTGGAATGTGAAGTTGTTTGATGGTGCCGAAAGGGGTGCTGATGTGCGTGCAGACTACATGCGGCCTATTCCGTAATATTGCTATGATAATGGTCTCTAATCACACTAGCGCCGCAGGTGAGAGAAATGGTAAACACACTCTCATTCTTTGTAAAAAAATCATCTGACAGAGGCACATTAAAATGTATTTACAGACTTTAAATAACGAATCTTAAATCGAAAATATCTGTAAATGAAATAGTAAACCTTGTTGTAGAATTTTAGCTAAATAGAAAGAACGATAGGAATGGCTGCCATTTTGTATTAACTGTCAAAATCGAAGAGATACAGTCACGTTCTTCTCTCTTCCTATCTCTCGAAGTCATCGCGTCTCTTCACACAACCCTCCCTCATCGCGTAGCAACCTCAGGAACCGACTCTGTCAGGGGGTGTCCATTAATTACGCGAAAATTTGGACCCACCCTTGGTGAAATTTACCCTATAATTTTTAAATAATAAAATTTATTGGAATTGTCCATGTATTTTGCTTCACTAAAATATATAGCGTTGATCTAGGAAAGTGCTTGATAGATTCTGTATCTCTCCGGTTTTAACAGTTAAGGGGCGTCGTTACGCACAAACCTCAATACAAATGCCATTACTATTGTCCATTAATATTATGTTTTAAGTGGAATAATATTCCAACGACAAACCCCTGAAATATAAGAATAAGAACGCATTTATTCGCTGCAATAACAAGTAAAAAATAAAATAAAGTAGATTAGAAAAATTAATACGGTTCAAACATCGAAAATATTATCTATTTTAATAATAATCTAAAATAATGTTAAAAAACGTAGTTTTTCCAAAATGTGGTTACTATTGAAACAAGTTATCAATTTTGCGCCCGCGACGAAATCGGCACGATTGTATCGTCCTTGTAAGTTTCATGGAGCGTGCACCTTATAACGAAATAAAACAGCATGATATTTGGCTACAACTGAGTTGGTCGCGTCATGACGACCATCCTTAATCCAAGACGGCATGCAGGGCAATAAAGTAGGTGCGTGTGAAGTTATGTACAATAATCGCAATAGTGCATTCTCGAAGTTTCGACGAGGAAAGGGACGGGGGGATACTGCGCTGCTGACAGATGACTTCACTTCTTTGTTGCCTCGAAATGTAATGCAAATGCATTATTAAATAATAGGCTACTTGTTTGAAAGCGTCAGACCCCATTCGCATATTTCACATTGAAAGCGCGGGAGCGTGCGCGTGCGCAGGAGCGGGTTGTATTTACATCACACATCGCCGCGCCCGCTCCTTCACATGAATGTGTTCGAATGATTTCATTAAAGGTGCTCAAACAAAAATCATGTAAAACTGTTTCTGCTGGGCAATTATTACTATTTCTTCAATAGCCCAGAACAAGGTCAAGTCTTTCGTAATAGTTCTTATTGAATGAAAACGACGTTTATCTACTCCCATACTGCAATATGGTAATTATAACATCAAAAGCGGTTTTATGAATACCTCCATTGCTTAACCAATGTAATTACACTACAATTCTGCGCTGTGACTGGCCAAATTTATTATAACACCGTTAGAGATCCAACGACAAGCAATATCGGTCTGTCTTAATTTCTTAAGCCGCGCCCTCTCTACTCTTCTCGCTTCTGATTGGTCTCAGGCATCTACATACTAATTCCATCATGATGAGTATCGCAACAGTATCATGACGATTGTATTCTTTCAAATTTCTCGTGAAATTGTTTTTGATGGTCTGAGATAAAGTTGATTGTGTGCAACTGAAGATAATTAGACATTGGGACATTCGTGCAAAACTATTACGAAACTGACATGGTTTGTTTCGTAAACAAGCACTCGTGTCCCAATGTCTAACATTATGTTACAGTTGCACAAAATACCATTCATACAGTGGCTGCCCAGCAGTAATAGTTTTCCATGATATTTGGTGAATTTCGCTGATTTTTGTTTAATAAAATATAAATAAGAAACTTAAAACTATAGAAGTTTCAAAGTAACGCATTTTGTATGAAGTTTATTTTACGCGTGTACAAATAAAGTAAAATTCAATCAAAATAAATTTCAATTAATATTCAATAATAACTAATTACGAAATAACATTTTTATTATTACATGACCTAGTTTATTATTATTTTAATGACATGAATTTTATGATATGTATGAGTATGGATTTGATTTTACATGTGGTGCTTACATTAAATTCATAATTGACATGTGTTGCTTACATACAATTTCACATTTTACAATAGTACACAATTTGAAAGTGAGTTTATTTAAAATTTGCATAATGTTACGTTCCGATTGGATAATTAAGATCTTTGATATAATGTAATTAATTAGGAAGAGTCAGGATGAAATTAATATGCATTTTGTCACTTTAGTTATTAATGTTATTGTATAAGCTAATACTGGTTAAAACTGCTTAGTTTTAGGAAAATATTGAAATTTGAATATTTGTTAAAAAATTAATAAATCTTAAAAAATATAGTATTTTTTAAAATGTACTCTAGTTAGTTTTATTTTGCCTTAGGGATATTCTACACTATTAAAATTATAACAAAGCAGTTAGTAATTTTTTACAATTTTTGTCTGTTAGTCTATCTGTATGTACTACTGTGTCAAGAAAGTACAGAGGATCAGTCAATAAACATAAAATTTATCGCCTTCAAAGTAGGCCCCCTTCCAAAATAATACTTACTCCAACGAATATGACACAATCAACAAAACATTTTTAAACGAATTTTCTGGAATCGACTTCAGTACTCGCCGCGAATTCTCTTTTATGTCATCTATCGACTGAATACTGAAGCCATTGCAAAGTTTGTTGACTGTTTTGCAATAGTTTGCATGTCAAACTTACCCATCTCTCGTCATCAGTTACAAATGTGTTTTATGAAATGTGGAGTCGGAATTCCCATGGCTTAATTTTTAAAATATTTTTTTAGAGAATTTACGTCATTTTAGGACATGGTTTTCATTATTTTGATTTGATTAGTGATGATGCTCAAACTCCACGTGAGTATAGAGGACAGTTGTGCCAACTTAGCAACAAAAAGAATTTTGACAATCCCGCTGATCGGGATTTTTAAATGGTCGATTCCCGGTACTTTCTTGACAGAATGTATATGCATTTTCATTTTTAAATGGGCTATTCCCGGTACTTTCTTGACAGAATGTATATGCATTTTCATTTTTAAATGGGCTATTCCCGGTACTTTCTTGACAGAATGTATATGCATTTTCATTTTTAAATGGTCGATTCCCGGTACTTTCTTGACAGAATGTATATGCATTTTCATTTTTAAATGGTCGATTCTCGGTACTTTCTTGACAGAATGTATATGCATTTTCATTTTTAAATGGGCTATTCCCGGTACTTTCTTGACAGAATGTATGTGCATTTTCATTTTTTGAAACAGCATGCCGCGCCGTGCGTTTAAACCATAGACATAGGACACGTCCATAGCGTGTAAAAGAGATCTCCTACCTTTATGAACACCTTGTAAGAGAGAAAGAGATGAACAACAAAGAATCGCTGTCAATGTTTTTTCGAGCGTCCATAGCGTCCCGCTTGCATGGGTGTGATTGCGGATTTTAATAATATTTAAATAATACGTAACTTAATTGATAAATAGTGATTAGTTTATCTTGTGCAGTGAGTAATTGTGATGTAACAAGGAGAAACAACCCAAATAATTACACATTTCACAGGTAAATATGATTTTGTCATTAGAATGTTTTGAACCACATTTTGCCCAATTTCTCGTATTAATCGGCCAAAAAAAAAGTATTTACAGTAACGTATTGATTTTCTTTGTTGTATTCGTAGTTATATGCAGGATTGTCCAAAATATTAAGTAAAATAGTATTTGTAATAGTAATGTCATGGTAATTTTTTGGTATAATAAGCGATAACTATATAATTATATAAGTCGCTTAACTAGCGAAAACAGACGCACGCACACATACACGCGTACGTACGACGATCTCTGAGATATTCGGTCGAATGCCAACACGAAATTCTACCGAGATCATCATACGTACGCGTCTATGCATGTCGGTTTTCGCTCCGTCGTTGAGTCAGCCTTCTGGTAGTATCTATTTTGTGCTCTGGTCTACACGAGGGGTGTTGATAAAAAAACCGCCAAGCCGAAAATTGTCGATAATGAAAGGCGCGGGCGAAGCCGCGGGCAAAAGAGAGTCTCAAATAAAAATAACTTTTATTTCTTAATTATTTTATTAAAATAAATATAAAACACGATTTTAAAACCGTGCATTCTTAGCTTACTTACTGAGTATTATTATTTAGAAACGTAGACATAATTGTACTAATATAAATACTGCGTAATTTGTACAATAATAAACGTTACAACGCATTTTGTACGGATGGTAACCACAGGGTAACTTTACTGTTCAACATCTTCCGTTGCTTATATTAATTAATTGGTCTTAAGAGTATACGGGGTTGGGACGAGGGGAGGGAGAGGTATTTAAAGGACCAATCAGCGCTAAGGTTTTATCCGACTGTTGTTTGGCGACTAATATGTGTTATGTTACTTATTACTAGCCAAAAACTAGGCCGGTACTAAAAAGATGTTGTGATTACCCTAAGTATTAAGATCGGTTTCGCAGCCGGATTGTGAACAACCCGCCTTTTTCTAATTAAGCGAAACAGAACATTAAATTCAAAATTCACTCAACAGTTATTTAACAAAACCTTATTAACTATGTATTGTGTATGTTGCCATCGCAAAGTTTCTATTAGTTCCAATGGAAACTTTTGATTAATCTGTTTCGATTAATTATTAAAAGGCGGGTTTTTCACAATTCGGCTGCGAAACCGTTCATTAAGAGCCATATACCATTGGAACATATCAAAAGATTTGTTTTAGATATTAAACCACATAAATGGGCTTGATTATGGCAAGTTGCTCAATCAGCATACCTGGCAGATAAATCAAAGTGATAGAAGTTCACTCATTACTACTAATCAACGATGATATTAGTAGATAAGGTACATCTCTTATTATAACAAAATGAATTTTACTTCATTTTGTTTTCGTTTATCGCTAATGGTTTAAATCGGGTAAACTGTTTAGATTCGCTGATTTTAAACTAAAGATAGAGCCGAGTACCTGAGGAGGAGGTGGTAGAGCTGATGCCGGGCTCGACTGTGGAGGTACCACCATCTTACTTGGAGACCCCCTCGAAGTAAATCGGGGGAGAGTCAGAGAACAGCTCACAGGCAAAAAACCAGGAGGCCCACCATGCCTGAGACTGATGGATGGCGGTATATCCATCCCTATAGCCGGGCCTTATATGGAACGTCCCTGGTGCGAGGGTTCCGGCACCACGCTCACCAACCCGCCTGCCCAGCGTGTGTGAGTATGGGCAAATTCTTCCAAGATGACCGCCGGGAGTGGCAAAGTCCCGGAAAGGCTTATGTCCAGCAGTGGACGAACTAGGCTGATGGATGGATGGATGGATGGAAACCTTGGATTTATTCGTCTATGATGGAAACTAAAGATTGGAAGATAGTGTGGTGGAAAATACATAAACTGTAAGAACCATTCCGTAAACTATCTCATATGGCTTGGTCCTTTTCGTTTCGTTCACCATTTATGAGTTCGAAGTCTGCCTGTGACCTGCAGGTTGCAATGTAGGGGAGGAGTGGTGGGAACATATAGCGTGTAATGGAACTGATATAAAGTAGAGGGCGTGTGGAGTCAGGCCGCCGGCGCCCAGCGTTGCCATGTGAGGTGTTGCTGAGAGTCGCTAGCTTGGAGCACGTTGGAGACGCCGCCGTTGCCGAGCGGGTATGGCGCCTGGAAGAGAGGAGGTTGGTAACTGATAGGTTGTCAAGGATTTTCGTTTCTAAATGCTAGGTAGGTGTTCTGTTCTTTTGCGGCATAACGCGGCTCGGGAACGGTAAGTAAACTTACCCTTGGCGCCTGATTGAAATCTCGCGAAGAAATTGAGAGAGTGAAAGAAGGCGATGCGTTACTAGTCTGTGCAAGGTATAGATATACGGTAGTATGTACTAAATAGTCTGTGCAAGGTATATATGTACGGTAGTATATACTAAATAAGCTGTGCAAGGTACAGATGTACTACGGTAGTATATACTAAATAGTCTGTGCAAGGTATAGATGTACGATAGTATATACGAAATGACGTCGAAACACGACGAGTTGTTTGGTGACCTGCTTTCGTCATGAGGGTGGTGACAAGCCACGGTCGAAGTTTTATACCAGTTGAAGTGAAAGGATTTATCAGTTGGGTCTTGGTCCAACTGTCCAGAGTGCGCCAGGAATATTGGTAGATCAGTGGTAGCATCTCAATTTATGGGGAGGCTTCCTTATTTATGTTGAGTATGCTCATCTTAACGTGTTAGAGGGTAGGGAGGGTTAATTCATCGACAATTAAATTTCCGATGTTGGATGGCAAACGCCAAAAATTATCACAATATTTAAAGTAAATCCAGAACTCACATTGGTAGCCCCCAGCCACCGCTGCTTGATGAAGTCAGCGGCGCGCTCGGCGATCATGATGGTCGGCGCGTTGGTGTTGCCCGACGTGACCGCCGGCATGATGCTTGCATCCGCCACGCGCAGTCGGTCCAAACCTTGCACCTGGAGGTAAGGGACGTTTACTTCTGGTGGGTTTGTTCAATGCTCAAAAGGGTTATGCTTGGCTATTACCGCGCATTGAGACCTAGAAGCAACACGTTCGCCTAGAAAGTGGGAGAGTGAAAGCAGGCAAGGTGTTAATCTGACCGTCCATGTCCAGGGACGCGAAATCTACCAGTCTTCCGGTGCGGCCTCTTATGACGTCATGTGAACAGGACGAGTCACTTGGCGACAAGGATATGTTATGAGGGCCATTTCAGGAGGTGACATAAGCCATGGCCGAAGTCTACCACCAGTTGAAGTGAAAGGATCTGTTATTTAGTTGGGCCTTAGTCAAATTGTCCCGCGTAGGTACGACGGACGTATTTGGAGTAAGTAACCAGGTTTGTATCTCAGTTTGCGCCATTCGAGAGGCTATCCTTTCATGTACTCCAAAAGACTCGTGGCGAGTTACGAGAATATGAAATGAAGCTACGCCGGTATCATGTTACGCATAGCTTTGGATTACTTCCTTCCTCGTAGTCACGAAGCTTAAGAAAATTACCTGCAGCAGATTATCAACGACCGCAGTAGGATCTCCCCTCGGCCCCATCTTGCAGGAGCCCGCCTGGTGGTTCTCCGGCGCAGTCTGCATCCTCACGGCACACTCCCAGTATGCGTCACATCCGAACTTGATCTTTTCGCAGCCGGGCACCGGGGTCTTGTCCAGCTTCACGCCGTACCGCTTCAGCGCTTTGGTCTCTGAGAGCTGGATGGAGAACTTGATGCCCTCGATCAGGGTCTTCACGTCGTCTGGGTGGGTTAAATAGCTGGGAAGGGAAATTAAAGATAAATCTTCATTCACGATGTCACAGCTCATGAGCAGCTAAGATTATTAAGTGTTTGAAGTAACGTAGAATGAATGTCATGAATGAACACTATTGCACAAAAATAAGAAGATAAGATAGAAGGCAAGGGCAGACTTATTCCTATCAGAAATTTCTTTCAGTCAACCTTGAGAAAACATAAAAAAAAATTATCTTAGAAATTTAAACCTAAAGCAGCGCATAACATAATGATAAAAAGTTATTTTAAACCTATAAACTAGACATAAAAATATACTACATACACAAACAAACAGTCAACATATAACCTCTTGCCGTAGGAAACAAAAAGATATCTTATGATCATCATCAGCTATAACACTACTATACCGGTGAACAAGGGTCATTTTCTTTTTATAAAAGATGGCGTGCCTCGTCACCACGCTAATTAGGCAGGTCATCCTAGTTCTAAACGCTTGCTCTAATTTTAGAACTAGAAGTTCTCGTAGCAAGACTGCCTGTATTCGTAGTCACAAAAAGAAATACAAAAATCCACCAAGTCTACATAAACTTACACATAAGTATAATTATGTATATATTTACACATATGTACGTAAATTAAAATATATTTTTAGCAGCATATATTACATAAAATATTAAAAGATATCTAATTTTAATAATTATTTTACTAGTAAATATCTGCCTTTTATACCCACATATTTCAAAATACAATATATAAAACGTGCTTTGTGTAAGTTAAATATAAAATTTTAGTCATTAGTTTAGTTAGTTTTGCACAGGTGTTGACAGAATAACAGCGTTCCACATGCTTCTGTGGCTTACGGGACAGAAGCTGAGTCAACGTCTTTTTTAACATAATCATACTTTGTTTTTACTGTTCTTGTTAATATTGTACTTTATGTCATAACATAAATCATAACTGTATGGTTTGTTAAATAAAACTCTTTTAATTTTTTTAATATCATAGTGACTATATCAGCTATATATGTTTTAATTTGTATTAGTGGCTATATCATTAATATATTTCATCGGATGATAATATGATACTTACTTAGCATAAATTTTGGGATAGGCGAAGGGATCCGCTTCAGCGATCTCCAGGCGCCCCCTACTCTTGGGGTGCAGCACAGTCGGTATGATTTGTATGGTCCGGGAGCCGTTGTCCAGCTTCTCCCCCACCATGCCGGTCTTGGCGCAGTCTGCGAGGAACCCGCCGAAGAACAGCTGGATGTCAGGGTTGTCTTCCGCTGGGTCCGAGTACTTCGTGTTGATGAACGCTGTCACTTCGGATATACCTGGGGAGTTTGAATTGTACAGATCACGATAGACCATGACGTCTTATCTTAATAGATATATTATTTATCGTCATCATCATCAATGCTCATAAGTCCACTTATTCAGGGTCTTCCTCCTTGTGTGGCATTGCACGTATGTTTGTTTAATAATATAACAGTGGAGTAATCTGTTGTAGTTTGTAGTCCAGTGTAGTCTAAGACCCAACAAATTTGATTGGTTACGAAACTTGGCTAGTAAAAGTTGCCCTCGGATCTTGGCCCAAGATCCAGAAGAAAACTAGTATTTCATAATTTTTCACTGGGGTTAAACAAAAACGGCAGTATTCCCTTACCAGTTCCAGACATGAGTCCATCCCTGAAGAGCAGATACTCCATAGCCGTGGCCCAGTTCAGCGGCGTGGTGTTGTTGTCATTGACCTGGAACTGCAGGAAGTGGGCCACGTGGTTGTGCAGGTTCTGTCCGACGGTTGGTAGCTTGTGCACGAGGGGGACGCCGGCGCGGGACAGTACTTCAGGGTCGCCCACTCCACTCAGCTGCAAGAGCTGGGGTGACGCCACCGCACCAGCACTGGAAGAAAGAAATTAGTCCATCATCATGGCAGCTTGTTTCCGCACGCCATTTCAGGGTCCGATCTTGTTTTTTTTAAATTTACAATTGTCTTACGCTTGGCCCTTACCGCGCCTTATGTTAAGCGTCGAAGGGACCTAGGATGAAGAGTCTGTACATCCGGATAATTACAATATAACTTAGATCCCTTTAAAATAAGCGTTAAGGCGATATGTAAAAGTTTTTGCGTCCCTGTTACTCCATATGTGAAAAAACCCTCGGTGCGAGAGGGACGGATTCGTGGAAAAGTAGAAAAAAGTCGGTTTTTTATTAATATAAGATGTACTAAAGTTGCTATCAAAATTTCGTTTAAGGCCCTAGATACTGTTAATACCCATCTACTAAAAAATAATCGCAATCCATATATCATTCAAAATTGTTGAACCAGGAGACATGGTGTGGAAAAAGACCTCATTTCAATAAATATTTTTATCGAGCCGAATTTCTCCTATAACTTTTAAAAATAATATACTATTTTATCAAAACAATACCTTCTTTACTGAAGTACATATACCTACAAGTTCTAAACTTCCGTTTTTTCGTTTTTCCGTAGCGCCTTAATACTTTCTGGGTGAGTGCTCTTCATCCTACGTCTCATCTACGATTACCATCAGGCGTGGTAGTGGTCTAGCGCTAAGAATAAAAAAAATACTTGAAAATATCAAAATAAAATACTAATTTACCTCAAAACAATCTCATTATTAGCAAAGATAGTCTCGGTTCCGCCGAAACTGTTCCTCACTTCCACAGCGTACGCCTGTCTGGTGGTCTGGTTGATGAGCACGCGCGTGACGGTCGCGTTGAGCATGATGTGCAGGTTGGGACGGTGCTTGGCGGGACGCAGGAAGGCGCGTGCGACGCTCAGGCGGGACCCGTTGCGGTTGGTTGTCTGAGCGATGGTGAAGCCGGTGTGTCCTTCCCCGTTCAGGTCGCGCGCTTGGTAACCTGGGACCATGATTCCATTGTTAAGGCGCTTAATATCGCCAAATGGGTACTTTCTAAAGCCTACTTCTCTTATATGGCCAAACTAAAAATATTGAAAAAATGTATTATGGATTATCAACTCTAAGACAACATATGCACCATTTTTCTTTTTCGTACCACCAAAACTTCTATATGAAAAATTGTTTTAACTGAATGGTGTTTTTTGGCTTGAACTCCCTACTGCTCCTAAGCAGCGTGGTCGATTTAATTCATTTATGCTTTGATAAATAGATAAACTTGATAGCTATAAACATAACAAAGGATTATTCAATCGAACAATCACGTCCATGTGAAAAGTATTATTTTCTTCTATTTCACCCTATCAAGGACGCAGCGAGCGTCGTAACGGCCACCCCGCATTGTGCGCTGATATGAACGTTATTTCATTGTCTTTTCCATCGATATTCGTACAGACAAGCATCGAGCTGCTAATTTGGCAACGGTAATCGCCTTAAATAGGATTAGGGTTTGTATAATTTATCACATTGAAAAAAAAAACATAAATCCACCCTTTGATGTGAGGTTCCATCTAAGAATGAAATTATGTGTTTTTTTTACAGTTTGCATTGGCAGTTCATTATAAAATTTAAACGGGATCTGACAGTGAGATTCTATCTCCTGAGCACTATGAACAGGACATCAAATAATAATAAAAGGTACTTATAAAACAATCCTCTAGATGAGAACTATTTTTGGCTTATCTGTATTCTGCGTGTTTTAACCCCGATTTATTATTTTTGAGAATTAAATTGATGTCTGAGTAAAAGATGGGAGTTTACATTTACATATTAAAATAGTTAGTGAGCCCATTACCTCAGCCCCTAGGGGCCAGCGAATTGTGGCACAGGACATAGAGAAAAAAATGTTTGCTTAGCCTAGATGGCGAGATAGTTTCGCTAAAGCAAGAGATCGTATCCCAGATCTTGGCCTGAATTTATGTTACGGGCTCATTGTTTACGAGTTGAGTAGCAGGTACATGCTCACCTAACTCTTCACCAGCTTTGACGAGAGAGAAGCTGAGCGGTGGGTGGTAGGGGAACTGCGAGACAGTGAGAGGTCCTCCTGTGCCGTGGTATCCCTGGTCCATATCATTGATCTGAAACGTTTGAAGGTGCTTACAGTAGGTACTTAACTAAAGTATGAAAGAATTTGTAGTCGGACGGAATCGAATTTAAAGCTAAGTACAAAATTTATCCATATAACCTCCCATATAATCACCCTTGGTTTGCTGGAAGAAATCTCATTATTGAGATAAGCACGCCATTCTGTACATAACTTTTATGTAATTTAGTATTTAGTAATTTTATGTATATTATAATAGCGCGCTTAATTTTCTGAGAAATTAGCAATTTTAGAATTCTTATCTTTCTAAAGTTTCCTCGTAGCTTTCTAAGAAAATAAAGTCTAGTACGTCGACGCAACTGTATAATAATCAGCCTGTTCCTTTTTTTCCTGTGGCGTTATCGAAGATTATTCAAAAATTTTCCCAGATTACAAGCATGTCAAATTTCAATTCGATCGGCCTTGCCTTGAGTTATGCCACTGACAGACAAACCGAGGCTTTATTTTTTGCCGGAAACCTAGAAAGCTTCACCAAGCTCAGTTTGGCACGGCGTTTTCTGTATGGCATTTCTCATACACTTGCATAGTAAATCGCTCACCGGCAACACACTATCACGTCGCCCCGACAACGCCACGCTTTCTGTCTGGCGAGCCCAACAGAGTTCCAAAAAGAGTACCTGTTTGTTATCCTCCGACTTGAGGAAGTATGGCAGCACGTCCTGGTAGGCCCAGCCCTCGTTGCCGGCCGCCGCCCAGCTGTCGTAGTCTTTGCGCGAACCTCGCATGTACATCATGCCGTTCATCACCGACGTTCCGCCCAGCACCTGCAGGGAGGGGATATTTAGTAGGGGTTACCCTGGGACCGTCTCTGTGGTTGAACGTTGAGACTACTGATCCGGAGGTCGTGAGTCTAATTCCCGTAGGGGCACAGTACTTCGGAAGGCACGTTAAGCTACGGGTCCATATTTGTCACTGAAGTACTGCGATTGGGCTCACCATCCATAATGCTGGGACGTAACGATCGTCAGTGAAACAGTCAATTCACGTCGTGACGATTGGTCAACAGTAAAGAGAACCAATAGGAGTAGTACAAGGGAAGAGGAAGACTTTTAAGGTTAGGAATGAACTGCAGTTTAAGCAGATGACGTAGAGTATTTTAATTGGGATCTCCCCTTGAAAATGGAATAGGATCCGAGACCGGTTGGGAGTTAGCACAAGTAAAGTGGAACTACAAGTGCAGGTGTTTTAATTCAAGATGAACTATTATTATTATTTTTTTTTTTTTCTCAATACTCCATAAGTATTAGATTTTAAGTTAGTGCCTAAAATGCTTATTTAAACAAAAATTTGTAAGAGCGTATCGCCAACAAACTGTTTAGCAGTTTGGCGAATATTGTTTACTGAAATTTGTGTATAATATAATAAAAAAAAAAAAAAAAAAAAAACAAAGCTGGATGGGCATTCGGACAAGCCTTAGAGTGCTTGCTGAAATAAAGTGGTCGTCCGATGGGTACATAATACCAGTACATTTTAAATAAAATAACCGACAAGAAATATGCATCAGTTGGCTATCGAATCGGTCGAAGGGTCGACAACAACTAACGTCCTATTGGTCTGTTTATCAATTAGATAATTAGAGATAGTAATAAATATATTCTAATATGCCTAGTTGACTTGCTTGCAACTATATGACTCTATTTCTACACCGAATAGTTAATTGTCATTAAGATGTTCAGTTACATACAATCCCGCAATCAGAGCTGAAGCGTCGTTAACAGTTCTGAAAAGGGACAGATAACGACAAATTTTTACGTGTAAGCGATTGTCAGAACAGAATGATGCACCGGCACTGTACCTTTCCTCTGGGCCAGTAACACTTGCGGCCTTTCTCTCCGAGACAGCCGGCCGGTTCAGGTTCCGTCTGGTAGCCCCAATCGATGCTGGAGCCGATAAAGTTCAAGAACATAGATGGCACTTGTGTTCCCGTTGGCTCGTCAAACCCTAGAAATCAAGACAAATATCATTAAGGAGAACTGGTAAGTAGCTGGGACATATAGCATCTACGATCAAAGTATCTGATCAAAGGGTTATTTATTGTTGGTAGCTTCTAGACGTTGTAGCCAAGTAGTATTGTTATACTGAGTCTTTTTATTACGCAAATAAATATATTTTATTCCTTTTTTTTATTCACAATAAACTTTTTAGCCGCATCCGCGCCTGATGCAATTCTTTGAAAATACCTAGAATAAAGAGCGTTCGCCCAGAAAACAGGAGAGTGAAAATAGGGCATTTTGGCAGATTCTACGGAAATCGGTAATGGTGGGTAAACTGATGAATACTTCGTTACTATCATGCTTCGTGGCGCATGGTTTTGTCATGAAGGTGTTGACAAGCCACGGCCGAAACCTGCCACCAGTTGAAGAGTAGAGATTTGTCAGTTGGTGGGTCCAGGTCATATGGGGCGTCAGGTGTATTTGCAGTAATCAGCGGCTGTATCTCAGTTTACGCCACTCGTGGAGGTGCTTTTATACGGATATAGATCCGTAGTGTTCAAGCTTCCGTAGTGGGCAAACGGTAGTGCGAAATAAACTAAAATTGAATTAGGAGCAGCTTCGTACCAGCTTCAAGCAGCAGCACCCTCCATTCGGGCACCTCCGACAGCCTGGCAGCCAGCACCGAGCCCGCCGAGCCACCGCCGACGATGATGAAGTCATACACCGAGTCCATGTGCCGACGGTACTGGAACCGAACGGGAAACTCAGATAAATATCTCAAGTTATAGATTGATATATATCTCTTATCTAGGCCAGCGTATAAGTCTTGCCATACAGAGAGGTAATGTGGCAAGTATTTTGGGCACTCTCCCGCAGGGCAGTGATCTAGATGCAATTTTCTTTTTATAATTATTTCTTTAGGATTATTTTTGTATAAATTATTGTCTTTCACATTTATTTTATTGCACATATGTATATGTTATTTTGATTTTAGAGCTGCGATAAGATGAAGCACAAATTTTCTATAAACACTGAAATTACTCAAAGATTGATGGGGTTGATGTGGTGTTATTGTTGTGCTTTTCCTTTAATTTCAGACAATGTTTCTTATTATAAGACGTTTGTTTCTTTACCATTGACCCTGTCGATTGATGCTGTTTATTTCTGCAATTCTTTTGGTTCGATTGCTGGTCTAAGCAAGCAACTTTTCAAAAATATTTAGATGTAGGTGCACTTCTACGTGTGTAAACACATAAAGGATTGCTTGCGTTCAAATACTTTTCCTTTATTAAAAACTCCCGAGCACTGAGCTTATTGTTAGAGCTGGAAACTCAGCCGCACGGTATTCGTGACTGTCCATTATTACATGTTTTTTATTATGTACATGTACTTACATGCTTTTATTGTAAATAATTATATTTATTGTCGCTGTGTGTAAAATAAAGAATAACGTTTCCTTTGAGCAAAATCTGCTATCATCAATATTCGAGGTTTTGTTCCATCGACCACTTTTATTTTCCAGCCTCTATATTATTATGTAGTAAAGTATACAGTGTGGAAAAAAAGGACCGTAGTTGGAAGAAAAATATCCTAAAAATTAATGACAGCAAGTTTTATTGAAAGATAACATTCCTTTATTTGCCAGGACTCATGCATGATACAGAAGAAAATATTAAGAAAAAAAAAAACAGCCTGTGTTTTTATGTTAGCGATTAAAAGGTTTAATTAAAAAAGATTGATTTCTATACTAGATAACAATTCCTTTACTAACTTAGAAAAAAACTACTGATTTTGACAACGTATACAAAAACAAGATAACGCCAATAAGAAGTTTCTTCCATGACCAGTATTGTGAGGAAATTACTTCTGCTTGTCTAGAATCCTTCCCGGCTTTCCAGTCTAGTCTAGATAAATGTGTTCTAGTTTTTCTTAAATACTTGATTACAGTCGTTTTTTATAGACCTTATTTGGGAGGCAGTCACTAGGTTAAATATAAAGATTGGAGTAATGACAGTGTACGAACATACCTATATTTAGTTTGTATACTTTCTAATTCTTCCAAACTAAAAACTGGCAGATATTTTAAACTACAGAAAACAATTTAACAATTTAACACTTATCAGGACTTTACTGAAAGCGCGCTCCATACAAACGGAGTTCGGTCATATTTTGGACAATAACTAATCAAACTCGTGCAGATAGGATATAGAAACTAATAATATATGTGGGATTGTCAGTTACGTTAATGGGGATTGTGGTTAGACCAAGAAGCTTAAAATAAACATGTTGGGTTAGAAAGTTTCCCGCCAAATAATTTTAAAATAACACATAACTCAAAAACGACTCAACTTTAATTTATTTTTCAAAATAATTTTTTAGAACCATGAGCATTAAAAAGAAGTGAATTTTCTATTTAAAAAAAATTTTGTCTATATCTACCATAAACCTAGTGATTGTGTATCACGTCACAAATACTATATCCGATATGAGAAACGGTGGTAGAGTTAGAAGAAACCTTCATGTCTCTGTATACTTAAAGTTACTAGTATCATAACATTCCGTAAAAACATTCCTCACAGACTCACTTTCATTCTCATTCCGGCAACATTGCGCACGCGCAGACTTCCCGAGTGAAGAAAAAACCGGGCAAGTGCAAGTTCGACTTACGCGTGAAGGGTTCACTACGTTTGTGGAAGCTCCTTTGAAAATAAACTTTGAGAACATATTGAAGCTGATCCTGAAAGCTTTTCTAGTTCTAGTTTTAGTGCTGTTTGAAATGTTTTTTGCAAGTGAATTTTGCTTTTATTCCCTTCCTTAAAGGTCTAACGTTTGGTATGATTATGATTCCACATATACAAGCTGCTTGGAAATTCGACTTATTCCTTGAAAGGAGTTATACTAGAGATCATTTCCAACAAATAAACTAGGGGTCGAAAATAATTATATTTTTTTCAAATAAAACACGTCGATATTGTGAAAATTACAAAGTAAACAAGGTCTTCTTTCCACTTAAAAACCTTTTGTTTCTGAGATTATAGGAATTCAGGGCATGTTTTTTTTTATAAATAATCCCTCATTTATCATAAACGAAAAAAATTACAAATAAGTGCCGAGAGAGAAGTTATTTTTAAATATTCATTTTTGTTCCCTAGTCGAAATGGCTCAATTTGTTGGAAATAATCTCTAGTATAACTCGAAACAAGGAATAGGTCGGATTTCCAAGCAACCTGTATAATCGTTTTAGTGCAGTAAAGCTTGATGGCGAAATGTGCTGATAACTACAATATTTTTACATTTTAATTACTGAATCCTAAAAAAAACATTTTAATATCTCTACCGCCATCATAAGCAAATTAAGTTTCATTAGAACCGTGTGTTAATCACTATATTTAATGTGCACCCCTCGTTCCCGCGCTATTGTCTCAGTAACCTCCGGTTTTTAGCTAAAAATCGTTTTATTGTCTAATTAATGTAGTGCCAGGAAGATTGTGATCTGTTATGTGGCTCAATCACGTTTTCTTTTTGTTTCGTTTGTTCTCAAAGTTATTGTTACGGTCATGTCCCTACATTACGTACCGGGTGCAAATTAGGCCATTAAAAAGCCGAAAACTAAAATATGAACAAATTTTACCAGTGGCGAATTCAGAAACTTATCATGGGGGGGTAGGTTCTAAAAAAGGACAGAAAAAAAATTGAAATGAAAATGTAACTGAATATCTGGTTTATGATCTAAGTATTCACGCTATATTTGACAAAATTCTTTTTGATTTATTTGAAGATAATTTTGGTATTAAATTTGTTGAAATCGATAAAATAACGACGCAGGGCTTAAACTGTTTTTTCGAGTAAAAGTCGCTTTTTCGTGAAAATCCAAATTATGGCGTACAGGCCGACCCATTACGCGATCATACGAAATTATGCTGTTTTTCCGTGAAAACGCAGCTATTTTACATAAAAGCGACATTAAAACAATTACGAAAATTTTCAATAAAAAGTCAAAAATACTTAGGTGCGACGAGAAAAGCAATGAATTTAGGGAGCCGAGCGAAGCTGAGCGGAGTAAGGTAACAAAAGTCACGGTGCACATTCGTTAACCACGTTGTACCGACTATTATTACGTCCTACTGTGATGGGTGGTGAGCTCTATCGGGCACAAATGAGGCGATGAGAGAGTACTGTCTGATTGATTGATAGACCACTCTACTGGCTCTCATCGCCTCAAATCGAACACTATAATAGGATTCGAACCCACGACCATGGTCCAGAAACTCGAACCAAGATATAACTTTCAAATATTCTGACGTTTCCCTACTTCTAATGCAACGTCTGTGAACTCGTGAATCGTGATTGCGCGCGATCCATCGCCGCATTTTGTACAATTATGTTCGACATTACGTGTTCTCGAAGCAGGCTCATTACTGAATCGCTCAGAAAATTTGAATAATTTCCGTAGAAGGCGCAGGCCGCTGTACTTTCCATCCATCTGACCGTTTTAGGTAATCTTTCTGGTAATCGAAATGTAAGAGTGAAATAGGCATTACATTTGTTACTTATGTAACGATTGAAAACTGTAAGAAGCTTTTTTAGTAAAGTCAAAAGCTTTTCCTGTTGTTATTCATTTGCTAGTAAGTAAAGTTCAGGGTGTTAAACGTTATCTACTTACAACTGAAGCTGGTGAACAAAGTGACACATTTTGATGATTAATAATGTGAATATGATTATATAATTTAGTTAGCTGCGACATGGGACAATCGCAGGTGGCGCCACCTGCAGACAATATCTGCGCTCTCCTACAAGGGTCCTCCAGGTTGCACTGGCTGCGCACTAACACCTCGAGCAGCCCCATGAACAGCATGAAGGCGCCGCCGCCGCACGTCACCGCCAGCGTCGGTCCCGGCTGTGACATGGGATAGTCGTGCGTGGCGCCACCTGCAGACAAGTATAGTACCTGCGCTCTCCCACAAGGGTCCTCCAGGTCACACTGGCTGCGCAGGAACACCTCAAGCAGCCCCATGAACAGCATGAAGGCGCCGCCGCCGCACGTCGCCGCCAGCGTCGGTCCCGGCTGCGACATGGGACAGTCGCAGGTCAGCGCCATCTGTGGACGACAGTTGGGATTACTAACTTAGGTGATGTCCCTTTATAATGTAGAAGAATCTGTGCTAGGACCTAAGTAGTTTGGGGTGCACGAAAAGAGTCTTCCCGAGTAGCGTAAACTGAACATGATCACTACAAACGCGCCTCTCAGGCACTGGACAGGGAGAGTGGCTACAGGTTGTAATGTAATATCAGTCATTCATCACAGACTTTTGTAGGTTTTGCGGAGGTCCCTGAATAGACTGGTAAACGCCTGGCTTGCTTATACTCCCCATCTTGTTGGGCGAATGCGTTTCATCCTAGGCCTCATCGACGACTACGCATATATGTATAAGACACGATAGTGGCTATTGCGAGTCGATATTGAATAAATAAAAAAAAACTTAGTCATTATCAGGGATGCGTTGCGCAGTTATAACTGTCTACATCGACGTATACGTCTAGGATTACAGGTACGAAGATCGCTCAACACGGGACGTGCCAAAGCGCTTCTCTTTATATGAATTCATTCTGCCATTTTCCGTCGGAGGGGAGGTAAACATGAACAGCACAAAATTACTCACTCACGCACACACTTGTGCAAAAATAATATGTTACACTAATCGCAAGTCATAATACAAACACAAAACGCGCACACAAGCAAACTTACACGACAAATCGTTCATGTATTCCGGGAGAGGGGAATGCGTGCGCTTGTGGAATCCCTGTAACGTGGTCTAGAGCCTAAGCTAATTGACTATTAAAATTATAGTGTTAAAGCTTCCCAGCAATATAATAATTGCACATAGAATAGACACTGTCTGTAACCTCAAGGTCCTGCCTGCATTCATACCGTTGCGTGCTAAATAGCTAATCACATGTCATTGTCTGATAAATTGCTCAAGGTAGAACCCTGCATGAAGAAGGTTTCAGAGGTCACAAAGTTTCAAATTCGTTAACTTTATTACGCTGTGACAGACGGGAGCCATTAGCGTAACTAACATTTTTGCTTTGCTGGCCCTCCTTATTAAATTCAAGTACTGATCTAGAAGAAGATACGGCACGTTCTTATATTGTCAACTGAAAAATGGTTCTCTTTTTGAACGAGCGCCATCAAACGCAAGAGATGGAGCAACGAGCTTCGACAGTAGCGTGAGCGAGACGAAGTGAATAATTACAGGCCAATGGATCTGTATTTGTAGGTCCACGCGCGGGAAGTCGGGTACAACCGTGTCTGTACTGTTAGTAATACTTTATATTCTCTGGTACCGTCTTCCCTTTCGTTTTGTCTAAGGTGCAGGTATGAGGATGTACTGTTACTGTAAATGAATTTATGCGGAAGGGAATATATTCTCAATACTGTTTATAGTTTTTAATGTAATTTATCCCTTTTATTAATGGTAGTGTAAGTCCTAGGTGGGCCACTTAGCTGTCAGGGGGGGCACGAAACCGACACGGGCGCGGGGGGCCTGGATGGTTGTTACGCCAATGACGCTACCATTTTGGTGAAACAGGTCAAAATGAAACCGAGGGCAGAGATTCTACACAGCGGGGCCAGGGGCAAATAAATATAATCATTATAATTATAATTGACTGCTAAATGTGTACTATAATTTTAATAATTATATATCTTATCAGATAAATAATTAGTTAATCAGAGGTATGATGTACAGTTAGATGTGTAGAGCACACAATCTGTCAGTCATCATGGTGGCACTAGCACCTGACCTTGACCTCGACCTTGTACAATTGATAATACCCACTAGTATACAGCGTGATTATAGTCGTTTTGAAAACGACTCAGTTAATGATTTCACTAACCAGGTTAGGTGAGTTTATGAACAACCAATAAACCTACTGTCAAATTATAATCTCACTAGTAAAATTCTTAACTATCGGAGTTTACAAATAGACAGGTAAATGCGTGCATCAGCACTTAATTTAACGACAGAAACTTTGGTGGTGATTTTATACATCATTTTGTTTTCTATTTCGTAGCCTAATGAACATCTTCGTATATTTTATCAATATTTCAGTCTTTTACGTGACGTATTGTGTGAGATGCATCCTGACTCAC
This sequence comes from Ypsolopha sequella, assembly GCA_934047225.1. Lineage (NCBI taxonomy): Eukaryota > Metazoa > Arthropoda > Insecta > Lepidoptera > Ypsolophidae > Ypsolopha > Ypsolopha sequella. The sequence goes on from OW204003.1 coordinate 24,063,477, forward strand.
GAATGGACTGATCTATTGGTTTACTATTGTTTTGATGCATGGTTAACTATGAAAAGAAAAATCATTTCTGTTATTCAATTAGTTTTAAAAATAACGCCCATAAAATAGATAATACCATACTTAAGTAGTGGTAATTACTACTATAGTAAAATAACCGAAAAGTTAACGTTTGGATAATAAACTTATCAGTCAAAACTAACTACCACAATCTTTGTACGTACTATCGGGGAAAGTTCAATCGGCCCACTTTTTGCTCATATCACAATAACAATAAAGGTGACAAGTGGAACAGCGCCATCCTCCCCGATAGTAACCTTGTATCGAGAATGCCATCTGAGGTATTGCTTCATCCGTGTAACCTTATACGTACGGTTCAGTGGTTGCTTGCTTAGTCTTATCTCGAGAGTTATTGTGGTTTGGATCTTGATACAATCGAATTTAATTAAAAGGTTAACGTAGTTCACCTCACAACCTGAACGACTCAAGGGTCAACTATTTAGATTTGTAACGAATTCACAGAAAAATTACTAAACGCGCCAAAAACACCCAAGACTCTCTGACTATAAAGTGGGTCCATGTAGTGGTTCTACAAAACACTCTCTGACAGGTATAAAGTGGGTCCATTTGGTGGGTCTATAAAACACCCAAGACTCTCTGACTATAAAGTGGGTCCATGTAGTGGTTCTACAAAACACTCTCTGACAGGTATAAAGTGGGTCCATTTGGTGGGTCTATAAAACACCCAAGACTCTCTGACTATAAAGTGGGTCCATTTAGTGGTTCTACAAAACACTCTCTGATAGGTATAAAGCCGTGAATTCCTAAATAATCTTAAAATGACATTTGGCAAACCCAATTGTTTTAAAGCTACTAATGTATCATAAAAATCATATTTTTTATAACCAGTCAAATGCAGATATAGATTAATAAAGCTAATGAAACTAATTAAACCACACACAGTCTAATGACCGTACTGATCAACTTTATCAACGATATATAGATAAATAAATAAATTAATAAATAATGTGTCGACACATTGGCGGCGTCCTACATCCAAGTGACTGCCGCTAAAGCTGGTGCTGCGGCAGCCTCAGCAGAGGGTTCCAAGAGGCGCAACTATGTAGATCTAAGTTCAGACTATATATTTGCGCCTTTTGGAGTAGAAACTTTAGGGCCGTGGGGTCCAGCCGCGAAGCAGATGTTCAAGGAAATATCTTCGCGACTGGTCGACGTTTCAGGGAACCGGAGGGCTGGGGCATACCTCGGACAGCGTCTTAGCTTAGCTATCCAACGAGGAAATGCTTCCAGCCTTTTGGGGACCCTACCGATCGACGGCGGTGATTTGGAAAAAATATTTTATATTGTTTAATTTATAGGTAAGTTTTTCTTAATTTATTTTTTAGTTAGGTATAATTTTATCTTTTATATTTCTATTAATTTATAGGTAGTCTAGTTTTTTAATGTTATTTAAGTTTTATATTGTTTAATAAAATTAAGATCTAATAAATAAATATGTATACTCGCAAGTGAAAAATATGTTCAGTTGCCTATACATTTTTTCAGCATGATTAGAACATTACGTGGTTCTACTTAACGATAACTCTCCATTTACACGTTAAGTTAACTATTTATTATAATAGTCGTACAAAAAGTACATTTTAACGCGTGCTCATTAATCTAATTAAAAGTACTTACAAAATAATACAGAAGATTAAATCAAAGCAGTTGCTTGACTCAAATGACTAAAGTGGTCGGTCAGACAGACTCGGACACTTTTAAACCTAGCTCTAGGCATTTGTCAAACAAACCAGTAATTTAACTATCAAGACCTCCCCACCCACATACATATACTACATATAATTACATAAGCTCCATTACGACTTACTTTTCAAAAAGGTCACCTAACCCTGCCGCAGATTACACGCCATAAAATTGAAATGTAATCCAGTTTTACCGCAACATACGTGTGGAGCGGGCACCTTGCGAAATTGTCTAAAATTGCAAACAACTTTCGCTATTTACTTATATGTAATACGTGTTTAAAAACAATCGCGACATGTAACTCCTTATATGTATGTAACTAAATATCGATGGTATCTGATGTTTTATTTCGTACCTATTACTGTTACAACATATTTTATATCTTCACGACATTTGTCCTCGAGGGGTGCCAGGGGTGTCTCCATGTATGGACTGTTACTTGAACAGTTAAAACTCGTAACACCTTATTTTCACCGACCGACGGTTTGAACGTCCCAAATTTATCGCCGCATCTAGGACACAAATAGATTTTAGTTCATAGGTTAACCTTCCAATATTGTATGGTAGAAGCCGTCGTTTATGTACAAATTATTCTGATGAAAGTAAATCAATTGAATTATAAAATTTTCAACGGTTACGAACTTATGACTTATGATAATTAACAGTCAACAACGAACAAAATAAAAAAAAATCGACATTTTGTAAATTTCAACATTTCAATCGTAAGAAGTCAACATAATGTTCCTAAAGAGGTTCAAAGTAGATATGCTATAAGTATAGGTATAAGATATAAACAAGTATTTACGATTAACAATAAAAAACAAACCAGGCAAAGTGTGAGTCGGACTCGCGTACAAAAGGTTCCGTATCACCACACTATACGGGTACGGAACCCTAAAAACATGGTAAATACCTAATCCCACTTGCAGTTATGAAGTACCAACTTAACTTGACAATAACGATCTATTACCTCTATGTATCTAAAGGGTCTAATTAAGTTGGTCTTTGCTTACTTCCTTGGTAATGAAATACTTATTTGTAATTTTCAGTGTTTTTCCTATGTGTGTGCTATAACACATACCTGTAAACGAAGTTTCAAGTTTCTAAGTTACCTGAAAGTGCCCTATAGGTTTTGATGCCCTTGGTATCAAAAATTTGTATGAAATTGATTGTGTAAAGTGGAATAACTTTTTTCGCGTCGAGTTAGAAGACTGATTTTTTACAGCACCATGGGGTCATAGACTTCTGTAGGTGGCATCAGTTTCAACTTGATATCTTACACGAAGCCCGAGCAAAACGGTGTTGACAAACAGACGGACAGATGGACAGACGGACAACAAAGTGATCCTATAAGGGTTCCATTTTTGCATTTCGGGGTCCGGAACTTTAAAAACAACAAATGCTCAATTATATTGGCCACGTGAGTGCTGGTTGAGAGGCTTTTTACATAAAAAAAAATTGGAAAGCAGTAGCCATTCCAGTGAAGTTTAATAAACATAAGGTACCTATTGCCGCAGGATAATGTGAGGGATTTACGATTTCCAACCAGTTTTTATATTCCATATAAAAAATTCAAATTTACATACACAAACGCTTTTAAAAGACAACTGATCGCTATTTGCTGACTTTATAAGAAATACGTGTAGAGATGAAGTTTATTATAAAATATAATTGCGAAGATGACTGTTCCGATATTGAGGTGGACCACCGATATGCCTGTCTACTTCGTGTGTAGCCAATTAACTATTATTAGAAGATAATTTCGTAAATAGCTGTAACCATCTCGTTAAACTTTAAAGTAATACGCTCGTATACTTAATATTAAACTTAATGAAACGGTTTACAGTTCGTTAAATAAAGCTCTAACGAAGCTTTCACAACTTGGAACTCACGATTTTTTTAAACAGCAATATGATCATCTCATCTATATATATAGGTACCTATGTTGGTCAACGTGTACAGTGGAGACCGCATCAAGTAAGACACATTGAACTTTGTACCTATCTTATATTCTTTTCTGTAGTGGCTAATGTCGTACTGCAAGTGTATACTCGTAGCTTGATGTGGTCTCCACTGTACACTCTGAGAGACGAAGCTATAAATATATTTATGTTTAGGACACGAATTAAATTGAAAAATCAATACAACGCGTTACATTGTGAGGCTTTTTTTTTTGAGTTGATCTTTTTTGCTGTCGGCCTTTTGGCCTTTTCAGCTTTACCTTGAAGAGGGGGACAGAGAGTACCCAACCTCTGTAAACATTGTGGGGCTTCCCCGAGAGTTAATTGTCATTGTAAGCGTATTATAAGTGAATTATATGATGTACAAATATTGCATAAATAAACTATTCATTCACTAACAAGTCGTAAGTTATTTTATTACATATACTAACTTTTGCCTGCAGCTTCACTCGCGTGGATGTGTCTTTCAATGTTTGAGTGGTATCGACAGTTTTCGGCCTGGCGGGTATTTTATCAACACCCCTTTATAGCTTATATGTTGACCAGGGTCACTACGCGGATAATAAAGAAAATCGTATTTAAATCCGTTGAGTGGTTCTCGAGTTAAAATGGAACATGCAGCCTAATAAAAATAAAAATTTATTGTAGTTTTAGCCTAGGTACAATACTGATAATAACCAATATCAAATAAAATTTCGCAAAAATATTCAATGAACAGACACGACTTTTTTCCGAATTTGTTATTATATTAGTATAGATATTTGTTATTATATTAGTATAGATATTTGTTATTATATTAGTATAGATATTTGTTATTATATTAGTATAGATATTTCAGACTTAATAACTGATTCGGATATCTTGTACCGGTGACCAGGAATCGGTGACAAATTTAAATATTTGTAAGTACGGGTACGTTATAGTGGTAAAATAACTTAAATTTAGGGTTGTAATTAACGGTAACTTCATTTATTAACAAAATAAATAATTGGGCTAAGTGCGAGTTGAACTCGTGCACAAAGGGTTCTGTGCCACCACACATGACAGCTGTACCCGTAGGTATGGAACTCTAAAAAAATAATTGGGTTAAGTGCGAGTTGGACTCGTGCACAAAGGGTTCTGTGCCACCACACATGACAGCTGTACCCGTAGGTATGGAACTCTAAAAAAATAATTGGGTTAAGTGCGAGTTGGACTCGTGCACAAAGGGTTCTGTGCCACCACACATGACAGCTGTACCCGTAGGTATGGAACTCTAAAAAAATAATTGGGTTAAGTGCGAGTTGGACTCGTGCACAAAGGGTTCTGTGCCACCACACATGACAGCTGTACCCGTAGGTATGGAACTCTAAAAAAATAATTGGGTTAAGTGCGAGTTGGACTCGTGCACAAAGGGTTCTGTGCCACCACACATGACAGCTGTACCCGTAGGTATGGAACTCTAAAAAAATAATTGGGTTAAGTGCGAGTTGGACTCGTGCACAAAGGGTTCTGTGCCACCACACATGACAGCTGTACCCGTAGGTATGGAACTCTAAAAAAATAATTGGGTTAAGTGCGAGTTGGACTCGTGCACAAAGGGTTCTGTGCCACCACACATGACAGCTGTACCCGTAGGTATGGAACTCTAAAAAAATAATTGGGTTAAGTGCGAGTTGGACTCGTGCACAAAGGGTTCTGTGCCACCACACATGACAGCTGTACCCGTAGGTATGGAACTCTAAAAAAATAATTGGGTTAAGTGCGAGTTGGACTCGTGCACAAAGGGTTCTGTGCCACCACACATGACAGCTGTACCCGTAGGTATGGAACTCTAAAAAAATAATTGGGTTAAGTGCGAGTTGGACTCGTGCACAAAGGGTTCTGTGCCACCACACATGACAGCTGTACCCGTAGGTATGGAACTCTAAAAAAATAATTGGGTTAAGTGCGAGTTGGACTCGTGCACAAAGGGTTCTGTGCCACCACACATGACAGCTGTACCCGTAGGTATGGAACTCTAAAAAAATAATTGGGTTAAGTGCGAGTTGGACTCGTGCACAAAGGGTTCTGTGCCACCACACATGACAGCTGTACCCGTAGGTATGGAACTCTAAAAAAATAATTGGGTTAAGTGCGAGTTGGACTCGTGCACAAAGGGTTCTGTGCCACCACACATGACAGCTGTACCCGTAGGTATGGAACTCTAAAAAAATAATTGGGTTAAGTGCGAGTTGGACTCGTGCACAAAGGGTTCTGTGCCACCACACATGACAGCTGTACCCGTAGGTATGGAACTCTAAAAAAATAATTGGGTTAAGTGCGAGTTGGACTCGTGCACAAAGGGTTCTGTGCCACCACACATGACAGCTGTACCCGTAGGTATGGAACTCTAAAAAAATAATTGGGTTAAGTGCGAGTTGGACTCGTGCACAAAGGGTTCTGTGCCACCACACATGACAGCTGTACCCGTAGGTATGGAACTCTAAAAAAATAATTGGGTTAAGTGCGAGTTGGACTCGTGCACAAAGGGTTCTGTGCCACCACACATGACAGCTGTACCCGTAGGTATGGAACTCTAAAAAAATAATTGGGTTAAGTGCGAGTTGGACTCGTGCACAAAGGGTTCTGTGCCACCACACATGACAGCTGTACCCGTAGGTATGGAACTCTAAAAAAATAATTGGGTTAAGTGCGAGTTGGACTCGTGCACAAAGGGTTCTGTGCCACCACACATGACAGCTGTACCCGTAGGTATGGAACTCTAAAAAAATAATTGGGTTAAGTGCGAGTTGGACTCGTGCACAAAGGGTTCTGTGCCACCACACATGACAGCTGTACCCGTAGGTATGGAACTCTAAAAAAATAATTGGGTTAAGTGCGAGTTGGACTCGTGCACAAAGGGTTCTGTGCCACCACACATGACAGCTGTACCCGTAGGTATGGAACTCTAAAAAAATAATTGGGTTAAGTGCGAGTTGGACTCGTGCACAAAGGGTTCTGTGCCACCACACATGACAGCTGTACCCGTAGGTATGGAACTCTAAAAAAATAATTGGGTTAAGTGCGAGTTGGACTCGTGCACAAAGGGTTCTGTGCCACCACACATGACAGCTGTACCCGTAGGTATGGAACTCTAAAAAAATAATTGGGTTAAGTGCGAGTTGGACTCGTGCACAAAGGGTTCTGTGCCACCACACATGACAGCTGTACCCGTAGGTATGGAACTCTAAAAAAATAATTGGGTTAAGTGCGAGTTGGACTCGTGCACAAAGGGTTCTGTGCCACCACACATGACAGCTGTACCCGTAGGTATGGAACTCTAAAAAAATAATTGGGTTAAGTGCGAGTTGGACTCGTGCACAAAGGGTTCTGTGCCACCACACATGACAGCTGTACCCGTAGGTATGGAACTCTAAAAAAATAATTGGGTTAAGTGCGAGTTGGACTCGTGCACAAAGGGTTCTGTGCCACCACACATGACAGCTGTACCCGTAGGTATGGAACTCTAAAAAAATAATTGGGTTAAGTGCGAGTTGGACTCGTGCACAAAGGGTTCTGTGCCACCACACATGACAGCTGTACCCGTAGGTATGGAACTCTAAAAAAATAATTGGGTTAAGTGCGAGTTGGACTCGTGCACAAAGGGTTCTGTGCCACCACACATGACAGCTGTACCCGTAGGTATGGAACTCTAAAAAAATAATTGGGTTAAGTGCGAGTTGGACTCGTGCACAAAGGGTTCTGTGCCACCACACATGACAGCTGTACCCGTAGGTATGGAACTCTAAAAAAATAATTGGGTTAAGTGCGAGTTGGACTCGTGCACAAAGGGTTCTGTGCCACCACACATGACAGCTGTACCCGTAGGTATGGAACTCTAAAAAAATAATTGGGTTAAGTGCGAGTTGGACTCGTGCACAAAGGGTTCTGTGCCACCACACATGACAGCTGTACCCGTAGGTATGGAACTCTAAAAAAATAATTGGGTTAAGTGCGAGTTGGACTCGTGCACAAAGGGTTCTGTGCCACCACACATGACAGCTGTACCCGTAGGTATGGAACTCTAAAAAAATAATTGGGTTAAGTGCGAGTTGGACTCGTGCACAAAGGGTTCTGTGCCACCACACATGACAGCTGTACCCGTAGGTATGGAACTCTAAAAAAATAATTGGGTTAAGTGCGAGTTGGACTCGTGCACAAAGGGTTCTGTGCCACCACACATGACAGCTGTACCCGTAGGTATGGAACTCTAAAAAAATAATTGGGTTAAGTGCGAGTTGGACTCGTGCACAAAGGGTTCTGTGCCACCACACATGACAGCTGTACCCGTAGGTATGGAACTCTAAAAAAATAATTGGGTTAAGTGCGAGTTGGACTCGTGCACAAAGGGTTCTGTGCCACCACACATGACAGCTGTACCCGTAGGTATGGAACTCTAAAAAAATAATTGGGTTAAGTGCGAGTTGGACTCGTGCACAAAGGGTTCTGTGCCACCACACATGACAGCTGTACCCGTAGGTATGGAACTCTAAAAAAATAATTGGGTTAAGTGCGAGTTGGACTCGTGCACAAAGGGTTCTGTGCCACCACACATGACAGCTGTACCCGTAGGTATGGAACTCTAAAAAAATAATTGGGTTAAGTGCGAGTTGGACTCGTGCACAAAGGGTTCTGTGCCACCACACATGACAGCTGTACCCGTAGGTATGGAACTCTAAAAAAATAATTGGGTTAAGTGCGAGTTGGACTCGTGCACAAAGGGTTCTGTGCCACCACACATGACAGCTGTACCCGTAGGTATGGAACTCTAAAAAAATAATTGGGTTAAGTGCGAGTTGGACTCGTGCACAAAGGGTTCTGTGCCACCACACATGACAGCTGTACCCGTAGGTATGGAACTCTAAAAAAATAATTGGGTTAAGTGCGAGTTGGACTCGTGCACAAAGGGTTCTGTGCCACCACACATGACAGCTGTACCCGTAGGTATGGAACTCTAAAAAAATAATTGGGTTAAGTGCGAGTTGGACTCGTGCACAAAGGGTTCTGTGCCACCACACATGACAGCTGTACCCGTAGGTATGGAACTCTAAAAAAATAATTGGGTTAAGTGCGAGTTGGACTCGTGCACAAAGGGTTCTGTGCCACCACACATGACAGCTGTACCCGTAGGTATGGAACTCTAAAAAAATAATTGGGTTAAGTGCGAGTTGGACTCGTGCACAAAGGGTTCTGTGCCACCACACATGACAGCTGTACCCGTAGGTATGGAACTCTAAAAAAATAATTGGGTTAAGTGCGAGTTGGACTCGTGCACAAAGGGTTCTGTGCCACCACACATGACAGCTGTACCCGTAGGTATGGAACTCTAAAAAAATAATTGGGTTAAGTGCGAGTTGGACTCGTGCACAAAGGGTTCTGTGCCACCACACATGACAGCTGTACCCGTAGGTATGGAACTCTAAAAAAATAATTGGGTTAAGTGCGAGTTGGACTCGTGCACAAAGGGTTCTGTGCCACCACACATGACAGCTGTACCCGTAGGTATGGAACTCTAAAAAAATAATTGGGTTAAGTGCGAGTTGGACTCGTGCACAAAGGGTTCTGTGCCACCACACATGACAGCTGTACCCGTAGGTATGGAACTCTAAAAAAATAATTGGGTTAAGTGCGAGTTGGACTCGTGCACAAAGGGTTCTGTGCCACCACACATGACAGCTGTACCCGTAGGTATGGAACTCTAAAAAAATAATTGGGTTAAGTGCGAGTTGGACTCGTGCACAAAGGGTTCTGTGCCACCACACATGACAGCTGTACCCGTAGGTATGGAACTCTAAAAAATAATTGGGTTAAGTGCGAGTTGGACTCGTGCACAAAGGGTTCTGTGCCACCACACATGACAGCTGTACCCGTAGGTATGGAACTCTAAAAAAATAATTGGGTTAAGTGCGAGTTGGACTCGTGCACAAAGGGTTCTGTGCCACCACACATGACAGCTGTACCCGTAGGTATGGAACTCTAAAAAAATAATTGGGTTAAGTGCGAGTTGGACTCGTGCACAAAGGGTTCTGTGCCACCACACATGACAGCTGTACCCGTAGGTATGGAACTCTAAAAAAATAATTGGGTTAAGTGCGAGTTGGACTCGTGCACAAAGGGTTCTGTGCCACCACACATGACAGCTGTACCCGTAGGTATGGAACTCTAAAAAAATAATTGGGTTAAGTGCGAGTTGGACTCGTGCACAAAGGGTTCTGTGCCACCACACATGACAGCTGTACCCGTAGGTATGGAACTCTAAAAAAATAATTGGGTTAAGTGCGAGTTGGACTCGTGCACAAAGGGTTCTGTGCCACCACACATGACAGCTGTACCCGTAGGTATGGAACTCTAAAAAAATAATTGGGTTAAGTGCGAGTTGGACTCGTGCACAAAGGGTTCTGTGCCACCACACATGACAGCTGTACCCGTAGGTATGGAACTCTAAAAAAATAATTGGGTTAAGTACGAGTTGGACTCGTGCACAAAGGGTTCTGTGCCACCACACATGACAGCTGTACCCGTAGGTATGGAACTCTAAAAAAATAATTGGGTTAAGTGCGAGTTGGACTCGTGCACAAAGGGTTCTGTGCCACCACACATGACAGCTGTACCCGTAGGTATGGAACTCTAAAAAAATAATTGGGTTAAGTGCGAGTTGGACTCGTGCACAAAGGGTTCTGTGCCACCACACATGACAGCTGTACCCGTAGGTATGGAACTCTAAAAAAATAATTGGGTTAAGTGCGAGTTGGACTCGTGCACAAAGGGTTCTGTGCCACCACACATGACAGCTGTACCCGTAGGTATGGAACTCTAAAAAAATAATTGGGTTAAGTGCGAGTTGGACTCGTGCACAAAGGGTTCTGTGCCACCACACATGACAGCTGTACCCGTAGGTATGGAACTCTAAAAAAATAATTGGGTTAAGTGCGAGTTGGACTCGTGCACAAAGGGTTCTGTGCCACCACACATGACAGCTGTACCCGTAGGTATGGAACTCTAAAAAAATAATTGGGTTAAGTGCGAGTTGGACTCGTGCACAAAGGGTTCTGTGCCACCACACATGACAGCTGTACCCGTAGGTATGGAACTCTAAAAAAATAATTGGGTTAAGTGCGAGTTGGACTCGTGCACAAAGGGTTCTGTGCCACCACACATGACAGCTGTACCCGTAGGTATGGAACTCTAAAAAAATAATTGGGTTAAGTGCGAGTTGGACTCGTGCACAAAGGGTTCTGTGCCACCACACATGACAGCTGTACCCGTAGGTATGGAACTCTAAAAAAATAATTGGGTTAAGTGCGAGTTGGACTCGTGCACAAAGGGTTCTGTGCCACCACACATGACAGCTGTACCCGTAGGTATGGAACTCTAAAAAAATAATTGGGTTAAGTGCGAGTTGGACTCGTGCACAAAGGGTTCTGTGCCACCACACATGACAGCTGTACCCGTAGGTATGGAACTCTAAAAAAATAATTGGGTTAAGTGCGAGTTGGACTCGTGCACAAAGGGTTCTGTGCCACCACACATGACAGCTGTACCCGTAGGTATGGAACTCTAAAAAAATAATTGGGTTAAGTGCGAGTTGGACTCGTGCACAAAGGGTTCTGTGCCACCACACATGACAGCTGTACCCGTAGGTATGGAACTCTAAAAAAATAATTGGGTTAAGTGCGAGTTGGACTCGTGCACAAAGGGTTCTGTGCCACCACACATGACAGCTGTACCCGTAGGTATGGAACTCTAAAAAAATAATTGGGTTAAGTGCGAGTTGGACTCGTGCACAAAGGGTTCTGTGCCACCACACATGACAGCTGTACCCGTAGGTATGGAACTCTAAAAAAATAATTGGGTTAAGTGCGAGTTGGACTCGTGCACAAAGGGTTCTGTGCCACCACACATGACAGCTGTACCCGTAGGTATGGAACTCTAAAAAAATAATTGGGTTAAGTGCGAGTTGGACTCGTGCACAAAGGGTTCTGTGCCACCACACATGACAGCTGTACCCGTAGGTATGGAACTCTAAAAAAATAATTGGGTTAAGTGCGAGTTGGACTCGTGCACAAAGGGTTCTGTGCCACCACACATGACAGCTGTACCCGTAGGTATGGAACTCTAAAAAAATCTCGTACATTACAACACTTTAGATTCACTAACAAGCCAAACAATTCGCGGCTCCCGCTGAGTAAGTAACCCTAATATCTTAACTGCTATATTTTTCCTGTAATCTTTACGTAATCACCATAACCATGTTTTTTTTAATATTTTTTGGTCCCTTTGTTTTGGAGATAAGGGGGGATAATTTCTAGAATTTTTATATGAGTTTCCCCCTTGAGATTCAATTTCTTTTATTTCTTTAATTTGCCGCGATATACGCAATACATATTGTGTGAAAATGTTCTGTAACGGCTGAAGCTGTAGACCCCTGTGACAGACGGACGGACAGACGGGTGGACGGACGGACGGACAGACAGACAACGGACGCTAAGTAATAGGGTCTCGTTTGGCACTCTTCAGGTACGAAACCCTAAAAATGAGGCAAAGGTGCATTAGGCAAATAAATAAACATTGCTAAATTTTTAAATATCGAGAACTAGAATTTTAAGCAACCCTACCGGAAGTTCGGCCTGTGATTGGTCAATCGCGTCGCCGGCTGGGCACGTACGCCACACACACGCGCGCCCAGTTGTAGGGTTATCAACACTTAAAATTATTACATGTAATTATTAGATAAATCCACTACGGATACTGTCACCGGTTTTACGTAATTATAGTTATAAACAAATTACACGTGTAATGTGCTTGCGTGTCATTACACGTGTAATGTGCTTGCGTGTCATTATGTTTGAAGGTATTTACGTACAACGTTTTATTAAGTATATGAGGTGCAATGAGCTTATTAACTTTGATATTTTGAAGTTTTACTGTAATCTGCCTACCCTGATATCCATGTGCCTACCCCTTAGGGGACAGGTGTAAAAATAATATAGATCGTAGAATATACTTGGGATGGGCATGTCTTAGCTAAAACGCAATAGCTTTAAACTATTAACTCGATAAAAATTACGAGGTTACCCCTAAAGTTTTTTCTCTAAGCGGTTTGAGTATTATGTCTGAAATTTCTGCTATAACACGAAAACATGGTTAGTTTTCCATTGACAAGACAAAAATACCTGCATAAAATGCTTTTTCAAAATATCCAGAAAAACCTTGAAAACTTACTGATTATGCGTGCCGATAGCGCACGAAGTGAGCGATCTAATGTAGACTTTCTGATAAAATAATTAATTAAGTTCAAAATCACTCAATAGGATTGTTGTCTACCATGGATCAGGCTTTAAATAAAACTCAGTTTTTCCTAAACGCGTGTTTTTTGGTGGATTTTATGTATAATCATGCCACGACATTCAGTTTTCTTTGATCAAAGTTTTGTTTTTAAAGACATCAACGGTGTTACTACAAAACAGTGTTTAACTTTAGACAGTGTTTAAATCTGTTGTTGTCGCCGTTTCTTTCATATTGTAAAAAAGTGACAGCAACAGATTTAAACACTGTCTAAAGTTAAACACCGTTTTGTGGTAACACCGTTTATGTTTTGTGCCTTATGTTGTCATGTTGTAATAGTACATCAGTTTCCATAGACATTATTTGATGAAGGATTCTTTAAAAATGATAACGTATTATCGGCCGAAGACGCACGCGTTTCTAACAAGCTGTTATTGGAAAATGGTACCAAAGACTCATAAATGTAGAACCTTCTTTATCTAAGTAGAGACTGAAAAGGGCAAAAAGTTGTGTGTCATCCGACACTGGGCCAGTTGTGATCGGTCGATTCACAGTGACAGTGAATGCCATAGGAGCCGAACTAAACTTGTGTCCGGCACAGTTTTCATGGGGTTATTTTTCAGCGCTAATTATTAGACTTCATTGTTTTTTCGTTCGCATTTATTGAAAATAATCTCATAATTTTTCGAGTGTAGAAAAGTTTTATTTGAAACATTTATATTTTTTAAACTTCACATTTTTACGATGAACTTGTAAATATCTGATCTACTATTATGGCAACATATTTATATAACGTGGATGTAAATTACCGAATTGTAATTAAAACCTTTAATTATCTCAACATCCTGTGTTTACTGTTTAATATTGGTCAATAATATTATTATATTACAATTTTGTAACAGTTTTAATTGTAACTAGGTTTGTTTACTGTAGTTTATATGTTAACTGTAGTTTCAATTAAATGGTCAATCAATAGTCATTTGAATTTAGTATGGATATATCATATCATAAATTCGGTTATATATGTTCAAGGAGCGAAGCGAGGAGGAGCGTCTTAGATTGCTCGTTGTCACAAACTCGGGAGCCGAACGGAGCGGAGCGAAGCGAGGCGACTCCTTTAGATTTTAAGGCCTGGGCATTCAAAAAAATTTATCCTGCTCCAACGCTTTCATTTTACACTAGTCTATCCTGGCAAGTGGAAGTGGGCCGCGAAAAACTCGCGATTTTATTTTGAATATTGTGATAATGATTATATTGTTACAAATATCGTAAGGACAGAAAACGCCATGCTACTGCTATTTATTAGTCAAGGATAGAAAAGCAACGGAGTTTTTTTTCGTTTTTTTTTGGCACATCCCTAGTATGAGGGACATTCCTAGTGTCAGGGATATCCCTAGTTTCGGATACATCTCTAGTGCCAGGCACATCCCTACGAATGGCACATCCCTAATGTCAGGTACATCACTATGCCCAAGTGAAACAATGACAAAGCCCATCCCTAGTGTCAGGGACATCACTATGTCAAAGTCAAAGAATATCAAAGACATAACTATTTCGAAGTCAAAAAATGTCAAAGCATAAAAGTAGGTTGTTTCAACTTGGAGTACTTACTTAAATAATTAACTTGGAGTACTTACTTAAATAATTAACTTGGAGTACTTACTTAAATAATTAACTTGGAGTACTTACTTAAATAATTAACTTGGAGTACTTACTTAAATAATTAACTTGGAGTACTTACTTAAATAATTAACTTGGAGTACTTACTTAAATAATTAACTTGGAGTACTTACTTAAATAATTAATTTGGAGTACTTACTTAAATAATTAACCAATCAATTGGATTCGAACCTACGACCTTGCCTGCAACTTTTGTCCCGGGTGTAAATGGTCAGGTGTCTTCAAATGAAACCACCTCATCGACTGATAATAACTGAACCACTTTTCCAAAAAATAAATGTGCGAAAACAACAAAAATATTTTCATGATTTTGTACTAATTTTGAAAACCTACTGTGCATTTTGTATGGGCGGGTCCTCTTTATTTTTTCATTTCAGTGTTTTTTTTTTGGGATGTTTTCTCAGTACTTTCACTAGAGAACATTTTAGGTTTTATCTAAGTAAATATAACTGGTCGGCTTTCCCGATCATAACACGTATTGAGGTAAGCAGTTTTTATATCTAAATATATAAAACAAAGTCGTGTTAGTTACACCACTTATAACTCAAGATCGGCTGGATCGATGTTAGTTATCTCTTTTTTGGTGTATTCTTATCCGCTCCGAATAGCAGAATAAGTAATAAAGTATCGGATAACTTATCGAATAACAATAAATAAATAAATTAATTTTACGAATGCAAACAGCATGTGGTGCCATCTGTTGACAAAACTACGCATATAAAAGAAACCTATTTATCTAACGTTCTGATATCATTAAATGACATCTAAACCCCAAGTTTTAAAATCGCTTATATAGTTATTCCAAGAACTATTATTTCTGCATATATTCAATACCCTACGCTAAGCCTACAACGGTACTGAAACTACATGGGTCCCTGCCATTCTTCTTTCGCAATAGCAAGCAATAAAACATTTCTGTATTTGCAAAAAAGTTGTATTAAATAATAAATTACCTTAATGAAATCCTAAATTGAGTTTAACTAAAGTTAACACGATATTATTAGACTGTTAGGCGGAACGAAGTTCGCCGGGTCAGCTAGTAAATCATAAAGTAAATATACCTGCCTATATTACACATGGTACAATAATATACTTGAACTATTGTTTCAGCGATAATGAGAACACAACATATTAAGATAAAGTTTTATCCGCACACAACTAGTTAATTAAGATAAAGAATAATACGATAGTTGAAGCATTACCTAAGTCCGGTTCACATACCGGTTGACAAGTTCGCTAAAGGCGGGGTTACATGTACATATAGTATGTGATTTCGTTAACTGTCCTCATTTCGTTAACTGTCCTCATTTCGTTAACTGTCCTCATTTCGTTAACTGTCCTCATTTCGTTAACTGTCCTCATTTCGTTAACTGTCCTCATTTCGTTAACTGTCCTCATTTCGTTAACTGTCCTCATTTCGTTAACTGTCCTCATTTCGTTAACTGTCCTCATTTCGTTAACTGTCCTCATTTCGTTAACTGTCCTCATTTCGTTAACTGTCCTCATTTCGTTAACTGTCCTCATTTCGTTAACTGTCCTCATTTCGTTAACTGTCCTCATTTCGTTAACTGTCCTCATTTCGTTAACTGTCCTCATTTCGTTAACTGTCCTCATTTCGTTAACTGTCCTCATTTCGTTAACTGTCCTCATTTCGTTAACTGTCCTCATTTCGTTAACTGTCCTCATTTCTTAACAAACTTGTTTAGAATATTATAACAAAAAATATGAGTGTAATTAAACCTTGAACACATTTCATACTTTAGAATGTTATTTTAGTGATTATTTTATCTGGTTTCTGGGTGCCCTATTTTATTTAGTTTAAGGTTAAACGTCAGTCACTTAGGGAAAAGTGCATAACTTAACTTTGTTTTTCTTGTATGGAAGTTTTTTGGGTAGCCGAGCAAAGCGGAGCGACTCCCATAGTTTTAATAGAAAATGATTAAATAATAAAGAAAACAATGTTTTTCGTGAAAAGGTAGTTTTCGCCATCACATTTTTCATATTTTTGTGTTGCGAACGGAAAGACAAAAACCAATCCCGGTTGAAAATTACAAAAAAAACTTTCGTAATTCATATTTTGCTAGTAGTTTTCCTTTGAGATTAAATCTGAAGCCCGCTTGCATCATGTTTATGAAGTACCTAATTAGAACGAGGAAGTGCAGCAAATCCGTACACTTGATGCCCACGTCTATGCGCGCGCGTTGCGCGTGCAATCACCTGCACGTCCACTGAAAAGGGTTAATGTGTTGGTACTTGCATAAGTGCAACAATTTGTAATTATACAAATATTATGCCAGTTTCCACTAACCTTAGGTGACACATAAATATTTAAGAAATCTTCATGTTTATTATCTTAATAAAATTCAAAATTCAAATTCAAATAAATAACTCTTAAATATTTAGGTATCAAAACGAGCACTATACTATACTGGTATATCTAATACTTATTAATATAATTTAAAAATAAAAAAGCTAAATAGATACATAACGTCACGACATAATATTCAAAAAAGTTTAGCAAAATTGTTTGCATATAACTTCGTTATTGTTGGTGCATGCTGTCCGGCAATATTTCAACCCGGATCTCCAGATAAAAAATCCAGCGTCAGACAAACTTATTTAAAGGTAGAAGAAGTAAATTACTACTTAATTAATAAAATGCCACTTGATAATACCTCACATTGCTTCGGAAGGTCCACTGTTATTTCAACAATACTGCACCAATCAAATTAATATATGGAAAGTTGAGTACTAATGATACGCCCAAAATGTGGAAAAAACTTATTCCATTAAGGGGGAGCGATTCATATCCTCTACGAAACGCACAATGTAAGATGCTCCTTCTTATTTTTGAATTACAGATATTAAATAAATGTGATTTATTGCATTTCGCGAAAAAAGTTTAATGTCAGTTAAGCTTTTCCGGCTAAATTTGGTTATTTTATGCATTACGTTGTAAAATAAATAACGTTATGCATACAATAACAAAATTTTGTCGGGAAAGCAATTTCAGTTATGTCAATTGAATTTTTTTCATTGCAAAATAGTTCATAACTGTTATGAATAGAAGCTAAATTACTTTGGAAAATTTTAGGCTTTGACAGCACTAAAGAAGGGAATACACATCGAGTTTTGCAAAAAATCCAAAACTCGCATAACAATATCTCCATAGAAGCTTTATCGAACCTTATCACCACCTCCTTGGTCGGTGATATAGCTTTTCTACATAATACGCATAAACATCAAAAATTAGAAAAAAAAAAACGGTAGCAATATAACCTAATGAAACAAGGCATGATGACTAAAAAATTCTAATTAGTTCGTCAGTTAGATTATCAGAAAATATTGGATACGTATTTTTTCTTTTGTCAATGAAACAAAAAATGATGAAGATATAGCCCGTTAAAGTTCCACGTGACGTCACGCCTAAGTACACTTTTCACCTAGGCGTGACGTCACTAGCCCCCACTCCCAAACTTTGACGCGCTTTATCTCTGTAATTTTTTGTTTGATTGATAAAAGAAAAAATACCTGTCCAATATTTTTTGATAATCTAAATGACAGACTAAATAGAATAATATTTTATTTACCCTGTCATCTCCCCTGTTATACTTGATGCAAAATGACGTCCTCAATATCAGGTACTCTATAGACTATAGACTCGCAATTTATTGGCTTTTGCAATTTGTGACGACTCAGCAAGGCGTATTTGTGAAGAAATCCCGGCCCCACCAACAGTATCTCTTCATGGGTTATAATGAGGTGTATTTTGACTGCCTCTGCGGTGTAGTAGTTTGAGTATTGACCACTGATCCGGAGGTCGTTGGTTCTACTCCCGTTGGGGCACATTTGTGTTCGGTCCGCGCATTTCTTAAGGCACGCTAAGCTGTAGATCCATATTTGTAACCGAAATTCGAAGATAGGGTTCACTCACCAATCATCACGATGGGACATTATAGTCGTCCCTATAATGTGGGTGTACGAGTATGGACTGTGACAGTCCGTACTCAGACACCTCTAACACCCCTTCAGGAATTTTTTTCGTGACGATATATTTTTAACCAAGATGGTGTATTTTGTTGTATGTGTGTATATATAAATATATTTGTACATATTATAACTTTAAATATATATAAATATTATATATATATATATATTTTTCCCTTTATAGTTATATATATTTTTGTATAATTAATGTACACTTTGCCTACCTTTTCATATTTTTGTATTTCACCACACCTACAGGTTGGCTGGAAGAGATTACAGTAGAAATAAGCTCGCCTTTGAACAGTTTTTTTGGTTTTTTTTTATGTTATATGTTTAATGTTTCATGTGCAATAAAGGATGGTATGACAGATTCGTCATGAACCAATAGGAGTGAAACAGCTGTTGACAGCTGACATGATGTGTGGGTGAAAGTGGTGGCATACAGGCCATGCTTGCGTTATCTGACAGATAAACATGTCGTAGTACTTAATGTCGCACTAGATGTTGGTACTCGTATCATAACAAAAGGTACTGAGGAAGAGAAAGCCCTTCCTGTACACGTTTTGATTTAGATACGATGGAGCGTGTCGTGTTATGTGTTAAAAATTGAGAAAATTATAAAATAATGTGAAATTTTCTTCTAATATAAATGTGTATTATATGTACCTACTTTAAATGCTAGACGTATAATGTTAATTATATCGTTACCCGTAGCCCCTCCCGTAGTCCCAGAAAGGGACCACGGGTATTTATTTTACCCGTGGTCCCTGCTAGAAATACAATGCTGCCGAATTAAATATCATCGTTATTTTTCTTACTGATTGATTGGTACACAGCGGCTAATCAATTCATTCATTCAACTTATCTACACGTGTTTCGCCTCTAAACGAGGCATCCTCGGGATGTGTAGTCCGCCCGACCGCTCGACAGCAAAACAAGCTGTCGAGCGGTCGAGCAAAACAAGCTGTCGAGTGGTCGGGCAGACTACACATCCCGAGGATGCCTCGTTTAGAGGCGAAACACGTGTAGATAAGTTTTCTTGCTTGTTATTTAAGATTGCTTTATTTTGTGCTCGTACTGCTTGCTTTGCTTGTGTATGTTTTATGCGGGAGGGCGGGCGGTGCTTGAGTCTGCATTTTGAATAGCATGGTAAGAGTGTTTAGCGGAATATTGCAAATTATTAATATGTCCACAAATTTATACTGATATTTTTATTTTTATCGTGTGGTGTGACAATAAAGTAATACTATGTGTATATAATATCTCTAATTATTGATCGAAATAATATCTACACCAGAGGGTTTACAACGCGCCTACGCGTCTTGTCGGTCGCGTCGCTGCAGTATATCTCCATCATTGCCATACTTGCGTTCTTACACATTGACAAATGCAGTATGGAGAGCGCAAGTAGAACAAATAGACGCCGTATCTCTGGCGCTTGCTAGCCACACAGGAGCCAAAAAACATAAAGTTGTTTCACTATAATGAATTCGTTGTCTTCGTGCAACTTTAAGTAAATATCTAACAATTCCAGTCACGTCTGCACACATTTCCCTCACGAATGACGCGCAATCCTTTAACGAACAACTTCGCAGGGCTGCCACCTTTGTTCGAGCGTTAAGCGCTATATTTGTTTGAAAAAAGTGCTAGACGATCAAAAACTAAAAAAACTGGTGAAGTGCGAGTCAGACTCGCGTACCTAGGGTTCCGTATTATGGATGATAAATTTAATTTTGTCATTTTTTTTCGTGAATTTCTCAACCGCTATAATTTTTCTGTAATCTTTACGTAAAGACATATTACCATGATTTTTTTTCATATTTTTCGGTCGACCAGTTTTGAGAGATAAGGGGGGAATACAATTTTTTATGGTTTTTCAAGGATTTCTCGAAATAGATGCAATTAAATATAGCCAAACTATATATTTTTACAATCAAATTTTTAATACCTACATATTGTATTTTTATAACATATTTTTTTTATTTATTATACTTCTTTTTATATATTTTTTACTTTTGCTTAATTTTTTTAAATCATATAGTTTTACTGTAATTGCCCAGTTATGATCTATAATCGACATTTTTTTTCGGTCAACCAGTTTCGGACAAAGATTTCTCGAAACCAGTGCCAGTAAAATAGTTACATATAGTAAAAGTATATTATTTTTACAATCAACTTTTTAATATCTACAATTTGATATCCATATTGTATTTTAGGATAATATTTTTTATTTTTCTCACTTTTGTTTTGGAAATATTTTGAACAATTTCAAACTTTTCATATTTTTTTACACCGTGATACGAGTATGTGGGCAAATTAATGCTATTTTTGTGCCAAATTTCATGTCTTTATAACGGTGCTAAAGTTATGAGGCTGTGACATACGGACGGACGGACATCGGAGTCTCACCATAAAGATTCCTTTTGTACCTTTTAGGTACGGAACCCTAAAAAAAGCGCTAGATTACCCGCCAGATTTTGTTACAAGTTAAGAGGGATGGCATTCTCCCCTCGCCTGCGCTCAGTGAGTGTGCATGAAGTGCTTGCCTAAAAATCGTGAATTTAAGAATTCAGTAAGAAAGGGGGTTAAGTGATCTGAAACAGCGCTAGATCTATCCCCAGAAGCGCTAAGGTGGCAGGACTGACTTCGTGAGTCTCTCGCGACTTCAGCTCGTGATACCGAGACCAGGTAATATGGCGCAGTTCCTGCAATCTCCGACCCTAGTCAAATTGGCAGGTCAGGGGTCAGAGTTGGTGGAGATTTTGTGTTGTTAGAAGCTTTATTTGTGGAAATATCGAGAAGTTCTTGTGCCTTAGTTTGTGATTAAGTTCAGCACCCAGATAAGTCAACAAATATATCGTCACGACATGAATTTTAGAGGGCGCGTCAGAGCGTGGTTCTGAGTATGCACTGTGAAATTTCTGTGGCCCATACTCATACACCCACGTTTCACCAGTGATTATTTCATCCCAGCGTGATGCACCCATCGTGAGTCCTATCGCTGTTCTTATGGGCTCAAATAGATTTGGGTCTAATACGCGGAACAAACACAAATGTGCCCCTAGAGGACTTAAACCCGCGACCTCGGGTCCATATAATGTCAAATGACCAGTTCAAATGACCATTTCACATTCCGTAACTTGGTCAATCGGTTTAATAAAAATAATATTAGATAGTAGATCATACTTCTAATGGGTACGTCTTAGCAAAAACGCAATAGCGTTAAATTCACTCGAAAGAAAAATTTCGTGTTTTTAAGTGTTTAAAGAGCCTTGAAAAGTAAATCTGGATGTGAGGAGCTCTGAACCGGGATTCGAACCCGGGACCTCTCGCTTACCGGGCGATTGCTCAGTGCTCTAACCACTGACTAACACAACTCGTGAATTTACCGATGTGCTTTCCCATACTGCAATGATGTTTATAGATACCCACTTTATAGTGAGCCACTTGGCGCCTAAATATCATTGCAGTATGGGAAAGCACATCGGTAAATTCACGAGTTGTGTTGAGACCTGGATAGCTCAGTGGTTAGAGCAATCACCCGGTAAGCGAGAGGTACCGGGTTCAAATCCCGGTTCAGAGCTCTTCACATCCAGATTTACTTTTCTTTCTGCGTTTCTGTACTGCAATGATATAAAGTTAATTTAGAATCAGTTCGGTTCTGGCTTCGGCTTGGTATGAAAATAACATGTTTGACGTTCAGGAAAACTGCACGCGAACTGCGCGCGCGCTGCATAGAATAGCGCAATTAGGCTGCATTTCTGATTGATCCGAAATGAAGTTCTTAGTCTGACTTTATAATCACACAGGCGGTGATATTCCTGTCTGTGAAAGCCTTGTCTTCTCATATGTTTATAAAGGGTCACTGAAACAACTGATTACATTAATATTCAGTCAAATAAATGAAGCTGATAAGATCCAATTAAAACGACTTCTGAAATCATATAAATCACAGAGAATAAATTAAATCTGGTCTCCAAATACCAACAGGCATTTTAGAAATGTAACTATAAATACCAAAAACTTGATAAATATCATCAGAACAAGCAAACTGTAGCATTTACATTTACATACAACAACCAGCGATATTGACGACGTAGTTCTTGTGGCGAGTGGATTTAAACTTCAACTCTAAGTATCATATCCTTAAAATTTAAATTTGACGAATCCTTTCTTAGCATTAAAATCCTTTCGTGTGGCATAACGAACCTACCTGCCTAATTTCAAGTTTGTAGATTGTATAGTGTGCAAAATTTGGGCACAAGAAACTTAAATCCACGCGCCAAAAACCGTTGTCACACTGGACCTGAAGGAAAGGTGTTATCTGTCAGTTACATACAAAAGACATCAACGCGCCTTGACCTTTCTCTGTTCACGCCAACTTCAAACTTGGAACAATTCATGATCATCGATCTGTGCTCTTGCGCATGTATAAGCTGTACGGTCAGCATTCACAGTACATTGTTGTTGTAGCTAAACTAAACCATATGTACTCGCACTACAATATTAAGGCGCTTAGTAACGCCAAATTATGAAACGTCATTGAAATAACATTAATATCAGCGTGCATTGCAAAGTGCCTGTTACAACGATCACTGCGTCTCCGTTAGCGCAGAATAGGAGAAAATAATACTTTTCACATGGACGCGATTGTTCAATTGAAAAACACCATTTTGATTTATATAGCTAATGGGTTTACCAATTAATCTACACTAATATTATAAAGAAGAAAGATTTGATTGTTTGTTTGTTTGCGTTGAATAGGCTCCGAAACTACTAAACCGATTTAAAAAAATTTTTCTCCATTGGAAAGCTACGTTATTTTTGAGTAACATAGTTTACTTTTTACCGCGGGAAAATGCCTTATTATTACGGGAAAACGGGTAGCAGTGCGGGTGTCATCGCTGAACGGACTGCTAGTTAAAGTATAAATTAATCAACTGCGTAGGAGCAGTAGGGGATGCAAGCCATCCAGTTGAAATTTTTATTCATTTAGAATTATTGGTGATACAAATAAAAAAATCATTATTTTTATTTCTATGACCATTAAAATATGACATCTTAAATTTGTTAATTCATTTGCATATTTGTCGAGCTTTTTGATTCGGTCATAAACGAGGGGTAGGTTTTAGAAAGTCCCTGTGTGACGGTAGGTACCGTGCGCTGCTTTTATGAATAAAACAATAGGGAACATAGTAATGTTACAAGTTATAATAATACAAAAAAAAAATGGTTCAGTTCATTAAAATATTACAACTAAATTATGTGGTTAAGTTTTAAAGGAAGTCACAGACAGAGCACTTTGTATTGTATACAATGTAATTCATGCATCTTTAGTAATATATTGTTGTAATATCAGTCATTCGGCCGTTGCCAACTTCCGTAGATTTTGCGGAAGTCTCTGGACAGATTCGCCTGCTTTGATTCTCCACTTTCTGGACGAACACACTTCATCAAACGTTAGTCCATTGTGAATAAAAAAAATATATATTTGGAGTGCTGATTTGGTCAGCAACTTCCGTTACAGACTGGGTTATAATAACGATACTGATGATGAAAAAATAAAAAAAATACTTTTTCTTTCGAAAATAAATTTAAGATATTTTCGGGGTGACAAAAAAGTCTAGTGTACCATAGATATGATGAAATTGGCTCGCAGCACTGGCGGAGCGGTGGCGAGGGAAGAAGGGGGGAGAGGCATCCGGGTAGGTAAGTACTAGCGATCCACGCTGCCAGTAACCGTTTATCAAGATAATTTTAGGACATATAAAAAAGGACATAACTCCTTATTCAAGTAGTATTCATTTTTTATGCTGTTTCATGTAATAAGCATCATGCATATTAATATTCATGTGACGCAAGTTGTGTACCAAATTGATACCCTGTATATTAAAGAAAGCAGGAAGGAGATACACACTTTTACCACAACAATAAAAGCTTTAGAAAAACAAAGACATTATTTAGACTATCGACTGTTGATGCCGACTGTACATGCTTACTGTAAAGCTTGAACTTAACTTGCGTAATAATGTTGTTGTTACTTGAGTGCGATATTCAGAAACATTGTTTATAATGTACCACCGGGGAAAGTTCCACGGACCCACCCTTCGCTGGAGCTACCGGTATAGTGGCGGATTCAGAAACATATTTTGGGGAGCTGAGGGTAGGTTTCATCCAGCTTTTAAAGGAAATCATAGTAAATACCATTAAATACCATATCTTGTATCATTAAAGTACGTATAGGTAAGTAACTTTAAGACAGTAGTACAAAATTAGTAGGGAATTGTCATACATTCAGTAAACAAAAAAAAAACATAAAAGTTTGAATAGCGCTAAATGAAGAAACTGCCCACGAATATTGTACAAGGCACATTTTAATCATGGCGGCCGCTCCTTTAGCTCCTGTAATCCAATATACGGATTAATTTTCGAGCTTTCCATGAGACTATGACTCATTACCACCAGGACTCTCTGGGAGAAGTTAATTTAACATTTATGATGGCAACTCATTGTAAATTTACTGATGTTATCTAGTTATTATTGTGCAGTTAGATGTCGCCATGCATGACCTCTAGGTTACAATCGAAGGTTAAATAGATCAAGGTTAGTTGTAACCAGATGGTGACCTCAGAAACTGATACTTTGAACTTCAGTGATTTAACTGATTAGCGAACTGCTTCTGCGACCGAGTGGTAGAGCGCTCGCCTGAACTCAGAGGTCGTGGGTTCAATCTCCGCAGTGCACAATAAGCACGGTCGGCTGTTGGTGGAGTTGTCCCCGAAGTACGGCGATAGGGCACACCACTCATCACGTTTGGGACGTAATATCCGTCAGTGAAAAGTTTGTTCAAAGTGTGGACCGTGACTTGTATTTCACAGTTCACCCTTGGGAACACCTCTGACACCCCCTCGGGGATTCATGTCGTGACTGTATATATTTTTTAATGTGATTAAGAGATCACAGTTTCCTCGTCGTTACAATTCCGACCCTCCTGCTACCATCAACTTTTTCTCTTTTTTTAACCGACTTCAAAAAGGAGGCGGTTCTCAATTCGACTGTATGTTTTTTTTTTATAACATACTCTGATATTGGAGGCCCAGAACGATAAGTTTCAAACTTTGCAAAATGTATAGTCTCATACGGAGCTTCTTGCTTTGTACTATATACCTTTTATATTTCTAGATTCTTCAGACTACAGACCACGCCTGGGTGCGTCGCGTCACGACACACAGAGATGTGAGTCTCAGATAGAGTGCAGTAAAGAGGAGCTTGCATGGGTAGAACAGTACATGTAGAGTATAGACAAATAGTACTATCTCACAAATATTAAGGTATGTTTGTTAGGTTATAACTCCGTAACCAATAAACAGATCGTAATTAAACTTTTCTTGCAAGATAGTTTATGAATAGATCCAACACATAGGCTTCTTTTTATACCGAAGTATTAGGCAGTTCCTCAGGGCCTAAAAAATAGACCTCAAACTCAGCAGTGAATCCTCGTGGAGATATAGGTGGTGTAATTAGCTAGTTAATATTTAATCACAATCAATTTATTGTTTAATGAGGTTCCCGCTATCTAGCCCTTCCCACCGCACACCTCTTGCATCTCCGCTATGGTCTCCCCGACATACTTTCCCGCTTAACAAGCTTTCCTAAGTTTGAGGCCTATCGACTATATAATACTAACAATTCGTAGTGTAAACGCAGCTTTACTCGCGAGGCATGCTGTTGTGTAATCGTCTCATTGTGTGTTTTGACAATCATTCGTATTAACTGCCGAGATTTGGATCATACGTTTCAGATTACGGGATCGGTCAGGCGTGAGTTATGACCCGTTTCACAATTAGAATGTCAAAGCTGTTTATTTTCAAATACTGCCGAAGATTGACCAGTGGACCAGGGTAAAATAAAAATTGAGCACAGAACATCAACAACGACAGACTTTCGATGATACGTTTTAAGAAATTACGATTCTCGTTATACTGAAAAACATACTGAAAGCACTCATAAAAATGTATAAATACAACCAATTTTTTTTTTGTTTTTAAAGTGTTCCTTACAAGGATGTGGTTACAAGACTGGCTTGTTTTTTTAAAATATAATAGGTTATACAGTGAATTTGAATCCACTTCAGTCCTAAGTGCTTCTGCAAAAAATATTTCAGTATTAGATCACAGTATCAACCCTCCAAGCTGTAGATTATTAGTACGGTACTAGTCCAAAACAATTAGATCAATGAGTCAACTAATTAACGCCTCCATTAAAGCTAATATAATCTTTCTCGTGGGCCTAATTGTAGTAAAATTTTTGTAAAGCCTTCGATACACACTTATATTTATTAATTCTTGTAAATTATTACTCTGCGATAGTTAACATTAAGGCTAGTTAGTCGTAGAATAACTTTGGTTAGTATTTTTGCAACTACTTAGTCTTCTTTTTAACGCTTTTGACTTTTAACATACCCAATTTTTGTACCATCTTGCAATTGTTTACACAAAGCTAGTGACGTAATTGTACCTGTACCCCTCGCACTCGGCGTGCTCTACACATGGAAACGTGGAAACAAGTTTTTTAGAAAATTTATGTAAAATCTCCCGCCGTAAATAAAATTAAGGGTCAGTCCTTCGGATTTGTAACATAACCTTAAGAAACACCAAAAACATAATTCTCAGATAAAGATAATGTTAAAAAAGAATGTACTTACCACGTACTTAATACACGCAAAAATATTTTTTAATGATTGAATTGTAGTAGATTAAAAATAATTGAATTTTCCATAGTATTAAAGTTAGGTTATTGAGAAGATTTTACAGCTATATAAACACATCGTCACTACATAAATCCTGATTGTGACCGCGGGGACTGAGCCCACGACCTCTGGGTTAGCAGGCGAGCGCTCTACCACTTGACCACAGAGGCGTATGATATAATATGGGGCATTATAATACAAAACGGTTATGTACCTATAAAATGTGAAATAGGTTTTTATGAAAATATACCGTATGATTGAGCAGGATCACAGAGCAGGCCCGGTCCTATAAAGAAGGGTGGTCAGTAAATATACCGTATGATTGAGCAGGATCACAGAGCAGGCCCGGTCCTATAAAGAAGGGTGGTCAGTAAATATACCGTATGATTGAGCAGGATCACAGAGCAGGCCCGGTCCTATAAAGAAGGGTGGTCAGTAAATATACCGTATGATTGAGCAGGATCACAGAGCAGGCCCGGTCCTATAAAGAAGGGTGGTCAGTAAATATACCGTATGATTGAGCAGGATCACAGAGCAGGCCCGGTCCTATAAAGAAGGGTGGTCAGTAAATATACCGTATGATTGAGCAGGATCACAGAGCAGGCCCGGTCCTATAAAGAAGGGTGGTCAGTAAATATACCGTATGATTGAGCAGGATCACAGAGCAGGCCCGGTCCTATAAAGAAGGGTGGTCAGTAAATATACCGTATGATTGAGCAGGATCACAGAGCAGGCCCGGTCCTATAAAGAAGGGTGGTCAGTAAATATACCGTATGATTGAGCAGGATCACAGAGCAGGCCCGGTCCTATAAAGAAGGGTGGTCAGTAAATATACCGTATGATTGAGCAGGATCACAGAGCAGGCCCGGTCCTATAAAGAAGGGTGGTCAGTAAATATACCGTATGATTGAGCAGGATCACAGAGCAGGCCCGGTCCTATAAAGAAGGGTGGTCAGTAAATATACCGTATGATTGAGCAGGATCACAGAGCAGGCCCGGTCCTATAAAGAAGGGTGGTCAGTAAATATACCGTATGATTGAGCAGGATCACAGAGCAGGCCCGGTCCTATAAAGAAGGGTGGTCAGTAAATATACCGTATGATTGAGCAGGATCACAGAGCAGGCCCGGTCCTATAAAGAAGGGTGGTCAGTAAATATACCGTATGATTGAGCAGGATCACAGAGCAGGCCCGGTCCTATAAAGAAGGGTGGTCAGTAAATATACCGTATGATTGAGCAGGATCACAGAGCAGGCCCGGTCCTATAAAGAAGGGTGGTCAGTAAATATACCGTATGATTGAGCAGGATCACAGAGCAGGCCCAGTCCTATAAAGAAGGGTGGTCAGTAAATATACCGTATGATTGAGCAGGATCACAGAGCAGGACCGGTCCTATAAAGAAGGGTGGTCAGTAAATATACCGTATGATTGAGCAGGATCACAGAGCAGGCCCGGTCCTATAAAGAAGGGTGGTCAGTAAATATACCGTATGATTGAGCAGGATCACAGAGCAGGCCCGGTCCTATAAAGAAGGGTGGTCAGTAAATATACCGTATGATTGAGCAGGATCACAGAGCAGGCCCGGTCCTATAAAGAAGGGTGGTCAGTAAATATACCGTATGATTGAGCAGGATCACAGAGCAGGCCCGGTCCTATAAAGAAGGGTGGTCAGTAAATATACCGTATGATTGAGCAGGATCACAGAGCAGGCCCGGTCCTATAAAGAAGGGTGGTCAGTAAATATACCGTATGATTGAGCAGGATCACAGAGCAGGCCCGGTCCTATAAAGAAGGGTGGTCAGTAAATATACCGTATGATTGAGCAGGATCACAGAGCAGGCCCGGTCCTATAAAGAAGGGTGGTCAGTAAATATACCGTATGATTGAGCAGGATCACAGAGCAGGCCCGGTCCTATAAAGAAGGGTGGTCAGTAAAACCAACAAACGAATACGGTGCATATGCAAACGCCATTCATTCAAATAATTGGCGATGTGTGCATGAGTTGTGTGAGGGTGTTTGTGTGTAATTGCCGGTAGTGCTTACAAAGTAAGGTGGTACTCGCGACTATGTAATCCATACCCAATTAGGTGCCGCCACCAAAAAAGAAGGCTCAACTATTTGTGCACCACAATGGAGTTACGAATATCGCACGTTCCGTGGGAACTGGGCCATGGGAATACAGACCCTAGAGCTCGCACCATGAATGCTGTCCCGTGGCTTAAAACATTTTTGACATTATTCCTTGACAATATGTTGGTTGACATGGGACTTATTTCATGACGCGACCTCAAAACTACAAACCTTATTGCACTGCTCTTTGTATGGAACAAGATAGAATGAGACAGACGATTACGTATTGGATGTTGTTATTACTTTAATTATTTTTATTTTGGATTTGAAATGATGCTTAACTATGATTATTTCTGTTTGTAGATTGTTGTTGACTCACAATAAACTGATACTACATCTGCCTGTCTACTAAAATATAGACACACTTTTTTTGCTTCTACACATTTACCAATTGAGTCATACAGGTTTTTCTGTTCCACGTGCTTTTACTTCTGATTTCTCAGTATATCATAATTTTGGTCGACATGAAACCCCATCTATATTTTACAGTAATTGGAAAAGGTCGTAACAATTACGAATATGTTTCTGTGAAAATAGTTAGTTCTCTAAAAAGTTTATACATTTAGACTGATACATAACGATCTATTGTGGGATTGTGTAAGAAAAACGTACGATTTTGGCTGGGTATAAACTGGCTAATTTCCTTAGGTGAATAGCAGTTTGACAATTGAAATCGTACGATTTAAGCTGTCAAATAAACACATTTGCACCCCTGATTTGCCAATTCGAAACTAACTCACAACGATTCTAACGTAACGTATCTAAATTCAAGCATTTCAGTTATCAAAGCTAAGATGACTCAAGACGTGGATAGTATAATAATTTAAATACTGACTTCATGACTTCAAAACCCAACCATTTGTTTCACTCATCTGTCCTAACAAGGCTTGCAACAAGTGCTCGAGGTTTTCTTGGTCCCTTGCAGTTTCTGGTTGCTAAATTATAACATCTAAGCGTTTCCATGGTTACCGCGGTTTGGGAGGTGTAAATGTTGCTCAAATCACTGTGATCATAATTAGTGAAATGGTTTGTGGTCAGAACTCGTGCAGATGCATTTAAGGAGTTTATGGTTTTTGTTGTTAAACAAATTATTTTTAGTTCTTTGAGGTAGTCTGAACCCACAACTCTCAGGACAATACGAGTAGATGTGAAATAAATAATGCAGCGTTATTTTCAAATAAACTATATAATTTACTGATCATACTGAATAACTTTCAACAAAGTTTGTTGTTTTCATCTACATTATATTGTATGTGTATATTGCACGTCATTAGAAATGAATAAAATTATCAAGTAATAATTGTTATAATTAAGATAAAATGCTGAACAGCGAAACCGGTCGGGCAAAATAAAGTTTTATTTTATATGTGGATAATTGTGGATAAGCGTTTTTTTAAACACAATGTATGCAGAACCTACTTTCAGAACTGTATCCCACAGATCGGAGAAGCTGTATATTATGGCGAAAAGATCTACTCATTAAATTTTTTGTCTTATTACCATGCTCTAAGGTTCAAATTGATGGAGCGTAATTTCCTCGATAGTACCGACTTGTAGCTGCGCGAGAGTGGACTCCTTGACATTACACGAAGAAGATCTCCATTCACTTCGTGTACTTGAGTACTGGCTGTACCACTCGATACACTTTTATTATTATTGTCGATTACTTGTGCACTTGGATTGAGAATAACATGCAACGAGGAAGAATAACAGGCAACGAGGAAGCAGATTATTTTTCATCAGAATCAGACAGCCGTTTATTAAAAAAAATGACATGGGTGCTAAACTATAAAAATGACATGGGTGCTAAACTATAAAAATAAAAATAACAATAACAATAACAGCTCCCCATGTAAAGTAAAAAGGGGTGTGGTAATTATGACAATTTTAATAAACTAGCAGAAATGCAAGTATTTATTAATATTAATTCCAATTTATTGTAAGTTTTTCTGAGGGCCTTATTCGAATGAATATTTTTTTTAGGAAAATCTGCGCAAACTTTAGGTTACTAAAATTTAAACAATTTGAATATATTTTTTGTTAATTTATTTCGTTTTTAGGTTAGTTTTATTAGTTAATAGTTTTAACTATATTTAAATTTTTGGTGTAATATAAATGAAATGTTATATTTAAAAAAGAAACATTGCCTATGACCGATAAATTATTGCGACATATACGAGTACTCTTGACGGTATACAAGGTTTCATTGATTATTCCTAAATTAGAAAGGATTTTGTATTAGTTTACAAAAAAAAAATGTTATTCTTTTGATGCAACACGTGCCAGTACTTTTTTATAATAATAAACTCAGTCGCAAGTTTAATTTCATGTACAGTCGCCTGCATATTAAGTTAAGCTATTTGTAAACTATTTTAACAGCTATGGCGCCGCGATAAAGACTGTGAGATGGCTCGCCGGGCCTCGCCCGCCCCACCTGTGCCTCTACACACACGTATATAGCTATATATATATGTATTGGCGCCTATACATACATACACATCCACATCCGTGCAGGTTCTAACCATGAAAGTCTAGACTCGGACTTGACTATTGAATTACTTTTCACATTGTGTCTGAACTGATACCATATTATTGATATCGGATATATATATTAATCGATTAAGTTAATATACTATTATTTACTTGATGTAAGATATCTAAGCCATAAAAGGAAAGGTTAAGAAGAGATAAACACAGGCATATGCTTTAAAGACTCTACTAATTTAATAAATCTTTTATCATTGATCTCGAAATGGCCCAAAATGAATTTAATAAAGGGGAAAGACAACGACTACAAAAAACCCCTTTGGCCTTATTATCTATAGTTTATCTAGTACATAAGAATTACATTTTTAAGACAACTATACATTTATTTCTTTAAACGATTTCATGATTCAGATTCGAACTGAATTATTCTTTGTATAACAATATATGTATTAAACAAGCCTGCTTGTTTACATCACCAGTGAGACAATATTTACGCTACCAACACACAACAATACATTTATTTCTTTAAACGATTTCATGATTCAGAATCGAACTGAATTATTCTTTGTATAACAATATATGTATTAAACAAGCCTACTTGTTTACATCACCAGTGAGACAATATTTACGCTACCAACACACAACCATACATTTATTTCTTTAAACGATTTCAAGATTCAGAGTCGAACTGAACTCTCTTTGTATAACAATATTACTTGTTTACATCACCAGTATAGAACATATCGCATAACTGGGACATGATCACTGTGTCTTTCTTTATAAATAAATAATCCGTCGGTTCGAACGACAGATTGGCACAGGTATATTAAACTGAGCTCTCTCCCTTGTATAACAAATATGTATAAACAATCCTCACTTGTTTATATCATCAGAGACAATATGAACGTAAATATCTACTAACGAGTCGCCTCTGTCAGCTTTGTCTCAAAAGAATTTTTAGAGCAATAAAGAACACATAAATAATTTGTCAGAGCATGCAATTTTTATGTTGCTTAAATGTCCGATTATATTAGACATGTATCGGTATCTCTGTACATTTCATTAAATGTTAAATAACATTGCGTTCTCTAACAAATACAAGGTTTATATCGGTAAATAATCAATATTGTGGAATATAGTTTCAACCCCTCGCTTTTAACTACTTTGCTCGAAAATGGAGCCAATATTCCATAGATAACGTTATGTTACCACTTAACTTGAATTTTAATAGTTAGAAAAATTCAATCACAATATCGATTTTTAACCGAAGGTTTTATGTATGTACTTAGCTTTATTTCGTGATCCCCGCGTCGATCTTTACTAGCTTTAGCTTTAGCTTGTCAACAATTTTGATTTCAAATTTCACAATAAATATAATTAGACAAACAATTATATTTGTTTATCTCTTGGACAAATCAGTGTCCTCTCCTTTACGTGTCAAAACCTCGACTCACTCCCTCTCCTTTTCTCATTTTACAACAAAGATTCCCAAATATATCTTAACAACTAATTAATCTACTTTCACTCTTATCACTGCACATATAATGTCTAATTTCACTTAAGCACAGATCCGCTATTATCGACTTCGGCGCACGCCCATGCCCATGACGTCACGTTCTCTTGATTTGTGATTGGCTGGTCAAACGATGACGCAATCGTCACCATTTTTCGGACGCTTTCTCCCGATCCAGGACTTCCCACCAAACAGCTAGGCCTTCTCCAACTGTAGTCAGCACAAATCTAGGTTTCAAACCCAAACCCTTGCCTTTGCGCAATAATCCACCTCGATCTCTCCTTTGGCTGTAATTAGAAGATAAATTCCCAGTACAATATCATTTGTCCTCGAACAAATTTATCCTTAGAATTTGAGTTGTTAAAGCTCAAATTCACACAATAATCAAAGAATGTTGTCTACTACACTCCGCCCGCTTCCGTGATCCACATCTGTGTTGCATATCTCATTTAAACGCTGCCTATGCGTATGTGAACAAAAAATAATTATTGACAACTGACCCACCCGTAGTGCAGGCACTAATTTATGACTTCGTTCTTAGGAATAGCAAATTTATCCTTTAATTTTTTCTTTAAAATACTTATTTCGCTTTCGTGGTGCTTTATGAATGTGTGTGTGCAAAGAATTTGCATGCCATCACACGCCCCCTCCAAATAAGAGATGGTTTGAGAGTAGAAAACTCCAAAGTATTTCTAATTTTAATAAACCCTATCAATCAGAGCCACTCCGCTTGCGATAGCAAGTTAACCATTCATTATCTTTCTCAAAACAAAATTTAACCAAACTAACTTTCATTACTGATCCCTTAGAATAAAATTCCGACTATCTCCCATTATTAGTTTTTACTGTATCGGCTTTGTGACCGTTCCGACGTCCGAACGCCCCTTTTTTCGAAAGTTTGGGTCCTAATTGCTTATCTATCTAACATTTACACTTCTAATTCTAAGAAACATTTTTTTGTTTGTTACAAATCTATTGTTATTTCCGAAAATACTCTGAAACAATGAGCGTAGGTAAGTTTTTTCTAAGTTCGTGAAACGTGTTAACAAACCCTAAAGCCCAACAAATGGCCCATTAACTTTACAATTTTTAAAATGCTTTACAATAATTCCGTATTACAGTCAATCTTTATGACTCCCTTTGTAATTGCTCCTTTCTAAAGATCTGTTTTTCTCAAGCTTGCCGGTCTTGTTCGTTTAAATTACTTCCCACGTTTAGAATACAGACAAGCTACTTTATTCGTGTGCTAACCAATACGACAAACTATTTTAACCATAAAATTTTGTCTTTCCAGCCGGAAATCACTTCCGTGTTGACCAAAATTTTGTTTGTATTTGTATACTTATGACATAGTTGCTTTCTTCGAAATTAATTCAAATCTCTATATGTTTGTATTTATAACTATTCATTGCTTCATTATAAGTTCAAATATGTATGTATTTGTATACTTATGTACCTACTTGATAATTAGGAAGTCTCGTAACTATTTTGTCTCGATCTCTGGGTACTTGCGTAAAATGCCCTCTTGACAAAGTCTCGCTATTATTTCATATCCGAGTCTATTTTTAATTTTTGTACTAGGTATGATTACTTTGAAGGCGTAGGCCTTCGTGCCACATAATGTTTAGAGGATGTTTCCTATAGTAATTCTCGTAAACCATACCTACTTTATTTATTTCATGCTTTTTAGGATAACTTTGCTATTCCGGTCTATGTTTCACATTTTGTTCCAAATCTCTAATAAATTCAAACGCTGTGATCACCGTAACTTCTCCGGTCCTTTGTAAACCACAACATTTGCACGTCTGATTCAAAATGCCTCATAATCGAGTTAATTAAAGCTCGTTCATTAAACGGAATCGTTAACCAATTTATAATCTCTACTTTACATGCAAAATATTCACACATTGATAGAGAGCCTTCTAAATTAAATGAGCCACTCATTAAATTATTTCTGACCAATAAAAGCGACGAAAATCGACCTCAAAGTCCTTTATTGTCGACCAATTTTCACGATATATTTCCAAGATTTCACGAGCTGGACTAATTACACACTCTGTGGCGATATCAAGCGCTTTTACTTGCGAGTTATTTGAATTTATATATTTTTTTAATCGTTCAAGGAACCGAATAGGTTGTACATTTCCTCTACCATTAAAAAACGGTTTTTCTATAATCGTTTGCCTAATTCTGATATTCCCATCGCAACGGCAAGTTGTCGCTAAACCATCAACCTCCGATCTACCAACGCAATCATCCATAGTTATACCGTTCATCTGTGACTCAAATGACTCGACTTTCTTTAAAATATCTTTCATTCTACCGGCCAACAATTGATATCCGTCATCCGTGATCAGTAGTGCATTCGCGGTTGCATTTTCCGCATTAAACGTAGATCTCCTACGGACGCGTTCTCTTGACCCATATCGATTTAATTTTACTGCTTTTCTAGCTCGTGATCTACTGTTTCGCTTTACTATGCGTCCTGTCATTTTTGAAAAATTTGTATTTACTTTTCTAAAATAGAATTTTTGTCGTACAAATTTACGCTGAAGCTTTCTTTATTATTATTAGTGCACATGGGACACCCGATTATTGACATGTATTATTTATACTTAGATACCCACACTTCAATCAACGTTCTGCAAAATATTACAGGGAAACAGGCAACATATAATAGACAACATTTTCATGATATTTCATCCCTGTAAAGTCACACATAAAATGTCTCAATATAACCTTTTAAATGTATACTTGTCTTTTTTTTTTAATTATTATTTCTGTGTTATTAGGAACACCTCTCCAATTTATTATCTCGGTTGGACAATTTATTAATAAATATTTTATGTAAATCGTTTTCTGAACTCAGTAATTATTTCATAGATTCTCAGTGATATTCTGAGCAATCAAAATTTCTGTGTTATAGTAGTCTATGTGTTACCCATAGCTAGAGCTTATATTTCTAAGTTTTCTCGACCCGATCTCAATAAATCAAGGAGCTTGCAGATCACGCCAGTATTCTCAACCCGATTAATAAAAAATCAAGGAGCTTAACGTGACCCAAGTTTATTCTCACCTAATTAATAAAAAACCAAGGAGCTTGCAGATCAACCAAGTAATCTCACCCAATTCATAGATATGAACCAAGGAGCTTAACGTGACCCAAGTTTACTCTCACCCAATTCAAAGAAAACCAAGGAGCTTGGAAGTCTGCTGAATGTCTGGTTTCTAGGTCTCCTTTTTTTTTTTGTTTACGTAATTTTACGTATAATTTGTAAAATCGACTCTAGATCAGATCTGAGACGATAGCTGACTCATTTTTTTGTTTAGTCACAATTTAGCACTGTGTAAACAAGTTTTTGCCCCTTTGTATAGTATGATTTGAATGCATTCGATAAATTTATTACTGAGCGGCCGCTCTCGAGTTCAGCTTTTACTATTATGAGCCTTAAGAAACACAGATTTCAGCAGCATAAACATTAACTAGGGTAACGTTTCTTTTCTCAATTTATTGAATCAACTTCGCCTGAAATGGGCGTATTTTTGATATGGTCGTGACAGTGTCAACTAAACCATTCTTTATATTTACTATAACACTATAATTTTACTATCGCAATATTATATAGCTTTGAGCTTAATGAGTACTTTCCAAACAGGAAGGCAATTTCAGTGTCAAGGTTTCTAGTATAGCCAAAAGCTTTTTACTTTTTATAACACTGTAAAAAAAAACATTAAAATAGCTAATAATTTTAATGTGAATGAAACGTCCAACACAAGATAACGATTGCCAAGTAAACGAATAGTTATGGCCTGATCAAAACCCGTCAAGCGTGCTTCTCTCTTCTCTCCCTTTTAGTTTTAATATTTATTTGGTATGGCTGTCATTCAGTTAAATAAATAAGGTAATTATAATTATTTCCATATGAAATAATTATTCAACACAATGTGATATTATATAATTATGTGTATATAATTCAATACTGGACCCCCTACGTTGTGTAATTTTTTATTTAGGTATTATCAAGTTCTTTCTTAGTTGCGTCTGCTTTTGCTACACCGCAAATTCTAAGATACTGGTCTGCGGTACCACGTGAGATGGCTCGCCGGGCCTCGCCCGCCCCACCTGTCCCTACACACACGTATATAGCTATATATATATGTATTGGCGCCTATACATACATACACATCCACATCCGTGCAGGTTCTAACCATGAAAGTCTAGACTCGGACTTGACTATTGAATTACTTTTCACATTGTGTCTGAACTGATACCATATTATTGATATCGGATATATATATTAATCGATTAAGTTAATATACTATTATTTACTTGATGTAAGATATCTAAGCCATAAAAGGAAAGGTTAAGAAGAGATAAACACAGGCATATGCTTTAAAGACTCTACTAATTTAATAAATCTTTTATCATTGATCTCGAAATGGCCCAAAATGAATTTAATAAAGGGGAAAGACAACGACTACAAAAAACCCCTTTGGCCTTATTATCTATAGTTTATCTAGTACATAAGAATTACATTTTTAAGACAACTATACATTTATTTCTTTAAACGATTTCATGATTCAGATTCGAACTGAATTATTCTTTGTATAACAATATATGTATTAAACAAGCCTGCTTGTTTACATCACCAGTGAGACAATATTTACGCTACCAACACACAACAATACATTTATTTCTTTAAACGATTTCATGATTCAGAATCGAACTGAATTATTCTTTGTATAACAATATATGTATTAAACAAGCCTACTTGTTTACATCACCAGTGAGACAATATTTACGCTACCAACACACAACCATACATTTATTTCTTTAAACGATTTCAAGATTCAGAGTCGAACTGAACTCTCTTTGTATAACAATATTACTTGTTTACATCACCAGTATAGAACATATCGCATAACTGGGACATGATCACTGTGTCTTTCTTTATAAATAAATAATCCGTCGGTTCGAACGACAGATTGGCACAGGTATATTAAACTGAGCTCTCTCCCTTGTATAACAAATATGTATAAACAATCCTCACTTGTTTATATCATCAGAGACAATATGAACGTAAATATCTACTAACGAGTCGCCTCTGTCAGCTTTGTCTCAAAAGAATTTTTAGAGCAATAAAGAACACATAAATAATTTGTCAGAGCATGCAATTTTTATGTTGCTTAAATGTCCGATTATATTAGACATGTATCGGTATCTCTGTACATTTCATTAAATGTTAAATAACATTGCGTTCTCTAACAAATACAAGGTTTATATCGGTAAATAATCAATATTGTGGAATATAGTTTCAACCCCTCGCTTTTAACTACTTTGCTCGAAAATGGAGCCAATATTCCATAGATAACGTTATGTTACCACTTAACTTGAATTTTAATAGTTAGAAAAATTCAATCACAATATCGATTTTTAACCGAAGGTTTTATGTATGTACTTAGCTTTATTTCGTGATCCCCGCGTCGATCTTTACTAGCTTTAGCTTTAGCTTGTCAACAATTTTGATTTCAAATTTCACAATAAATATAATTAGACAAACAATTATATTTGTTTATCTCTTGGACAAATCAGTGTCCTCTCCTTTACGTGTCAAAACCTCGACTCACTCCCTCTCCTTTTCTCATTTTACAACAAAGATTCCCAAATATATCTTAACAACTAATTAATCTACTTTCACTCTTATCACTGCACATATAATGTCTAATTTCACTTAAGCACAGATCCGCTATTATCGACTTCGGCGCACGCCCATGCCCATGACGTCACGTTCTCTTGATTTGTGATTGGCTGGTCAAACGATGACGCAATCGTCACCATTTTTCGGACGCTTTCTCCCGATCCAGGACTTCCCACCAAACAGCTAGGCCTTCTCCAACTGTAGTCAGCACAAATCTAGGTTTCAAACCCAAACCCTTGCCTTTGCGCAATAATCCACCTCGATCTCTCCTTTGGCTGTAATTAGAAGATAAATTCCCAGTACAATATCATTTGTCCTCGAACAAATTTATCCTTAGAATTTGAGTTGTTAAAGCTCAAATTCACACAATAATCAAAGAATGTTGTCTACTACACTCCGCCCGCTTCCGTGATCCACATCTGTGTTGCATATCTCATTTAAACGCTGCCTATGCGTATGTGAACAAAAAATAATTATTGACAACTGACCCACCCGTAGTGCAGGCACTAATTTATGACTTCGTTCTTAGGAATAGCAAATTTATCCTTTAATTTTTTCTTTAAAATACTTATTTCGCTTTCGTGGTGCTTTATGAATGTGTGTGTGCAAAGAATTTGCATGCCATCACAACTGCCAATAGGTAGCCTGTCTCACTGGCGTCCGTACATATTTTACGTTTAACCCAAAACCCCTTCGAGCTCGAATCCGTCGATCAAAACGTCAAACTGCAACTAACATAGCCAAGTTAAATGTTTTACAAACAGACACACTGACAGTCTAACACTCCCCTTGGGGGCATGTTGGTTGTCCTACAGTTCAGAACTTTGTTGCTACATCAAAGTTATGGAGACAATCTTTTAAAGTTATGCTTACTAACGAAAATATATAACAATGAAGTCTATTGTTACGTTGGACGAATTAGTCCGTTTTTAAGTTAACAGGTTAACTTATAAGTAAACTTAAATAAGTCAGTGAAAGCTAGGAAGTAGGAAGTTGTAGTCCATCCACTATAGTCCGCCTCTGTGGTTTGTTGGTTCGAACGTCGCGACCACTATTCGGAGGTAGCGGGTTCACATCCTGCCAAGTATCTATGTGTTCGAGTACCTATGTGTTCGATCCGAGTGGTTCGTAAGATTTGTGCCTGCAGTAGGGCGATAAGGGTCACCACCCATCTGGGACATAATGATTGTTGGTGAAACGACGTAGACTGCAACTTGTACTTCACAGTCCATACTCCTACAACACCTCTGACACCCCCTCGAGGATACATGTCGTGACGATGTAAATTGTAGTCCTTTCCATTCTGGGATAGCAGCAAAAAGATAAAATGATCTTTAAGAAAATGAAAGGTGTTGTAGGACACCCGGTTCGAACGAAGTTCTAATATGCTAAACAAAAGTGTCGTGACGGTCGAAGCTTACACTTTTCTCGGCTTAGCCCTCATCCGCCTGGAGATAGGGCTTTGTTCCAAAAACATCGATCACAAACTTACGCAATACCCTTGTAATGCCAGAACAATTTGATTGTTCTGCACAAGTGACGATAGCTCCATTCGTCATTAGAACTATCTATCTTTTATGATGACATCTCAAACCCGACTTGAAAAGAATGAAAGCAGAGATGAACGTGATATTACAACTAATAGCCACTTTGTGATATTGTATAGATAATTTGTAACTGTCAACAATTAGGAAACGTTATTTGAGTTGAACGAAGGTGATGTCACGAGCTGAACTTCAATCATCTGTGAAGGGGAATGAATCGGCTGATTATAGAAAGGCCTCAGCTAATTGCTTTCAATGAAAAGGCTTCCTGAAAGAAGAAACCTGTGGAATTATAAAAAAAAGAGGTACAATATAAATTTAAAGCTACAAATAGATAGAGCTATTGCAATCACTCGGCTCTCACCGTCTTAACTTACTGTCGGTCATCGTGACCACGGCAGATTGAACTTTGCTGAAAATTCGGGAAAAAGTTAATGTTAAACTTAATGTTTATAGTGACTATGAGAATTTTGACACGCGATCAATGAATCGTTCCCTCAAAACAGTGGCGTGCAGCTTCAAGAACGACGGGCACATTAAAGTTGGTCCCACGATGGTATCGCACTCTAACTTTGTGAGAAATTGTTTGTTGGTTTTACGACAGACCTGAACATTGTTGTCAGTTTCATTGATAACATTCAGATTTTCTTACAGAGTTTTATGACATTATTGTTTTATATTGTTTGTTTTGTAATAAGATAGAGAATTTAAACATGGAATGAGCAAAGAATTTGTTAATGAAATAAAATGATAAAACAAATATTAATTGAACGGTATTCGAGATTGTATCAAAATGCCAAACAGCGCATTTTTGGATGAAAATAAAGCATGGTGTCATAATAAAACTATATATATATATACAAGGTGACTTTTTGATCATCGTCCAAATTCATACTGGTGGCTTGGTAAGTGATCGGTATCATGCATCAATAACAATTTTGGTAAAATTCGTAACATGAAATTTCCACTCCCCGTAGTGATTCACTCGGGACTGGAACTGAATTTATATGGGAAGCCGAAATTTCATTTTATGAATTTCACAAAAATTGTTACTTATCCAAGATACTGATCACTTATCAAGCCACCAGTATGAATTTGGACGATGATCAAAAAGTCACCTTGTATATATATATATAGCTAAAACTGTAATTTAAACTGTTATGCCCCTACGGCTCACTTCTATTTAATTTTGTCATCCATTAGGTGAAGATTTCTTATCGGCATTTAGTTATTTATTCTAAATTTTTCTGGCACCTATTTGTCTGTTAATCTTCCTATGAGTAAATAAATAAATAAATAAATAATAAATAATAGTAGTGATCGTTGTCATAATAATTTTGTCAGTATAATTTTCTAACTTTAATTAATAGATAAACTGACTAAAATGAAATGACTGTAAAATATGTTAAACGGGCAGGTAGAGAAAGATTTTTCTTTTCCCCATGTCTTAAATTCCTCCTGTCTTGTACTTTTTTATCTCTATAACGTTTGTGGTATAGATATGTTTGTAACAAAAAAGAAAATGTATGTATCAACCATGCACAAAAAACCATGCGAAAAAACCATATAATGCAATAAATACAATAAAGTATTTATTGCATTATATATTTCAATATTTTTTATTTTATTAAACTTAGGGTTAATACTAAGTGACATTTATTTATAAAAGTAGCCAAATTCATACCAGAGGCTTGTTAAGTGATCAGCTTCAAGGATCAATACAATTTTTGCTTGCCTTGAATGTATGACTCGGGGCTGGGCTTGCTTTTGTAGGGAACAAAAATGATTTTTGATGCTTAAAATCGGAGTACAAAAGTCAAACTCGGCCCTCGCAACAAAAAAAACTTTGCTCTCTTGTTGCACAAGTAACTATTCTTATATTTAGTTTTTATTCTTACATTAAAATTTACGTGAGACTAATAAGTGTTTTTAACGTACCATTATTGCTTACATAAGCTATTTTATTTCATTTTTGTTTACATATTTTATGGATATGGCTTCCTCTTACGGAATCTTTCGGTTAAAAATTTGTTCATGATGCTCTGGCATCTTTTTTTAGGGTTCCTAAAAGGTACAAAAATAACCATTATGGTGCGACTCCGTTATCCGTCTATCCGTTCGCCCGTATATCACAGCCTCATAAACTTAGCACCGTTAAAATATAAATACTTGAAATTAGGCACAAAAATAGCATTAATTTGTCCATATAACAAAACACAGTGTATTAAAAAAAATTTATAATTTGAAATTGTTCAAAATATTTCTAGTACAAAGGAGAGAAAAAAGAAAATAAAAAATCCTAAAAATACATAATGGGTATCAAATTGTAGATATTAAAGAGCTGATTGTAAAAACATATACACCACACATAAATAATAAAACCACAGAAAAATGTATGCCCCCCCCTCTTATCTCCAAAACTAGTAGACCGAAAAAATTAAAAAAATCATAGTATTTTATTTTATTTTATTTATTTAGTTTTATTAGGGACATCAACAGCAATACATAAAACTTAATACAACATTAACAAAAAATACAAGAAATAAAGCCAATAACAGATATCCACAATAGTACATTAACGAAAGTACATATAACTATTTAACTAGACACTAAATATATAATTGAAAAAGACAGACAAATTAGCTAATAATTAGCACTGTTATTATTTTTATATGAATACTAAAATAAGTGCATAAAAGGGTGCGTGTGTGAGAGGTGTGTAATGAAATGAATGTAAGTGAAAGTACTTATGAATGTAATTGAGTAAAGTGTACTAGAGCTACTAAGAATCAGGAAAATTCAATTTATATAAAACTCGTTTTTTAAATCTGAATCTATTGCAATCAAATGGATCAATAGAGTGAAATTTTGAATTGTACTCTTTTACCAAACGTATAAGTGGGGAGTTCTGAGCATAGTTTGTACGAACAGCAGGCACATGAAACAAACATCGTGACGTATGACGGGTGCGGTAGCCAGGTGTATTAAGAAACAATTCTGAGACGAGAGCCGGGGAATCAAGACGTCCACTCAAAATGTCATGAAGAACCCCCATGTCTAACAGTAGGCGACGATCTTCTAAGCAGAGTAAATTGTGTTTTTTACAAGAAGACATATAGTTGAGGTCAGTAAATTTGCATCTCCAGTTAAGGTGTCGTAGCAATGTCCACTGAATTTTCTCAAACCTTTCTTTATGAGTGACATATTGAGGAGACCAGACGCTGGAAGCATACTCGAGCACACTGCGGACATATGCGTAGTAGACAGATTTAATGCAATCAATGTATAATGTATTTACGTAAATATTACAGGAAAAATAAAGCGGTTGAGTAATTCACGAAAAAAAATTTAACATCCACAATACAGAACCCTGGGTATGCGAGTCTGACTCGCA
The DNA here is from genome assembly GCA_934047225.1 of Ypsolopha sequella. Lineage (NCBI taxonomy): Eukaryota > Metazoa > Arthropoda > Insecta > Lepidoptera > Ypsolophidae > Ypsolopha > Ypsolopha sequella. Next base: position 24,107,688 of record OW204003.1, read on the forward strand.
CTTGGATGTTTTTTTTTAAATTAATATCTATTAAAATTGGATCGGCAGCTTCCTGCAACAGTGTTTTGTTTAGTTTTCACGCCAATATTTACTGTTTATTTCTCTTTTACTTCAATGGTCGCCGCGTCGTGCACGGGCAGAGATTGTTACTTTTTATATTGTGTACTTTGTTATATATAAATAAAGTTGAAAACGCTTATTAGTGTTCATTCGATACGAACGTATTTCCTTTAGGTTTAAGTAGTACGTAATTTTTTTTCTTTTATGGTTTAGATTTAAATTATTATTGTTATTTAAGTTTCTTATTAATTTTTTTATAAATTAAATTAGTTTATAAATATGACATGTATTTACTTATGTGATACCTTGTGTAGCATCACTCGCATGGTTTTTTTGTGCAGTCCCTAAAAAGGGAAATATTGAAAGAGCTATAAGTGGGGATCTTACTGCAATTTAATTGTGATCCGATCACTACTGGTAGCTGAACTATATTAATAGGGATTCTTCACAATACGGTTGAACAGTAAAAATTAAAAAAAAATAGATGTATATAAAAAGTTATTATTAATAATATTACAAGTATTAATAAGCTTTACTTCAGCGCGCAACCCGAACTCCCAATGAGGTTGTAAATCACATCGATATTTTTTGTGTTAATTGAGTGAGTTCACAGAGTAACGTTATATTGTTTAATTTGTGTATGTTATAGATTTTTGTGTTTTTGGATAACTCTGTATTTTCAAGATTTTTCGTACATTTTTTAGATTGTTTGTGTTTTTTATTTTTATGTTAGATGTAACTGTGCCTGCACTGTTGTATTAGGTTTCCAACCTGTTATAATAGTGTTAATTGTAAAAATAAATAAATAAATATTCTATTTTCTATTTTTATTTATTTAATGTAAAAAAAAAACATTATCTTATATACTATTCACAAGCTTTATTCTAAGTCGGTGAAAAACCGAAAAAAAGAGCGTACACGAGCTATACGAACAATTTTTACTACGAAGCAAACCCTGAAATCGCGAAAAATAAACAGATGTTCCATACATTTTAGTCCAGTACGTATATAACTTTTCTATGCTTGTTTGATATCTGGCTAGGTTTCGTAAAGACGAATACTATCTTTTGTTTTCAACTTTTCAGTTAAAAATTCAGCCTGTGTAAGTTTCACTGTGGCCGACAATATTTTGATTCGCTAATAGGGAAAATGATGGCCAATTCCTTTTCACTACAATACTCTTTTGTTGAAATCTTCATTTCAACAAAAGAGTATTGTAGTGAAAAGGAATTTTTCACGCCACGGTCTCGTAATGATCTGTCACTCGCCAGCGGCGCGCGCGCATACCGCCCGAACTGAGCCGAAGGGCTCCGAGGATGGTTGCAGAATTATTGATGCAAATATTATGTACTTTGACAATAATATGCTTTGGCGTAAGTTTACGATATTTTTTACATAGCTCTCTTTTTTATGGACAATAATATCAGATTATCCACCGGTTTCTGAAAGGCCAATCAATGTTAACAGTAGATTAAAAAATAATTATCTGCGGATTAAGCCAGAAAAAGTGGGAATTTTACATTGAAATCAAAAATTAAGTAAGTTAATTATTGATTCATCACTATTCAGACTTCATATATGCTTTATTTTCACCGTTATTTGCGGTTAAAGTTTTTTTAATCTACTGTTAACTTTGATTGGCCTTTCAGAAACCGGGGGTAAATGTATTTATAGCGATATCCATCGCTTTGTATACTCTTATTATTAGAGTGCATTACAAACTAGAAAAGATAAATCAGAAGTATACTGTGAAACGAGTACAAGTGCTGTGTCATTCATCATGTCAATCAGAAACAGATTTCAAGCAAACATATTTTCAAGAAAATCCTCAGGTTAGGATTCAAACTCGACTTCCTGCATTCATGACAAGTGCGCTACTGATTGTGCCCGAGGTACTCACCCTGGACCATCAAACCTTTTCACCGTACCTGTCGATCGAGTTTTTGTAATACACTAGCTAGTAATGCACTTATTAGATGCTCACGAGGGCGTTATGTGAATTTCACGCCTTGATCTAAAGAACAGATGAAGTAATTGTTTCTCACTGGACTTTTAAATAAATTTAAGTTGATAGTACTTTCACTTTTGGTAAATTATATACATTGTAGTCCCTATTATCCAAATCCCTAAAACTCAAGATTAGTGTTGTCTAATAATTGGCAAAATTAACCGTATTACGTACTCGTTTAGACAAAAAAAGTTTTATTGTGTTTTGGAAGTTAAAAATTTTGTATTATGACTTTATGAAGTATTAAACTAAAAGAGTTGTATTGAGAATTTAACGAAGATTTTGCAAGAGCGGTTATGACGAATTGCGTATTTTTTTCTCTAGCCAGGTTCATTCAACCTCAGTTTGTAAGTTAGTTATCGTTCTCTGCAACAACTACCATCGGAAATGAAACGCACATGCGTGCGATGATGTAAATAGATAGAGATAAAAACTGGATCTGTCAAGCACAAGTAGATCTCAGATTGTACTAGTCTTTACAATAAATGTCTATGGAACGAGCATTTCACTATCTATGGTGCTGTGACAATTTCTGTTTAATTTCATGTGTTTAATTTCATTTCTAGCGCGCGTTGATGCCTTTACTAGCAATAAGCTTCAATATGACGTACATACGGAATGGTGTCTTAACTTATTTAACAGCACTACCTCATTGTGTGCGACCTGTCCTTGTTTTTTCGATACAGAAAGAAAAAGACAGAACGCTTAAATTAAGTTTAGTCCTGTCAAATAAGTTAACCGTTTTACACCGAATCGACACTATTATACTCGTAGATCTAGTCACGCTTGTTCCTTTAAAGTTTCTTGCCTGTTTCTTTTCATTTTGTAATGGACGTACCATAGAGTATATGGCCTGAATTTGAATGATAAATAACATTTGAGAAATACACAGACATTTAAATGTTTGTGGAGAAATGTCACTGTACGAGGTAACTGTTTAGGTCCTCACCTATATAAACAGCCTCTGTGGTTCGAGTACTCAATAAGTAATCCGGATATCGTGGGTTCAAATCTCGTAGGAGCACATTAATTTGTAGAATTAAATGAGACTTGAGGATAATTCATGATTTATATAAAAACGGCTCACCTCAATACGTGTTATGATCGGGAAAGCCGACCAGTGTCAGCAGATTTAGACTGCCTTCATCTGGGCGAGTAAAGACGTTTACGCGACGACGTTACGCCTCACACTGTGAACTGGTCGGCCGTTTTTATATAAAACATTAATTTGTGTTCGGTCTGTGTACTTCGGAGTTCAATTAGTGCCAGTACAGCGATAAGGCTACCATCATGCTGGGACGTAATTTAATGTTCGGTGAAACATGAGTGTACGAACACACAGACGTCCACACAGACTGTGACTTGCATGACACAGATTCACTCCCCCGGTGATTCAGGTCGTGACAATGTATTGACCTAGGTAAGACAGTCGCCAGTATGAATTATAATAACCAAGGTATCTTGGCAAACTACGATGAAACAGTTGAAAATAATGCAGTGTTAAAATTAGAGCGATTTGCGTTGGGCGACCTTGCGGAACAAAACACAATTAGTAGCGTCGAAGCCTTAGCGTTAAGAGGCTATGTCAATAAAATAGGGTTCTTTTCATATATTTTATGAAATATTTTGATTTCTGGTATATATATATTTTGACTATGTAATATAGGTTTTGTTTTTGAAAAATATGTGTGGGTAAATTTTCCTAGACAGAATTAATTATTGAAATGAAGTCTTCAAACACACTCCTCGTTTGACGAATAGGAATCATGTACAGAACTCAAATTGGACGAGTTTTAATAATATCTTTATTTTTGATTTTGGAAATTTCGCTACCTAATTCAGATTTTTTTATAAAATAAAAAACATGCTTTTTTCTTTTTCGCTTTGAATCCGCCCCTCTCGCACTGCGTTTTTTTCACTTGGAGTAACAGTGACAAGTATAAAATTTACAGTCTCTTAACGTTAAACCTTTACTTTACGCAACAATACTCAACGCAGTATCTCTACTGTTCACGCTTTGTGAGTGCAATACTTACTGCCGCGCGAACTGCAGCCGAGTTTATTACAAAATGGTCTCTATCACAATGGGGTAGGGTCAGAAACTGGGATGTATTAGTAATATCTGACTGTAGGTACTATCTTAGATCTTAATATGGACGTTAACGTCGGAAGTTTTGAGTGAGAGGACATTGGAGTGAATCACCCAACTTTATATAAAATATTACTATTTAAAAATTGTTCATTACCTTTGCTAGGCATTTCATTGAGTTGACTTTTAATTATCATTCTGATAAAAAATTCTATTTTTATGTGGCAGCACCTTGGCAGCTATTAGGGCCTTAAGCTGGAAGTTATATATTTGTGTAAGAAAACAATTATAAAAATTACTCAAAGTTATTGCATCATCAGTATTAGGCTCAAAAAGTCCAATAAAGTTCATTATTTCAAATCTTACAGTATTACCGCAAAAATTAAATGTTCATAAACTTGCGAAGTTTACGTTGAAATTGCCGATTACTGTTGAGAAGATAATATAAACTTATAATTGTTGCGAGATCCTCAGGCGACGCTGTACTAAGTACTTATATACCTGGGGATATAATACTAAATATACTTTTACATAATTTATACTGTTTTAAATCAGTATTGAAAGAGCCTGCAAAAACCTTTTTACGTTAAACGTTAATTGAACTATTTTTATACTATGTACATATTGTACATATATGTAGGTATGTGCTTTTCCAAATAACAGCATCCCACCGGTTAAATGTTTAAATACATTATAAGCATTGCATTCACGTATTTCAGTTTTCAATCTTAATTCATTGTGATAAAATTGAAATCTGATACAAAGGAATAATCAGGACTTTTTTTGATGGCTGACTGTAGCGATTACATGTTATAGCAAACTTGAGACAAAAAAAAACATACATTTAGTATGAAGTGGGTCATCTATGTGTATTATATCGATGTATGAGACATTATTTATTATATTAATTGATTGTAATCTACAGCATCTCTTTTTTTTCAGGATTTGTATATGAAATCAACATAAAAACGTATCGTCACTACATGAATCCCGGAGGGGGTGTCAGATGTGTTTCAAAGTGTGAACTGTGAAATAGAAGCCACAGTCCACACTTGGTACACTCGCTTTTCACCGACGATTATAACGTCTCAAACGTGATGGGTGATGAGCCCTATTGCCGTACTTCGGGTAGAAATGGACTTTCAAAGCACACAGACCCAACACAAATTAATATGCACCGCAGGAATTGAACCCATGACCTTTGGGTTAGCTGATGAATGCTCTACCATTCGGCTGTCGAGGTGGTCATGAGTGCATTCTTAATGCTTTTTTAATGCAAGTGCTCGTAAAGGCCCACTTTTTATGCATCAAAACCGAACAGAAAGTCGATTATTTTGCCCTAGGGCTTTATTTTTTTTAATTTATTTACGAGAAGTACGCTAACCTGCAACCTTTCCTGTGTACCATAAATGTTATACTTTTTTTTTCTACTGTTTAATGGCTCTGGATACAGTCCTTTTGAGCCAATCGTAATTTAATGTTCACAAGATTATATTTGTTTTATTTCCTCACACTATGCATTGTAAAACGTACTCGGTTACGTTTAAAACACCCGCTACGCTGGTGTTATAAATCGTCCTCGTAATTTATTCCTTTTCGCCCTTGTAGCATAAACTACTATTATAGATAGGTGGATAAACACGTTACATGCGCTTATTGTTTTAACAGAAACAAATACAAACTAGAGACTTATTAGAGAAAAAAATGTGTTAGTGTCATTGATCGCACTGGCTGATGTAAACTATTTATTGTGTTATTAAGATCTTACATTAATTCCTTTGATAATGCCATAAAGGCGAAACCGGTCAGGAAGTACTAAATAAATTTGTGGGATAGTACAAGTGATTTTCTGTTCATTATGTATTGCAAGTTCCACCAAGTGCCAACAATCAACAGTGTAAACATTCTAGAGACTTATTGTCAAATTATTTAAATTTATTCTGAACGCACCCTACTGACTTTTAAACTGTAATTTTATGACCATATCACATTTGAAGACCATGTTCTTTCCTAACTCGTCATTTCTGAGCACGCAAATTTTGACCGTAAACAATAGGACGGTTTACCGCAGAGTAACAATGTCGCAATGAGTCGGGTCAAACCTCGTCGTTACGACACAACTATTGAACGTAAGTTTACTCCACCATTGAGCGCCGCTTGCGGTCAATTACAGACTTCACTGAGCCATTATCGAGAACTGGATGACCGTTAATCTGCCATGAGACTTAATTTGCTTTTGAGAAAGAAACATTGACATGTATTTAATTTCTTTCTATACCTCGATATATTCATCCTAATCTTAGACTATTGTGTTTAATATGTTATTTATAAGTACTAGTTTTAATTTAATAGTTATTATGTACCTATATATTGCTTTTCCATGTATTCTTTTTGTCCCCAAATATATTTCTTTCTTTATTTCTTTCAAATTAAAAAATCAGAACCATATTATAGGATCACTTTGTTGTCTGTCTGTCTGTCAAGAACCTTTTTCTCGCCCGCCGTGAGAAATTTCAAGATGATACTAATGCTTCTTACAGAAAATAACAGCCCCATAGTGATGTTAAAAAATAAGCTAAAGCATTCTTTTTTTATTAAAGCACGTGAGGCGAAAATCAGTTTCTCCAGAGACTCCCGCAACATCTACGTAAGTCGGTAACAGACGAATGACTGACAACACGCAACTGTCTGTAATAACCACTCCCCGGTACCGCTACTCATGACGTCACACCGGAACATAACGAGTCGCTTGGCGGCATGGTTCCATTATGACGATGGTGACAAGCCACCGGCGAAGGCTACCTACCACCAGTAAAAATGGGTGTAAGTATATAGGTAGACAAAATTACATGGTAAGGAATGACGGACGATCGAAGGATGATAATTTTAAAATATAAATTTATAAGTATCTACAGTTTCCATTTATTACCTGTGTACATTCTACGGAACCCTAAACGTGTAGGATACGGACTTGGCAAGCAAGGCCAAAGAACAAAAGGTTTATCTTTTACACCTAATACACCCGTTTTATCTGTCGATGTCAAGTTTTCTGAATTATAATGGTGGTCATTAAATGACGTGACATTTTCAGATTAAGATTAAGGTTCCACAAAAGGGCTTGACGCTATTTGCGGTCAAGTTATACATTAAAACACTCAAACAGTAACATTAAATTAGTTTCGCTAAAATTAAAAAACGTGACCGTCGAATTGTTTTGTACATTTTAATGCACTAAAACGAAAGGTACAATATCCGTAAATGTTATGAAGGTCACCAGCTGTAGAGATGTTCTTATATTACAATTATTCGTAAGTAGACATTAGCGTTAATGTTGTAATAATGGGTGGTTCATTAATATATATATATGGTAAATGGTATTCGTAATAATACAAATACTATGTACATACATTACAAATACCTCATTGGTGCATGCTCCACCGGTAGGATTTGAACTGTCGACTGCACATTTAAATATAATATATTATAATCAAGTCATATCATCTGCAGAGGGTCAGTCTGGCGATCCAGCGGGGTAGTGCTACCAGCCTCTTGGGCACCGCACCCGACGGCAACGGCTTAGAGAATATTTTTTATTTAGTATAAGGTTTTACAGCTATTTCTTTTTTTTTTTTTTCTTAGGATTATTTAGTTTTAAAGTAGTAAAAAATGTCTGAATCTGTTAATAAATACGATGTAGAAAAATGTGCAAGTGGATTTTGGGGTTATAACTATTCTTGACTAGCCTTCCACCCATGGCTCCGCATGCGTTTATTCAATCTTTGTGCCGTCTTTGGCTTGGCGGTTATTTTATCAATACCGTTTATAGCTTACATGTTGACCAGGGTCACTACAATGTTAATAAAGAAAAACGAATCCAAATCCGTTGAGTGGTTCTCCAGTTAAAACGGAACAAACATACCTACAGACGGCCAGTCAGACAGACAAAAACATAAAAAATATAATTTTGGTCTCAGTGCAATACTAATAAATAACTCTTCTCATTTAAAATTTCACAAAAATATTCAATTTACAGACACGCTCCTTTATTATTAGACTATTAGTATAGTTATAGTTTTATGTATAAGTTACTGGCCTCTTATTAATTTTTTTGAAAATAAAATCATTTAAAAGTAAAAATACAAACGTTCCAACTTCAAAATTTCACTACACATTTTTTACGAGCTAAATTAAACTATCGTGTCTCATTAAAAAATGGATCTGCGTCAGGAACATGTTCGCGCGATGATTTTTTACTATTTCAAATGTCGCCTAAAGCTGGACGAATCGTATAATAGACTTCAAATGGCATTTATGGATAAAAGCCTTTCTAAAGCAACCGTGTACCGCTGGTATAACGAATTAAAGCGAGGTCGACTAACTTTGAGGGATGAAGAAAGAAATGGTCGTCCTTTGACGGCTGTTACAGAAGGAAACATGTCCACACATGAGGCTCCCCGGCCTACTGTTTCATCATGACAACGTGTCAGCGCACTCAGTGCCCAAACGAGGGACTTCCTGGACAGCACACCCGTTAACCTTTTGGGTCACCCTCTTTACAGCCCTGATTTAGCACCGTGTGACCTTGTTATTACCTAAAATAAAAATAAAACTCAAAGGGATACAGTTTTCATTGCCGGAAGATGCACTAACAGCGTTCGAAAAGGCCGTGGAAGAGGTATCTGAGGCGGACTGGAAAAAGTGTTTCGAAAATTGGTTTAGACGCATGAAACTTTATATAGATGCTGGTGGACAGTTCTTTAAGATTTAATAATAAAACTTATACACTGTAAAACATTTATCCCACGTACTTACATTATGTAGACATTATTGGCCAAAATTTGCGAGTTTGTTTGGAACCATATACAATCTCACCCTTGTATCCCAGATAGAGACTACAGACCTCCATCTGCTACGATCTTTACTTACCTTGTTTGCAGTTTCCACATCAATCAAGCTAGTGCTTTCGACTTTATCTTTTTTCAGTATCAGGTATGTACGAGTATACACATAAATATCAGGTAAGTATTTGACATTTATTACATTAATGCAACTAAAATTGATAGTAAAACTTTTTTTGAACCTTATTCTAAACCCTATAATCCAACAAATTTAAATTTCCACATTTTGCTATCAGATTCTGGTAGACCTATATTAGTGCCGATTCCTGAAAAATTGCATGTAACTATTACATATATAAACGCCGGGGAAATGACGCTAAATGTTGGAAATATCCAAATGAATGATCAGTTGATCATATACACAGTACAAGATGTACGATAAACAATTAAAACTATTTTATTATAGTAATATGCAGAGAAAACATAAAATAGACTTTAATTAGTCACTGTACCCAAAATTGTAATGAAAACTCTGAAAAATCAAAAGTATGCACATACCTTAACTTCAAAATCTCCAAGAAACACAAATAAAATTAAAGAAGCACACAATCACCAAAGAGGTAAAGTTTTCATTCAACAACTGTTATCAAATATCGATCGTGTCTTAGTTCCGCTAGATGGCGTTGTGCGTACGTGCTCCCCGCGCGCTAGTTCGACGCACACTGCCCGGCGCATCCACTCCTGCGCACAAAAGCTGCAGTGCAAAGTTTCGGGGTCAAAAGCGTTGGGAAAGGCAATATTTTTATGGGAAACAATTTATCGCAATGGATATGGATCGGTATTAGTGTTGCATATTGTATGGAGCACATAGAACCTCGCGTGCCGGTTTCTTGCAACTGAGGACCTAGAAAGGTATTGCGCTTGCGTCTTGGTGGTTCTCAGAAAAACTTTCATGTGTGTCAGTCTATATAGTCAGATATCAATTTTTAAACTATACTTTTAAATAAATAAGCAAGTTTTTGAAGTGCAAATTTCTAAAGAGAATATTTTCCACTTATTTTTCTTTGGTAAATTAACTAATTAGATGTTTGTTCGACTGGAAGAACCTGTCTAAGCAAACATAAAACTGTTTTGTTTAAATCCCAACTAAGTATATCGTTAATTTCATTATATAAAATATATTTGATCAACTTACCTATCTACACGTACATAGAATATCAGACGATTTTGATTATTACAACCAAAATCATACGGGAGACTCGGTAAGTGATAAGAAAGCAAATATAATCGAAGATATGGGTATTGGGGTTTAAAAATATGGTTTTGGCTGCGTATTTGACATAAAATTACGTAATAAATATAACAATGTTTGTCTAAAATAAAGTTTTTGTAGTTCTTACTAACGTCAACTTCAGTTACGTTTTAAAATACACCCCGCAACATTGCCCGCGTAGGTCCCGCTTCTCTCAATAACGCAACAATTTTAAAAATTTTTAGTTGATGTCTCCGCCGTACAAGAAACGCACAGTGGATAGTATAGGATAGGAATATAAAGTTAGGCTTTTATTGAACAAACCAGCGGAAGTATTAAGACAATACAAATATCAATAGACAACGAGACAGATGGGATCAGACACACACATCTGTGTTGTGTTTGTGTGTATGTGTGTGCAAAACACCGTTTTAAATAGAATGATGCATTACATAAAACGTAGTCTACGAGACAAAAGAATGTTTGCAGATGATAAGAGAGTACGTATCACCTGTAAACATCCTGAAAAAGAAAAGAACACGATTTACCCTTAAATGCATGGTGATGTAAATTTCCATCAACCTATTCAGCAACGAATATATTATAAAGATAATATATTTTATCATTTTTGTTACTGTGGCACCTTTCTAAAGGACTATTGCATGAAATTAAACGGAATGAAAAAGTACACAATTTTGTTTTCTTTGCTTTTTTACTTAAATATATATTTTTGTAGTATTTGCAAATAAAATGGTCCAAATCTGAAACATAAATAGTAATTAAATTTTTTTGTTTTTGAAAATTTAGTTTTTTGGTAAACTCGTGTCAAACTGTCTTGACCGATAAAGACAACAAAAAATAGAAAAAAAAATCTATACAAATTTGAAGAAAATCATGTTTTTTTTATTATGTTCGATTTTACCCCTTACACAACGAAAAAAAAATTTTTTTATATTTCTCACATCATCTGACCAGTTTTTTATCATATATCTCACTTTCATTTAAAAAGAAAAAAATCATGCGTTTAAGGGTTAAGTTTTAAACACAAAGGAACGACTTTAATTAAAGAAATTACTTCTCATATTAATTATTATGTAAATCATGTATTCATGTTTAGTTACTGTGAATATGTTATTTCGAACACAATTTATATTGTTACCGAATAAAATGAACGGAATTGAATTAAATTTTTAGAGATTAATAAACCTTGTTCATAAAACATACTAAATTTTACACTTCAAATATATAGGAGGTAAAAGGTAAGATATTGTCTGTACAATATTATCATACCACAGTACAATGTAGTTTATATGTTGTTATTGGTAATTCATATAAAAGACATCAACGGGCTTGCAGGACTTTCTTTTCTTTTGAGATAATACTAAAAAATAGACAATCTATTTATCTGATATATCCACACTTATTAAAGATACATACAACGAATTAAATAAGTTCGTTGGGTACATAAATAACTTTCTACCGATAACCCTTAACTCATAAACTGATTTCTTCAATTAATATTGCAACTTTATTGGATTCTTTTTGGACTAAAATAGTTATTAAATTTTGATGTCAGAAAAATGTTTAGGTGGTACTCTTATTTTTAGTTTGTGACTGATTGTATCATTTGAATTGTTACTCCTAAGATTGTCGGTAGTTAAACAGTCTCAGTGGATGGTGTAGTATGTTAGATGCGTACGCGCCTCCTAGCCGCGAACTTCAGCCGTGTGGTGACGAAACAACGTAACTCGTAAATCAACAACTTGCTCCAGATCTGTGATTAGATCAGTTTTATTGACTAATTCAGATAACCATTTTTTTAAAATTACGTTTTGGCACTTTCACACGGAACGTGGTAATTCTTTTATTACTTCGCTTTGAGTTGATGAAGTTTCGAGATGTGATATTTCAACGGATATTATACGGTTTCTTCCTCGTGTAGTTAGTGATGTAATTTGTTTATTTCTTTTTTAATAGGATGATAAAATCAACACTTACAATTAATAGTTATTGCTTGCAAGTTACTTTAAATTGCTATTGATTTTATGAGTGTTATGGCAGTGATCAGAATCAGGCGGCAGTTTTGTGCATCAAACATGGATATGACAATGTACCGGAACATCTATTCCGGATTTCCGTAGAATAAGATTATTGACCAATAATTTGACCTTTTTTGTTTCGTTTTATTTTTCGATTAACTGTTTTTTTTTTAATAAACATTCCGATTTATTTTATTTAAATCGGATTTATTTGATTTAAATCAGATTATGAATTTTTTTATTCCGATCTTTTTAGGGTTCCATACCTAAAAAGGAAAAAAGAAACCCTTGTAGAATAACTTCGTTGTCCTTCTGTCTGTCTGTCAAGGCCCTTTTTCTAAGGGACACGAAAAGATATCAAGTTAAAATTAACATCAAATACTTAAATTTGCAATTCCGTGGAGCTGTAAATAAATTAAACTTCTAAATCAGCGCAATACACAGATACGGTCGTTTATGCCGCATATTTTGACACTCGCAAGCAGTGGCGTGCACAGAACTTTTTGCTGGAAAAGCAAACAATTGGTCGAGAACAACAATAAAAAAAAAATGAAAAAATTTAAATATAATTTTGAAAAAAAAAAAAATTGTATGACGCCAGGGTAGACAATGTCTACCCTAGAGTGAAAATTTCCTATACAAACTTTTTTTTTCAAAGTGATATTTTAATTTTTTTATATTTTTTTTTATTGTTGTTCTTGACCAATTGTTTGCTTTTCCAGCAAAAAGTTCTGTGCACGCCACTGCTCGCAAGGGAATCAAAATATATACGGTACTTCCCGTTGACTTCTAATCATGAAATTTGGCAAGAAACAATGTCTTATTTATAGCTCAACTAAAGGGAGAAAACTATAAATTTGTAAAAAATTCATAAATTTTTTTTGTATGATTAACATATTTGCATTAAACTGACTGTGACCTTTGTATATCAATGTATGGGGAGAACAGTTTTTCAACGGCAAAGTTACTCCCGTGATGGACGAACTATTTACATATCTACAAGTTTGTACGGAATCCTTGGTGCGCGAGTCAGACTCGCACTTGACGGGTTCTTTTTTAAATTTGGAAGTCAGTTTTTGTTAAGGAAAAACAAAACATACATTTAATTTATTTTAATTATTAATAAAATTAACAAAAACGTATTTTATAACGAAAAACATTGAAGAGCATTCAGAAAAGTTGTTGTTGATTAACTTATCAATGTCAAACAAGAAAAACAATAGACCGGAATATAGAATATTGACCGGAACTTCGTTATTTGCGACGAAATGTCAAAATCGTAGAAAAATATCAAGCCTTGCGACCAGCTTATACTCTAATGGATTGATTTTTTTTGCAATATCGCAAAGAAAAATGTGTTAGACAGCCTGTGGGAATTACTAAAATTGGTCTTTTTCCATGACAAATTGCCACTTTCCTTGGGCTACAGGAAATAGAGCAATACACCAGGCATTGTTTTAGGAGGATTGTGGTCACAATTTTTGACTCAGGAATCACGGAGTCTGGGAGTCCGTGCCGTGGCAGAGGGATACATAGAGGACTCAATAGGGAACAAGTCAAAAATATGCAAGAACATCGTTGAAGGTATGAAATTAAAACAGTATTGCCCAGATCCTTGGACTTGTTCTTCAACTTCCAAAGACAGCGCGATAGAAAATCGTTCTGAACCGATTGCCAATCTGTATATTTCTCCAATATTCACAATGGAATCCAATGAAATTGAGCAATGTTGTAATAGTACACAAATCACAAACATAACAATTCCAAAAAAAATGTTACTTTCAATATTACCATAATTTTACTTTTAATTAGGGTTCCGGAGTACCTAAAAGGTACAAAAGGAACCTTATGGTGAGACTCCGTTGTCCGTCCGTCCATCCGTATGACACACAACTTTAGCACAGTTAAAGATAAAGACATGACATTTAAAATAAATACTTTTACTATATTTACTGGCACTGCTTTCGAGAAATCTTTAAAAAACCCCAAAAATATGTATGTCCCCCCCCACCCCTTATCTCCACAACTGGTGGACCAAAAAATGTGAAAAAAATCACGGTACTATGTGTTTACGTAAAGATTACAGGAAAAATAAAGCGGTTGAGAAATGACAAAGTTAAATTTATCATCCACAATACGGAACCCTAGGTACGCGAGTCTGACTCGCACTTGGCCGGTTTAAAAACAATATATAAATAAACACTAGTTTACTATATTATTTTAGCTGTATTTCTAATATGAATGTTTGTTTGTCTGTATATTAACTACATATTCACTTAAAATATTTCGAAACGTTCAGGGGATAATATTATCATCACGCTACGACTAAAGAGAGGTAAGCAGCAATAGTTTTTGCGGCAAAGATCGGAGAATAACAGCAGCGCCAGAGAATATAAAGTATTGGCAGCGCTATATTTAAAGTGCGATTCATGAGGGGTGCGCCAACTTGCCATTAGCAGTCTGCGAGCGACACTCGGGGGCTCGCTGGTCTGTACCCTTGCGTAACGCTCACACATGTGACGACCTGTTAGTCTGGTACCGACTGCAGAACAAGACACACATATTAAAGGGAAAGAAACCACGTAAATTTGTGTCATTACAGGTGTCTGTTGTGTGACTGATTTCTCAGATTCTGATGTCTAATAGCAAAAATTTTATCAGAAATTAAAAACATATTGTTAGATGATATAATCACAATTTTTCAACCGAGAAGTAAAGTTTTTACTGAAGAGTCATTGGCAACGTTTACGCGTAAATCGTCACTTTGACCTACTTATTCATTGCATTGAGTTTTTTGTTTAAGGGTTTGGCTTCCTGTTCTTGGAAGTTTTTACATGAAAATTTTTATTATTTTATTCACTAAGTATGCCCAATAGTGTAGTTTCAGCTTACAAACACCAGGTAAAAATTGTGCCCAGCATGTGGCTCTCAGAAACGCGTTAAGTTTTTGGTTCCGACCATTATTATGAATATAATAAGATTTATAGAGAAAATCTATAATTTTGTTACTGAAATCCGTACAAATGTGAAACTGTGTTTGTTTGTTTCTCCTTCTTTAACGCAGCAACGGAGCAACAGATCGACGTGTTTTTTGCATAGAGATAGTTTATGGTTGTTAAGACTAAGTATCAAGCTAAACTTCTGTCCTGCATCAACGCTTATGTTTTTGAATTGCCACGCACGCAAAACATCAATATATTTTTTTTTATTTACGGCTACATTAGCACTTCTAATTAAACATGCTTCAACAAATGTCAGGTATATCAATATTTATACTGTTGATTGTTGACACTTGGTGGAACTTGGAATACATTATGAACAGAAAATCACTTGTACTATTCCACAAATTTATTTAGAACTTCCTGACCGGTTTCGCCTTTACGGCATTATCAAAGGAATTATTACAAGATCTTAATTATACAATAAATAGCTTCCATCAGTTGTCATTGATCGCACTGACTGATGGAAACTATTTATTGTGTATATATTACTCCTTGGGTAATGCCATAAAGGCGAAACTTGTAAGAAAGTTCTAAATAAATTTATTGTGTATATATTACTCTTTTGGTAATGCCATAAAGGCGAAACTTGTAAGAAAGTTCTAAATAAATTTGTGGGATAGTACAAGTGATTTTCTGTTCATAAGCCATTATAAGATTTTTTTAGAGCTGACTTTACGATTTTTTTCTATTAAGCGAAGTCAACGATATCACGTTTTCAGATCTATTTTTTATAACATATATATATTTTTTGTATTCTAATAATGATTCTTAAAAACTGATAAAAAAAAAAGGAAAATTCCCTCTCAATTTTGCTGACTGTACCAAATTCTAATCCAGTTCGACTTTCAGTGATTAATGCCAACGCACTTAGTACTACACTTTTAAAACTATCTATTTCTTATGTATGAACATGTTCAAATGTTCAAATTGCTCTGAGGAATATTGGCACAAATAACACGTGATATAATATGTACGGTTCAAGTGGACTGATGGGTTTATGTGGCTTTTCACTTGAGGTCTGAGAATGATATGAGGTTGAAACTAGAATAGTAACTACAATCTCTTATAAAAACATCGAATTTTGCTATAAGCATACAACATGTATTTCGTAATAGATTCTGGGATGTTGACTTACTCTCATAGAAATATAAATGGATAGAGAAATCATTTACATATCTGCCTGAAAATGTGTGTACAGTAACAGGATCTTATATAAGTAATAATATCAAACACATTTTTATTAAATTAAAAATAAATAATATTACAAATTGAATTTAAATTTCAATTACATATCAATAATTTTAAAGTTATTATCATTTATATAATCGTCAATATTGTAGTAACGTTTATCAACTAATATTTTAAATAATTAATTTTGAAATTATATAAAGTTTAGTTCTGGCATGTCATTTGGTAGATTATTTTATATGATTTTGGTGCCATTCAACTGTACCTTTTGCATATGCTACCCCGTAGTAATGCCATAGCGCTACCTACGCTACACGTAGCGCTACCTACGCTACACGTAGCGCTACCTACGCTACACGTAGCGCTACCTACGCTACACGTAGCGCTACCTACGCTACACGTAGCGCTACCTACGCTACACGTAGCGCTACCAACGTTACACGTAGCGCTACCTACGTTACACTTAGCGCTACCTACGCTTCACGTAGCGCTACCTACGCTACACGTAGCGCTACCTACGCTACACGTAGCGCTACCTACGCTACACGTAGCGCTACCTACGCTACACGTAGCGCTACCTACGCTACACGTAGCGCTACCTACGCTACACGTAGCGCTACCTACGCTACACGTAGCGCTACCTACGCTACACGTAGCGCTACCTACGTTACACGTAGCGCTACCAACGTTACACGTAGCGCTACCTACGTTACACTTAGCGCTACCTACGCTTCACGTAGCGCTACCTACGTTACACGTAGCGCTACCTACGTTACACGTAGCGCTACCTACGTTACACGTAGCGCTACCTACGTTACACGTAGCGCTACCTACGTTACACGTAGCGCTACCTACGCTACACGTAGCGCTACCTACGCTACACGTTTAAAATTCAAAAAAGGCTACCATGTTCTTGTATGTGTGCGTTTAGTCTACGTCATACGTCTTTACTGTCTGTCTGTCCTTCTGTCAAGACCCTTTTGCTTGGGCTCCATGTGAGATATCAAGTTGGAACTATACCTCCTACAGAAGGCTGCGGCCCCATGGTACTGTAAAAATATCAGGCTTCTAACTCAACGCAAAAAAAGTTTTTGCCCTGTACATAAACAATTTCATACCAAATTGCTCACCATGAAAGCCTATAGGGCACTTTCAGTAGACTTAATAACTTCAAATTTCGTTTACAGGTAGCTCTTCTTACAGCACACGTGTAGGAAAAAACTGAAAATTAAATATATTTAATAATTTTAGAAGTTATGATTGACCCAATTAATTAGACACTTTAGGTACATAAAGTTGAATAGATCGTAAGTGTCAAGTTAAGCTGGTCATCTAAATACAAGTGGGATAAGTTTGTCTTTTAAACAATATATTCGGGAACCTCATGGCCCGATTTCTTCTCGCATTTGTCCGGTTTTTTCTTTTTCATTTTACAATTTTCTCGCTCCTCCCGAGCCGTAGAAAGCGTCGATGAGCGCTCGCCCAAATCGTACCTATGTACTCTTCTTTTAAAGGTATCTGGGTTAAAAATAGCTGGATAAAGCAGCTCAGCAGTGGGTTCCACATCTCGGCTGTAAAGGCTTCTTGAACCTCATGTTCAATATTACACTACTTGTAACAATTAGTGAAGGGACTCTCTGACAGAACTCGTCTGTGAACATATAGCAGTAAGGAAATGTCCCGTTCGCCCTGACATTTACGTCTCACTGTTCTTTGTTATTTGCAAGCAATAATTGACCTTATTCCCTTGAGGTAAAGTGAAAGCACAAAATAACCACTTACAGAATGTTCACTCCATATAATTAGCGAAAACAGGCGCACGCACACATAGACGCGTACGTACGACGATCTCGGAGATACTCGGGTGAATGCCAATACGAAATTCTGCCGAGATCATCATACGTACGCGTCTATGCGTGTGTGCGTCTGTTTTCGCTCCGTCGTCGAGTTAGCCTTCTGGTTGTATCTATTTTGTGGTGAAAGGGTGTCTCAGACTCTCAGACGGTCCGTGAGTTTATTGGGGTTCCCTATGTTAATGAGTAGTCAGAAAACTGTAGCAGTCATGATTCAGCTTCTCTTAGCTGGGTATTCCTTGGATGGGTGACCGTTTACATGGGGTGTAGCCGCTGGCTACAGAAATGCAGAGATGATGAGATTTGAGGATATGACACGGGAGAAGAAAAGATTGTGGGAAACAATGTGGGTGCACTGACCTGGTTGGTATGTTTCGATGGGCCGGCAAATCCGCCGTGTTTCGTCTCCTCTCGTTGGGCTGATTGAGTTGGCGGTGATGAGCAGTGATGAGCTGGATGTCTTGGATTAATACACAGCACTGATATATAACACAGAATACGCGAGATTGTTTGTATCGGCGGCGCGAATGTGTACACATGTGTCGTTCTCTAGACGATTCGGGCGGAACAGCCCGGCCGCGCGAGCGCAGACGTGCGCCTCCGGAGGCGTCTCCAGCCGAACAGAGCGAGTGAGCCGCGGGTTGGCAGCACGCAAGTCTATTGTGTCGCCAGGTGGCGCCAGCGCAGCGCCGCGATATTAGTCATGCACATGTCATGTTCGAACGTCACGCTGGTAACGTAGTGTAGCGTGAACATCCTGGGGGGGCCGGGGCTGCGGCTCCTTTTGAGCTGAGTCCAACGGCAGCCTGGCTATCTTGAACACAGGTCGTCGCAGATTTCCATGAGCTGTGTCCAGATCCACAACTCGTATCACTCCATCCTTGCCAGGTATCGTGCGGAGAATTCTTCCCAACTTCCATTGGAGCGGAGGCAAGTCATCCTCTTTGCTGAGGACCAGTTCACCCACTTGAGGAGGGGAAGAAGGGGAGAGCTATTTGGAGCGGGTTTGCAGGGTATGGAGGTAGGATCTGGACCAGAGAGTCCAAAAGCGCTGAGAGAGCGCTTGAATGAGTTGAAACCGTTTAAGAGCAGATATGGGTCTGTCGTCAAAAGATTGCTCAGGTAGAGCGGTGAGCGGACGACCAATAATGAAATGTCCGGCCGTGAGAGGTTCAAAGTCCGTAGGGTCGGATGAAATTGGGCAGAGGGGTCTTGAGTTGAGTATTATTTCGTGCAGAGCGCCGAACCAAGTTATGTGCTGATTCGCGAGCTTGTGAGTGATTGCATCATTGTTTGTGCCGCAGTCTGAGCGAATGAGAACTGGAGTACCGCGACGTGAGATAAAACCTAACAGGGCTCGTGGTGAGTGAAATTGAGTGTGATTGAGTGAATGTACGTCTGCTATTTCAAGTGATACGGTTGGCAACAAAATTGGTGTGTTAGTGACGTTCACTACACGTTGTGCGGAGTTACAAGAATTCTCTGTTGGAGTTGAAGTCATTGAGTGAAAATGAACTGAGTGTGTATGTGATGAGTGTGTGTGTGATGAGTGTGCTGAGTGCGCTGAGTGCTGGTTTCATTGAGTGAAAATGAGCTGAATGTGTATGTGATGAGTGAATGTGTGAGTGAAAATGAGCTGAGTGTGTATGTGCTGATTGAATGTGTGAGTGAAAATGAGCTGAGTGTGTATGTGCTGATTGAATGTGTGATGAGTGTGACTATATGTGAAAATGAGTTATTAAAACAACATTGTTCGCGCCACTTCTTGTGGCTCTCATACTGCGGGGTAGTTGTGAATTAATATTTTCAACTGTCATTTTCGCTGCATCTCCACCCGCTTAGTTTTGGACGCAAATCAATCAGTCGTCAATCAGAAGCCTTTCACGCCGGAGGTATACGCTGATTGTCATTCGACTAGGTCCTACCTCGACCCTACCGCCCGCCATTTTGAGATCGCACCCGCTGTGCGCCTCATTTTCATCTATTACTATTACGAAGAAGATTAGCCGAGAAGAGCGCAACCAGGCACGAAGAGGAAGAAGAAAACCATCTTGGAGAACACCAGAGACTTGGTGGCTCAGGCGAAGCGTGGTTTGTGGTGCATGCAGCTCCTTCCCAAGGTCAGATCTTTCATCTTCGTAATTATTTCTCTTCACTTCCCGCTATTTTTAAAACCTATGGTGATACAAAGCACTGCCGTCATATCGCGTGCTCATTTTTTGGCCATTCGAGCCGGATCTAGATCCATTTTAGGCCCTTTGATCTGCGATCTATAACCATTTTTTGGTATTTCCAACCGCTATCTTCATGTTCTTTGTCTAAAGAACACGTGAATTCCGCTCTAATTTTCACTCTGCCCGCAGTATTACCCCGCATTCCCGCTCTTATTTGCATTATCTATGCATTAAAACCCCGCATTCGTCAAAATATTAGTGATTCCATTTCCTATATACTGGAAATTGTAAATAATCTACAGTGAAATACGCCATTCTGTTAATTTATCCGCTGCGATTATACCATTTGATCATTTCACAGAAAATATTATCTGCCTACCTGCTAATTCTTAATATTATCGAGAGGTACTCGTACACAGGTTCGTCCGCCGCCCGTGTTATCTCTAACTCATTAGCACTATTCTATGTTGTAGTCAGTATAAAACTTTCGATAGTTCTGGTACTTGCCTAACTTTGTACTATATAACATGCCAAATTCCGCAGAAGCTGCAAAATTAAAGATGTCGTATAGTTTAAAGAAGCTTAAAAATAAAAGGCAAGAATTGTTTAATCGCCTTCAGAGAGTTTATGACTTTTCTAAAACCGCTTTAGAGGATGTTTCTTCGGCAGAATTGTTTATGGCCAATGTCGAAACATTGGATACTGTACGCTCAGAAATTCATGTAATCATAGATGAAATTAATGACACAGAGGTATTGATAAATCCTAATTTTGAACCAAATTATCAAAGTTGGTCAGCTTTTGAGGATCTTTACTCCCATTGCAAATACATCAACCGGAAGTTATCACATTCTTCGAAATCGGCTGACTCTAAGGTTAAAGCTCCACGTGACATGGAATGTCCCAAAAAACCTACTATCAAGCTTCCAAAACTGGAACTCGTTGGTTTTTCTGGTGAAGCTACTATGTGGCCAACATTCTATGAAACATTTAAAACCACGATTCACGATAATCCGGACTTGACCGACAACGAACGAGTACAATACCTGATGGGTAAACTTTCTGGCCGGGCACTTTCGATTTGTTCTGGAATCACACCGAACGCAACTAACTACGACATAATCTGGAAAACACTCGTTTCTACTTTTCAAGACTCGCGTAGTTTAGCCACTACTTATTTGGATCAAATGTTTGAATTTCGCCCTTTAACTACCGCTAGTTCAAAAAACTTGGACTTGTTTTTAGACAAGTTCTGTTCCGCTGTTTCGTGTTTAAAATCACTGAATATTAAAGATCTTTCGGATTTTATCCTTATGTATTTGGCCCTTAAAAAACTTGATGTTGAAACCGCTCGTTCATTTGAAATGTTTAAACGTGGTTCCGATTTACCCCATTATGATGAATTAATATCATTTTTACGGGAACAAACTAAGATACTGAACCGCACTGCACCCGCAATTACCGCTCCCGCTCCGAACCGCTCCGTTAATAATAATAACAACAAAACCGGGTACAGTACCAAGTCAACCCATGCTTTTGTCTCCGCTTCGACCAATAATAATTGTTGTCCGCTATGTAAACAATTAAAACACTATAATTTATATAAGTGTCCCGAATTTGTGAAACTAGATATCGAGAAAAGATTTCAGTTCATCAAATCTAATAACGGTTGCACCAATTGTTTAAGTATTACGCATAACAATTCCGCTTGTAAATCGTCTTATAATTGCCGCCATTGTAATTGTAAACACCATTCGATGTTGTGCCGCAAACAAAATGTGATGAATACTCACACCGCGCTTGGTCAAAATATTACCGTGTCTCCACGCACACATACGCAATCTTCGAGGTTGGTGGATCCTGCCGTATCGGCGACTAACACAGAACATATGACTAATGATTCTCAATCCGTACCAACTGCGAGTAATAATATTTCTTTATGTAACTTACAGCCTAACTCGCAGCGTAATGAAACATGCCTTTTAGGTACAATTCAAGTGATCGTGAAAGATTCTAACGGTATGTCTGTCCGTCTACGTGCGCTCTGCGACCCTGCGTCACAATCCAGTTTTTCGACGGTTTCCTGTTGTGAGAAGCTTAATTTAAAATATGAAAAAATTCCCCGCGCTTTTGTTAAGGGCATCGGCTCCTCATCAAACCCAATTAAGGGTGCGACAAACCTTAAATTGTTTTCACGATTTGATGATTCGGTTTCAATTTCGCTTGACACTTATGTAATCGACCGTATTACCGACAACTTACCATCGGTGCAGGTGGATTTGTCTACGCTTTCATATTTAAAAGGTATCACACTTGCTGATGAAACCTTTTACTTACCGGGCGAGATTGATATTCTTATCGGTGCATCTTTATTCGCGGATATCTTGTTATCAGGCCGCGTCTCTGGTCCCCCGGGTACGCCGACGGGATTTCAGACCATCTTCGGTTTTACGCTAATTGGTAATACGCCTGTTTACCAAAATACCGCATGTTCAATTTCGTTATGCTCTTATATGGAGATTGAACCGCCAATAGATTTTATTTTACAAAAATTTTGGCAATTAGAAGAGGTGCATTGTGAACCTGCTTCTAGTCCCGCAAATGATGAATGTGAAAAATTATTTATTAACAATGTGTCACGTGACCCCGCTGGTCGCTATTCGGTTTCTTTACCGTTCGCACGGAATCCTAACATACTAGGAAACTCGTACCATCACGCAAAAAAGTGTTTTATGTCTCTTGAGCGTAGGTTTGTTTCTAACGCAAATTTACGTTCCGAGTATAACAATATAATAAATGAATACCTAACTAAAGGTTACATATCCCCGCTTCATAATGATGACCAATTATCTCTTGGTTATTATATTCCGCATCATCCCGTAGTGCGTGTTGATAAATCAACGACAAAGGTGCGTATTTGTATGAATGCCAGTACTAAGACTGACTCCGCTGATGGTACTCGTGTCTCATTAAATGACACGCTGCACACAGGTGCTAATTTGCAAAACGATTTGTTTTTAATTTTACTTGACTTCCGCTTGTATGAAATCGCTTTTACCTCGGATATCAAACAAATGTTCTTACAAGTTTTGGTTAACGCCGATGATCGCAAATTTCAAAAGTTTTTATACCGCTTTGACACGTGTTCACCGCTTATCGCTTATCAGTTCAATCGCGTCTGCTTTGGACTACGTAGTAGCCCTTTCCTTGCGATGAGAGTAGTCAGGAAACTCTGTGAGGATGGGAGTTCAGCGTACCCGCTCGCCGCTACTGTAGCCGCACGAAACTGTTACATGGACGACATCTGCTATAGCACGCCCACCGTGCAGGGCTCCTTACAGCTCAGAGATGAGCTGGTAGGATTGCTTAAGGCCGGTGGCTTTGAGCTCGTCAAGTGGTCTAGTAACTGTCAACAGTTACTTGATACACTGCCTGATACTCACCGCTTAAATTCTAGTAAGAATTTTGAAGAACAAACTCAAACTCTTAAAGTTCTTGGCTTACAGTGGTCGCCTGATTCTGACGAGTTCTCTTTTACTGTATCGCTAGATAGTCGCCCATGTACTAAACGCAATGTTTTGTCCGTGATAGCACGTCAGTACGACGTCCTCGGCTTTACCGCTCCTGTGATCTTGTACGCAAAATTACTCTTGCAGAAAATCTGTATTTTAAAATTAGACTGGGATGAAACACTACCCTCTGATATTGCGCAGATTTGGCAAAACTATTTGAAGGAGCTACCTGTTTTGCGGGATTTACGTATTAAACGCCACTTAGACGTGTTCCAAAATTCGAAAATTTCGATAATATCATTTGCAGACGCAAGTGAACGTGGATACGGATGTGTCGTATATATTAGAGTACAAGATGACTCAGACACTTGCACTAGCATTCGGCTGGTATGCGCAAAGTCAAAGTCTGTCCGCTCAAGACCGTCAGTGTCGCCCGCCTTGAGCTTTGTGCCTCGTTACTCATGTCGAAATTAACTCGTCGTGTAGTTGACGCTTATAAAATACGTCACAATATTGAACGTATTTACTGTTTTACCGATTCTATGGTAACTTTACACTGGATACATTCCTCACCGCACAGGTTTAAAACCTTTGTCGCGACGCGTATAACAAAAATAATATCCGCTATTCCCGCTGAATGTTTTTACCATACAGCTGGTTCTCAAAACCCGAGCGACTGTCTTTCCCGTGGTCTCACTCCCACGCAGTTGATGAGTCACCCGCTCTGGTTCACTGGACCTGCTTGGCTTTATCTGGACGCTAAAGAGTGGCCAATCAAAACAATAGAATCAGCTTCTATTGAAGAAAACTTGCCGGAATCAAAAACAATTTCTCTTCCCGCTTTTAGTAATGAAGAACCGCATCCACTTCTTTCTCTTTCGGAAAGAATTTCGTCATGGCTTGTGCTTTTACACACAATCATTTACATCTACCGATTTTTACGTATTTTACCGCGCTCTAATATTTTTACCGCTACCGATATGGATTTCGCTGAAGTTGCATTGATTAAAGCTCTTCAAGCATTTTATTTTCTTGATGAAATAAAAAGATTAAAGTCAAATAAACTTTGTTCTCCCGCTTTAAATCGACTATCGCCATTTTTAGATAAAAATGGATTGTTACGCGTTGGTGGTCGACTTCGCAACACAGACATGACGTTCGATCAACAACACCCTGTGTTGTTACCTCGTAAAAATCATATTGTCGAATTGATTATCATTCATTATCATCGCAAAAATTGTCACACTGGACCAGTGGCTTTAATGTCAATAATCCGCCAAAAATTTTGGATACTTTCCTGTCGAAATATTGTTCGTCGCGTAATACATAGCTGCAATTATTGTTTTAAGGCGAAGCCGAGACAAACCTTCCCTTTCATGGCAGATTTACCATCATGCCGCGTTAATGAGGCTAAAGCTTTTGTCCACTGCGCTGTGGATTATTGTGGTCCTATCAGTATCACTCCGTATCGAAAACGTGGAGTCCGTCCCGTCAAATGTTACCTCTGCATATTTGTATGCCTGGTGACTCGTGCAGTTCACGTTGAATTGGCAACTGATCTTAGCACGAACACTTTTCTTTCCGCGTTCAAACGTTTTTTATCTAGACGTGGAGCAGTGTCTTTCGTATATTCAGATAATGCTACGAACTTTGTAGGCGCTAGAAATGCCCTCTCAGAAATTTACAATTTGACAAACTCCGAAGAATTTAAAACGTCTTTCGCGAATGAACTTGCCGATCATAGAATACAATGGAAATTTAATATTCCACGTAGCCCACATTTTGGGGGACATTATGAGATATATGTCAAAGGATTTAAGACGCATTTGCATAGAGTAGTAGGTACTCAACTGTTGACCTACGAAGAATTATTAACTGTAGTTACGCAAATAGAATGTGTCATAAATTCTCGTCCGCTTACGCTGCTGAGTGAAGATCCATCTGAACTTAGCGCGTTAACTCCTGCACATTTTCTGATGTCAACTCCTTTAAAAGAATTACCCGCTTGTAAGGTGGCTGATGAGCCAGTTAATTTATTACGTCGCTACGCGTTGCTTGATCAAATGGTAGAATCGTTCGCAAGGCGATGGAAGAATGATTATCTCCATCTTCTCCAGTCTAGAGGAAAATGGAATACACCTTCCAACCCAATCAAAATTGGATCTGTTGTCGTTGTAGTTACCGATAACACTCCACCGCTTCAATGGCCGCTCGGTGTTATTGTAGCTGTATACCCTAAAGGTATTTTTTAAAGGTATTTTTATGTTTGTGTTACTGTATGAATATTTCTAATCCAATCCGTAGTCATCTTACATACCCTTCACGAGGTCCCGTTATGGCCACGAGGTCCCGGTCCAGTCCCGTGGGAAGCGGCGCGGTGCGGGCGCGACGTTCGGGGGGTCGCGCATGTTGCGGCGCCCATGGTTCTCGAATGTGCGAGAGCGGCGCATGGTGTTCTGTGGGCGCATGCTTCCCGCGCGTAAATAACATCCTTGCCGCGAGCCGTTTGACGAAGTCGTCACAGAGGATAAGAGTAAACATTCCTCTACTGTGAAGTCGTCCACGATCTTCAAGTCTCTCGCGATACTCGCGATCGTCTCGTTCCTCACGTGTAGTGAGGTGCGCCCATAGATAATGGTGCGCCGACGCCGACGCGACGGTGCGATGATGTTTTGGAGGTATCAAAAATAATCAAAATGTTTGTAGGTCCACAATGTACAAAAAAGTTGAATTAGTCATATATTTCTTTAAGAAATGGCTCCAAAATGGCAATTTTTTTGGGGAACCTTGGTACCCTGCACCTAGATACGAGTATATTAGTGATTGTCTCATTGTCAATCTTATTGTCTTATTGGCAGTCTTATTGTCAATCTCAAAATGAATCTACCGACAAACAAAATTAAACATAGCAAACTAAAATTTCTCACGAAAATTAATAAATAATGAACCTCCGAATAAATTACTGAACTTCCGAAAGAACTTATGAACCAAAAGTCAAAAATAATAATAATAATAATAATCTTTATTCAAAACGTACATCACGCTTTACAAAAATACATAATTAGTTTCTATCTTAAGGTAAATATAAGTATTGGTCAACGTTAGAAACCAAACTAAGCTAATCGAGGATTAGCTTGTGGTTTGGCTTCCAGCGCCTTCCATCGAACTAAATGCTATTTATGTATGGGCAATTCGACAAAAAACAGACTAATAATTTTTATGGCTATTTAACAATTTAAGAAAGTCAGTAGGTGCGATGGTGAGCAAAGCGAGGAGGAGCGTGTTAGGTTTACCTGTAAGATAATAAAAGGAACCGAGCGAAGCGGAGCGGAGCGAGGCGAGGTCGATAAAAATAGCTGACAGTAGTTTTCGGAATTTTCAGTATTTCATTCGGTAGTTTTCGTATATTATTAGCACAAAAGTTTTCGGTAGATTAGTATTTTATTTTATTACAAGTAGTATTTATTTTAGTCATTGTTCGCGCCACTTCTTGTGGCTCTCATACTGCGGGGTAGTTGTGAATTAATATTTTCAACTGTCATTTTCGCTGCATCTCCACCCGCTTAGTTTTGGACGCAAATCAAGCAGTCGTCAATCAGAAGCCTTTCACGCCGGAGGTATACGCTGATTGTCATTCGACTAGGTCCTACCTCGACCCTACCGCCCGCCATTTTGAGATCGCACCCGCTGTGCGCCTCATTTTCATCTATTACTATTACGAAGAAGATTAGCCGAGAAGAGCGCAACCAGGCACGAAGAGGAAGAAGAAAACCATCTTGGAGAACACCAGAGACTTGGTGGCTCAGGCGAAGCGTGGTTTGTGGTGCATGCAGCTCCTTCCCAAGGTCAGATCTTTCATCTTCGTAATTATTTCTCTTCACTTCCCGCTATTTTTAAAACCTATGGTGATACAAAGCACTGCCGTCATATCGCGTGCTCAAACATGCTCCAACGTGCGGATAGCTTGTAACTTGCGCGGGCCGAAAAAACAAAGGCTATGTTCAAACGGAACACGGAAAATAAACACGACAGAGAGAAAAAAAAATAAAAAAATTTTTTTTTTTTTAAACAACCTGTATATGAGCTGATAAACCAACGTGGAACACCCTATATGTGTACCACAAACAACAAGAGCAGAGATGAGATGAAAAAACAAATTTTTTTTTTTACTATATTTGTGCTATATATATATCCGGTTAAAAAGCAGACAATAACACGATCAAACTGTCCGGAATACTATTACTGCGACGTGAGATTACCGCAACACAAAAATATCGAAAAGGGCCGATGAACCTGTTCACTTTTATGTTATTTGCCTTGAAATCATGTGCCGACAATACGCGTTAGTTCTTGTTTACACGAAAGTACCTTTACAACAACAACATCAGTCGTCGAAAATTCTATTTATAGAATAAAATACCTGCCTACTGCCTCGAACTCATAAACAACAAAGAATGCGTTTACCTGGCAGAAATCGTATCTAAATGAGCGGACAATCCAATGATGCTAATCAAGCTTTAATCAACGTAATAATACGTAACCGTATAACGTGTGTACTTATGTACTCAACACACGTAACTTACGTATATATGTGACGTATATAAGTGCACGAAATAAAGCAAATTTATACTCGCACCGAAAAAAAAATATCTCGCAAAATCTCGTAAAATTTGGGTTTAATAAAGAAGTATAGTGGACTGTAATAAACAATTGGGCTGAATGAATATAATTATATTATCTGAGCTGAATAATAATAACAAACTGAGTTTATTCTGTAAAGGGGCGGGGGGGGGCCGGTTGTATACCGATAAATGGAATTTTCTAGGCGGCGGTTCTAATTACCTACCCGCAATAGGTATTCGAGACCACAAAATATTTTTTGCCGGGAAAGGGGGCAAAATATGTAACCGGGTGAAAATGGACTGTAGTAAATCGACGGGGGCTGGTTCAAACAAAGTTACGGGCCGGCGGGGGATAGGCGGGGGGTGATATAAACCAAAAATTTTCTTGGATTGAAAATGGACTGTAATCGACGGGGGCTGGTTCAGTAACGGTTCGAAGGGCCAAAAATGTTTTACTACCGGCTCGAAGTGACCAAAATGTTGGTCACTACCGGCTCGAAGGTCCAAAAATGTAGCCGCTGGCTACAGAAATGCAGAGATGATGAGATTTGAGGATATGACACGGGAGAAGAAAAGATTGTGGGAAACAATGTGGGTGCACTGACCTGGTTGGTATGTTTCGATGGGCCGGCAAATCCGCCGTGTTTCGTCTCCTCTCGTTGGGCTGATTGAGTTGGCGGTGATGAGCAGTGATGAGCTGGATGTCTTGGATTAATACACAGCACTGATATATAACACAGAATACGCGAGATTGTTTGTATCGGCGGCGCGAATGTGTACACATGTGTCGTTCTCTAGACGATTCGGGCGGAACAGCCCGGCCGCGCGAGCGCAGACGTGCGCCTCCGGAGGCGTCTCCAGCCGAACAGAGCGAGTGAGCCGCGGGTTGGCAGCACGCAAGTCTATTGTGTCGCCAGGTGGTGCCAGCGCAGCGCCGCGATATTAGTCATGCACATGTCATGTTCGAACGTCACGCTGGTAACGTAGTGTAGCGTGAACATGGGGTCTCTAATTTATTTCAGTTATAAATAATAATAATAATATTATACAGAGAGGTAAGGGATTTGTTATTTCCTCGAGTGTTAGTTGCGAGAGAAATTATAAATCACATCACGCGAGGTTAATAATCTGGTTTTCTTTAAACTACACTAAGAATAAATAAAGTTCATGTGATGTTGTTCGTATTCTGTTGTCTGACCTCTAGTAATACAAGTCGTATTTACAGTTACCGCACCGTGTTTTTTATAATGTTGTCAACTTCGTGCCTACTGCGCCCACGAGGTATAGGGGTTGGCGGGCGGGGTCTCGGAGGGGATGCGGGATGCGGATGGTGTGGCGGGAGATTGAGCGAGCACGACGTGTGGGGCGGACCAAGGCAGATGGCCAGTCGCCGGGGAGGTCGCTCCATAGATAAACCTCGTACCCGCCAACCCCTGTACCCCGTGGGCGCGGTAGGCACGAAGTTGACAACCTTATAATCAGCCAGTATTTTTGGTCAACTGCAACTTTGTAATAGTAAATAGAAAAAGGAAAATAATGGATCTCCATACATTTCTTCCCGAAAAAAAAAATAGCAATAGATAAAGATCCGTTATTAAATAGTATGGTTTGTATTTGATCAAAAGTTTTAGGTTAAAAATGATAATAATTAATGTAATAGTTGGAAGAAATGAAAGTTCTAGAACTTACCTATGTAAAAAAAAAAAAATAACGGAACCTTCATAATGTAAACGGACCACCTCTTGTATGAGAACCATCGAAATAGTACTCCTTAGTTTCATCATAATCAGGAAATATTTTTGGTCTTCATATTTTTTATTTAATAAAAATAAACATATGGTGTAAACTGATTGGAATCAGTAGTGTTCATTGAAGTGGTTGTCAATACAGTCGAACGATGTGCTAAAGATTTTTGTAAATTACGGTTTTATAAAATGACGGTGTCTTAAATATTGTGTTAATGTCAAAATTGAAAACTGTTGAATAATATAACAGTATTGTAAGTTAAAAATTAAGGCTTTACTAGTATAATGCATATATTTATTATAATAATATATATTTCTTCTCGAGGGTAGTGAAACCCACGGCTGAACCCTACCACCAGTAAATAGGTGAATACGTCGTATCTGTAGACGGTCCCAAGATCCGACGACCTTTGACCCTCAATACTACAGAGACATTGATTGTTAGTAAACCTTTTTATAATCACTTAGTCACCTACGTATATTGAATAAACCAACCAAGTGCGTGTCAGGCCACGCGCAGTGTAGGGTTCCGTAGTTGCCCTGCTCAATATGCGGACTTCTTCTCCAAGTACATTTTATAAGTTTGTCGACTAATGCAGATCGTGACAAACTTCTAGTACGCTTGGAAGTTGCTCTTCCCAAGAACGGTCCATACAATATAAAATTATTTTTCAGGAGGCCCCATACATAAAAACGAGCCGATTTTTTTTATCTTTGCAGACACGTGGGATACTGTAGTTTTAGGGTTACGTCCCCGAATAATGAACCAACTTCATTTCGCAGTTTTGTTTCATGCATTTTGTAGGTAATGATAAGAATGTAATTTTTGATTAAATTATTTAAGGTTTCTACCAACGCCACCGACCTTGAACTATATAACTTTGTAACTATTTTATACGGTAACTATTGCATTTTTTAATACAAGAAAAATACATAGTAATCTGCATGATACAAATAGTGATGTGGTTTTTCCTGAACTTCATTATATTCATACAGAAGTGAAGCAAGAAAATTCTAAGTTTACCCTTATTTCTCGATTTTTGTTCACTTGTAACAACATAACTGCTGCAGTTTTTATTGAAACAGTATGAAAATTTATAAACTTCTAGACAAAATAATATCGAATGATTTGGTTTTCTCAGTTCTTGGAAATTAATTTTATTTTGGATAAAATAAATTAAAAACACTCTATTTTCGCACTTGTCAGCCGCAGCGACCGGCGTAACAGCCATGTTGCAGTGCGAGCTAATAAGGACTTTATTTTAATATGGTTTTGTTCGAAATTTCAACCACCACGAATCGAGTTGCTAATTATTCCGACGGAGCCACCTTAAATATATTAACTTATTGAAATGGTACGGAACCTTTAGGACGCGAATCTTACTCGCACTTGACCGGTATTTATTTTAAGTGTTTCTTCATCAACGTCCCCCGACCCTACCAGCACTGGATCCATTAGTCCAAACGTAAACAATAACTGTTCCCAGCACAAAGACGAGCTAATGGCTCACGTAACCGCCATTAGAGACCATTCAGACTGGAGGTTTCATCTCACCATGACTTAAGGCGACAAATAATGACGACACTTTAAATTATAACTTGGCGACGGTTTTGGTAGAACCTGTAGGTCAGTCGGTAGGATGACGGCTCCTCAACCTTTAGACCCGGTTTGGAGTTCTGCCTGGTCGAGCAAACACCAATGAGCTTTTAGGACTTTGTGTGTATACCTACAAAGTGAGTTTTCATTATATAGCCAAATTCATACAGGAGACTCGGTAAGGCCAAGGTTTAATTACCCTTGTTGTGGAAAACGCAAAAAAATATGTTGTTCCCCATACTAATTTACGAACAAATACTAGTCAATAGGAGGCCTAAATCTAATTTTGCGTTTTTCACAAAAAGGGTGATTGAACTTTGGTCGTACTCACTTACCGAGTCTCCAGTATGAATGCGCCGGGTGTGTTAGTTGAGTTGGTCCAACTGTCCAGGATGCGCCGGGCGTGTTTTGAGTAATCAGTTAGGGTTATACTTCCGTTTACGCTACTCGGGGAAGCCTCTGATTGTATTTTATGTTTGTATTATGTACCCAAAAGTTAGTTGTATATAACTATTATAATTTGGTGCGTAAGTATAGTCACGTATTGTTAATTATTTACTCTAAAATAATATTTATCTAAAACTAAACCAAATCACACACACAACCAAACTATTATAACATCACAAGGAACAACACCATGCCGACGGCCGCGTTGCAAAACCTGCCACCTCATTAAACCAGACACAACAATCAATACTCACCACACCACCAACACATACAAAGCACAACATAACTCATCATGTAAAACAGAAAACTGCATCTACCTACTAGAATGCCGGCACTGTCCGGCATTCTACGTAGGTGAAACAAGAACTGCACTACACATACGCATGAATAATCACCGACACACAACAGATACTATACACAATAACACGTTACCCATTCCCACACACGCCAGATCCCATAACCAAACATTCAACAACTGCTTCACCGTTCGTGTCATCAAATCATTTCATCCCCCGCTGACTGACATAGAACTTAGAACATGGGAGTCCTCATACATCTGGTCACTTGGTGCTCACTACGGACCAGGACTGAATAGACAACACTAACCAACAGACAAACATAACACACACATTCCCCCATAACATACATAGTATACACTCGTCATCTCTTACATTACAACCCCTCACAAATCCTATCACCCCTTCTCACAAACATTCTTTCTCACAACTTATCTTCCTGTCATTCCTCCACCCCTTTCCAATAGTTTAGAATTCGTGTAAATGTCACCAATCTGTCTTTTTATTTTTTATATTAGGTATATGTCAAATATCTATTGTTACAATTCGACTGACGACGACCACAAGTGGGTCGAAATATATATCGATTACAAGTTATACTTTTTTATTTATATTCATAATTTATTTTAAAATAATTATTTACTCTCTTGATGTAAGTAGAGATATGCCGGTAGTAGGTCGGCAGGCGCCGGTAACTGTATCAGCAGGCCGGTTCCCACGCGAGGTGAGCGATCCACTCTCGCTTTCATGTCACAGTGCGTAGAACTTGCGGGGACGATGATGTCATTCTTGTCTGTAGTACGGACACTGATGAGAAAGTGACTAGAGCTTTATCTATCGTATATAAAAGAGTGGGTTGACAGGTGGTAGAGCTGATGCCGGGCTCGACTGTGGAGGTAACACCATCTTACTTGGAGACCCCCTCGAAGTAATTCGGGGGAGAGTAAGAGGACAGCTCGCAGGCAAAAAGCCAGGAGGCCCACCATACCTGGGACCGATGGATGGCGGTATATTCATCCCTAATAGCCGGGCCTTATATGGCACAGACTGGTGACGGGCAGTGGCGTCACTGGTGCACGGGTTGCGGCACTGCGCTCACCAACCCGCCTGCCCAGCGAGTGTGAGTATGGGCAATTCTTCCAAGATGACCGCCGGGAGTGACAAAAGTCCTGGAAAGGCAGTCCAGCAGTGGACGAACTAGGCTGACGGCCGGTTAAAAAGACGGGGCGGGCCGCATATATGTTTGTAAGTGAACACCTCTGTGGTCTAGTGGTTTGAAGGTCTCGACTACTAATCCGAAAGTCGCGTATTCAATACCGTAGGGCCACATTTGTGTTCGGTGTGCGTGCTTCGGGAGGCCCATATTTGTGCTAAAAGTACAGCGATAGGGCCCATACCACTCACCTCGCTGGGATGTAATAACCGTCGGTGAAACGTGGGTGCAGTGTGTGGAATGTTACACGCATTTCATGGTCCATACTCGGTCATGCAGGCAAAACACATCTAACACCCTTTTGGAGATACATGTCGTGATGAATCTGATCCAATGGGTGGATTTCGATGTTTATTAGTTTATTTACTTATATGTAACTGTGTATTATATCAACTGTGTTGTATTTAATGCATTTACTACCTCTGTGGTAGATTGTTTATGTATGTGGCTCTCGGGGAGGGCTACATATTTGTGTCGTTCGGTGTCGAAACCCTGGGGCCATAGGGACCGAGCGAGCGGCGTCTGTTCAAAAATCTGTTGGCGCGTTTTGTCGATATCTCTGGTGACCCAAGAGCCGGGGCATACCTCGCCAGAGGATCAGTCTGGCGTTCCAGCGGAGTAATGCTGCCAGTCTCTTGGCACATTACCCAATGCCAAGGGTCTAGATAATTTCTTTTTAAATGTTTATATTCGTAATTTAGATTAAAAATAAAATGTTTTTAAATTTATTTATTGTTATCTATTATATGACGTAACAGAGACGGATTAATTTTAATAATTTCGCCTCTCAGCTTCAAGTTTCCGTAGTGTAGTGGTTATCACGTGTGCTTCACACGCACAAGGCCCCCGGTTCGATCCCGGGCGGAAACAGACTTTTTCTTTTACTATTTTGCTTTTTTAAATCATATTCTGGAAAATATACTATAACTAGATGTGCCCGCGGCTCTGCCCGCTTTGAAAATATAATTATTATTAATAAAAAAAAAATACCTTGAAACACTTGAATCATAAGAAGATGGTTGTGAGTGACGTTATACATATGTAGGAGATCGTCTCTGGAATTAATTAATTAACATAAAATTCATCCATCGGAAAAATAATTTGATGTTAAATTTGCGTTTAAAGTTTCGTTGTATGATGTTACGTTTTTGCAAACCCAAAACAGAATGAACGGCCGTTTAGACATGCCACACAGATCTGACGTTTGCTGATACGCGGAACATTTTGATTTCATAATTTCATTCTTTAATTATTAATTATCCAAACCCATATTTTATTTTTTTGTATTTGTATTTTATAGTGTGTATTTATAGTAAGTATTTGAATACTATATTATTGCTATTTTTATGTTATATATATTTATATTTTTAATTTGCATCAATCTCCTTGTGCACTTGTATGATTACTCGTTTAAATATTTTTTTTTTTTTTGTTTGTTATTTCCTGTTGGTTTTGCTGGAAGAAATCTCTTCTTAGAGATAAGCACGCCAATGTGCACATTGTTTAAATGTAATGTATCTCTGTTTCTGTATATGTGTGTACAATAAAGAATAAAGAATATTGTTTATCATTGTCACAATCCAAGGAATCGAATTGCATAATTTTTTTTCGTGATTTTGTCGTTCGTGTGAGTAATACACAAAGTGTAGAGCGCCATCTCACTCTTTCCCGTGAGTTTTGTCCCTTTATAGCTTTTCAATTTTATATAATAGATGTTATGGTATCACTTCCATTTATCTATGGATGTTATTTTCTTTCCAAGCTCCTTACTCAAAGTGTGTTTCATGAAAAAGTTGTGCAAAGTCGCCGATCGCTGTACTTAGCTCTATATAAACAAGTAGGCGCTATATGTAAATCAGTAGGCGCTACCAATCAAATACATTTAAAAAATACGTAGTCATGACATGAATCCCCGAGAGGGTATCAAGTTTGTTTCCTAGTATGGTCTGTGAATTGCAAGTCACAGTCCACCCACGTTTCATGGACGATTATTACGTCCCAGGGTGATATTGAGCCCTTTCGCCGTACTTAAGAGGCACAAATATGGACCTACGAATCCGAAGCACGCTACTCTGTATACACAAACATGCAAAAGAAAATAATTTACAAGAAAAAGATCTTAATTCCTAGAAATTCCTAGTTGTGTAATAAGTTTACCGCCGAATTCATGTTTAGGAACTTCTTATGTATTTATAAGTGTTACACCCGCGGCATTTATTCAATCGCGCCAGAATAGCCGTCCTGAAAACGTTATTGAGTTAACTTCGCTCGCTCTATAGAAAAAAACGCGAAATAATCATGTCAAAATGGGAATAAATGTGTTTATACCAAAGTTCTTTAACTAAAAGAAATTCTCCTAAATTTTCTTTACACGGCCATCATGTCGGCGACAGATATGTCCAGTCCACTCAGTGGACTCCACATTCGTCAGGCTATGTGTCGGTCACTTTCGATCTCTGACAGATGTCCTCGTTTTGGATGTATCCATCAGAGATATTCCAAGCATAACCAACTCCGTAGCTCTCTACTCGTACGAACTTTTGCCTGCGGCTTCGCTGGGGTGGAAGTGTCTTTTAATGACAGTTTTCGGCTTGGTGGTTATTTTATCAATACCCCTTGTAACCTATATGTTAACTAGGATCACGACGATGATAATAAAGAAAACTGCATCCGAATCCGTTGAGTGGTTCTCGAGTTAAAACGGAACGTACAGACACAAAGCCAAACATACATTCAAAATAAAAAAAAAAATAGTTTTGTCCTTACTAACACATTTCATTTTAATTTTCAAAACATATTCAATGTACACACGACTTTTTCAGTATTTTATTATTAGTATCAGCGGTCGTCCTGCAGCGTTGCTCTCGACCCCGTGGGAATTTTTCAAAGTCCTTTTTCAGTGGATGTCTGCGTCACACAAGGAACCTACAGTGCAAATTTCATGCTCGTAGGTACAGCCGTTTGGTCTGAGAGCTGATAGATCAGTCAGTCTGGGTACTGTTTTATATCAGAGAATTATATAGATTGGATAAATAATGCCCATTTCACAATATTGTTTTATTTGATGCGCCCTAAACTCCTTATAGCCAAGCATCTATCGAACGTTGATATTAAACATAATTCGTTCATTAGTATTACTAACAGCACAATAACCTCTACGAACTTAATATGAATGTCGTAGGAAAACAGGAAAAAAACATAATTTGGCTAAGGTCCAGCAGATACCATTTGAGATAACAACTAAAGGATTTCTGGGTTTTCATAAAAAGTAATCACGAAGTTTAGTGGCTGTCGTTCCACGATTCGCCATACCTA
Organism: Ypsolopha sequella; assembly: GCA_934047225.1. Taxonomy (NCBI): domain Eukaryota; kingdom Metazoa; phylum Arthropoda; class Insecta; order Lepidoptera; family Ypsolophidae; genus Ypsolopha; species Ypsolopha sequella. The sequence continues at coordinate 24,144,938 of OW204003.1, forward strand.
ACCTTCTCACCTAACCTATACCAGTTCGCTTTTGCGTTG